>JAPDLB010000004.1:600000-1200000 GCA_027569935.1 Clonostachys sp. G952 | reverse complement strand
GGACGGACGAGCAGGGGAGTGAGGCATCAAGAGGACAAAGATCACTCCGACGAGTATCGTGAGCAAACCCTCGATGAGGAACATCCACTGCCAGCCGGACAGGCCCCCCGTGCCTCGCATCTGCAGGACCCCGTAGGCGATGAGGCCGCTCGACGCGCTGGCGGTCATGTTGCCCAGGAAGAAGGCAGTGAAGCGCCTGCTGGTCTCGTTGCGCTTGTACCACTGCGTCAGGGTGTACAGCCCGGCGGGGATGAAGCCAGCCTCGAGCAGGCCTAGGAGCAGCCTGGTGGCGTAGTAGACCCCGACGCCCCGTCCCTTTATGAAGGCTTGGAAGGTGGCCACCAGACCCCAGCATATGATCTGAGCGCTGATCCATTTCTGGGCCCCGACGCGGTAGAGCACGAGGTTGCTCGGCAGCTCGAGGAGGACGATGCCCAGGCTGAGCAGCTGGTTGCCAATGTTGAACTGGAGCTGGGTGATGCCCACCTCGGCCAGGAAGAAGTCTGTGAGGGCGTTGCCAATGTTGCCACGGTCGAGCTGCAGCACAAAGAAGCCGGCAATCAGTAGAGGCATGACGAGCAGGTCTATCTTGCGAACCACGGTCGCTTCTTCTTCTGGTGACCAGTCATCGATCCTCGCTTGCTGCGTTGTTTGGGACTCTTTGTCTGCATCTATCTCGGCCAGGCCGTACGGACTGGCGTTGACCTGAGTTGTCTCTTTTTCGAGGGACATTGTGAAGATGATTGGAAGAGAACGGTGATGATCTTACATCGAAGGCTGCCATGAGCATCTGTCGGACAGTCACTTATATAAAGAAGCATCCTTGCAGCTGAGGTCTGTTTCTCTAGCAGCATTTCTTCGTGGGATCTCGTCATGAACACCTACAATGATGCAATTGTTGAATTATCGACCTACTCTCCCTCGTCTGCGTCAGTTTACACCGTATAACCGACGAACTAACTTTTCACATCCGGGAGATCACGAAGCAAATGCAATTCAATCTGGTACAGAGCTACGTTTCACCAATAAGACCAAGATCCGAACCAGATCCCGGTCGTCAGGCACTCGATAGCTTGACAGGTTTGTGGGTCGTTTGAGCCTGTCTGACTCCTGGCTATCTGAAGAAAGTGTCTGTTTGGGCTTAGCGAGATCTAGGCAGCCTGGGTTTGAATCTTGCGTGATCTGGAGAGGGCTTTCCACCAATTACTGGGCCAATGAGAACATGATCCGAACCACACCACACTGGCGGTTCGTGGGGCTGCATCTCCATGTGGATCTTGGACGACTTCACGCTAATCAGTCAGTCTCCATCGAGCCGTTACATCCTTTGGGACAGTGGCTCGTCGGTATCATTCGGACATTTGCGAGGCCGATGGCGGTTGGGGATGCTACGAGAATCTGGCATTGACATATGATAAAATGGTCGCATTGTTACTCCATCTCCCATGAAAGTTCAACCTTCTCCGCATCATCTTCACTCTCATCATACTTACTCTTGCGGGCTTCACAGTCATGGCTGCGACAAAACGACCTAATTTCCTGATCATTGTTGCCGATGACCTTGGCTTCAGCGACATCAAGCCCTATGGCTCCGAGATTGACACGCCCGTTCTGGATCGTCTTTCCAAAGACGGCATCCGCATGACAAACTTCCACACGGCGCAGGCATGCTCTCCCACGAGATCCATGCTCCTGTCTGGCACGGACAACCACATTGCCGGGCTCGGCCAAATGGCTGAGTTTGCCAAGATGAAGAAGAAGCTCACTGGCAAGGACCCCGAGTACGTCGGCAAGCCGGGCTACGAAGGCTACCTCAACTGGAGAGTGGCTGCTCTGCCCGAGATCCTCGCAGACGCTGGCTACCTGACCATCATGTCTGGCAAGTGGCATCTGGGCATGACGCCCGACGTGTCACCAAGCGCACGAGGCTTCAAGAAGAGCTTTGGGTTCTTGCCTGGGTGCGGCAATCACTTCAACCATGAGCCGCAGTTTGATGCAGATGAGGACTCGATGCTCCTCACCTCTGACGGATTCTGGATGGAGAATGAAAACCACATTGACAGAAAGAAGGATCTGCCCAAGGATTTCTACTCGACCAATTTCTTCACGGACAAGCTCATTGAGATGCTGGCAGCCAGGACCGACGAGGAAAAAGAGCAGCCATTCTTCTCGTACCTGGCATACACGGCGCCCCATTGGCCGATGCAGGCGCCTCAGGAAGTCGTGGACAAATACCGTGAGTTCAATAGACGAGTGGGCGTTGCATTTGGAAACTAATTAATCTCTTTGCCTCTAGGAGGGAAGTACGACAATGGACCGGACAAGCTCAGACTTGACCGTCTCTCCAAATTGAAAGCTCTTGGTCTCGTAGCACCCGACGTAAAGGCCGCCGATCCCGTTGGCTTCGAGGCCGGTGTGAAATGGGAAGACCTCACAGATCACGAGCGAGCGGTATCTTCAAGGAAAATGGAAGTCTACGCCGCCATGGTGGATCTACTTGATCAGAATATCGGGAGGGTAGTCGATGCGCTCGAGGCGTCTGGCGAACTCGACAACACCTTTATTCTGTTCATGTCGGACAATGGTGCCGAAGGGTCCACGTTAGAAGCAGCGCCTGTACGCCCTCTCCCCTCCTAGCAAACTGATGTTTTGATCCCTCTAGTGCTAACTTGGAGATTTAGTTATTGTCGTCTTTCAAAACACTGGGTGATTTAATTGCGGCTTACTACGACAACAGCCTCGAGAACATCGGCCGGCATGACTCGTACGTCTGGTACGGCTCGCGCTGGGCGTGCGCCGCCACGGCTCCTTCACGCGGCTTCAAGGGATGGTCAACAGAGGGAGGCATCCGCTGTCCTTGCCTCATTCGTTTCCCGCCGCTTTCAACCGCGCCGGACACCATTTCGCATTCTTTCACGACAGTCATGGACATCCTCCCGACCATTCTTCAGCTCGCTCAAGTGCAGCATCCCGGGACGACCTTCCAAGGCCGCCAGGTCGTCGAGCCCCGTGGGAAGTCTTGGGTAAATCATCTTGCCTCGCCCAAGGAGCATCCCGCAGTTCATGAGGATGCCAAGCACATCCATGGCTGGGAGCTATTTGGCAATCGCGCAATCCGTAGAGGCAACTGGAAAGCCGTCTTGCTGGCAAAGCAGGGCGGCGAAGGCTGGGAGCTGTACAATGTAGAGCAAGACCCGGCCGAGCAACACAATCTCGCAGAGACGCGCCCCGAGGTTCTAGAGGAAATGCTCGTTCACTGGGCTACGTATGTTGCCGAGACGGGATTAGTTGAGGATGCGTTTTGAGGGAATGGCGTGCTCGGGGTCCATAATCGCGCAAAACACATCCAACGAGTAGTCGCCCAACCGCCGTCGCCGAGAATCCTTTGGAGGATCTCTTCCTGTGTGAAATTATGAAGAGTGATTGTGACAATCGACATGACGTATAGGAAAACACGGACCGGCTGCCTGGCCTGTAAAGCCAGGAAGGTCAAGGTAACTCATCAATCGTAGGCGTGCGTATCAATTGAGACTTCGATGCTTACTTACCTCGGTGATAGTGCGACGAGGCAATCCCATGCGCTGCCTGTGTCCGGCGCGGCTCCGTCTGCAGTCTGAAATCCCAGGCAAGGTCGCCTCGCAGCCGGACACAATCACCTCGCGACCGAGCGACGACACCGACTCGGCCTGCCCATCATCTCCCTCTGATTGCCCCATTGCCAACCGACAGGCTGGCGGCCGAGGACAGGGCGCTGTTGGATCACTGGCACACGGTTGCGTTCAGGAGCGTCGTGACTCAGGAGGATGCTCAAGATCTGTGGCAGGACGAGGTCACGCATCTCGCCCTCGAGCACCCAGTTCTCCTGAATATGGTGCTGGCCATTTCCTCCTTCGAGCAAGCGTACACTGCCCACTGTTCATCCGTTGAGCCGAAAGCTAGTCGCCAGCGGCGAGATGTGTGCGCCCACCGAGGGTTCAAATACTCTCAGACTGCCGTCGCGATGATGCGGCACACGGTGTCCAAGGTGAACCGGGAAAACGGCCCCATGTGCCACCTCGCCTCCATCCTCATCCTCATCAGCTCCTACGCAGAAGGCTGCCTCAAGGAGCTCCTGCGCGACAAGAAGCAGCCCCCATCCATGCTGCAGGACCTCCTCGTGACCTGCAAGCTCACGAGAGGGTCCAAGGCCATCGCGGACACCTTTGGCGTCATCCGCCCCGAGCGCCGGGAAAAGGTCTTGTTCGTGAGCGAGGCGGAGCCGCCGGAGCATGGCCCGCTCGACCCGATACTGCGCCTGCTCGACTCCCTGGACTTCCTCAACGACGAGAGGGATCCCGTGGTGAGGCGCGTCTGCCAGGACGCCCTCGACCTGATGAGATGGCTGGTCGCCAAGGCGCAGACGTCGGAGTGGTGGCCTGCGCACAGAGCTTCGCTGCAGTGGGCGTGTTTTGTCAGCCAGGACTTTGTGAGGCTCTGGGAGGCGCGTGAACCTGCCGCGCTGGTGGTCGTGTCTTATGGTTGCTTCTTGGCCAACGGTCACGTAGGTGATTCCTTCATCTTGACGGGGTGGAAGGAAGGCGTTTGTGCGGAGATTCGAGAAATGGTAGGTCCGAGCTGGGCGTGGGCTGTGGCGAGATGAGGACGACATGGCCCTCCCCATGCACAAGGCCTTCAGGTAATACCACACGTTCGCACAGCATAAATCGCAGATGCTAGAAGCACTTGGAGTATTTTTTATTACATCTCTTAGCAAGGAGGTCCCCCCTCTTTATAAATATTCTAGGGCAGAATTATAATAGAAACACTATCCCGTGCAGTCAATTGATGTATATGTCACGCATCCAAGGTTACATCCAAGTGGGCCTTTGGCAACAGCACAAGACCGGGACGGTGCCTTTGTTGCAACTGCGCCCTGAAAGATTCACAAGAGCAAAGAGATGACCTCCTTGCTTAAAAACAAGTGTGAGAAATACTCAAACTGCTTAACACTACGATTTGTACAATCTTACGGCCAGGCCAATGAGGCCCCATCCACAAACTGCAACTACTACTAGTAGGTACATTAGGTGTATAATCATTTGCTCTTATGGCAAAAAGAGAGGCGGTAATGTAGATTCCCAACTAGCAGGCTGAGAGCCGACTATCTTGGCTCGCTCGACTGCCTTTGAACAAGGAATCTTGCAAATCGGGCAGTCGTGGCCATCAGTTTCATATTAACACGAACAAGGCAGCGCGGGCAGCGCCACCACTTCCCTGTTATAACCTCACTTCGCCACGGGACTGTTCGGGACGCAGGATGGCTGTACGGTCCATGCAACGCTACCATGCGTCTCGAGTTGTCTTAGAGAGGCTCCGGTATTTCAGGCTTCCGGCAGGTATCCAGGCACGTGCGCCATCTTCATCGACAACCAGGCGGCCATCGTGGCCGTTCCCAGCGGCGTCCAGCCATACTCGCAATCCTTCGCCTTGACGTCGCCGCCCTTGCTGAGCAGCTGCTGCGCAGTGGCCTCTTGCCCATTCTCGGCAGCCCACGACGGCGGCGTCCGACTGACGCGCTCCTTTGGCTCGATATCAACGCCCTTCTCGAGGAGTAGTTGCACGACTGCCTCGTGCCCCGTTCTCGGCTGCCTATGAGAGCAACGTCGGAAAAGGGTAGCTGTGATTAGACAAAAGCCAAACAGAGTTTCACTGGCAGGACCTCAGGACGCCAGCTTGCGTGGGGAGCAACCCTTTGGCACACAACACAATGGAAGAGACACAAGGCGAATTTGCCTTTGCTGAGTCCCACGGGGTCTGCTATCGACGTAGCTCAATGCCCTTTGAAGAACTCTCGTGATCCACGCCTTGAACTCACCCTCCATCCAAACTATGATGGCAGAGAGAGCAGCCTGAAGTTGGTACATGCCGAAAACCGTGCTGCTGTTGCCGATCCGAAAGTCTCGATCGAGAATATGCTAACGGCAATTTTAGCTCAACGCTATGAGAAAGAAGGGTTCAAGAGAAAAGCTCACGATTTCAGTCTGCTCATCTACTGCAAACATAAGAGTCCAGGTTCCATTTATCACCTGGATAATGGGAAGGGTGATGATTCGCTCCACGCCGCCACCAAGTCTCATGAGACTGCGCAAACTCTCATGCCACGCCGCTATCCAGACGCCTAGCTGGACGTTTGCCGCTTAGACATTGCCGGCGGAGGTTTTTGTTTCGATAAACACTGGCTCTGGGCGAGATTTGAGAGGATAGTATGCTGTTTGATTGATCGTCGCTGTGGGGGAGGACTTGGTGAATGTGTCGATGAGGGCCTCGAGATCCTTGTCGGGGGTCAGGGTGAGCGCAAAGTCAACCATCTTATGGACTAACTTGGTCGCATTCGTCCGTGACGGTGAAGCGTTGGACTCGTAACTAGATATGCTATCCGTGTTGGAGAAGCTGGAGCCTGTTCTCGGCGATGAGGCCTCGTCGTAGGACTGATTAGAGAAGGAGGGATAGAAGACCGGGACGATTTCGGCCGACGTTATCGGCTCAACTCTCACGGAGGAGAACGACGTGAGCTCGTAGAGGAGAGGATAATGGACCATTGTATTCCAGGCCGCCTCAGAACGGTGCAACTCGGATGACTCATGGGAGACCTTGACAATATCGAGGATGCGACGATGCTTATCAGCGACGGAGCGGTCGGAGGGCTGGGTGTCTGTTCCGGCACTCGGTTGCTGCCACATGTATGGACTGATATCCATGGGATCCATGCCTGGGATATCGGTAAGAGACGGCGGCAGGATCCCCTCACCGCGCTCTGCCTTGGCTAGTGCATTATAAAGACTCTGAACATCGGACGAAAGCACGGCTCTCATATTCATCTCCATTTTGAACCGCACGGGCCGATCAAGGGTCATTAAGTCAGCCACCTTCCTGTGCGGCTTTGACGGTGACTTGCTGCGTCGTCGTTGGACCGATGACGCTGACGACCCAGTCGAATGGGGTCGCTGGTCCATCGCCAGCGTTACGAAATGGGGCCGGGAGGCAAGGGCGCCCGTGAACACGGACGTTTGCGCTACCGAGGGGGGGGGGGCAGAAGAACCGGACTGCTGTGGGGGCATTTCGCCGTGAGCGAAAGAGGGTGCCGGGCTCTCGTCGGTGATATGGACTCTGTTCTCTCGTTGTGGTCGTCGAGGCGCCGTCTCGGGATCGGTGGCGACGTCGTCGGGAACATCTCGAAGTTGTTGGCGCTTTGACGGACTCGACGTGGAATAGAGGTTGGATCTGAGCTTTGCCTTGTTCAGCGACGCATCATCGATGCCCGCAAGGATTCGGCTCTGCTCATCGGCTGCGAAAGCAGGATCGTGGAATGGGCTCGTGGCCGCAATGGTCTGGATCCACACTTGAATCGCATCACGGTGCATCACGGAAAGGAATCCAAGGTGCTCATGGGAGTGTTGGTGTGGTGCCGATTACTGGTGTCGCGAGACTTGGGGAGTTTTTGTGGGGATAAGTGTGGTGGTTGCCCCTGGCGACGGCCAAGGAAAGGCGGGGTTGTATAGCTCCAGGCTGACGAGAAGGAGGGGGCGGGGCAATGGAGCAAAAGCAGAACTGCTAATCATGGCGGTACCAGTAGACAGTTTTTGTGGACAGTTCGTCGCTATTCACCATGGACGCCACCTCCAGGAATGCTTTTCGAAATCTTGGCTTGTCAGCCGGTCTGGACAGAGACTGATGAACCTGAATTCGACCACAGAATGATCATCATGCGCAAGGCTGGGGCCAATCACAGGGACCTACAGGGGCCTAAGCGCCCGTAACTACAGAGGTATAACCACCGCGTTAACGGGCACCCGACCTCCAGGAGACGGATGCCGAGAAATTGGAGTTTGTGTTTTCTTCCCCCTTTCTACGTGGTACAAAATACAGCATTCAGCTCCAGCCATGGGGCACCCAACGCGCTGGAAATTGCCGACAGAAACCATCGTAAGCCAATGCTGGCCACTTCACTTCATACTGTGAATACTGATTCCGTCCAAAAGCGCTTTCGATTTGGCAGCCGCTTCATCACAGCGACGGGTACCGCTTCTGACCATGTGCACCGCCACGTCTTACGCGTACGGATACACAGCACGTTTCTAGACCGAGCGATTCAATTTCTACTTTCGCTTGCCCCTAGACCACTGGCCTGCTGGGTACAGAATTGGTTTCCCGAATGGTGCCTGCCAGAGAGGATTGTCTTCAAGAAGCAGAAAGAAGGCTGGGACGAAGAGTTTGACCAGGAGAAGGTGGCCTACGCGAAACTGCGTCCCATCCAAGGCATTACGATTCCCAGGTTCTACGGCGCCATCACGTACAACGTCACCCGGGCGATAATTCTTTCCGACATTGGCGGAGCCTGCGTGGCAAGCCCGGAGGTTGCGGTGCTCGACGAGAAGGACTTTCACCAGATGCTGTACAAGGCTTTGACGACTCTCACCGGCCTTGGCGTTTCGCACGACGACTCGAAGCTGGACAACTTGCACCTCGTGACCGAGGACGGCAAGGACAAGATCATGATGGTGGACCTGGAGAGGGTGGACATGGACCTGTCTGAGGATGACTTCGCCTTTGCGGCGTATAGTAAGGCTGACTTTTTGACCAGGCAGTATCGAAGCCACCTGAGGACACTAGAATATGATGGCGTGCTGCTTCCCAAGAGGCTGCTCAAGGCGTAGGAGCGGCGAGCTTGTAATGATAGAGGTAGAGTAATGAGAGTTTTGGTTATGGGGTGGGGGGCTGATATCCTAGAGTGGATGACATCTACCGCGAGCAGCGCCGCAGCTGCCTGGAGGGTCCAACGCTGCCGAGACTCAGCGGGAATCCATGCCGTCTCCTTCATGTACATCGCTAGGTTTCCCTTCTCAAGGTACTCTAGAGTTAGGGGGCAGGACTCGGGGTCCCAGTCGATCAACCTAGGAATATATAGGCAGTCCCCCATTTTTCGGTAGATCTCAGCCTCTATCCTTATATCCCTGCGATGATTTTCCTCTTCCTTAGGCGAGTATGGATTCGGTATTAAGTACTTCACGACGTGCCCTGACGGGAGCTGCTCAACGTGCGCTGTTGCCTCGTGGCCGACTTGCTTCCCTTTCGTAATATAGTAGATCGTGCTATATGGTATGTTTTCCGGAAGCTGGAAACTGGAGTCAGGCCAGTTGGGGTGTTTCCTTCGTTGCCATGACCCCGGAATAGGCCAGTATGTGATGTGACGGGGAGGTGTCGGAGGTATCGGAGGCGTCGGAGGCGTCGGAGGCTTCTGATAAAGTGAAACCAGAATATGCTACAAATTAAGAAGCGGCCTCATACCGTGTCTTTATCAGCATGGGTCTCAAGTGACAGCCATTGCTTTCTTCCAAGGAGTCTTGAGATAAGAGTCCATAAGCCGGCGTATCGTGCGATGGTGGAATGCCATAATGTGGCCAGAAATGGTACTCGACCAGGGTGCTCGACGATGAATATTAGGTAGGATTGAACTGAAAGATGCCCGGAAAGTATCGAGCTCTTGCCTGATGGGTCTTCATCAGTAGGCTTCGTTTAAAGCGGCTCAGTCGTGCATGCACATGTGGCTTTTGTCGGAGAAGTGATTGTGATAGTCATGATTGATCGAAACGTAAACATGCTGCAGGGGAGGCTGGTAAGGTGGTTCGCATTTCCTGCGAAATGACTAAGCACAGTAAACTTGCTGATCTCTTGACCTAACCTCGGCATGGCCGGAATAACGATAGTGCGTATGCTGCGGAAGAAATGCCCCTGCCTGGACTTGTTGTGGTGAACGATGGGTTTCCTTCCATCAATCGTGGTTGACCCATGAAATCAGCGACCCTAATTTACTCCTCGGTCTCATTTTTGGGAGACATCAACAGCTCCAAGCATGTCACTCGAGAATAGTTTAAGGTCCAACAAATTACCAAATTAACCTGTCTTATATGCCTGTGAGTTTGCCTTGCTGACATAATTGTACGTAGTAGCGTCACCTAATGATCGTTGCTGGGATATGATCGCTGCCCACGCGCATCATGTCCAGGTCATGCTACTCTTTTCAATCATCTCTGTTGGTATGTTATCGCCATCTTTACAGATTGACTTACTCAACTGGAAAATAACGGAGTATTATCAACCCTGCTATTTCCACGAGATCATTCAGAAGACAAATTGGGACAAGCTCTGCGAGCTAGCTTCCTCCTGTTGTCATACACGCTTCCTCTTCGCAAGCCGCCTCATGAGGCCTACCTGTGGCACGGCGTTTGGGCTATCGAGGCCACAAGCTAGGCAGGTAGGTACCTTTTAGGTCGCAGAGTCTGCCAAGGATCACTCGAGGTGCAGTCGCCAGTGCCATTTGCTGTGATGCCATCCATTTGCTGTGTTTGGGCCCGCCAAGGATCACTCAAGGTGTGCTCCGCCTTTACCCGGATTTACAGCCAATCAGAGGTAGCGCACCCAGAGTGACGTCCGCTACCAATCAAAGACAACAAGAACTCAGGAGCATGGAAGGGAGATAGAGAAAGTATCCCCCAATCAATGTATAAACTGAATTGAGTATCAGCATGCAACATATCCATTACATATTTGCACCTCTACGCAGCGTCTCTACATTCCGACTCCTCCCTCGAGTTTGACCGCGGCCGTGTTCGTGATTGGCGGAGATATTTATAGATTAACTTACTAAGGCTACTCGAGATTTCTACGGCTCAATGCTTCAGCTCCTCTCCAGGCCATGACAAGGGCCCGACGCAGCAATAGCCTGATCACGGCATCTCTAGTATCCGAATCTGTTGCCGGGAGCAGAAATCCTCAAGTATAATGTCTTTGTCATGGGACGAAGGAGAGCTGAAAGTACCAGCTACCCCGCCAGCGAACACTCGAGAGCGTATCCGAAGCGACGGAAACAATATGACGATGAGCCGAGCGATGGGATCTTGACTCCCGAGGTCGACGAGACAACCTTAAGGAGAAGCACCTACACGATCGCATGGATCTGCGCACTGCACATCGAACTGGCCGCAGCCCAGGCAATGCTCGACGCCGAGCACGACGAGCTGCCGGGCCTGGCTGACGATGATAATACATATATTCTGGGCAACGTGGGCAAGCACAATGTGGTCATTGCATGTCTCCCGACCTCTCAATACGGGACAAACAATGCGGCTAGCATCATCACCGACATGAAACGAACCTTCCCGGCGATTAGGGTGGGCTTGATGGTGGGCATTGGGGGAGCAGCCCCGGCCATGGCCGACATACGCTTGGGAGATGTCGTGGTGGGAACGAGGGTCATGCAATATGACCTGGGCAAGATACTCAGTGACGGCGAGTTTGAATACACGGCGATTCCCAAGATCCCCCAGAGGCTGCTCGGAACCGTTGTCTCGACACTGCGATCGAAGCACGAACTACGACCGTCAAACATTCCAGCCATTTTGGATGACAAGTTGGAGGATAACAAGCGATACAGTCGCCCAGAATCGCCAGACTGGCTGTTCCACGCCTCGTACCACCACGAGGACTCACGGGCCTTTTGTGAGACCTGTGACCAGACCAAACTGGTCCTTCGTCCCGCGCGATCGAACACTGATCCTGAGATACACTATGGTGCCATTGCGTCCGGAAACCAGGTCATGAGAGACGCCATAAGGAGAGACAAGATTGCTCGGGACTTGAACATCATCTGTTACGAGATGGAGGCTGCTGGTCTCATGGACAGCCTGCCATGTCTGCCGATTCGTGGCATCTGCGATTATTCAGACTCCCACAAGAACAAAAAGTGGCAGAGATATGCTGCGGCAACCGCGGCTGCATATGCCAAAGAGTTAATTGATGTCATGCCGTCAGCAGGCAGCGAAAAGAACACAGCCATCCGCACACCCAAGCTAGGTAAGCCGACACTGATATCGTCGAGTCGTTACTTATAACAATGCTGATTTCACACTAGATGGTAATTCGCTCTTGGAGGGTTTGTTGTCATCCAAAGAAGATGAGATGTCACCTCTGCAGAGGCGACGGCGCCTGATCAAAGCGTTGGAGTTTGAACAGATCCATTCGCGCAAGGCTGCAATTATGGAAACACACTCCGACACTTGCCGGTGGTTTCTTGAACATGAAGCTTATCAGAGCTGGAGCGATCCGTCCCAAGTATCCAAACACCACGGCTTCCTGTGGATCAACGGCAAGCCTGGAGCTGGTAAATCGACCTTGATGAAGTTTCTATACACGGAATCAAGGAAGCTGTCCCAGAAGAAAGTATCCGCAACAAGCTCATTCTTCTTCAATGCCCGAGGCGAGAAGTTGGAGAAGTCAATCGCTGGCATGTACCGGTCATTGCTGGTCCAGTTGTTCAACTCGTTTGAAGATACTCAGGAGGTTTTGGACGAGATGGACCTCGAACCGGATCATCTCGTTGATTGGCCATTGGGAACACTTAAAGACCTGTTACGAAACGCCATATTCCGCCTCAACGAGCGCCAGTTGACGTGCTTCATTGACGCTCTTGACGAGTGCGATGAACAGCAGATTGTAGAGATGGTTCACTACTTTGAAACCCTTGCAGAACATTGTGCAGGTGCCGCCATACCTCTCAAGATTTGCTTCTCCAGTCGCCATTACCCTTATATCCACATTGAAAAGGGTATCAAGCTGACGCTTGAGGATCAAGAAGGTCACAGTGAGGATCTCGCAGCCTACGTCGAGGGCAGATTACGCGTCAAAGGTGATGCTCTAGGGGAACTGCAGTCGCAGATTCTGAACAAAGCGGCTGGCGTCTTCTTGTGGGTAGTCTTGGTCGTCGACATCCTCAATAAAGAAGAGAGGCGAGGGAGGCTAGCTATGAAGAGGCGACTAACGGAGCTGCCGAGTCGTTTAACGGACTTGTTTCGGGACATGGTCGCCCGCGATCAAGAGTACATGGAGGATCTCTTACTGTCCATTCTTTGGATTCTTTATGCTAAAAGACCCTTGACGCCGGCCGAGTACTATCATGCGTTGTGGATCGGACTGCAAGAGAAGTGTCATGCTGATCCTGAGCTTCCCGAAGTCGACGATGTGGATTCTATTCAGAGATATGTTGTAAGCTCCTCCAAGGGTCTTGCAGAGACTACCAAAGTAGAGCCGCAAAGAGTACAGTTCATCCACGAATCCGTGCGCGATTTTCTCTTGAAGGATAAAGGAATCGCAGAAATATGGCCAGAACTGGGCCATGACTGGGAAACATCGGCCCACGAACGACTCAAAGACTGCTGCTATCGATATATGAGCGACCCCAGGTCTTATGGGCCCTACTCCACTGGAGTCTTTTTCCCCTACGCCCGCGAATACGTCCTGGCTCATGCCAATGGAGCAGCAAAATCTGTGCCTCAACAACGGTTCCTCTCCCGGTTTCCGATACTCACATACTGTCGGGGCTACCGTTACCGCCCCGACACAGATTTACTTTATATCCTGGCAGACCAGGGACTGTCCAGGTTGATCACACAAAGACTTGAAGATTTCCCCCGGATAGAGACGCGCGGGAACTTTAACCGATTTCCGCTGTTTGCGGCGATCAAAAACCACCACCCCGACGCTGTTGTTGCGCTTCTTGCGTCGGGAATGGATCTCAGCGAGGCGACTGACATTTCCAAGAATTTAACCTACGGCCAGGACTACTCCAAGAACTTCACAATGCTGACATGGGCCATCGACGCAGGCCACATTCCTACCATCTCCCTGTGCCTCTCCAAGGGCTGTTTTGCCAATGAGGAGGACCCGAGTGGGAACAGCCCGCTCGGCATGGCAGTGCGCCGAAACAATCCGGAAATGGTCCAACTACTGCTTGACAACGGGGCCAAGCCTCAGGATTGCGGACCTCAAGTGCTCATCGACGCAGTTCAAAGTCAGAATATTGATATTGTACGCGCACTTCTCGACCACGGGTGTGATCCCAATAAGTCCGATGGGTATTATAGGCCGCTGAAGGTTGCACACAACAGACAAAACGACGAGTTGGTACAGTTGCTGGTCGCATACGGCGCAAACCCTTGGTTCACTTAGCATACTACTTGTCTAGTGACCTCTTCATTCTCCTCAAATACATGACCAGTATTGGGGGAGGGGGGGTTTTTCTCCAGGCAATAACTGTGTTTGCAATGTATTTAGCGAGATACCCCCTATCCTAGATGGCGAATTGATTGATTGATTGATTCACGGTCAAATTACGACTGGATCCATTTTAAGCGCCCGACATCAGTCACGGTGCCTCATTCCTTTTCCCATGTGAGGATACGCTGGTACTGCTATCTAGACGCGTATATACATGGCGTTCCCGACACTTCTTGGGCTGGAGTCGCGATCCTCTTCACGCCCATCTGCCATTACTAGCATCATTCAGCATTCAATCCGCCTGTTGACCATGGGACCCTACTACGATACCATCAGGAACCCGAGCAGCTTCGCGCGACACGCCTCAGATGCGGAGAACTTTGAAACTCTGCTTATGAACACCGCTGACACTGGAGCAAGCAATTGGGGCACAAATCACCTCTTCGCCCTACGAGTTCTATGCTCGGAACCCACCAGCCAGCTCAAACTCCTGCAGCCTTATTATCCTGCCTCTAGCAGCGGCTTCGAGCCCTGCATCATTAGCCTGATCGATGGTTATCAGGGCGTCAATCTGGCCCAGTTGCAGGAGCCCCAGATCATCCGTCGTTTTCAGCCTAACCGTCTAGGTTACGTCTAGGCAGCCTTAGCTCACCTTTTGCGCTCCGAAGAGGTGGATGACCACCCTGCGGCTGAGAAGACTCAACGGCCAAGCAACCCTTCACAAAGGGACCCGGGGATGATGGACTGGGAGGGCATACAAATAGGCAGCAGCTCGCCCACCGGACCAGGCTCTTCTAGTGAACCTGGATCAAGCATTGGTTACACCGAGGCCCCTTCTGCACCTATTCTTGAAGAGTCTACCATCCGGCTTGCTATCCGCTTCATTCCCAACCTGGTCTGAGGAGCTCTCCCTTCAGTCATTTCCGCGATGTGCGACAAACCTACAAATTTAAACACTCGGACGTTGTACTTCAAGCAACAGATGATGGGGGCATCCAGATCTTGACCCGCCGCGGGCCGATACAAGTCGCCATGATGGAGGGAAAGAGAACCTTCCAAACGACGAGGGGCACTCCCGTCGTTACTGACGGGATTCTGGCCCAGCTCATTGGCGAACTCATCACCTATAAGATGATGTCAGGCGTCCAGAGTGTTTCAAAGGATGAGTGAGTATCTCATATATCATCGCATCTGCTCTTAGTGGCTAAAACGTCCCTCCAATAGCTTTGTCATAATTCTTGCCATTCGTCATTACATCAATTTTCCCACGCTCACATCACAGACGCCTTTGCTGAGGGCGTTGCTTTTAATATCAAACCAAGCTCCGGAGTCTTTCATGAGAATTGACTCTACGGCTTGGTTTGATATTAAAAGCAACGCCCGCCGGGCCATTGTCATGAATATTCTGGCGTTGGTGGACTGGGCCGATGCACAGCAATGAAGATAAGTTCAGGCTATCCGGCTGGGCATAGGGGAAACGCATGCCCATTGAACCTATAGAACCTTTCGTTGTGGTCTTTTCGTTGTCTTTTTAGGGGCTTTTTTGTCGCCCTTATTGTAGACTTTATTATGGTTTTTATCGTGCCCTTGCCGCCTTCAGCCACTGTATTTGACAAGCTTCTAGAACGGTGTAAATTATGCGCGAGGAGACGAGATAGCCTCTATGGTGAGGGGTGAGCCCGGGCAAGGTCTGGACGCCAGACTAGCTGTAGAAGAAGGGCATCTACGTAGCTGGCTGAAACGATCTTGAGACCTCCGATCGCCACACATTCGCAAGCATAAATCGCAGATACTAGAAGCACTTTGAGTATTTATTCTATCTTATCTCTTAGCAAGGAGGTCCTTGTTTATGAATATTTTGGGGCGGATTTATAACGTAGCAAAGGAGTAATTAGTTGCAAGGAAGCAACATCTCAGTCATATACCCATGTACTATAAATGGAGCTTCAGCTTGAGAATTGCGGTGCACTCTGCACTCTTGGCTCTCCTTGCTTACCACGGCTTAACAGTCTTTATTGATTATCTCTCGGGTACAGTGCTGCCCGTGGGCAGATTTATTAGACTAAACCCCAAAATACAGCTACCCAATCTTTTAATAGATACGCTTTCCATCTCGAATCTCACTTTTATAGCCTGTCCATTTTCCCTTTCCCTTAGAAAGCCTGCTCATCTGTTTGGGCTTAGGAAGAGGAATAAGATCGGCGCGGTCGAAATCGATCACCATGACTCGGCCCCGCTCCTCGTTCCATAGCAGGTTGGCGTCCCGCAGATCGTGGTGCACTACCCCCTCGCCGCGCACCATCCTCAACGACTGAGCCATCTCCGTCGTAAGGTCGACTCCTGCTTTTATTGCTAGCTCGCCTGCCCACGACATGAGCAGCATGTGTACAATTTTGAATCCGGCAAATCGGATCGCATGCCGCGCTGTAAGGTGGTATGGCTTCGTTAGGTTGATGCTACCGAGGCAGATAGGCACCACCTCACCCTGAAGTCTCTCAAGTCGATGATATATTTTAACCTCATCTGCAAGACATGGGACAAGCTCCGGTATTGTACCCTTGCCGACAAATGTATATCCATATCTTGTCAGCGATAGTTTGAAGAGTATTCCAGTCGCTCCATACTTGCCATCCATCTCCAGGGGCTCACAGTCACGATCTAGAGAACATGCTAACTGCTCCTGCATAAGACCGGCCAGACCCTCGATACTAATTGGATGTGTTATACTTCCAGCGGCGATTCGATGCGATGCTATATTTGGACAATTCATATCAAGCTTCTGTCCTCTTTTGAGGCCCATGAGACAGCCAATAGTACAGTATTGCCTGGACTGCTCTTTGGTATTCGATGTTTCCTCAAACCTGGAGCTCCCAGTGCATGAGGATGTCGTTTGCTTCCTCTTCGTCTGAGAATCAGTGCTGCTGGGGCCACTCCATGGATTGTGACTGGACGGACGGTTGCTGCCATCAGCGTCATCGGCATCATCCTTTCTGCCACGATCTGTATCCGGGGCTTTGCATGTAGATTTCGAGTGCAGAGCAATTTTTCGTTTGGAGATAACAACAACCTCCTCACAATATGAAAGGTCTGACGAATTAGAAGGGGACCGTGAAACCTCCTCGCTGTCTGTTGCTTCCTGCTCCTCGTTGTTTGTTGCTTCCTGTTCCATTCCTGGGTAAGGAGTAGGCCATTTATTTAGTACCGCCTGAGCCTTTTCAGTCCAGCTCTGCGACCGTATCTCTGATCCGAGTGCTAATAAAGAGAAGCTAACAACCTGAGCAACAGCAGTCTTAGACTCTCTAAGTTGGCCGTTCTTATCTTCTGCATCCTTATCAGGATCAGCCAAATAGTAGTATAAGGTTTTTGGGTCATCTGCCTTAATCCAAAGGAAGAGAAATGACTTCCCAGCAGTTAAATAACTATACTCGAGTCCCAATCTGATCATATAGTCGAAAGTTTGCGTAAGGACCATTGCAAGTATCTGATCAAAACTGTCTTCTCGGGACTGGGTACTATCGGTGCTCGACTTATTGCTGTTACATCGCTTGATAACATTCGTAAATAAGTCCTTACTAAGACTCCGACGTATATGATTCGCTTGTAGTTTATGAGCAGCCTTATACTTAACAACGAAGGCGATCGCGCGGTTCCCTTTTATATCCTCACGAAGGCACCGACGATCGGGGTTTATCTCCTTTGGCTCGACAGCGACTCTTGGTGATGGTTTATATCGCTTTTTCTCTGCACCCTCGGAGATATCACTTCGAACCACCTCCTCAAGCGGTAGATTGACAGTAAGGGAATGGTTTCGGAACAATATACGGAATACACCGAGGTTTGCGACTGAAGAATTCGCTTCTGCCTTCCTGTGAAGTGTATGTATAACCTCCGCAACCCGACCTTCTACCGCGATATGCTCAAATGGTTTGATATCTTCCTCGTTCGCTACCGGGGTTTCGCATGCGAGTCGTTGCATTGTATGGATAGCATGGAGGGAAGGGAAGAGAGGCTCATCCTTCAATATATTCTTAGTGATATCGAATTGTTGCTGTTGTAGCTCTTTGAATTCCGTCCAGGGGCGAAGGCTGAGAGGATAGGATTTCCCATCCACCCTTGTAACACTACCGCCAGCAGCATCAGGATTTACTCTAAAGTGCTGGAAGAGCAAGCGATGGCAATTCTCCAAATATTCGCTGAAGGTGGTGTTTCTTGTGATTTGTTGGCTTAGCTCAAGCTGTTCGTTCGTTTCCTCAAGCTGTTCGTGCGTTTGCTCAAGCTGTTCGTGCGTTTGCTCAAGCTGTTGCCCAAGCTGTTCGTTCGTTTGCTCAAGCTGTTCGTTCTTTTGCTCAAGCTGTTCGTTCTTTTGCTCAAGCTGTTCGTACTTTTGCTCAAACTGTTCGTACTTTTGCTCAAACTGTTCGTACTTTTGCTCAAACTGTTCGAGATACGCGACTCTTGCTCTTAAACGCTGGTTTTCTAATTCGCTGTCCATGATATAGAAATGCCCAGATGGTTGTTAATAGCTATTCAAGTAAATATTGCTTGTATCCAAAGAATTACGATGGAAAGAACTCAGCGAGGGGTAGAATAGTGGTACAATCAGGTTATGTAACGGAGCACGTGATAGTATCCCCACCGTCAGCCATAATGATAAACCACTATACGCTCTAAGCCGTATAGGCACAGCTATAGCGGAGGTATAGGCCGCCGCGTTAACGCGCACCCGACATTGGAAATGGCACACCTAAGCACTCCCTTAATACATGCTTGATCTATTATCTTTTATAGCTAGCTATAGAATTCCTGAAATAAGATTAAAGGAACAGAATATCCAGGCCTAAATATTGATATTCTTTACTCTCTATTTAGAATAAGCTACTTACTTGGGTATTTAGATATTTATTTGGGTGTTTATTTAGGTGATTATTTGGGTCTTCATTTGGGTGTGCCATTTCCTGTGTCACCCACTTGCCTCCTTCAGTTTACACCAGGCAACCAGCTACTAATGATGACAGCCAAAACCAAAACCAACCGAGGTACTTGACGTTGTCTGGATACCTGGATGGTCACTCTCACGCGATCAAAGAGCCTTTACTCCTGGCTGTTCTCCATATCCTGAATGTAGCGAGAGTAAATGTACTCGAGGTCTCGCTCCTCCAGGACCTGCAGCTCACGGGCGACCAGATCCTCCATTCCGAGATCATGCTTGCCCTTGTGGCGCGCCAGGCTCCCCCAACAACGTTAATGGCATAGTAAGCAAGCTTCCTCCATTGGCCGTTCTTCGGGCTGCGTTCATCAAGATCACGCTCGTCAAGGGACCCCAATGCACGGACAAGCAGCTCTTCCGCCTCGAGGTCACGTCGGCCTTTGTTAGCCATGTGTCCACCGACCACATTGACAGCGTGGTGCAGGAGACCCCTCCACTGTCCGTTCTTGGGGCTGTGCTCGTCGAGATCACGCTCACCAAGCTCATCGATGCCGCGGGCTTCAATGGCTGGCACGGCGGCCTCAGTCTCGGACCTGAGGACGACGGCGCCGGCCACGGGGGCAGCAAGAGCCTGGTCAGCGATGCTGAGCATCATGGCTGAGATGACGGCGAGGTTTCTGACGGCGACCATTTTGAATGATTTGAAAGAAAAAAGAGGTATTGGATTGATTTTTAAAAGGTGTAAAACAAAGGGGAAGAAGAAGATTTCAAATTGTCCGGCGCCTCTTGCTTGCGACGCGCCAAAGCCGATTGCTAGATTACAAGCGGTAAGATGTGATCTCGAGATGGCCCATACGGGAGAGAGTTTGAGTAGAAAGCTAAAAATAGAAGAAAGAAGATTCTATAAACCTTTGTGCTGATAACTTACTTGCTCTGGAATGACTATTGAAGCTGTCCTCTTCACCTGGCTTCACGCTTCACACTTGTCTTACGCCAATCCAAACCCTCCAACACACCAAGCGTGAATCTTTTCAGCAACCAACCCAGTGAGTACCAGTAGCCCCTTGGCCAGAGCACTCGGCGTTGAGGAGCAAAGGGCTGGGGTGGTTCTAGTTTCTCGTGCATAGGGCAGGGTTATTCCAGAAGAATATCGTTACCAAGAGGAGCAAGTAGGGCAGCCGGTGGCATAAGAAGGGAGGAAAAGATGTGGAAGGAATCAGGGTTCGAAAGAGGATAGTGTTAATAAAAAAGGTTTTAGCCTTTAAACACAATGAAAGACAACACAGTGAGGGGAGATGGTCCATAATTCATTAACTCATCAGGGGCTTGCGGTTGGCCTCCTCGTTCTGAGGCATTCTATCCAACCTGAAGGGTAGCAACGGTCGCGAATCCTCGGTTTATCACATCACGGGTGCTTCTTTGAACAAACATGCCCTCTTTGAACAAACATGCCCTCTTTGAACAAACATGCCCTCTTTGAACAAACATGCCCAATTGGAACTAGGGTAGCAATCTAGATGAATGTATCTATCTCAGCTCAGCTGTCAGTAACAAGGAGAAGGGAATCTGTTGCCACGGGCCACCCCCTTATGGTGAGGGCCGTGGAAAACAGGAGGGCCTGTATAGAACTTGAAATAACTTTTTGCTTCTAGAAATTGCAATAGACTCACACCAGGAACGTTGAAGCCGGATGAATGTCTCCCTCCCCGTCTTAAGTCTACTGCTCTACTGCTCTATTCTGGTTGTTGAATAGTGGGCTCTGAAATAATAGAGCGTACCTCCATCACTGCCGTACGGACGTCTTCACTGACGCGAGCTTTATCTACGGAAATTGACCCGATCAAGTGAATAGGGCGTACCACGTGGAGGAAAGAGATGGAGCATAATCCCATATGTGCTTTTGGGAAATTATGGACTAGATTCAGAATGCTATTGAAAGCCAAAGACAAATCAATCAGAGTAGAAATTATGGATTCCTTGAGGGAACAATCGGCAATAAACACCTTGTACTGGTAGCCATGTAATTGCACCCTCCGCCGTGAATATCCCGAGCCAGGCACCAGCATGCATTTTAGCCGTCGACATGCGAGACGATCTTCTCGGTGACGGCTCCGTCTGCCTGCACAACAACCTTGTCGACCTTCTTGGATGCCTTGACCGGGCTCTTCTGGTTGTAGATCCATTCGAGCTGCTCCAGCGTACGCCCCTGGGACTCGACAGCAAAGAGATACCAAGCAATAGCCTCGATGACATCCCAAGCGACGAAGATGTAGACGACCTTGTACTGGATGTTCTGGAAGCCGATGGGCAGAGCAAACTGGCTCAGAAAACCCATGGCAGACACAATGAAGGCGGAGGCGGCCAGACCCTTGGCTCGCATGGTGGTCTCAAGAGCTTCGGCGGGGATGACACCCTGCAGAGGTGTGTAGGTAAAGGAGAAAATGATGTTGAAGAGGAAGTATGAGGCGAGCGCTCCCTTGGCGTACGATTCTTGGATGTTACCCCTGCTTTGCTGAGCATCGAGGGCCGAAGAGAGACCAGCGTTGGCGGCCAAGGCAGCGGCGCATGCTGGAAAGATGTTCAATCAGTTGCAAGCTTCTTAAGGGGGGGCGTATGGTTGGGAGGAACATACCAAGAGTACCAAAAACGAGGACGGGGCGACGCGGCATCCTGTCAGTCTGAGAGACAGCCGTGAGCGCTCCGACAGCCGAGAGAACCGAGGTGAGAAGGTTGTAGCCCAGTTGCTGGGGAACGCTCTTGACGCCGAGCTGCTCAAAGATGACGGTGTTGAAGTATCCAAGACCGTTGCCAGACCACTGTCCAAAGATGGAAATCATGAGCACCTGAGTCATTCTCCAGCGTCCGTTGTGGGTGAGGAACAGGGGGCGATCTGGATTTCCAAACAAATTAGCCCATTGGTCAGTGGTTCGATGAGGATCTGGTTGCACTTACAGTCCAAAGGACGCTTGTCGATTCCATCAAGGGCGATGTTGTCTCTCATTTCCTGGATCTCGAGAGCCACAAGCTTGGAATCGGTGTTTCCATTGCCATGGTACTTGACAAGGAAGTCCAATGCTTCCTGGTCGCGACCGTTGGCTAGCAAATATCGCGGGGATTCTGGAATGAAGAAGACACCAATCATCACGACGATACAAGCAAAGGCCTGGAGTTGAATCGGCGTTAGTGATTGGGAGAATAATCCATTGGAGAAACCAGAATGTGGAATCTAACCTGCAAGATGAGAGGAAGCCTCCAGGAGAAATTGTTGTTGATGTTGTTGGTACCGAACGTCACGGCCGCCGCGGGGATGGATCCGCCGAACCATCCGCAATTGTAAAATCCTGCGCGAGTTTTAGCAATGATCCAACCAGAGGTTTATATATGGTGTGTGAGATTACCTGTGCATCGGCCACGCCAGTGCGGTGGTGCGATTTCGATGGAATAGGCGGGTGCCGCAACAGTCTATTGAGAGTCAGAGAGGGTGATCTTGCAGGGAGAATGGTGGTGTTTGCGGTTTAGATGTTGATCCGAACCACTGCCACCCAGAGAAACGCACCATGATAGCAATGCCAAATCCAAGAACGAAGCGTCCAACGACAAATTGGGCGAGGTGGCTGGACGTTGAGATGATGATCATGCCGAGAATAATGACACAGCCTCCGCAGAACATGGCTTTGCGGCGTCCAAACTTGTCAGACAGCATAGCGGCGAAGGGCGAACCGATCATGTTGCCGACCGAGTAGATGGAGAAGATCAAGGATACCAATGGGCCATCCTTGCCACTCTTGAAGGTTTCCTGGAAGTGCTCCATGGCAAGGATAGAGGTCATGAGCGAGCCTAGTAAGATGGACGGCCCAATTAGTATTTGCGTTCTTCCTGTCAGGGGCCGCACCGGACTGGTGACACACATACCATCGTAGCCATTGGCACAGGCGCAGCAAAATGCCACGAAGATGGCGACTGTTTGGGTCCAGGGTTAGCTGCTTGGGCATTTTGGGTTGCAAGAATGATGGCTTGCGACGTACAGTACAGATGGAATGACTGCCTGCTTCGGGGATTGATGGGAGAGTCGTGAATTGCGGCATAGAGCTCGGCCTAGGATTGTTCTTCGTGTTAGCAAGATCAATGCCATTGGAAAGGCGCATGGTCATTGATTGTGCATGCGATTGGAAAGAATTGCACGAACGTTGAAGACTTCTCTGGCCCTGGCTCCCTCCTTCAGCGTGGCGCCTGTTCCCTCCTCGATGATCGGCTGGTGGGCAGGAGCGACAGCGATAATGTCGCCATTCTTTCCACCGTCGTCAGAATTATCGGCAGTCATTTTGCAGACCTTTTTGATTGACCGCTGGGATCAATTGATTGGCGCAATGCTCTTGAAGTGACTTGTGCTGGTTAATGGCTGGATGGAGAGGCCAGACGGGGACGAGACGAGGGCGAGGAGCTGGGGATAATATACTTTGGCTCGAGGTTACTCCAGGGACTGCAACAAAACACAGGGACCCTGCCAGGCGATGTGATACGACAATGCCTCTCCAGACTGCTGGGAAGACAGGCCGGCTCAACGGCCCTGCAGCTCCTGGATGTAACGACTTCTGTCTGGACTGTCGTTAGGCGGCGAAAAGAGTCTGCTGGGCCTGGGGCCACTGCCGACCCCCGTTTCCCCAGCCAAAGTCCAAGGCAAGATATATTCCCGAGAAAGTGGTCTTGCCCCAGCAGGGGCATCGCTCGCGCCTACCCAATGCTTCCACCTATCACCATCTGTGTCAGAGGCGCCTTTTTTCGGGCCGACTTCCTCCAAGCCAGACCAGGGCTGAAGGAAGCCAGTCCGGCTCTTGTTTGCTGCTCTCCGCGCGCCTCGTCGCTAAATGGCCAGCGTAAGGCTAGAGGCAATCAATAGGATGCGTCGTGAGGAAACATGTCAGAGCACCAACTTCGGGTCCAGCCGTTTATGGAGGAACCATTGGATTTTCATAAAAATCCTGCGGGGCTTGCACCATTTTCCAGCATGCAGCACGCAGCGAAGAGTTTGCTAGCGATCGTGCATCGGACCGTTGCAACCGTGAGGCTCACGTGGAGGTGGTGCAGTGGCCAGTGTCAGATGTGCTCTCTGGAAGGCCTAGACTTGCCTCTGTGCAGCATCTGTGCAGCGTCTGGAGGTCTCCGTCGCCCAGCACCACCACAATGGCATGACACCCTCTGATCGGATGTATTTTGCCGTGAGCTCTGCCAGCATCTCTCCCCTGGAGCAAATGTACTCTGGCACGCGAGATCAATTCATCAAGCTGTCTGGCGCTCTCCGTCGGCTCCAATTCCGCAATATCCCTAAGCGAGGGTTGAATCTCTAAATTCATTTCCCCACCACCACGAGCGGTTCACGGCACCGGCTTGCTGCCCCAGATTTGCTCCTCATCTTGGCTTGGCGGCACGCGAACTGTGACTCTCCGCCTTTTAGACAATTATAGAGCGCCCTTCGTATAATCGGGTCGCTCGTTCTCAGCCACGTGAATCTAGCACTTACCTTTCCCACCTATTCCCGTGCATTCAGGTGTGTCGCGCATCCAAGGTCGCATTCATCAAGAGGGTGCCCCACACGTTCGCATGGTACGAATCCCAGATGTTGCAAGTAGTTGAAATTTTTTTTAATCGCCCACATCTCTCAGTCAAGAGTTTCCATTTTTCTATTATGAGTCTTCCGAGGCAGAATGGCAATAGAGACGCCGCCCTAGACCTGTGCTGTTGCCGAGGTCAACCTCACGGCTCGGCTAATGAAGGTCTCGTGCATGGATTTGACCCCTAACAACGACCTGACACGCGGTGGTGCCAACACAATTTAACTAAGGTACCTACCCTATGCCCAGCGATGAAGACTCAGCTCAACCAGGCTCTCTGCCAACCCATTGATGTACGAGCTACAATTGGCGTAATCATTATACTTGGTGCTGAGGAGGGCTTTCGGTCACTTCTTTTTTTTTTTTTTTTTTTTTTTTTACGTATTCTGATGTGTTGTGGTGGCATTTTTTGTAGTTGAAAAGTTACTTCAAAAAATGCATGCACAATGTTGATGAACCATGCACATGATGTGTATGACCGATTTCCCTCTTTTGCCAATTGAACTTTGCCAGCTCGTTGGCCAATTTTATCCAAGTAGGTAGGCTAGCAGAATCCAGGTCTAGGTAGGCAATTGAGATTTCTTTCCCCTGTGTTGAAGCTTCAATTAGCCCGAGGCATCATCTGTGCTCTGTTGCACCCGTTCAATACGCTTTTCCACAAAGCCTAAATATAAGCTTGGTGCAGGTAGCGCAGGCTTATGGCCACTAATAAAACGGTGCATAAACGATGCACAATTAGTGGGATTAAGGCAGGCAATTTCCTGCTGGGTGCTCTTAGTTCTTATCAATCAATGCCAACTATTTTTGGACTGATTATGTTGAAGCTGCCACTATGGCACCTGCTCATGCGACACTCTGGTCTCTGGAAGTTTGTAGGTGGCTGGCCAGCTTCTTTCCCTGCTCACACAGAGCGCATGGAACCACGTGATGCTCCCCTGAATTCGATGCAGGCATTGCCCCTCCCAACACGACGTTGATTTCTTGTTTTCCTATACCATCGATTTATTGAAATACCTTGACATGACTTGCACAATTTCTGCTCGAACCCAAATCGACCCCGCTCCCATTCGGAGAATGCAAGCTCCTATCGGCCGAGTTCCCAAAGCGACCCCTGGCACCCCAGAGCATCGCTGGTTGTGTGAAGACCTGGCAGAAGGTACGGATGATGCCCCGAAGAAATTTCGTAGGGCCAATGATTCATTCAATATTTGCCTCGCAGAGCTGATGATTTGTACACCACCTACAGCTTTAGACTCGTCATGTTCGCACACTCGGCCGACCTAAATTACGATATTCGCTATTACAAGCTATGCTGACAATGATTTGACCCGATGTTCGACTCGTCAAAACCCCCTCGAAAGAACGAAGCCTTCCATGTCGCGAATATTCCCACGACGGCTTCTCCCACCGAACCTGCTACATGATGCTGGATCTATGATCCAAAGAATCTTGTACGCCGGCGTCCCGTACCCGGGCCCTTTCGATTTCGAGAGCCTACAAGAAACCGAAGCCTGTCCGGACATCACTGTCCTAAGACGCCGCGGCCGAGCAAAATATACGGACGGCATACCATAGTCCACGATCCATCATAGCCAAACGGCAAACCTGTCTGGCTTCCGATGAGACAACATACTTGCCCCAGAGCCCTTGCAGGACCCTGCCAAGCCCGAGAGAGTGCAGGGGATGCAATCGGAGGAATTCCATCTTCCCGAAGGAGCCATATGTCCCCTGTTCCTCGGCCTGGGCTCCTCACTTGGAGTATCGGCACGGATGGACAACATGGGATGACCATTGAGGTAGCTCTTGGCAACGTCTTTCGAGGAGAGGACCAAGCCAGATGCTTTCAACGGATCACTGCCCTGACGATACCTGGGGATCTCTGAAGGCCTGCCCAAGTATTCCCCGCCCAAGAAGTGATGTCTGTTGGAAACTGTCGTACCAAAGACCTGAATCTATTCTACCGGACAATACGTTGCTAAAGCCAGAACCATCGAGCCGCGCCGGCGACAGTTGGTACAAGGGGACTACACCAAGACGAGCCAGTCACTCCATCGGCAAGACGATCTACAGCGACTATGTACAATCGGCGCACTGCTTGGCTTGCTTTGAACACTAGGCCTGGGAATCTGGAAGCTCTGAAGGTTCGTTCAAGTTTCTCCCTCGTCGTTGATAGTACGTTACTGTTGTTTTTGAACTGGCTGTCGAGTTACTGACGGCTTGTCCACCATCAGTCAACCTTGGACAAGATTTCAACCTCTTAAGACGAAACTTTGTTCCTTGACGGGACCGACTTAGCCCCGTTGCTTGGTCCTAGTGACGTCCCGTCCCCGAAGGAGCTGCAGCTCCGGAGTCGGCTTTGCAATCCACCGAATCACCCATCGTGAACACTCGACGTGCCCTTCTTCCTTCGACTCCTAGTCTTGCAGCAGGATCTGGTCGAGCCTCGATCTCCCCTTCTAGTGTGTCAAACCATTCGGCCTTCAGCGTTCGATTGCGCTAAAGAACGACGACGCCTACGCGAAGATCAAACAGTCCTCACGTTCTCATGCTTCCAGCGCCATCCTCTTTGAATCGACACGTTACCATCTGATCTCTCTCGATCATGCTTCGGACTTCTCAACAGTCTCGAAACAAGTCGGCAAGAAGAGTAACAAATTTTACTATCGAAACTGTTCATACCTCCCTGTCCGCAATCGAACACGTCATCGGCCACAATTCTCTCTTTCCTCGAAACAGGCCCGAGTTTGCCTCGATCTCTGATCATTCCTTCGAGACAGGTCATTGACTTGTCAACATCACCCAAGCAAGCCTTGCTAAACTTGGCTCCAGCATGGTCTTGATCGATGGGATCCTGAGTCGTCGAGGCCGTTGTTCCCATGCTCTTCCTTGTCAACTCTCATACCGGCTTTCTGTGGTTTGGAACGTTGCTGATCATGGAAAAAAGAGCTTTGGCTACGCCGGTGGTGGACCTTCGTCTCTCCAACATCTACCAACATGACTCAGTGTCGACAGTGTGCATTCTGAGCCGCTGCTTCGTCATTACCCCTGACGCTCAGGATCTAATCTTGCTTCGTGATGGCTTCCGAAAGATCCAATCCCGGCCTTGGCTTGGTTGTGAGAATGAACCCGCTCGCCCAACGATCAAGTCCCGCCTATTGATTATTTCAGGGGATGTTGAAATGCCGCCATTCGATCTTAGGGTACACCCAACCCGGCATTGCAACAGCAGCCATTCCAACCACGAACGCAACGATCGACATACAGAAGCTCGCTGTTTTATCCTGGCCGTGGCGCCTGGCAGAGGGTCTGTTGCAACTGGTCTCCCGCGACTCATCAGTCTAGGGCAACATAGTCATGCCAGGTCTTAAATCGTTCCCTCTCCTGCAATGCATACTCGCCCTAGGCGAGATGAAGCATGTGAATCAGGCTAGAACCTATGGGCGATCGGACGACAAACTTGAATCATCCCGTTTACCAAGTCCGTTAGCAGAGAAGACAACAGATGGCCATCGCGATCAGGGGAGCATCTCTTCAAACCACGAAACCTAAGACACTTCTCCAGCTCCAATTGTTATTCGCCACTGGTAGACCGTACTCTCTCAACTTCTTCGTTCCACGCCTATACGACGCGGCTCATTTCCACCATCGTTTTAATGCCGGTGGCTCGCTAGTTCACGCCCAGTTTCTGAAATTGTCTGAGCCTATGCAGACTCGGTTCGGTAACCGTGCTTCCTGCTACAAAGAGCGGATTCTGCTGTCGGAGTCACGCGACAAAGCTCTCCCCGACAACTACCATTATTATCGCTGGAAGACTTCCCATCCGACGCAGTCTTGGGGATTCCGGGCTCATCACTGCCGAGTTCATTGACGGCGTCTCTTGACAGGTACAGGCCGAGCATGGAGTAATTGCGCAGCCATCTTCCATTCGAACGAAGCCCGGCAGTGTCTAGATCTTCGGGCTCAACAGCACTTGGAGGTTACTTCCAGGAGTGAGAGCAACCCACGCCAGTTAAGTGAGAGCGTGGCTGCTGGTGTCTGTATCAACACACTCAACAAAGCCTGCGGAAGAATTACACGAGCTGCGGCGTCGATGACACCAAGGATCTTTTATGGATTGCACCTCCTACGGGTACGACAGAGTCTACCTTCGACAGTATCAGGGCTTCTGGCGTAGTAGATGGTTACGGATGGTTACGGAGGGAGCGAGGGTGTCTGCCTAACCTTTACTAGGGATCAATTCCCTAATGCCCTGGCCATTTCTCAATGCGACGAACTCCAAGGCGGGCTTTATGAAATTGTTCGAAATGCATGAAGTCAGTGGAGAACCTTAGGGCTCGGCTTTAGTAAGACCTCTGGAAACCAACTCTGGAGCCTTTCATCGATCGCTACTACATTGACACTGAGTGCCTGATCTGCTGGGAACCAACCCGCACGCCCGGCTACACTCCCTGGACCCGTGATGTACCCGACGATGACGCTACGACGACGACGCTACGACGAGCGGACACGCGCGAGACTAGGTATAGATGACTCTCCACCGCTCAGGGGTGGTGGTAATCCTCGAGGCACGCGTGCTGCCATTCTCGACTTGAGTCAGTACATTGAGCATCGGCCACGCTCTTCCACTGTATAATCTCGGTACCATTTCCTGTATCGAGGTTCATTCCAAGACAATGCCCAAAGCCGCAACCCCAGGGCTATCAAGTCGACTGGGAATCTTCTGCATCCGTTAAAGACATTGTGGCGCCTCTGGGCGTTACTGGACTCCATGGACGTGCTTAGTTCTGGGCAGCTCGACTTGCTTGTAGATGGATCAAACTTCAAACAGGTCTTTCACAAGGGGTACTTGGCGTTTAGCTTCGATGGTTGCTTAGTCGAGTTGTCGGATGAAGCTACCCAGCGCGTAGACCAGCTGCGCCGTACTTCTTTTCAATAGAGTGTCATTGACCTGCCGCGTCATGACAATGATTGAGGATGCTTTCGGCACGGGAGTATGAGATCCCTGATCGGACCTTGTCAGCGCCCTCGCCATGCCTTCACGCTTCCGGCTCGGCGGCTTCCGCTCTGAAGCACCATCGAAACTCTCAAGACGAGAAGAAAGACATTGCACTGCGCCCAACGCGTGCTCACACGTATGGAGTCGAAGTCCTTGCGAGCAGGAAGCAAGGCCGCACGGGGCAAGCGAGGAGGCCTTGAAACCCCCCCGAACGATGAGTCCTCGAAGCCCGCACCCCGAGCCACGCGCAAGCCTCGACTCTCCTGTCGTTCTTCATACCGCGTGGGCCTCTTGTTGATATTGATCAACGATCACGCCAATCCAACCTCCTCGAATCTTGGCGTTGGCAAAACAGTTAATCTCGAGCTCATCGTCTACGGCGGATAACCCTGGAGAAAACCAAGACTCCACTCCAAAGCCGAAGTGAGGATAGGATGACCATCCCGAGCATCCCGCCTTCGCAACTTCGTTAACCATCGACCCGTCTGTCAACTCCGGCCTTATCGAGAATCACACATTAGCCACCGAGTCAAACTCATCCATCAATCTGGCTCATGATCAATGCCGATTCTCACACTCGCAAAAGGTGGGCGGTTCTCAGAAAACACCTGTTGTTCCGTCTTTCACGGCATTCAATGGTGAGGAAGCGGTTGGTGATTCAAGCCAATACCTACCCCAAATGTCCAGTAGTAGAAGCATTGCTCAGGAGCACAGGTGATATGTCATGGTTAAATATTACTTGAATTAACCATTTCAAACTTATTCTAGCCACCGAAAATTCGAACAAAGCGTCTTATTCTTCGTCCTCATCGCTTCCATGATGTTCAGATGCTCTTCAGTTCTCGGTAAATCCATCTTGGCCCAATTGTAGCTCCTTGCCTCATGGATTTCCGTGATCCCTAAGAAGGCTGCTTTTCCCTGCAACACTTTCCAACCGATTCGGCCGTCAGTTATGATGCTGTGATGTTGTGAGATACCATGCTGAGTTGTTGTTGATGATGTGGACGCATACTAGCCGCCGCCTTGTTCCAAGGTCTCTTCCCTTACACGGACTTTCCCAGCAGTTATCAACACGTCGAGTATTTCGTCGGGTATCGCCAATACACCGTTCGGTGCATTTGTTGCGCCCAGTGGATAAAGATATGAACACTCGTAGAAAGTGATTCTCGTATCGGTGGGGCAAAAACAGAAGACCAGCATCAACGTTTTGGGCGTTGATAGGAAATGTACGTTGTTCCGAAAGCAATGAACCCGTTTCGTGTGACCAAACCCTCTCTAGAAGATTGCTAGTGGCTCTCTAAAATGCGTGGAAATCACTCTTGAAGTCTGCAAAATTAGGTAACAACGCCGCACCTAAAAGTTATCTGACTCCCTGAGAATGGGTGGCCTCGTCTACCGCATGACCGGGCACAGGCGGCGACCCCATAGAATAAGCAGTCATCCGAAGAGAGTCACGAGCGAGCCACGGGCCACCAATAAGTATGGATATTATATATTCCACTGCCAACTCTACTATCAAACTTTATAAGAGAATCCTAGAAATGTTCGCCATACCCTCACAATCACCCTCGATTGTCCCGGCCTTATCTCGATTGACCCATCCTAGCGTATACCCACCCCCAAAGTCAACGATCCATGCGTTATCATCTGCATCAATCAGAACATTATCGGCTTTAGCATCCCCCCAAACTATTCCACGCTCGTGGAGAGCTTGTAGCGATTTCCCGATTTGGTGCTCCCAACGACGTTTGAGCGAAGATGGGGGCTTGGAGTGCAAAGTCCACCACAGCGTGCCCATTTGTGCTATCCAAGGGAAGAGCATTCCGACTAGTCCATTGTTGTGATAAACAACTCCATACAACTTGCAGATATAAGCCGACGGTGGAGGAGGTAAGTGCGCTGAGTTGATGCTTTCAAGAACAGAGAGTTCCTGCTTCGCATTATCTAATCTCACGGAAGGTCTAAATCCCTTGAAGAAGCATTGCTGCTGGCCTCTATTCTTATCTTTTATGTTGACCTTTTTTGGAGACTTGATGAAACCTTGCGAGGGGCTGTGAAAGCATAGCTCAACTTCAGATGATGCATATGGCTTTGTCCATTTCGAAAGATTTTCCAGGTAGTCTTGATTTGCTTGGGGTATAGGTCTCGTCTAGGGTTTCTCGGCAGTGATCTGCTGTGGACGAAGCTGCTCATTCATAACTTGGAGGGAGCAGAAAAATTGGGTTTGGGGGAAAAATATTGACAGAGTATAGCCTGATGTGTGGCTACTGGTTGTGGATGCCGAGATAGTAGTTCGGTGATCAAGGGCTTAAATGCATTGATCAGCCACTCAAATGCATCTTCCTCATAAAAACCATCCTCAGCATCAACTGCCAAGTTTCCATCTCTCAGCACCGCTTGACAATTAAAGTATTGCTTGCTCTGTGACTTTGGGGGACTTGGTAAACTGAGCTGGGTCAATTCGACAGATAAACAAGTGACCGCTCGTGGCCCGTATGTGAAGCTCAATATCGACATCCGTTTCATGAACGGTATAGTTGTTGATATCGTAATGAAGAATTTCTGGCATCCTGTCGACAATTGAAGAAGTGTCTGGTAGAGGGAGAAAGGAGAAAGAAATTTTCCCCTAAAGCGAAGTGTTTACGCTGCTGACTTACCGTGGCTGACCCGCCCCCGATGACTTAATCAAGCAGTGCAAACAGCACAGAGCGCAGAGCACAGAGCGCAGAGAACAGAGCGCAAAGCATAGAGTATATGCACAGAGCACAGAGCATAGAGGGAAAATAGTTGAATAGAGTGCTCAACGACCCTCTTCATGGCGAGTGTGAGGACAGAAGTCGTTGGCGGGAGTGGCTAGAGACTCATTGTGACGAGGTCGTGATTGATCAGCTGCTGTCGTACGAGAAGATATTGTCCCAAAGCAAAGGGACAAAGCATAGCAAATGATCCTCTCTCGACATGTTTTTCACGAGTATGGTAGAGCCTGTAGCAGTTTTTTTTTTTTTTGCCCGTGATAGGATCGGCTCATAGGTCGGCACATATTCAAGCTTTCTTGGGGAGTGAAGTATTGAGCATACTCAAGTCTTGAAAAAGTCCAAAAGGAGTTCCGATGGGTAACTTTAAGGCTCTCGAAGCAGAAGTGAATGCTCAAGATCTGTAATAGGCGGAAGAGGTATCATCTCTGGCATAGGCCAGATTGAGACATTCTGCCTCTTTTGCTCCTCCTCAGATACATTCTCCCTGTTTGGAAGCCTTGGTGGCGTGATCAATCTGTCTGCCAGAGGATGAATTCTCGGTACTGATGGAAGTTCAAAGTGAGAAGGCTTGGCCGAGGGTCTCAAATCCTCCGATCTCGGTGGCGTGATTGGCACAAATGGTCGAGTTCTAGTAAATTGTTTGCCAGAGACAAGTGTTGACGACAGGTCTACCTTGCCGTTGGTTGGGAGTAGTGTTTGCTCTTCATGGGGTGTCTTCGACGAGAGGTCGCCCCTTTCTTCCAGTGTGAAAAGGGGATGAGCTATAAGCGGTTTAAACGAGAACTCGAATTTGCTGACGTCTGTCAAAGTTGGCTCTTTTGCTGGAGCTGGATCAAACGAGAACTTAAATTTATTGCTGGATCCTAAACCTCGCTGATTCTCAGCCGGTAACTTAGGATCAAGATTTGACATTCCGTCTGTAAGCGATTGTTGTTGGGATGGCGGTCTGAACAAGAAATCAAATTTTGGGTTCGAGGTTTGGTCCTTTCTCAATTCTGATGGCTTTTCAGGGGGTGTTTTCAGGCAAAAATCTAATCTTGCTTCTGCCCTTGAAGCTAGTCGATTGTCAATAGACGCTTGAAAAGAGAAAACGTCCTTGTAATCCGGACTCGAAGCTGGATGTTTTTCGATCGAGTTGTTGAGCGAGAAGTCAAACTTGGTCTTTGGTTGATTAATTTCTATGCTCGGCGAAGAAGTATTTTGCCCCTGCTGCTCGAATAAATAAGATCTATCTCGGCCATTGGAACTTGACTTTCCCGAGCTGTGAGCCGTCCGTTGTGGTGAAGGGGTTGACGCTGGAGTTAGAAAGTGCGAAGCTGGTTTCGTTGCCGGTGGTGGCTTGAAGGAGGAGTTGAACCCGGCACCAACTTGGAACTCCCTTGATGACTGCGAGAGCTTACTCTGATCCTCTTGCTCCAGGAACTTCCGCTCGGCCTGGGCAGTAGAACGTGGTTCAAAATGTTGTTCGGGTATGCGAAGCTGTGTAGGCAGCGATGGCGGGAGGACTTTAGATATCTGAGGCTCAAGTGTGGAACTCTTGGGCAGTTCAAGATTCAGCCCAGCTTGGAAACGATCATTCCGTATTGGCAATGCCTGGTTTAAGCTCGATAGCTCGAAAGTGTCTGGATCTCTTTCCGAGCTAGTAGGTGTTCCTCTTTGAGAAACTTCAGCCTCGAGTGCACCGTCCTCTTCAACTGGCACTTTCAATGCTGTCTTTGCGAGTATAGATGCCTTGTACTTCCCCAGTAAGCTATTTGCAGTGATTGGCTCGTTCATTTTGCTCATTTTCTCGATTGTGTCTCTCCAACTGTTCTCGATCACACCACTCGCGTCGTATATTGTTGCAGATTTCATGAACTCTGCCCAGTCTGCCACCACCTGGGCTGCTCTCTCTTGACTGACTTCGAACCATTCCCTATGACTCTTGCCGCATCCTTTGCAACTTCGCTCTGCGCGCCACTCCGTGGCCAACTCATAGTGTGTCAGAGTCTCCGCTCTCTGGGCGTAGGGGACATCATGAACGCTAAACACTAGGTTGGGCTCGTACCCGCACCTGGACCAGGTTTTAAGGCGGCTCTCGACTTCCCGCGAGGTCCAGCCAATCTTGACATATCCTGGGGAAGAAGTCCTAGTGAAGATGTACAGGGAGCCCGTCTTGAAGTCTCTCGCGAAGTGGTCTTTCACAAGGGGGCTCAGAATCTTGGACATTACATTCTCCTCGGGCTCCTCAACGTGGGGACGGAAAGTTGAAAGTTGTGCCCGAGGTCTTGGGTTGGAGCTGGCTATGCATTTGTCTTTATCCCCAAGATCATTGCGACGTCGGAGATCATAGCGCGGTTCAGTTTCCTGTAGGTGCGATTCGTGCTCAATGTTTTGCGAATGTTCGTTGGGGCTCTGCACGTTGAATGGCAGGCCGGCAACAAATTCAGCTGCGGTTGAGATGGAACGTTGAGCTTCTATGATTGTAGGTAGGTGGGAAGGAGATGTCGTCGTTAGAGGACTAACAAATGGGGCGATTATAGCCCCTGGCGAAGTGATAGTATGTTCATCCTCGGTTGGAAGAGTTGAACTACGGGCAATCACCCTGCTGTCTGAACGTCGCTGCTGGATCTCATCTAGCCACCTCTCGGCCAAGGACGTTAAAAGACCGACATCTTCGATACGATTCTGATGGCGAGTGCCTTTAGGCTTTGGTCCGCAGCAATTGTACCTTGCATAATCTTCGAGGACTTCGAGGCTCGGAAGCTCAGTATCGACTGTACGAGTAATTTGATCATAGAGGCTGATGGCCCGCTCGTTGTCTGCTTCTTTGCAGTCCCAAGAGCATCTTTTCCCTTTGAGAGTGTAGAATATGCATTTCTTCTGCTCACGCGGATCAAGCTCGTGAAATGCAATAAAGTCGGATACGCCAAGTTTGAACGTCATGGCAGCGACCAATTGCTTATCGTAATAGTCTCAGATTTCTGCAAGAGGCTATGCCAGCTCGTTTCTGCCCAACCACCTGAAAGTGCAGCACTTGGTCTCGGTCCTTGGATCAAGGGGAATGGGGGAGAAGAGCGGTACACCAAATTGGAGCAAGTGCGCCGCTTATCTCAAAGCCACGAGCTAGAATCAAAGGGAATGGGCTTGATCGCGAGGCATATTTCGAAGAGTGAATTGCGATCATTCGATTTGGGCGCACCTCAGCCGCAGCAGGGCGCAGCTGAATCCATGCCAAGCAGAGCCAACCAATAGCTGTTATCGCTTACGGCTTATCGGCGATCGCATTTCATTGGCTTCCCCGCAACGGGAATAATTGATCAACCTGGACATGGGACGCCATAGTCGGATTCGGTTTTCTTGCGTTTGGTAGAAGTAATGGCGGGGACGGGGCTGTCTGGTAGCCGGGGATCGTGGGAGAGAGAAGAAGACGGGGAATGGCGTTGTGCGAGCTTTGAACTGCAAATACTTGCATCTAATTGGCTGCAAAGAGCCGGTGCTCAGCGCCGAGCAGGTTGTCGGTTTCGTCCAAATGCAATACAATGTTACAAAGTAAAGTGGTTAAGTCAGCGAGGAGGGAAAGCGCTCGAGATGTTTGGGCTGAGACGAGGGAAGTACAGGACGTCATAGATTGGGAAGTGGCGGCAGGTGCGATGGCTGATACGAGCTTGTGCTGGTGCCTCGCGTGATTGAATGCACATTCGGTAAGACATTCACCTTCTAGCTCTTACAAGGGCTATGAATTGGGTATCAATGGCTTCCAAGAATTACAATAAAATCATTTCCTGGCTACAGCTACAGCTACATCCCTCAAATTTCTGCGCAGGCTCCGTCAAAGACATACAAATCTTGAACTTACAACTCGAGCAATACCGCCTCCGAGAACCAACCAACTGTTTAACAGCTACACGGCTCTGACTTTGTGTTAAAAATTGAAACAAATCCTTGCGCGAGTGTACTACTACTGTTCCATTTCCCGGTCTCTGATGTGAGTTTCACACTTCGGTCGACAATGTCCCACCCAGCCATCGGATGTGAACTATTGTCATCACTGTGAAATTAGACATACATGTACATGTGAAACCGGACGAGATGAATTATTTCACGCTCAAGGAGTATTACAGGTGCTGATACAAGGAATATAGGCGGCCGCCTCTCCCAGCACACGGGTAGCTGATCAAGTCCCGGCTGTTCAACAACAGAGAGTACCAAACCACTATCTGTGGCAATGAGAAAAACAGATATCAAGTTACACGCTCAAGTCACTCACCGACAATCACCTAACACGACTCGCTTGTGGCGGCGCGTGTTCTGGCCGCGCGCTGGTTCGTGCTCACCTGTTTAGGAAGGAGGCGGCTTGTTCCCACCGCGCGATCGATAAGCCCAACCTCCAGCTCAGCCAAAACCCTCCACGCAGCCCTTTTTTACATTCCTGACAAGGCATCCCTCGACCTCAACCCATCACGGCATTACCACCCGGTTTATCACTCCCCATCAGGCCACCCTCTCCCATCACGTTACCTGTTGGCCGCCCACGGAGCTGTCGGGAAAATCAGCTAGCGAAAGTTCCCAAGACCGCGCTCCACTCTTTGCCGATATCGCAGATTGAACTGGCTGGGCGAGGCTTCCCCTGAACCGCGGCCGCCTGGAGGGTTTTCAACACCACCTCCAGCATCCCCAAGTGGTATCGTACAGTAGCCGAGGCCGATCCGAAAGGTCGTGGCTTCAACGCAGCTTTGACGAACTAGAGTCCCGACGATGGCTGAGCAACGCAGCTACTGAGCCCCTGATTCCAGCTTATCTGTTCTTATGCGATACGGTGAGGCAGGCGTCGGGATTCGGAGAGTTTGACTGGGCTTGACATTGATTGCCCCGATCCAGAGGCCATTCGATGAACAAATCCTTCACCATTAAACCCCATTCCCTTGGACGCCCTGGACTATCTCCAAGGACGTCTGATATGGCTCCTGCAGACAAGGCTGTTGGTAACATGACCTTCGATATGGAAGCATCAAAGTGGACCAAATACCAAATTCGTTCAGCATCTGCCGCTAACCGAGAAAGGATTCCCCAACAGAAAGAGACCTCCATGTCCGTTTCTTCTCTGGTTTCTCGGAACAACAGCTCTGGCGGAAATCGCCAGCCCGCTAATGTGCCGCCTGCCAGGACGAGGAATGGCTCCGGCGCCGGCCTCGGCACCAACCAGAGTTCGTCCACCAAAGAAAACGGCCATACATTTCCAGATGTCATCAATGGTGAGAAGACATCTCTGCCCGCCCAGAAACAGGAGGAATATCCGACAATCTTCCTGTATAGCTATGTGCAGTCCTACGCACCTTACCACGTCCAGAGGTGGATACCGCCGGCTCAGATCTTCGACATGACATTCGACGAGCTGAAGGCAGTGCTGCCGCTTAAGCTCATCGAGGGCCACATCCTGACGTTCACCTTGTTCTCGGAGCCAACGGGGATGATGTACCGCGTTAGTACTGGTACCGACTCAGGATACGACTGGGTCAAGGAGAGGTTTCGTCAAGTTGTGAAAAACTTTATTGAAATCAGAGGGACGAGAGATCTGCCCAACCTTTTCTACATCCGAGTCGAATAGTCTGGATCTGTCTCGGGCCAATCGATCCAAGAGCGGCTGAACAAGCTGCTGCCCGGGCGGCCCATCGAAGGAGACTGCAAGCCGAGAATCACACCGAGATACCCGAAGCTGATAAAATGGACACCGACGAGGGACCTCGAACCTCAATTAAAGATGCTCCAGATACCAACGGCGATGCCAGTGACACCCTTCCCCGGCAGGAGAATGTTACCGGAGAGAGTTTTGGTAGAAAGTTAAAACAAAAGAAGAAGTCAGACCCAACAATTCAACATAATGAATACGAAAGGTTAATAAAAAAAAGCTTCGCTAGCCCAAGGCTACAGTCATACGGCAGAAAATTCTATAAACCTTCATGCCGATGACTCGCTTGCCGTCAGGACGAGCTGCGCGTCGAATGACTACTAAAGCTGCCCTCTTCACCTGGCGGCAGGAGAATGTTAACTAGCAGATGGACGTTAATGAAGAGGTAGAGGTGAATCCTCTAGACGCTTTCATTGGTTAGGGGAGGATCAGATATAGAAGACGCATGAGGTGTTGGCTATTGAAGCAATTTCGCATGGGCCTGGGTCAAATCAATAGACTGTAAGAACAGCAACAGAGTTGCGAGACGAGGCAAGCATAGCGCTTGAACGAGGAAATGACAAGTTAACAATTCATGAATAGAACTTCCAACCTTCAGATTGACCTTCAATAATGACCTTTGACGGCTAATGGCCAGGCGTTACACCTAACTTGTTTCCGAACCAAGAATCTCACGTGTGATCAGACGTTTGATGGAGCATCAGATTACAAGTAGAGGTGATCTTGGTTAATCGATGTCGCTATTTGGATGGGTTTGTCTTATTTTGTGCGAAGGGAAAACACCGACATGCTTGGATCATTTGCCCCATGGTCCCAGTGTCGCTCAATCGTATGTTCTCGAATCGCAAGCTCGATTAATTCTGGAATGAATGGGGAACGGCCGGATGTTCCGGCAGAGGAGGGGCGATGCTGGCTCTCCGATCTTGTCAGCTTGGCGTGACTTCAACGTGAGGGGGAACTGGGTCGGTCCTGCGACTCCAAACGATTTGGGTTGTCGGATCCGCTAGGTTGGGATGTCGGCTCCGCCAGCTTGGGAAACGTGCACAGGACAAAAGGAATCGCCATGTAACCTCGTGCGGCTCCCCCAGGTCTTGGTAGAGGCGGGAATATTTATCCGGATGCATGTTGACGATGCATGATGGATCGTCGGGCGAGGTGCATGGTATGACACACAGCGCGTATAAAAGGTCAATGGGTTTCCCCAGAAAACGCTTCTTGGCTGCCACTGAAACCGGAACTGGGGTGAAGGCTTTCACTCTCCTGGCAACCAAAGCTTCCCTCGCGTTCTCAAAGCTCTTCAACAAGCCCAACCGGCAGTATGGGATCCTCCAACGTTGAACACCCCAAGACGGCCATCGTCACCGGCAGCGCCAGGGGGATGTGAGTTTCCCAACCCTGTTATGCTCTGTCGAGTAATCTCTGATAGCCGTTGCGGGTAGCGGCAAGGCCATCGCGCTCAGGCTAGCAAGCGATGGGTATGATGTTACCATTGCCGATATACCGGCCATGTCGGCGGAGGCAGAGGCAACGGCCAAGGAGATCGCGGCGCTCGGTCGGAAATCGTTCGTGGCACTCGGAGACGTGTCTGTTCGGGCAAACGTGGAGTCAATCGTCGCGCAGCATGTCGAGAATGTCGGGCCGTTGTTCACCATGATTGCCAACGCGGGGATTTGCGAGGTCAAGTCGGTGCTGGAAGTGTCAGAGGCAGACATCCGGAAGATGTACGACGTCAACGTATTCGGGGTTTTCAATTGCTACCAGGTCGCTGCTAAGCAATTGATCAAGCAGGGTACCCCTGGCCGACTTATTGCAGCGTCGAGGTGAGTGGTGATCCCGATCTGTGCTGCGAACAAAGTGTCGTCGCTAAGGCCTGCACCGCCCTGTGTAGCATCGTGGGCTTCAAACCCTTTGCGAACATGGTGAATTACAGTTCCAGCAAATGGGCTGTGCGGGGTATGACGCAGGGGTTCGCGATGGAGATGGCACCGTATGGCATCCGAGTCAACGCGTATGCTCCTGGCATCCATGCGACCAAGATGTGGGAGCAAATCGATGGTTCTCTGGGAAAGTTGGAAGGGCGGGAGCAGGGCGAGAGCCTGAAGAAATATTCCAAGGACCTCATCGCTTTGGGTCGGACGGGAGAATCTGAAGATGTTGCCAAGTTGGTCTCCTTCCTTGCCAGCGATGATAGCGAGTACATAACCGGGCAAAATATTCTCGTCGACGGCGGAATCGTGTTTACATAGGTCGTAGAGGACTCGCGACAGACATCGTCGGGGCGGTATTACCATTCGCGTTAGAATGCGATGGGATGGTTTTCGTCTTCGAGGAGGAAATGGGAAGGCTCAATGGCTAAGCAGGAAGTCTCGTGAAGAAATCTTGCCGATCGACCTAAAGAAACAGCGGTAGAACATCTGAATAGGTAGAATTAGCTTCCCGATAATGTACGCAAGTTGTTCAAGGAAAAATGGTGTCTTTCATCGCTGATTGATCGGGCGGAATTTGGTCTTGGTAGAACGCATTGCGCACTGTGGTCGCGCACTGACTTTCGATGTCTTTTTCGTCGCGCTATCTCGGGCGGCGCAGACCTAGATAAAGGGGGATTAGGAACTTCGCCTTTTGTCGAATTGTTCTTCATCTTACATCGCACATCTCTTGGGGAAATGAATTTGGGGTCACAGATACAGAAGCCTGCAGGGCGGCCCTCGGTGAAGCGTAAGCATCATAAAACAACGAGGAAGGTATCAAAGTCTATGGCGGACCAGACTCTTCGAAGCGCGCACAAATTCGGAAAATCAAGAAGATGAGCCATAGTGGTGTCAGCATGACTTTGTTTCCATTGAGAATTTTCTGGGAGTTGAAAAGGTTCTGAGGAGGACTGGGGAGTTCAGCGAGCGCAAAGGAAGGAACAGCGGACGCCACTGCCAACGCCACCTAAGAATTACGGCAGAAGGGGCCTACTACAGCCCACTCATAAACGCCCTGTAGATGGTAACACTGATATCAAAACGCAAACTTGGTGCACAAGGTTTCCAACAGCCGCCGGTGCCCATTTAGCGCATCAATCGATTCTTATCTGACGGACTAAAATAATTCTAGTGTGGCAATTCCACCCCGTAAATAACCAGTTTGGGAACGCGAGGGATGTTCGCAGGGGCTGCCCCCAAGGCTAAAATGCTACACCAAACCGAGGAGCGCAACAAAGCTGCGATATTCACCAACCTAAGCGCATTGATGCCTCCGTGAACACTCATGAGTTTCAGAGCGCCGGGACACCTGCATGCCGGCAATTAGGTAAGGCAGGCAGTGCCACCTTGCGGCTTTGTTCAGAGCGCCACAGTGGTTCAATGCCGGGCTGTTGCGTCATGAGGTAGCCCTCCGAGCTCGCAGAGGCCGTTGGTGTTCATGGTACCTATTATCGGCACTTTCTCTTCGTTGATTTTGGGTTCTGGTACTTCCACTCCACTTGCATGCAGCATTGGCCAATGGCAAGTCTCAATTCACCCTATTATTAACTACCCTACACGGATATCGGCGCAATATCGGCCTCTTCTACGACGGACCACGAATCAACACGCATTGTAGGTACCAACTAGGTTGCGGCTTCATTGAGCAATGCGCACCTCTTGATCATTCAATATGGCGATCCGTATATGAAGTCCGACGAGATGTATTACGCGACGGTGCTGGTCTTGCGCCGTTATTACCAAGGTCATTTGATTTCGGCTGGCAGAGAAGAGGAGAACCACGGCTCCGTTAGGTCAAAGGGGCATGCGCTCCTCCCCCAATTTATGGTTTGGTTACACAAAGCAAAAAAAACTCTCCCCATCACTTTCACCGATGTTTCATACTGCAGCAGACGTATGCTTCTCGGTGCTTTGGCGATAGCGAGCAACCAATTACCACCCGTCGTGATATCGAATGCTTCGTAAACGAGATTGCGTAAAACGAGACTTGCATCACGGAAAGCCACTGGAAAAATAATGGAACACGTCATAATCCCGCGATGGGAAATCCCGTTGGGAAGCGAGTCGCAGCTGGCTACGAGGGAGTGTGTAAATGAACGAGAGCAAGGGTCATGGTACGTTGGGAGACACCGGCGCAGCCTTGCCTGCTGCGATGCCCGCCACCCGTTGGGTAGATCCCACATCCTCCCAGACCGCTCCTCCCGCCCCCCTTCACTGCCTTCAAGCTGCATCGGGAGAGGGTACATCGCGGAAAGTTGGCCTCGCTAGCCGAGATTCCAGATTGTCGAAGCTGCAGGCGGCCGCGGACGCCCAGAACCAGCCCATTTCCTAATCGCTTCCCGCCCGCATGCATGGATGACCCCGCTCGACGCCTTACGGCTGAGGTAGAACACTGGTGCGCGAACAAGGGTTTCGGGGGAATGAGGCTCAGATCGTCGGAAAATTTGAGACATGTATTGACCAAGACTCCATGGGCTATGACTAGACCGCTTGGCCATGCGTGAGAGAGAGGGGAGGGGGAGGGGGGAAACGAAACTATCTTCCTGCCACAGCGGCTGGATGCTGGATGCGGAAATGCCGTTCAAGGCTGGCTGCGTGGCGCACCGCATGAGCAAGATATTACGATGCTACCTCACAGGGTTGAGACATTGTTTTGCTTTCTTTTTTTGACGGAGGGCGTACGCCGTGGCGTTGGGCAGCTGACAGGTTAGTAGCCAGTCATCATCGCTCTGCTGCCTGGGCTCGAATGCATCCATCCATGGCGTCTTGCAGAGACGGCTCGCAGTGCCACCCAAAAAAAGGGAAATGTCTCAGTGGATTACAACATATTCGAGACTTCACAATACTGCTGTCGTGTTCGCGAGACAATGGATGGTGGCTGCATGTTAAAATATGATATGAGAGGCTTAGCCAATGGGCCTCCTTTGTCCAACCTGCCTGTCCTAGCTGGAGGCGACGTATATCCCAGTCTCCATGGATAAGAGACTGCACAGTGTCTTAGAACAGCCAATGGGCTCGTGTTTATCATATTCCTATCCTTTCTTGACGGGGGGAGGAATCCGAAAACATTTTGGGAAAAAGCAAAAGCATGTTGACTTGAGAGCAGCCAATAGGGGCAATTCTACTTGACATGCCTGTCCTGGGTCTGGAGATGAGGGGCCCGCCAAGCAAGTATTGGGGAGGAAAAGGCATATCCATCTGAGGTAAGTATCTATAGAGACGCATGTGAAGAGCTATCATCCGGGGAGGGAAAATGCACATCAAAGTACTTGTTCAGGAAGTGTGCGTGGGCCTACCTATGCCGAGGAGACACTGATGAGAGCCTTCCGCGTGTCTGAATAACAGGATATTGGCTGCGCAGCTGAATGCTCGAATCCGAGGGGGAAAAGGATGCGTCTTAGTTCGATGACGTTCAATTGAATCCATCAAAAAGAACGCTTTGCTATTTCCCATTTACTCTCAGAGTTAGTACAAAAGCCTGGCTCTCGGATGCTCGTCCAATATCAAGTTCAACTCACCACTCAAGCCCCTCTGCACCCATCCTACAGCTTGACAATACTACCCCTCAAAACTTACTTTCTGCTACCCAAATCACTTCACAATGAATCTCACCCTCGGCGCTGTTATGGGGACTGTCAACGAAGCACTCGCTGGACACCCGTACTCCGTCATTGTGTGGGGAGAAGAGGCATTGAGAAAACTTGGCGCACCAATCCCGCCTGGATTGGACCATGTAAGTCACCAACCGTCGCGCAGCCCCTCCAAAATGGTAACCCAACTGCCTCGAGTCTAAATCAACGGCCTACGCAACTAGGAAATCATGTTGGTGGTAGAAGACCGCGACATGGCGGACGCTGGCAAGCGGCTCGAAGAAGGAAAGTTCCAACACGTATCCTGGTCGTTTGGGATCGACGCAGAGCGCCGCACCCCTATGGACGCCGCAACCACGAACCAGATCATGAACGACTTCAGGTCCTTTGATCAGTGGACCGAGCACTACGTTTTCAGGCGCAAGGACAGCCCCCGGAACGAGACGATCAAGGTTGCCCTCATCCCGGCGACGTACGCCAACATCAGCACCGAGCGGGACCCTATCGGTGACTTTGACAAACTGTTCGGCTTTTACTGGCCCAAGCCCCGCAGGCTCATGATCAGCTTCGTTAAGACGCTGGTTCAGGGGCCAATCGCCGGTTGCTGGAAGCGGCTGCTGATTATGTGGGCGGCCTACTGGCTGTACCGAGGGAAGAAGCTGCCGGTGACAGTCATGGACAACTGCGACAACGAGATGGCCAGGCGGTACTTTGAGACCTGTATTCGGCCCATGGAGTTTGCTCCGTGCCTGCCTCTTGTTGAGGGCATGGATAATCAGTTCGTGGGTGTCCGCGTCCCACAATATTTTTGATTGAGTGACCGGACTGGGGCTTGGAGCGGGCTCTTCAGTGCAGGTAGCTTTCTTGTAGCGGGGGGTGGAATGTGAATCTGGTTTCCTGTCTCATATTATGCACCGTGAAAATTGATGCATTCGTAGCTCTGCGGCCGTTTTGATGGAACTCTAGCCAAACGGCGACAAGGTTAAAAAATAAAGTGGACGACGGGGTGAGACTGTGCAAGGTACTTGGCAATACTCGCCGATCCGCGCGCCGTAAATCTGGATGGGATCGGATCCTGGAGCCGATGGACCATGATTGATCTCCCTGCCCAGGCGTCAGTCTATCAACTGCTCGGCTGGACTGGAGTCAAATGGATCGTCTTACTCATGGACTCACTCGTGGACTCACTGATGGAGCGTCAAGGCAGCCAAGACACGGCACGTCCTCACCGGGCGAGTTATCGCGGGCTATTGGTCCGCGCCGTGATAGTCGGTCCAACGCACCATGCCAAAGTCTCTCAGCTGCGTCTTGTGGTTTCTTTTTCAGGTGCGTGATTAATGAAAAGTGCAATCAATGAATGCATGGTGCGCCAACCTCACACTCAAGGAAGGTTTGCGACCTGTCAGGTCCTGCTGGGCATCCTCGCAGGCAATGGCGGGCGCACGAGGATGCACGAGGGCGAGAGGAGAGGAGAGGGGAAGAGATGGACGGCTGGGGAGCAGAGTACCACTTTTCTGTGCACATTTCCTTTTCCTTGCTGTGCACTTTTGCCTCAATGGCACGGTGATGTGATGAGAAGCGCCTGCGACACTCCCACACACGCGTTGCATCCAGCTGCGTCCAGTCGCGTCCCAGAGCAAGCCACCCATTTCCGGGCCGTTGCTTGCACTTCGCGCATGCGTGGACAGAGATGCCTGGGCACAACACATGCGGTGAGGGGAAGCCAGACAGACTAACGGGTGTTGCATCGCCCATCCCTCAGCTGCGCGCAGGACAATGAGACATGCCTGGGGCTATTGTTTTGGCCTGTCTCGGGGTCGTCCACTGCGCGGGAGTGAGCCGAAGCGGCCCCTCTCACCCACCCGTAGAGCTATCTATTATTGTTAGTATGGGCTGGTGAACTGTGCTGTAGGCTATGGCGATCCGGGGAATATTGGTGCTGTCCATGGCATGGCATGACGTGCAGCTGGGCAGCAAACCACGGCCGGTGAGTCTGGGCCGACGGATTTGCTCAGGCCTCGTCGCTTGGATGCAGTCTGGCTGCACGACGCTGTGGTGATGCAATGCAGCCTCCTGCACCGCCAACGCAGCAAAAAGAAACATCATTATTGCGTCTGATGGAGGGTGTCAGAAGCATATTGTGCCATCCCCTGCCAGCTGCCAGACTGCAGCAAGCCACCAAGCCGTAAGACGGAGAATGTTGCGTTTCTGGTGGAGCTGCATCTCTCCCACGACCAACCACGACCATGTTGCGCAAGATGCACGCTCAACCGACGAGCGCGGTGCGGAGAGCCATGTATCTGACCGCCCTGATCCAGGTATCGGTGCTGTTCCCCTCGGCTCCGTGAACATCGCTCGCGACATGGTAGCTGGACGCAATCGATCCCTGGTCCCAGGTCCTCCCCCCGTCGGAGCTACTTGCAGGGTACCAGCCTCGAGCTGCAGACGACACAGCAGCCTCACTCGGGGCGAGACTGCACAACAATCTGTTTTCAGTCAACAATAGCAAGCCGAAACGACTACATTCCTTGCCTGTCCTTGTTTTGTGGCAACAGGCGGCACGTTGCATCACTGCGAGTGACTTGGACGCACCGCACTGGCTGTTGTGGTTTTTTTTCTTCTTTTGCATGCATAGATTGTGAAATGTTGGGTTCAGACTGACTGCAACAATGTTGCAACGGCGCGCTCACTCTGGCCGTTGGTCTTTTGCCTCCCCAGAGGGCTCCTCTTTCATCCTTCCCTCGTTCTCGAGTCCCAGGCCGAGCATAAAAGACGGCTCCTCGTCCTCCGCAACCCAGATCCTTTCTTCCTTCCTTCGTCGTGGCCACAGCTTAATAGTCAATGGAACTCGATTGCATTAGAATTCTTCTTTCTCATTTGATATTCTCTCACTTTTTTTCTTTCCTCCTTTCTAGGCAAGCCGCCCTCATCTCATCTCTGTCGTCCCTGGGTCGCATATATATAGGCCACCGGCTCGGGTTCCATTGATTGTTTCCTTCTTTAGATTGCATCTGTCCTAGACTTTCATTCCTACTAGACTTGTCTCCTTTGTCATCTTTGCATGTCTCTCTTGGACTGATATATATAAATGTGTATACATCTCTGTTGGGTTTGTGCATAGCCTGTCCCTTCCATGGAGGAGGCGGCAACCTTCATCTGGGGTCTCTACGTTCCTGCTGCACTTACCTACCTCTTTGTCTATACCTGTATTTCCGAATTGTCTCTCTCTTCGTGCATATATTTCTGTTGCACCATTGTCTTTCATTTCTCTGTTTGTCACATGTTTCATTCTCACGATTCCGTTTCTGCTGGCATTATTGCCTTATAGGCGTTTGAGCCTGCCTGTCTCCTGCGAATCGTTACACTCTACCGCAGTCGAGATAGACCGGTTCTGCCTCCATCTACCATCCTCATCTCTCCGGGAGGTGTTTTCATTCTGCGGTTGAACCTGTGCGTCCCTGTGCTAGGCTTCACTGCACTGCGGCCACAGACGTCCCGTCTTCTGCTCGGGCTTGCTCTTCGCCCATCACTTCACTTTGGCTGTCGCTGTCATCTACTCCATCATACCATAGCCGGCAGACTCCTGCGGCACGTCTGTGCAGAGGAGTTGACCTTGACCACGCATTCCCTCTGCAATGTCTCAGCGATTCCTTCACCCTGCTGCTGCCATTGCCCTAGCCACCGATCAACCGCTGTTTCAAGCTCCTGGAGACTTCCCATCCAAACGGGAGATTGGCGCCTTCTTGCTCAATCAAATCTCGCCAGTAGTCTTCAACTCTGTCAGCGTCCAAGAGATGGTCGAGAATGCTCCGCACTACTCCACATGTCACTGCTACAGCGGCGTCCTGGTGTCTCCAATGACCGGGCATCGCGTCAGCATCCAGTTCCGCGGCTCAAGGCCACAGGTCCAGGGCGTCAAGGGCCGTCGCACAGCGCGTGATGACAAACCTCCCCAGACAGTCCCGCACTCGGGTCCCTGCCAGCGCGTGCGCATGTACCAGTCGATGTGTGTCGTTGGCACGCCGTGGACTGTCTTCAGGATACCCCCTCCGATCTCTGGATGGGAACTCGAGCGTCTGCCGCCCACGCTTCAGCCCGGGATGCCGAATCAGCCCCAGAACAAGGCGGTGGCCATTCGAGATCTTGCACGCTTCTTCACCAATCACATCAAGAAGAAAGAAGATCTCCTTTTGGCTTCGGGCATCTGTGACTTCCAGGTGCTCGGATCCGCGGCCGAGGAATCGCTCTATCAGCATTTCCACCCGGCGTCAAAGACCTTGTCTCTTCTCCGCTGGTGCGTCGACAAGGTGCGCTTCAATCAAGAGGAGTTGCAGGAGCTGCCGTACGTCTTGTTCCACAAGAAAGTCCATCCCACAGAGTACGTCCAGGAGCCACGCACCGGTCTGGTTTCGGGTGTCCTGCGATGGGACGACGTCCACTACGAGCCCATCGGCTTCAGCCTGCTCTTCGTCGACTACCTGCTGCGGAACCAGGCCGACTTTGCCCAGCGCGCGAGCGAGGCCTTGCTCGGGCTACCAGACTACAGCTTTTACGGCGCCGTCTTGGCCAACCTCAGCGAGGCGGGCTTTCCGGACGTCACTCCCCAGCTCCTACAAGCCGCGAGGGCTGCCGGCATGGTGGACTTCGCCTTCAGGCATTGCATGGGGCCGGACACGATCTGGGCAAAGAACTTGCTGTTGTCCCACATGATATCCCTGGCACATGTCGAGGAATATATGCATGAGTGACGGCCTATGGCATTTTTCTTTCACGAGCTCATGGGGTTCTATCGTGTCGCAGTCATCTTTTCCCTCTTCTGGTGACTTTTTGGATGACCGGTTGTTCGAGCGACCTTAGACGTTGAAACATACTCGGCATATTCATGGGGTCGATCCTGTCAGGTGGCTTTTAGGCCCGCGCCCGCGCGCCCCCCTCTACACATTCATCGTTCGGCCTGTTTTGGGCGGCTTCTAGGCCAAACTCTGTGTTTGCAGCCCACCAACATCTTGGTCGTTCGATCTTCCATGCGGCTTCTCTAGGCTTGCTTTCCGAACCTTGTTGAAATGCTCAACGGGGCAATGGATGCCGTTCAGAGCGGCTTTCACTGCCCCGTTGAGCACGTGTCAACATATCCATGGTTCGGCCTTTCCAGGTAGCTTCCAGGCTACCCTTTTGAGGATTCTCTGCTCCTTGGCATCTTGGCCGATCGATCCTCTGCGCAGCTTCCAGTCATGCTTTCTGTGCTGGGTATCCTGTCCAACTACTGGGCAGGCGGAGCGGGTATGGGTGGGGTGGGTGAGAGTTTGAGTACCGCAATGGAAGATGCCAGATGCCAGACCTGCCATCTCAATGCAGTGAACACGGGCGCAGGCGGAGCGAATGATTTATCAAGCGGCTTCTAGGCCGGCTCCCTTGTTTCTCCCAACATGTTCATTGCTTGAGTTTCTGGCGGCTTCTAGGCCACGCGTCTGTTTGGGCTTTTCTGCTCATCGACGTCTTGGTCGATTGGCCCTTCAAGCAGCTTCCAGGTCTGCCTTCTGTATTTCGTTGAGGTACTCAATGGGGCGATCGATGGCTTTCAAGGGGGGTTCTAGAGGGGGGTTCTAGGCCTGCCTGCTCTCAGTCTTCAGCATCTTGGTCGGTCGATCTCCTGAGCACTCCTTGGCCTGCTCTCTAGATCCCGTTGACATGCTCAATATGCCCATCAATGACTGCCCCTACGGCTTCTAGGCCGACTCTCTTTTTACTTCTTTTCGGCACATCGACATCTTGGTCGGTTGGTCCTCTGGGCTGCTTCTAGGTGTGCTTTTTGGGTCTTGTTGAAATGTTCGGCATATACATCGGCGTTTTCTCTCTCTCTCTCTCTCTCTCGCGCAGCTTTCAGGCTTGCTCATTCGATTTCTGCATTGCTAGAGTTTTCAAGTGGCTTCTAGGCCACTTTTTCCCCTCAATTCTTTCTACTACTGAAGCATCTTTCCAGGCGGCTTCTTCTCTTGGGCATTTCCTCCTACCACTCAACAGCATTTTTAGACCATCAGCATCATTAGAGCAGCTTCTATGCATGCTTTCTTGGGGACTTTCTTTTTACTCCTTGATATCATTTTCAAAGCAGTTTCAAGGCTCGCTTTCTCCCGGACGTTTCCTTCTACCACTCAGCATCATTAATAAAGCAGCTTCCAGGCTCGCTTGTCTTGCATTTTCCTCTCTACCACTCAGCATCATTATAGAGCAGCTCCTAGGCACTCTTTCTCATATACTCTCCTTCGACCACTTAATAGCATTATGGAAGCAGCTTTATAGGCTCGCTTCCTCTCGGAGTTTCTCTTCTACCGGGTGCAATCATTCTATCTACTCGAGGGCGGCTTGCTCCCTTGATGTCTTTCTTTACTAATCAGTCGATTGGAATTTTTTTTTTTCTTTGGTTAGCTTGGGATAATTCTCTTCATCCATCCTCTCATTTCTCTCTTGCTTCTTTCAGCATCGTTATGCATCGTTGACTTGTTTCAACGCCTTTCCTTGGCTTGGTCTTGGGCTCGGTTGTGGCTGGGTTTGGGTATGGGATCTGGTTTGGTCATTAATGTGTTCAGTCTTGGTGAAAAGTTAGTATGGGTATGGGTCTGGGGGTAGGATATGCTTTTGGTCTTGATCATAGCTTGGTCCTGGTCATTAGTTGGTATGGGCACGGGCACGGGTATGGACATGGATCTGGTACGGGCATGGGTTTGGGATATGGGCTTGGATATGGGCTTGGGATATGGTCTTGGGATATGGTTCGGGATATGGTCTGGTTGGAAATGGGGTTCGTCATGATTTGGGTTTGGGTTTGGATTGGGTCATGGTGTTGTCAAGGACTGACTTGGCTTCTAGGCCGGTCCAGGTGGTGTTGGACTTCACTTGGGGTTCGGCACCATGGGTTTTTGATATAGGATTTAATATACCCGGGTGAAAAGTTTGAATTTGCCTTTATCCGCTTGTGTACCCAGTCCGCGGTGTCGGCTATCTTGCTGTAGCCCGACATTACAGAAGAATGACAGGCGCTCTGCTAACTTTACGAACGATCGTATGTAGGCAACAGTCTTTCATGCGTGATTCTCTTTGTCTGGTACTTTAACAGCCAAGGGCTTTTTCTTTTTCTTTTTTTCTTTCCCTTTTCTTTTACGGAAGGCCATTCTCTTTACTCTGACATTCATCCAACAAAGCTCTAGAGTTTCGGGGTCCTACATCCCGGCTGCGCTGCTTGTCAGTGCCTTAACAGAACGCCATTGCGACATGGTGCGTGTCTGCTGATTTGGTACTTGTACTTTGAAGTACATTGCGCAGACACGGCACAGGTTGCATTTGGGTAGCTTCCCAACATGCCATCACCACAACTTCATTGTGTGGGCCGTTGAAACACGCATTTGCCTTTGGTTGGTCCCCGAGCGACCCATGTCTACTGTGATGCGATGGTATCGCAGCATTCTTCCTGCATGCTGCGTTGTTGTGGTAGTGTCGAGTCTGCACACGACAGCGGCGCTCTCGAATCAAAAGCCATTGCACACCGGCCCGGGCCAAGGGTGTTACTATTGAGCAGGTTTTTATGCCACAGCATGCATGTGACGAGTCAGCGCCGAATGTAACGGCTGGTGAAGCAGCTGTTCACAAGTTTTTCATTGTCCCTTGCACTTCCACGAGGGGGTGGTTCTATATTGTTGTGTGTCGCAGTCCGATGAAACATATCAGCTGTTGGCCATTTCCTTGACATGGCTAGTCTGTTACGCCGAGTCATGCTCCGCCCTCTTTAGGGACATACCTGAGTACCTTGGCGAGTTTCAGAGTCCAAATCCACACACGGTGTTGGTGAGAGCCAGTCTGAGGATCGATATGGTCGGAGATTGATTCCACGCAAGGCCCGGACCGCACGTACGTACCACCTCTATCAATGCTCGCCCGTGCGATCAGGCGTAGAAACCTTTGCTGCCGTATAACAGCGTCCTCTAACATGTGAGAGGGAAAGCAACAAGAAGGGACACATGCTGCTTGGCTAGACCTGCAAGCCCTCAAAGCGCGGCGCGCCCGGAGAGGATGCAGCCGGCAGCTGGCCGCAACAGCGCGATCGTCAAGGGCGCTCAGCCACCTCAGTGGGCGCCCCTAGAGAAGCTAAAAGAGGCGTATACTTGGTTTGCGACCGTAGGCTTGCCGCCGTGAAAGGCTCGCTCTGATATTCGGGAGAAGCTCTACTTGAACAAGTTGGTATGGGATTGACGAAGGGAGACTGCCACCGCACTTTGGCATCATGCGCAACCAGAAACTTCCTTGTTAGAAACCTTGATCTAACATGCATATTGATATCTCATTCAGAATTTTGTTACGCGCAGATCCATCGGGTATCATGATGTACATGTATGTAAGGCTTACGGTATGGTCATTCACTTCAAGGGGGTTCAAGCCATACTAACTAGCAACCCAAAGGGGGAGATGAGAATTATTGGGGGATATTGAGGCAGCTCTATTGACTCCTGGTAAAGAGAGACTGGGTTTCCAGACGAGCATAACATACCTACCTTGCGTAGGTTGACCAACCACCTGCATGCAAGGTGAGGCGAGTTTGCAAGCCCCCCAGCGAAACAGAGGAGAAGAAATTTGCGAGTCTTGAAATTTTCCCGAGTCATAATCAAATGCAGATGAATAAAACCCCCCCTTTTTACAAGGCATCCGGACGTACGTGCAGTTTGGCCTTTTCTGCTCTGTTCATTTACCCATTCCCCACGGCTAGGCGTTGTTAGGGGGCTGTTGGGTCTTTTGAGCCAATCAGCGGACAGAATCTGCCCCGGATGCTACTACTTACAGAGGGCCAGGGACTAGCTAAGCCCTTCTACAGTGGTCTAGTTTCAGCATGTCAGCGGGTGAATTTAGTGGGTGAATTTGGTTATTGTAGGAAGGAAACAGCGGTGCATCGTCATTCTCCCATCTTCATTTCAATATCGCCACCGGCGCAGACAGTTGCCCGCCATCACGGACAACTGGCGCGAGTCAATTGAGCTAGGTAAGCTTTGCCATTTCCTGATCCAGTTCTGGGCCTGGCAGTTCTAGATTGCGGAGAAGCCAGCCATTTACGTAAGGAATGATGCACCCCATGATCCGATTTCCCGGGGCCGACCAGGCCTGGCGGCTCGAAACCTCGACGGCGCACAGCGATGCTCTTATCAGTGGAGCCTCGAGACAGCTTCCCCAAGCGACGGCGCCGCTGGCCAATCGAAGAGCGAAGGCATTCCTGGCGACTGGGGTCCCTCTCGGAGTCGCCTGCCCTCCATCTTGGAGGTGGGCCGCTAAATCGCTATGAAGAAGCAGACTCCGGCGCAACGACGATTGCCATGATGGCCTCAAGATAAGCATGGCACGAGCTGGCCGCCTACTTATACTCTTGTATGGGCTTCAGATGCCTTCCACCGCTCACTCGCCGCTCCTCGACACAATCCCCTGCGCGATTTTTAATCCATCCTCCCATCATGGCCGAGTCATCTGCCACGAAACCATCCCCAAAGCTGGACGCGCAGACCAGCGCGACTGCCCCGTCGAGCCATCATGATAAGCAAGATGGTGATATCGCTCCCGCCGTCAATGCCTCTGGGCACACCCAGGAGCTGAACCGAAACTTCAGCCTCCTGTCCCTCGCAGGTATCGGCCTCATCGTGGGCAATGTCTGGCCTGGCGTGGGCGGGTCGATCCTCGTCTCCATCTTCAACGGAGGTCCTCCCGGTGTCCTCTACGAGTTCCTCGCCGTCTCCGTCTTCTACTGGAACGTCGCCGCCAGTCTTTGCGAGCTCGCCAGTGCCATCCCCTCATCCGCCGGTGTCTACCACTGGGCATCCGTCATTCCCGGCCAGCGCTGGGGCCGTTCAATTGGCTTCTTTGCTGGCTGGTGGAACTATCTCGCCTGGGTGATGGGCGCCGCCAGTATGTCCGCCATCTTTGGCAATACCGTTGTGCAAATGTACGCCGTCACCCACCCTGACTTTGTCGCCGAGGCGTGGCACGTCTTCGTGGTCTATGTTCTCTTTACCTGGGTTGCTTGCGCTTCCGTGTGTCTTGCCAACAGGGCCATGCCTGTGCTTAATGACTTTGGAGCTTTCGCCATCGTCATCTTCTTCATCATCACCATCGTCGTCGTTGCGGTTGTGCCTGGCCTTGACGGAAACGCCGGCCATGCTTCCAATGCCTTTGTGTGGACCGAATGGGTTAATAGTCTCGGCTACCCTGACGGCTTCGTCTTCGTCATGGGCATGCTCAATGGTGCCTACTGCGTCGGCCCCCTTGATGCAGTCACTCACATGGCTGAGGAGATTCCCAACCCCGAGCGCAACGTCCCCATTGCCCTGATGCTCCAGGTTGTCATTGGCTTCATCACTGGCTTTAGCTTCCTGGTTACTATCCTGTACTCCATCAACGACTATGACGCCCTCTTCAGTTCGTCATATCCTATTGCCGAAATCTATCGACAAGCCACTGGTTCGCGGTCTGGCGCAGCCGGCTTGCTAGCTATGATCATGATCTTGATTGGGCTGACAGTTGTCGGTCTGTACATCACCTGCGGGCGCACTCTCTGGGCGCTCGCCCGTGACGGTTAGTACAATCACCAGCGCACTCGCTTCCCATGACGACACTAACATGCTTATAGGTGCCACCCCTTTCCCCAAAAGACTGTCCCATGTCAACGAGAAATTACAAGTCCCCGTCCTTACGACCATCATATCTGCCGTCCTTGTCACGATTCTCGGCGCCATTTACGTAGGCAGCACCACGGCTTTCAACGCCTTCGTCGGCACCTTCACCCTGCTTTCCAGCAGCTCCTACGTCGCCTGCATCCTCCCACACCTCCTGACTGGCCGAAAGAACATCACATACGGGCCGTTCAGGCTGCCAGGTATCGTCGGCTTCATTGTCAACGGCATCTCTTGTGCATACCTGATTGTCTGGCCAATCATGTACTGTTTCCCCTTCTCCCTTCCTACCAGCGCCCAGAACATGAACTACGCCAGTCTCATCTGGGGCGGCCTGACCATCTTCGTCGCCTTGTTTTGGTTCTTCAAGGCCAGGAAGGGATACCAGGGCCCCATTACGTCGGGGGGCGCCCTCTTTGGTGTTGAATTTGGTGGTTGATCGCCACCTGCTGCTTTAGACTTTATATATTTCAACCCCTTTTACTTATTTACGCTCTGCTGTGTGGTTTGAGGCAGATCTCATCATCAATGCAATTAGTGTTGAGCAAATTCCCATTCTATTGCCGCTGTGGCCGGCCGAATCGTAGTTGCTTTTCTCTCACTCCTTCTTTGGACAACATCTAGTTGGGCAAAGCTCATCCCCGTACTAAGAGTCGCGTTCCATAAAAGTAATATTATCACGTAGAGGATCGGTGAACTATTGCTTCTTTTTAGGTCTTTAAAAGTCTACTCCGTAGTAGGGCAGTATTCCTTTCCCCATCTGGATGATTGACAGATTGAGATTAGATACCTGCTCACAGGTAACTTAGTATAATGCAGAAGAGGCCGAGCATGTAATAAATTTATTGTCTGTGTGTATGCCTGTTTCCTTCTTGAACCTAGCACCATAAGGAAGTGAAAACCACCACGGAGATAGGGGGAACGTCACCGGCTACCTCATGCCACTTGCCATTTCGCCGGGGATGGTTCCACAAAACTTAAAGAGAAGGTGCGAAGAAGGGTTCCCGATTAGATAACTTCAATTGATCAAACTTCCTCTTCCACTGGGTACCTAGCCGAAATTACAAACACCCATGCATCGAACCCTTGCAACAAAACTATAAAGAAAAGACTTGGTGAGGGGCAATTCCCTCACACATCGTCTTGATCGGTGGCAACCAGAATCGAGGATTCTCCCATTCATCTTTAAAACTTACTGCACTCCCTTCCAGAATCTGACTGTGGTATGTTCTCTCCTTCTCCGTCAGCAGCTCCATCAGGTCCTCGAACTGAAAACACGTCAGCTTCTGATTCAACCGAAAGATGATACTATTCAGGCTTCGTTGAATTTCCGACGCTTCTTCGTTAATGCCCTTGACAAGCTCCACGGCGCCCGAATTCTCCCCCCTCCGGCGCTTCATGTCTTTGAGAATCCAAACCGTCCCTCGCACGAGAGCATCCACGACGACGTACGCTGTGTGAAGTTGGAAAGCACCACATGCTGGTGAAAGAAGCTCGAGCTCCTCGCTTGATCGAAAGAGGTCATTGAGCAGTTGCTCAAGCTTTCTCGACAGCATGATGTCGATTTGGGCCGTTATCAGCCGAGGCAAGGGGACCTTCCCGGGCATCGTACAAGCATCATCTGGAACCGGCGCGATCCCAAGCTTGTTGCCTCCGACAATGTTTGCCGACCCTGTCTTCAGCCCTGTGGGTTGTCTGTTAGCGCTACCCTGAAGTGCATATGCAACACACGCCGCACGCATACATACATCTGCAGTACTCAAGTTGGATCAATTGGCTAATCATATCCTGCGCGTCGGACTAAAGAAGTAAGCGTGGGAAGCCCTTTTGCTTGGTGAAGTTGATTGGCCGGCGTTCAACCTACATTGACAGGAATGAGACGAAGCAGCTCACAATAAACTATCCTCCGCTCCGACACCTCCGGCAAACTACAAGACGACGCCCATTCGATTGCATCGTTGGGCAATTGCGAGTCCATGTGCGCCCAGAAGGCCTCTGGGTCGGAGACGGCATACGGTGGCAAGTCTACCCACACTGGTGTTCCCGACGCCGGAGTATAAAATCGACCTCGCGAGTCTCCATCTTGCCAACATGCAAGGCGAACGGCGACCTGATACGACTTGAAGCCAGTGGAAAACTGGATCTCCTGTACGTCTTCATTCTGCCAATCGCGGACCACCGGAATACGCTCGTCGCTCCATCTCTTGGTTAGATTCAGGCTTCCAACCCGGTGGAAGACGTACTTCATTGTATATATGGGCTACCGTCGCACCGGTATGGGTCGTGAATATGCACCAGACGTTGCTTAGGGACTGGGATGATTTAGGCTTCCGGGGTACAGTTGGTCGTACTTTTGACAGGGAAGTGACATTCGTTTCGCATGCGTTGGCTTGCACCTGCAGGAGCCCGAGTCGAAGGTTCGATCTGGGTCCGAATCACCGGCGTCCAACGAGAACTGGACACGCAACGAAGCCAAAACAAAGATCAGTGGCTCGCCACAAGGCAGGGAGGGGAAAAGCGAATGGAGAGAACGGAAATGAGGGGTTCTTGATGACCTGCTTCGCAAGTGGTGTATGGGCGGTCACGGCCTTGGCTATTAATAGCCTAGAGCCAACAGACAGACTCAAACGGCGGAGAGTTGGGACGTGCATCTCCTCGTCATTCAGCGTTGTCATTGTCAATGGGTACACTGCCTCGGGAACAAGCTGATGATGGTTACAGGAAAGTCCGTTGCGGTCTACGCTCGCCACCTCCAAGACCAAGGCTCCCCATACGGCTTACTTCCCAAGGTGAGAAAGAGAGATAATATATGACGCATGGACTGGGTCCGAGGAGACGTTCTCGCTCACAAAAGGGATAAACTACGAAGGGAGGGAGTGGCGTGTTCGGGGTGACCACCATTGCGCCCTTCCCGCCATTGCCATAAGGCTGAGAGCCATTATCAAAACCAGGTTGATTTGGTCATTGAGTCCGGTGATGTTGGAGAAACGGCGGTGAATGCAACCACAGCCTGGGGCCAAGGCTGATTGGAATCCACTTCGATTCCCAAGAGTCAATGATGACCGACCGGGGGGCCCGGGCTGTTGGGCATTCCCAAGTTGCCAATCGACGGAGCGGCCGCAATTGATGACCTCGACAAATGTGGACCCCTTAAATTGGCACTCTATTCACCGGATGACATGACTGATTTAGCTTCAGCTCATCAGCTGGCGCAGAGGCCTCTCATTGAGACAAGGATCTTTGGGTTGCCTACGCCGAAGACCTCTTACTGGGGTTGGTGCTGGTGGCAACTACCTGGTTCAATAGCTCAGACTCTATTACCCCACCCCGAGGAATTGAAACCGGCGAATTTGGTGCCTTTTTTCAAGCTATATCTTAGTCAAGTCCGGTGAGCCGAGGTTGATCATCCCCCTTGACAGATGTTTGATGGGAACAAAGTCGGAAACTGAAACAGTTGGACTAGAGAGGTTTCAACACAACTCTACCAAGTTGAGAACCTCACAAGAAGAAATCCAAGTGTACACCAACATGGCCCTTCCCTACCCGGAATGGAGTTGATGGCGTATGCTAAACTCTCAATTTGGACATGGGCGATTGCATGGGGGTTTGTTTGCTGGAGAGGGTTTGGACATTGTTTCGCCATGGTTTCACCCGATTCGGTATCATTCCACATACCCTACTGCCAGGTTGTTGGCCCTGAGGAGAGGCCTACCGTTGCCTGGAACTTTTGCAGGCCCTATATGTGTAAGCGAGAACAATAACAGGGATTTGTTTACTCGAGGCGAGTGATTTTTTGTTTACCAAGTTCGTTAGGTCTTTGCATCATCAATAAAAGTGAAAAACATGAGTCGGGTTCTCCACCATTAGCAAACATATTTGATCTTGACAGGCTTAAGACTCTTTATCATTATACGGCAATTTTTGCCCTACGCACATACACCCGCATCTCGTGTACTTTTTCTTGCTGATTTGGAAAGGCTTGTCTGTTTAAAACTTATTGCATGCGATCACATGTTTAGAATAGGTCTTCACTGCTTGCTCTAACACGGGACACTGGTCTGAATAGTTGGATACAGTCTAATAGCTAGATTGGAAGGTTTTTGTGGCATTGAGGGAATCTCTAGCATCAAATTGTATTAGTCGATCCATAAAACAGGCCATGGATGCCGAGATAACGTTCGCTTGCCTTGGCCGATGTTTGATAGCAATCGGATTTCTTGAGTATGAACGCTTTGTATGACTCTCTAGAATGGCTTGGCCTTACCATTGAGGTTCTGAAAGGGGCCACAAACTGAGTATGGGAGCGAAGGTGCCAAAGGTATGCCTATCAAAATAGCTGAGATGGAGTTGACGGTGGAGATACGCTGGGCCATCATGGAGTTGGCGACCAGCTTGGCCAGATCAGAGAACCAGACATTGCTCGTCAGGATGCGGTCGCGGGGGACCCAAGCATCGTACGTTGATGAGAGCCTCGGCAGCCTTATTTCTTGAGGGGGTGGGAGAACAACAGATTAGGATACGGTCGGGTTAGAGTAGGTCGTTGAAAGATTACCGTTGGATACGTGGTCACTTTGCATTACAGACACAAACAAAGGCGGAAGAGAAATGTCACTAGAGAAAAGTTGATTGTAAACTATCTGGAATGTAGTCAAGGAAGCCCCTTTATCTTACAAACAGAAGACGTATTAAAAACGAATAGAAGAGAACAATGCCGGGTAGTCATACATAAATGTAGAAGCTACCAGAAGAACATTTATCATAACTGCATGTCGGATATCCTTGATTCAGTTGTAGGCAAGAAAATGGGAAACAAAGAAATGCCAACCAAACCAAGATCCAAATGTGAGGACTAGAACTAGTGCCGGCACGATGACCACCCTCTCGAGTGACACGCGTCAGGCTACACGCTCTCCAAGTTCCTTTTGGAGCCTCTGGGTCCACTCGCGAATAGGCGCGTTGTTGGTGAGCTCAACGTAGAACGGGCGAAGCGACTGGGGGAGTCGCTTCGCAATGACGTATCCGTCCTCCTCGACGTACATCCTGAGCCAGGCGATCCTGGTCATGAAAGCGGCAGCACTAGGTCCTCCAGCATAACGAGCGTACAGGCGCATGTAGGCCTCGACGAGGATGTGGGCGGGGATGGCGAGGACGGGGATCATCGCGGACTTGAAGCAGCCGGAGCCGCGCTTTGGCCTCTGCGGCGGCAGCTCCGAGCGATCGGAGGCGAGGATGAGGTAGGAGGGTAGGGCAGCTCTCGAAGGCGCCACGAGCTTGTCGTTCATTGCCGGGAGGAACCAGAGTGCCTGTGACTGAGACAAGATGGCGACCGTTTCCTTCCTTTCTCGGATGTGAAAGTGGCGGCCCGGCGTGGGACTGGTACGAGTCGGAGTGGCCAGAGGGCAGGTCAGGCAGTACGGGCATGTGATTAATGGTCTTCGAGACGCAATAGCTGCCGCAGCGGCGGATACTCGACCTTCTGGAACTACAAATTCGATCGACTTTTGTCGGGGTTAGTGGACTATGCCGCGATTATCAAGGTAACTCAAGGAATACACTTACGCCAAGAATCGTAGGAACTCCGTGGGCTCGCAGGAGACGGTTCCCCCAAAGGATACACGGGATCCCTGCCTCGTTGATGTTCTTGACTAGGGAGGCAACAAAGCGCTCGCTGATGTGGTTGGGATCTGCAGCCTTGGCTTGCTTGGCTTGCAAGGCAATGGCTGCAGCTTTGGCTTGTTTGGCTTCCGTTTGTTTAGCTTGCAAGTCAATGGCTGCAGCTTTGGCTTGTTCGGCTTGCTTTTGTTTGGCTTGCGGGGCCATGGCTGCCACTTTGGCTTGTTTGGCTTTCGAGGACATGGCGGCCAACGTTTGGAATGACGATGGAATGTTTAGACTCGAAGCATATCGCAGGATGGAGAAAAAGAAGAGTGTGGTTTGGGGGGGAGGGAGGAGCCCATGACAGTCGCTTCAGGTCGAAATCTAGGAGTACAAAGGCATTAGTAGAGAAACAAGGTCCAATTGCTGAAAGCAGTTTTTCAAAGTCGTACCGGTCTGTGAGTGTGAAACTCTCGATTGAAATCTGTAGCGATCAGTACAGCTGCTGCACAGCCCACATATAGAATCAATGTGTGACCACCCTCGCAATCGAAGCACACTCCCTCTTTGTACTCGGCTTGGAAAAGCACACTTGCATGAGGGTAGGGGGCGCCCAAGGCCTGGTTTTCGGTGCCGTTAGAGGTGAGCGTTAGCACCTTCATAGCCTAACACACAGCGCCGATAAGCCCTGGCCGTTAATGTAGCAAGTTTTGAACCCAATTCACTTACACACTGACCAATCTCACCGCACACTCAGGACTGAACACACACTGATTCAGTGTCGCCTCTGCTTGCAGCACTCGAAGTTAAGAAACAAAATAAAGTGCGGATAAATGATTACACTGTATGAATGTACTGTTGCAGAGTGCCATGGCTGATGACCATCAGCTCGACAACATGCACCAACGTGGGTCTCTCTCCCGCTTCCCCCTCCTCCCCGTCTTGTCTGGCTATTCCTTCAACTTCACCTCTTTGTCTGTGAACCTTTGGCGACTGAGAGCAATATCTCCGACACCTGTTCATCGACTTGAACCCACACATAGTCACTCAACTATCGATACAGCCTAGCATTGAAAGAAGCGTTTTGAAACGAGCAGCCTTGATTAGCATTGCGCGGCGGACCTCTTCACTACTATGGCTGGCACTCTAGCATCGGCTCCTTTTGTGCGCCAATCCACGTTAGTTGTCCGACCTTTGCAAACCTGAGAATGGAGACGTGGACCCGCAGGCTGCCTGCCAGACATTGTTGTCGAGAAGATGAGATGGAGGAATGAATTGCCCGTGGAGAAGCCTCACTCTCGGAATACCAGAAGGAGAACTGGGCGGCATCACCAGCTTCTCTGCTAACTATCTGCTGACTATCTGCTCGGGGTTTAGGTTACATATGGCAACCACTCAAGCCGAAACATCGACCTATGTCTCGAAAAGCTGGAAACTATCTGCATTAACGGGATGGGATAAAGAGCGCATTATCAACTCCGAGGGCTTTGGGGACGACCGCCCGTGTGAATTCCCTATCACCACGAACAAGAAGTGCCGGTCTTTCGGTAACAAGGATGGCTACCATTCTAGGGAGCTTGAGGCCAAGGCTGGCGTTGTGCGACACCGTTGTGAGTTGGATAGCTTCGACTCTAGCCACGATTAGGTGCCGTTGGTACGGTTCACGAGGCTGAGCGCTTTTGCTTGTCAGGTCCCAAAGCGAGCAGCTCCGAGTAAAAGACCTCCCTGGAAACTTCTCTGCTCCGCTGCTAGGAAAAGTCTTCCTTTGGCACAGGCCACAGAGCAGCTTGAGGTGGCCTCAAGATCCGTCTCCCTCCCCCCCTCTTCCTCCCCAGAAAGTCTTCCGATTCCTCCACCTTCTCGGCCTCATAGAAAGAGAAACCTTGGCCTCAACCATTGGCCGCAACTCCCTCGTCCAACAGGAGTTCCCATGCATCCTTTAGGGGGCAATGCCCAGCTAATCGGCAAAGGGAAACTCCAGTAGACCCTACGGATGTGAACAACGCGTTAAGAAAACGATTGAGGAAGAGTGTCCGTGATTGGAGAGCCATGACTGCTATATCTATGGAAGGTGTGCTGAGAGAAATGTTGAGTATTTGCTTAGGGCTTTTTGGTTGGCGCCCCAGTCAGCCATTGCCTTTCTCATTCTGTCTCTGACTTGCGCCAAAGCAAAGAAAAGAACGCGTAAACCATCTAGGATATCCGATTATATGCACTATGAATAGCACTTGTATGCAATTTTCTTTTTTGGGCCTGGAGCGAGGCATTATGGAAGGTGCTGCTTTCCTGCAACACCTATGATGGGATGCTAGTGAGGGGTACATTGGTGTTGGCTCCTACAGGGGACAAACTTCATGATGGTTGAGTTTACGTTTTGCCTGTTATCTGGCCAGGCCAGAAACATGTCGCGCCATATAATGTATGGAACACGAGGGCTATGGAAAGATTAAACCAACCGAGCTATGCTGCAATGCGAGGATAAACTTATTGAAGACGACTGTGCGAACGTGTATTCAATTGCAAATGCGGCTTTACGCTGGGGGAGGATATGGTCTGGGTTGCCGACCGTGGGCAAAAGCTTCAATCACAAAGGTCGAGCGCGACAAATAAAAATTAGTGTAGCAGCATACAAGGGGTTTTTATTGATAGAATTGATAGAGGGCTGCAACGATCGCCGACATCGACCTGTCCATCTTGCAGCCCTGCAAAAGTGGTCCAGGCAACCGAAACTTGTTTGGATTTCCATCGGAAGCTGCACCAACGGGAACCGACATAGCGTGGCTGACCGCACATTTCCTACACATTCATTCCCTTGTGCATCCCAACGGTCGGATGTCTGTAAAGGGCAAAAGGACCGAGGATGCGGGGGTTAATGCAAGTGTAGATCATTGATTTACTTCATTTCATTGCTGTGACTCGCTGTGTCAGTGTTGTTTGCGCCCGGACCTAGCTCCTAGCGAGGCTGTTGTAGCTCCTTGGTGCCTCGCACCCGACTTTTTTATCACAGGTAAGATTGGGTTTTCCAGCAGCGACCAGCTTCTACCCTCCGCAGCGCCAGTTGTCCACCTGGCGACAGTTGCAGCGTCATGCGACCGGCTGCCGAGGATCACAGGAAGGGCGGGCGTAAAGAACAGATAGTGCACAGGTGGCCATTATGACGGGTTCAATGTAGTGGGACGGACTGTATGCCCAAGCACTTACGCTGGCAAGCTGGAGAGAGGCGCTGTAGGAACACGCTGGGGGAGTACCTTAGGGAGCATTGGGGGCGCAGCCAGGGGACGCTTGAGCGGGCACCTGTCATACCTAGCGGGCACGACGGTCGCTACAGCACGACTACCGCCCTGGGGCTGTTCACGATCGCTACATACAATTTCTTGTTTGAGGTAAGGGCACGATCAAGATCAATTAAATCAATACGACATACTATATTCCAGACTAGGTAAAGCCAGACTGAGTAAAAATAGACTAAGTAAAAACAGACTGCGTGCAGGTAGGTAGGGCAGACGAGGTAGGGACAGACGAGGTTCAATTTCATGAAATGTCAAACCAGCAACTTCGCAACATTCTCCCCCACTGTGGGCAGGCCAGACCAAGCTCAAGCCAGGCAAGGACCCTGCCTGGCCAGCGCCCACTCGGACAGCGAGTCGGTTCCTGCATCCAACCTGGCCAGGACGTCCTCCAGGTGGATCCAGCGTTCAATGAAGTGGCGAGACTGGGCCGCCCAGACGAAATACCTTACTCCAACGAGGGGAACCCACCGCTCCGACTGCATTATCTCGCTCGCCGCGACCGCAAACTTGTAGAACCTTCTGGCCGTCACGGCCTCCAGTTCATCCTTGGTCATCCTGGGCTCGTCCTCGCACAGCTTGTAGGCTCGCGGGACCTCAGGGTCAGCGTGGGCGTAGATCAGGTCCACCATCTCCTCGCTCTCATCCTCTGCGAAGAGCAAGTAGTTCTGCCAGTCCTCGTACACGGTGTGCCTCACCTGCCTTATCTCATTGGTGACGACGGTTCTGAAGGTTTCGACAAGCTCGTCCTCCAGGTCCTCCGCGCCGTGCTCCTTGTAAAAGCAGTGGTTGCACAACACGTCCTCGTCCAGCGCGAGCAGCTGGCGTACTCCTATTTCGCGCCCAGCTTTCTTGAGGATGGCGATGTCGTACTCCTCGGTCGGTGGATCGTACAACATTTCTGCCTCAATCAAGCGAAACGCCCGCTGCTCCTGCCATGTGTGGCACTCGGGGCATCGTATGAGGCGCAGTGAGAACTGTAGACTAGGCCGCTCTCGCCGACGGACGAGGGGGCGCATAGTCTCACAGTGGATTCCTGTGTACTCAGGCCACGGCATCGGCCCCTGCGAGGGCCAGGTTGCAACTTCTGGGAAGAAACGGTGTAGAGGAGATTTAAAAGGCATTGGCCTGCTCTTAACAAAGGGGGGGCACGGAGCGAGGCTGCGGCCGCATGCCCTGCTGGCATCATGGACCAGTCGGACCTGGCATTCGATGCAGGTGCGGAACCTCCTCTTATCGCCGCGCAGCTCGCCGTCTAGCATCTTGAATTGATCATCGATCTGTTCGCAGATTCGCGTCTGTGTATTTTGATGCAGAGGCTGCTGGGCTAAAGCAGCCACACCTGGGATGCCGAGGGCTCCAGCTTGTGCCAGCCCGAGCATGAGTTGATCGGGGGGCACTGAATTGATATTGCGCACATCAAGACCCAAGATGTGCCTGAAGAGTTGGTGTTTTATCTGTGTCGCTGGGTCTGTACAGTGTGCATCCGTTGCGGCGTCCGTCCTCATTGACGCTGGCACCCACGGGTTGGGCGCTGCAGTAGGAGTGCCGGTGTCCGGCTTCTGATAACTCAAGCCTATCACCGATTGGTTGTCAAACCAAACATGGCTACGCAAGCGGTGACAGCTTGTGCATGCCCAACGGTAAGATTCAATGTCAGGGTCCGAAAATTGTTTGGTATAGTGTCCGCTATAGATGCCCCCACTGAGCCAGTTTATTGGGACATCAGGACCTCCGTACTTCGGTGTGAGCTCCAAAGCCAGAATGAGGTTGTCGGTGTCTTTCTCCCCGGGATCGACTGTCCTTCGGAGAGCTCTGTTGGTTTGCGAAATAGCAATAACGCTGACGGGGTCCAAATCGACAATAATTTTCTCCTGCAATTCAGTGACCAGAGAAGAGAGACGGTCATCGGACCCGGACAAGGTCCCACCAGCATCCATTGTGATGTTTCGAGCAACACAAGTTCGGCCACAGGATACTGAAGATTACTGGAGTACACGAAGATGGATTGCTTTCGGAATTTGTAGGCAGAAAAGGAGGTGCATGGAAGCGACCGAGAATAAGTGAGAGTGGAGAGCCGGGAGGGCGTCCAACAGGGAGGGACTGGCGAGGTATTCGTCGGGCGTGGCTAATTCCCCCTTCATACTGGAAGATTACGGATTGGCTAACGTTCTGTGAGACATTGGCTGCGTCGTTGCATATTGAGGCTTGCGGCGGGGGTTCAGCTCGGCGTGAAACTGGGCGTCCATTTGCACTCTCAGGCTCCAGGACGGGCTATTGGTGTGCGTGCGGTGTAAACCATTGGCTATCAGGCACACCTACCCGCTCTCGGATGACTACTTCTGATACATATCAGTACGTATGTCGCAAAAAGAAAAGAAATGAAAAGACTTGTAGCAGATCCTAGAGGAGGAGGCTGGCCTCTAGTCAAGCCACTTACATCGCCATTATGCCGCCTTGCAGGTGCGAAAAGAAAAGTCGATCAGTAGGCAGCTGCTGATCGGCTGTCTGGCCTGTTCGAGAGATTACAGCATGGCCACGGGGGACAAAAGTGCCCCATCCGTCGGAGTGGGCAGGAAGATTCAAAAACACACGCCCTTTGTGCATTCAAGCGTGTCGCACTCCCAAGTACTTGGGTGGTACTCGAGGCGCCGAGACCTGGTGCAATCCTGGTTCTGCGCACGCCACCATGAACGGCCCGCGATGGGGCCAATCATTCGCCCTTGGGTCGTGGGTTCTCATGGTGAGCTTGTGTGCAAGATTTGGGAGAAGCAGTAACTAGGAGCAGTGCTTTGATGGCAGCTGCGAGACCGGAGGATAATGGTTTAGGCTATGAGCGGAGGGGAGGGGTGCCAACGTGAGGCAAGGATCAGCGATTGTTATTCGGCGATCCAGCGGGCTGTTGTGCATCCTTGATCGCCCGTGGAAGGTTTACATAGTTGCATAATTCCTAACTTCTCGTCGGTGTATCATGGGGATGTATCTGATGCAACGGGGGAACAAGGCTATGGCAAAAGGTGTGCTCGTGTTGGGGCCATATACCTGTACCAGTAGCACGCAAAGGGAGGGGAAAGCGGTGCAGTTTCAATGCGGCTGCAAACCAAGGAGACTGACAGGAGGCTCCAGGATAGCCTACTACGCTGGATGAGAGGCCCTATTCGTGTCAAGGCAGCTCAGCTTAGCTTGGGTATGGGAATGAATCTTCTCAGCAACCGAAATTCGTCGGAATGAGCGCCACCCGCCCCACGGTTGTAGCTGGGCTGCATCGCGCTGCTTGATAAACTGCGTCTTGGATAGGCAACTGAATACATGCAGGGAAACGAGATAGACAATTGACTCTATGTGCTCTCTGTTATATGTCGCCACGCGTCCGGTTCCTGTTATGTCGCTAGACATTCAAGGATGGCATGGGAACGGCCATGTCCCCAGCTATCCGGAATGCTCTGGCGATGGATATTATGCCTGGTATTCTAGCTTCAGGGGCAAGCCATGGCATTTAATTGCGACCGTTCAGGCTTTGTGAACAGTCTCCCTGGATTATGTCTAGAGTCAATAAGCAAAGTGTCTGAATAAGGTCTGGCATAAATTTTCAACATTTGGATAAGTACCAATATGGTAGAGGACGTGGAAAGGAACAATAAACAACGTACGTCTTGTCATTCAGAATCTAACATGCGCGAGAAAGACCGCTCCGTCAGCCTCTAGGACCGGATCTTCAGGGAAAGGCTTCAAATGTTAGACTTCTGATGAGCTGGCCATTGGGCAAAGTGTCGTCTCAGTAGGCGCAAAGACCGTGAACTGCGACCAGAAAACTTTTGTCCTCGTTTCGACCCGATCTCTCTCGCCCTCTTCCCCGCGGCATGAAAAGGCTGTGCGCGATCCATGTCGTTCCAATTCCATGAGGTCTTGATCGTCTGCCCCGGGGGAAGACACCTCCTTGCGAATGTTGGACGGCGAGTTGCCCTGTTCGAGCAATTGTACAAGGCCTAGCAGACTTTATGCCGTCACTGGCGATGCCTCCGAGCGTTCAGTCCTCCTGCCACGCTAGCATCCAGAAGACCAACGATTGCGATCGTGAATATAGCCCGAGAGCATTCGACCGGAGACCTGATGAGGTCCCTCCGGAGTCTCTTGCATCTTCCCAACACGATCCAGAACCCAGTTGGCCACACTGATAGCCTGCTAGCTTGAATTACAGGTGGAAGCGGCCATGGTCGTCATTGAAGCGCCCTATCTAGTTGCGAGGTTGAACATAATCCTCCCTGATGTGCTGCTCGAATGCTCCTTTGCATCTCCCAACATCTCCTCTCCCACTACTGCACTGAGTGTAGCGTGCGTGCCCTTCCTGGGCAACACACTGATTAGAGTCTTGCGCTCCAGCGCTTGCCGTAGCGCCCAGAGTCCCAATAATAGCGGCCGTATGTGTGTGCTTGGATCTTAGAATGACCATGTCGGAATATTCACTCGCTGTGACGCTGCTCCCGCTTTGGCAGATGGGTGTGAACGATCCGTGCTGCGCCTTTTAATTACTCCATTGATTGTGTCGCCGACGCCGCCGACTTCACAGACACGAAGACATGCTTGATGTTCCGCTGCGAGGCCCCAGGCTTGTGCCTCGCTCCTCGGCTCTTGACGATGCCTGAAGCTCAGGGACGAACCGCGAAGCTCAGAAAGAACCGTCAGAAAGAACCCTCTTAGTGAGACGTGATACGACGAGGGGAAGGAGATGCACAAGCCCCTTCCAAGTTATGTTCGAACTTTCCACAGGCGAGGCAGGTGCCTCAAAAGGAGGAGAAGGTGACACTGGATCGTGTGTGGGCCGACTTGCCATCCTAATACCTTGGCCGGGTTCACGGTTCGTGGAAAGCAGCAAGGGTTGCTGAGCATGGATGGCGAGGGAGAACTCGAGCATTCGCTCAATCAGTTGGAGAGGGGAATTACCAATCGTGTCTCTTGACTGGAATTCAAACATTGGTTGTGGCTCGTCCAGCAAGTGCCTATCCCTCCTTTCTCTCCTCACTGATGATCACTAGAAGGTTAATGCGAGTGATGCCGACGCACAAAGCACTACGAATTCCCCGGTGTTGGACACTCCACGAGCGTTCTAGGCTGGGCTCGTTTACGTGTAATGTCGCCAGAAAACCGCCTTGCCATTTAGGCAGTGCGGAAATTTAATCTCTAGTGACAACAGCCCGACTTTGCATGCTGTTCTCAAAAACCACGGCCAGTCCTTGTGACCGTAGCTCGCTTCGTCATGGAGTGGCACTCGATGGTTAGTGAATTTGAACTTTTGAAATCGAAGTGTGGAGGGCTCCGCATTAGAGCCGGCGAATTCACGTTATCCAATATTGGAGTATTCACGCAGGTTGGCTATAGAATAATACCCCGGAGCGTCTCTTTCATGATATTTACCATTAGGTACCGAAATCCATTATCTCAGCACACAATCCTTAGTCGCATGATTTTTTTTAAGACTGAATGCGACTTAAAGGGGCTAATTAAAGGGGTAGTCTCAGTCGAGCGATGCCGAAGATACGTCTTGCAAATGATGAACGACTCCCAATTTGTTTATTTTTTATTTGAATTGGCGTATCTTTCAGTACTGGAAGAGGAGATTGAGGGTAACGGAAAGCAGTTTCTCTAGGAGCCTACTAAAACCTCATATTACACCTATTCTCAACTGAAGTCGCGAGAAAGAAGTTGGCTGGTTCCATCATTTCATCATTCATCTGAGCACCTAATCGGAGACCTTTGCACTGTCGGAATAAGGTTGCTGCTTTAAGCCGAATTCCATTCGAGCTAGACGGGTACCGGCGCATGTTCTCGTCCCAGCACCGAACGGACAGTATGACCTGGGTTTCGGTCTATCTTTGCCCCCCCAGCGTGTTTCATCGAACCTATCATTGTTATCTTCAGGGAGTAGGGCGAGGTAGAACAGGGCACATACGTCAGGGGGTCAGGCAAAACGTTGGGATCACGGTGCAGCGAGTACGCTTGTGTTTCCACCTCGATACCCTCGGGAACTGCGTATCCTTCAAGAGAAACTCCGCCATCTGGCACCACACGGGGCAGATTTCCTGGCACAGCAATCGAAGAGTTTCCTCGATCACAGCGTTGAGGAGTGGGAGATGCTCCAGGGCTTCATCAGAAGCTGCAGGGTCAATCCGAACCTGCAAACCAAAGAAGAAACATGTTCCAAAAGCACCATCACTTATTGTAAAAGATGAACCACTATATTCAACTCCCTGAAAGAATGTAAATATTATAGTCAGGTCTTTTGAGAACCGCCCAGACCAAGTAGGTCAAAGTTATGGCCGTCGTATCGGCACCGGCGAGTATGAAGTTGGAAGCCTCTTTTCGGATGTCATCGTCTGTTAGCTCGAACTTCTCCGCTGCTGCTTCACTCTGGGCTAGCATGGTGGCAAAGAGGTTCGCTCGCTTATCACTGTGACGACGCAGGTTCAAGACGGCCGCTTCGCCATACTTATGGACCAGGTTTGGTGCGGTGACCAATAGGATTAGCTTTGGGATAGGTATGCGTCGAAGAAGACCCAAAATGCCTGGAACCTCGTATTGAAGCGTGGACCCCAGGGCCGCTGCCTCGAGAACTTGGATATGGTGGGACTTCTGGAAGGTTTAATCATCCGGTGATTGTATCAGATGAAAAGAACACAACTCACTTCCCCTGACTCAGGGAGCTCAAATGACTCTCCAAACGATAACTGGCCGATGATGTCGGAGGCCGTCAATATCCGCCGTTTCATGATGTCAGCTTCTCCTGTATCTCTGGCTTCGATCATGATACGGGAGACTGCCTTCTCTACCTTTTCTTTTAATACATCTTCGCAGTTGGACCTCAGACTGGCGGCGCTAAAGGCGCGTGCAAAAAGCTTCCTTCGAGAGGCGTGATTCTTCACATCTGTCATAGGGAACAGACCAATTCCGATGCCTGCCCCTCCCGCGCCGCCACTGAAGTCCTCATACCATTGTGTCTTGGTGAAACCACCGCCGATCTTGTGGATGGCAATGAATGCGTCTGGGTCGCAGAAGGCGAGCTGGTTTGGAGGTAGCCGCACAACAGATCCATATCGTTGGTGAAGGTCATGAACATACTGCATACGTCTGCCGGTGAGGGTGTAGAACTTGAGCACGTAATGAGTCACGCGTGTATACCATGGTCCTGGATAACCTCTCAACGCAGGCTTGTGTATCAGTGTTGTGATGACCTGTCATCGGTCAGATTGGCGCACATTGAATGTTTTTCTATATGCTCAGCTCACCTGCCGTCGGCGAATAATAGGCGCGAAATACTGCGCCTATTGCTTTTAGGTGTAGGGGTTACCAAGCTTCCAATGTTCGTTACTTCCCAAGTCGCACCCCGCGCCTGGCCATCTTTGTTACGCCAGTATGACTGCCAGTCAGAGATTGTGGCAGTCCTTGATCTACAGTCATCGTCCATAGGAAGTGTGGCGGCTTTGTTCCTAATATCTGCCTTGTTGTTCCGAGCGTGACGCCATATCAATGAATCGATATCAACCACCACCGTCACAGAACTCAGAGATTTCCTGTGCGGAGATTCTGTGGTCTATGACGGAAATTAGATTTCTGAGAGTGTGTTTCAACGCTTCATCTGTCATGGGTAATAGATATGGGCGCATGCTGATGGGTGTAGTAGCAACAAAACCAGGTGCATTCGGGACACGTCGTGAGAGTGGAGCAAGGACAAGTGCATAAATAAGACCCGTAATGGATGTTCCGTGCGAGCGAGCCCCTGCAAGAAGACTTCATACGATGGGCGTGGACAGGTCTAAGGCGCGTACGCAGAACTCACGCGGGGCGGCTACACTGATGGGGTTACCTGCCCAGATAGGGTCTGTGAGAAAGTCGGGGCGGAATATCCTCCATAAACCAGATGCCCAGGAAAATAAACTAGTCTGGTAGGCGAGAACAGTCTCTTGCGTCTCTGGGAGAGAAGGTGGATCGGGGAATGATAGAATATCTGGAGAGATTGGGTTTGGCGGCAGGGGGATGAATTGTTCGAGCAGATTCTCGTGGAACGCTCTCGCACTAGATCCATCAAAGAGAGCATGGTGAAAATAAAGGGAAATGTCCTCAAATATCGGGTGGTCTTCTTGTCGTTGAACAATCACCTTCCAAGGTGGTGCCAACTTGGAGCATTGGATGTGTCTCGACAAACTTCGCCAATGCTGCCAAAATGGCGACGTCGGACGGGGACGTGTCTGTAGGTAAAATTCTGCCTGTGACAACGACGCAGCGAAAGATACCAAGAGGGTCACGCGAGGCGCAGTAACGCTCACTGAACCAAAAGTGTCAGCGACAGAACTTTCAGCTACAGTACGGTTGAGTGCTGTGCACACTTACAGTTTACCAAGTGGTCTGATGGCTTTTGGACTCGATTCGGCCGGCAGGGTTTATCGGAATAAGTCGGAGCGAAACTGAAGTGAACTGAGAAGCTGACGAAGAACAATATTCATGTTCGGAGCTGAGAAGTTTTGCTGCTAGAATCCTCGTCTTGGTGATCAAACCTTCGGGGATGAACGTATTCCCTGTCGCGACTGCTTAATTATTAACCGTAACTTCAGTCATATAAAAAACAAAATTACCTTGTTTAAAAAGGCTCCTCGGGAGGAAAAATAAGCGAGAGTGGTGGAAGAGAGTGAGGGTTTGACAAGCAAGAATTCACCGGGTGCTTGTGCCAAGACGTGGTGTGTAAGATAACACGGAACTAAGCCATATCTAGTAAGATGATACGCAATTCGAGTCTTGACACAGGGATTAGACAAATTGAGTTAGCGGACTGGTCTGCCGCCCACAGCCGATTGGGTGCCAGAAAAGAAGCTTGTCGCTTACTGTCTAACGTGAAACGTGCACCACCTCTGAGCCAATTCGAACCACGATATCACGCACTGATATCTCTCGGTCTGTTGGAGTTCTTGGTGGTACCATTTCTGAGATTGGATATGGGAGACGCTTTGAGGTCTTAGGTGGTGATTATCGGACGTGAGGCTTGTGGATGGTGTGTACTTGGGATATTGTTGTAGGACGGAAATCGGCCGAGCATCGAGGTTGGATACTAAACTAGAAAAAAGGTCGCAGCGATGATGTGAAGGGTTACAGGGACCAAGTTTGAGATAATTTGGATTAATGACCCCAAAAGGCGATCAAGTCATGAACACCACACATGTTGACCCGTTTCAGATGTAGAAGCATCCCATGATAGAGAAACAAGAGCCGAGGAGCCAATATCACCAGGGATTCATCACACTTTCAGGCCCGACTACTGTCAAACCGGGCCTGCTTTCCACAACAGGGTGGCTTCCAGCACCCGATGCTCCTCCATCTCAGAACAGAAGGATGCTAGATTCCACTTTATCATCATTGGCGTCAAGGTCTAAAGACTGAGAAAAAGGGCTGCGAGCGGGGTTTATCACCTTGGCACGCAACCACCCCTGGCAGCAACAATCCTGGTGTATGTATTTGAGAGGGATGATACCCGCGCTCTCTTTAGCAAAGTAATCACTCTATCAACTTATAACTCTCCTAGACATCAAGGCTCAGCCCTTTCTGGAGGTCTAATACGAGACCGCTGGACGTTGGATTAAGTGCTGCCATGTCAAACCCAATCCGATACACCAATGTCCCCAGTCAACCAGATTATTCAGGATTACAGGTAGCCCCCGACCCTGTTGAATTGTCGCCTGAGGTCGTCCCTGGTGAGGAAAAGATAGTTTCCAGCTATGAGGTCTTGAAACAAGATGAGGTTTTATACAGTCCCAAAAAAGAGTTGCCCCCAGTGCCGGATTATCCACTCACGACAAAAGAGAAGAAGAGGTGGCCTCGCAAATATTACATCATTGGTGCCATCGCCGTCATAGTTATCATTCTTGCTGCCACTCTCGGCGGTTACTTCGGGTCTAGGAAAATGCCATCAAAGGAGCTAGATCCTTCGGACAATACCAACAGCACTACCACTTCGACGGTGTCAAACGAGCCAACATCGCTTGCCCTCGATTCCAGTATCTGGGCTGTTGTCTGGACGACTTTTGACGGGGGGTTTGTCCGGTGCGCTCTATACAATGCTCCTAGGAATGGATCGCTGGCATATTCCATGTCCACAGGATCAGGCGCCCCGGATGACTCAAAGTGGGAACAGGCGATAAGCCTCGAGCCTCAGTACCCGGTGGCAAACGGCGCACCCATAGTCATCAGCCAGCTTCGTCAATATGCTGGCGACGCCACTGTGAGTAGAAGACGCTGTGAAACTCGGAGATGATGCGCAGTGACAGACATTGACAGCGCTCATGCCCCTCCAGTACCAGTTGGAAGTGTTCTATCTCAACGAGACCCATCGAGTAAACGGCGGAAGCCACAACCGGGCCAAAGGCTGGGGCCACGACGGCATAAACGAAAAGGGCTTGACAGCACTGCCGGAGAGTGACCTGTCCGCCTACTAGCCCTACCTCGTCTACCAGTCCCGCGGGGTGTCTCTGCAGATGGCGATATGGACTGGCAAGTTCGACTCGAGCGACTTGTCGATCCGGCCGATACGTGCATCTCAGCTTGGGCTGGTGCCGACGGCAAGGAACTACACGAAGATAGTTACTCATGGGCGCATCGGTCTCTTTTACCAAGACGAGGCCGGGAAATTGAAAGCATTTCATAATCCACTGAGGACCAAGATCCCTGAAAGCGATAAAGGTGCAAATGTCACCGATGTTGTGTGGAACTCCAGTAAGTCTTGAGCCCAAGTGAACATGGTTCTTCGGGGGATAAAGACGATGTATGCTAACACCTTCCAGCAACAAGACGGCCGATACGGTCGATATTTTGGTTCTATATAGAGATGAGTCGCAAAAGATTCAGCAAGTGTGGAGAAACGGAGGGGAAAACAGATGGGAGACGTCGACGCCGGATGCGTTTCAAGACATTGCTGAGTGGTCTAAGATAGCATGCGTGACGCCGCCAATGTGGACAAATGTCGAGGAACAGATGAGGCTAGCATCTGCATCTGACCTGACACGATGATTCTCCCAGAGAGACGGCCGTCTAATGGAGGTGCAATTTAGACGGGGTGGCGTGGAAGACCCCGAAGGAGGTGCCGCTCACTTAATGTAATTCTGCCTGGTCATGGAGCTCAAACCAGGGGTGCGTTCTATCATTAGACTTGCCCAAATTGTAATTGTACATGGAGACAAGACAATCTGGTTTCTCTTCGGGGAAGAAGCCATGGAGCTTGTTTGGGCGCTACGTTTGTGCTTGCTTCTTGGTCAGTGATGTGTAGAGGCCACTGCTGCTTGGATTGTAGATGTTGTAAATCATAGTGAGGAGCCACGATGCAGTACTGGCACAGGGGAATTTCATGTAGTCTAGGAATTGACAGTTAGCTGCTCTATGTTTTATCTCCTGAACCCTCCATCAATCATGATTGTATCCCGGGTCTCTTCCTGCGGAGGACCCCAGGTGCAGGTAAGGCGGGGGAACCCCTTGGCACATGCTTTACAGACAGGGCGAGTCTCACTACACTATTTAATTTGGATGTAATCGGTTAGCACGGCCCTTCTAGCGATCGGAAGTCTCTTCCATACCTTGACCCTGCGCTCCCTGCAGGTTAAGCAGCCTTTCTTGTTCTTTGTTGAGCCCTTGGGCTCGTTTCCTGCTGTCACGTCCTGGTCATAGACCTTCCACTCAAGGCTGCGTATTGTACCGCACGAATGACCAGTCTCAATCCCAACATCCCTCCTCGTCCTGAATTTATTCGTGACGAGCCGTATCAATTCTGCTTTGACGGCGCTCGTTTCTTCTCCCTGCTCGGGGAAATCGAGATCGGGATTGCAGACCTTGCAGATCGTTTCGTGGAGAGCCTCCGAGCCCTTGAGGCTGTGTTGGTGATCAAGTAGCAAGTGGCTCTTGAGTTCCTTATTCGAGCCAAATCGCATGTCGCATTCCCGGCAATGGAAGGTTAAGAAATGGTTGTCAAGGTATAAACTGGAAGATATTAGAAACCAGATATGAGAAAAAGGGGGATGGCCCGTACTTGTATATCGATGATTCACCGGTTGGCGGGTGACAACACTTAGGCCTCCAGGGGCAGGAGTACTGAGAATCTTTCCAAAATCTGAGTGCACACCCGTACAAGAAGTGGTCTCGAGAAATACTGGTATTTGTAGTGTCGACGCTGGCTTCGAGGTAGACCATGGTGGTTAGACCTTGGGCATCTACTATCGGTGTTCCGCCTTGAGCGACAGCGTCGGGACCTGGCAGATTCCATTGGTTCGACGTTGAGTAAGTATTGGTCGAGCTGGAGGTTGATGTTGTCGTTGGGCTTTCGTGGAGCCCAGGCAGCCTAGGAGCCAGAAGGTGCTGGTTGCCGTCGCTGAGTGCCTCCTTGAAGTAGTTCTGGGCTAGTACAAGGCTGCGAATGGAACTACCAGCATCTCGCCCGACTATGTTGACATGTACCAATCGCTGCAGGGCTTGCATAAGAGGACCCATGGAAGGGAGAACCCAGCCTTGTCTCTCCAGTGTGAGAAGGAGGCCCTGTTGAGTCTGGGCCATGGTTCGAAGCCATTCTTTGTCCATAGTACGACCTTCCTCGACCGAAGTAGCAAAACGCCGTTGAGTCTGGAGCAGGGGTACTAGTTTTTCATGATAATGGGAACATCTGAAAAGGGGTCGAGCTGGTTGTGGTAGGAATGAAGCTCGAAGGAAAACGCCGTTTGGCGTAAATGGCAATGAGGAGAAGCTACATGGCCTATTGTAAAGCTGGCAGTTGGAACAGGTAGGAAAGATGTTGTTGCACTAGGATGTCCGACGTTTTAGTGCCTCTCCGTTCAATATTTCAATCTTTGCATCTAACGTACCTTCATGCGCGACTGTTTGCAAGATTTACACCCGCCTACCAATGTTCGTCCCCATTTGAGCTTCCTATACATCTTCAGCACACTGGCGCAAGTGCGTCCAATGAGGGTGGCTATAATCGTTTTAAGAGATTCGTCTTCGAACAGCCACAACACCTTCATCCACTCCTCCCTAGTGGTTTCCCTCTTGACGGTGACGTACTTTTGGGCTTTGCGGTCACAATTAAAGCATATGCTCTTGTGGAAGTCAGCCTTTTCATTATACTGTGTGTCTGGATGCTCTCCCAGGATGTGCGTCAATCGATGATTCCGCTTAATACACAATTTAGGACAATATATACAGAGGTAGCGCGGGGGAGAGTAGCGTATGCGCTGAGGCTGGGGGAGAGTGACCAGTTGCTGCACACGTTCCTCATGGACATCCGGCGGCACCGGTGCGTATGGAGCTGTAAGGGCTTGGTCCTGCAAGATGTTATTAATCAAGGCCTGTGTGTGAAAATGAAGGAGAGTCCAACCATACCTGGCTGAGAAAGCCATTGGGCGCACTGGTGTACCCGGACATAACGCACTGGATCGATGGGGGGGATATAGAGAATGGCGAGAAGAGGTAGATATTAAGGGGGGATAAAAGCAGACGTCGGAAAGTAAGTTAACTTTGAGCTTGGTGAGGGTGTATCAGACAAGCTGAATCGGTGGCGGATGTGACTGAGCTTAGAGAACATGCAACTATTAGCCTGAATCGCAATCGAAGGTGCCGAGCGGGAATGAAGCTCCCATGAACATTCAATGCGTAGGTACCTCATAGGTAGCTTGGAAAGCTGGTAGCGCTGAGTTGGGAGAGTGAGCAAGGGACAAGCTCGAGATGCGACCGATGCTGAGCTTGAGCGGGAGCAAATTGCAAGTGTCTGTTGAAGGAGACGCCTGTGTGCGAGGGACTGGGCAAGAAGGCGGACTGGTCAACGGGAAAAGATCAAAGAGAGAGAAAAAAAAGATCATGGCGGCTTTGGAGCAGAACAGCGACGACAGAGCCCCTCACACATGCTGGAGAGAGGCAAGAACGATGCAGCGGGGGAGACAACAGAGGCAACAATCAAAAGGGCTGCACCATTTTCCTGGCAGAGTAAGCCGATATTTGCGAAACGACAGCCGCATGCAGGCGTTGTATCATGCTGCAGTAGGTCTGAACGAGGAAAAAGAAACAATCCAGTCGTATTCGTCCCCGGCCCTCCGACCAGCCTGCGAGGGCACCCGACGGCGGCATCCTGAGCCCAAGTGCTTACGACTACCTGCTGCTGGCTGAGCTGAAGGAGGTGGTGGCTTGCTGCACGCTCGAGACATGCATCAATACGCTGAGCACGTCGACGGATGTATCCTACGCTCACCCCAGACGCCATCCTCACCGAGTACACCACCATGGATGTCCCTTGTCTTGCCTCCTCCCGAGCTCGCACATTAGTCTCATCCTTCTGCCCCAAGGCGACGGAGATTTTCGGTGAGATCGCTCGATCTACAAACCCTGATAATTTCACAGATAATGCCCTTCCCGTCAGCCTTGATCGGCCAGACTAGAGCTGCTGTGCAACGAGAGCTAAGAGTCCATGACGCCTCGCCTTCGCAAAGTGCTCTCTTCTTGTCGCAGCCGCTATCGACCGCCCCCCCCTCCCACGTCCAGCCAGCCCAAAACTCCCCGCGCCCTCCACCAACGAGCCATCCCCCTCCCAAGCGAGTGCATCTGCCGTTGCAGTGCAGGGAAATCCAGACAAGCACAGTGCGAACAGGCAGATGTGCGTGGTGGCGTGGTTTGGAGTCTGGGCCGTCTGACCGCCCGCTCTGGAACCCAGCCCACGCTCCATCGCAGGCAAAGCAAAGCAAAGCAAAGCAAAGCAGCAATCTCATCAGCCGCAGATCGCCTGCATCGACCCTTTGCGCTCGCTGCACTGCTGACCAGATCCAGCTAGCCCAGATCTCTCACCACAATCTCCCGGGTGCGGGTGGTGCAAAAGGCGAGAGCCAGGCTCAGCTTCAATAACTGCCGCCCTGTTTTATGCACACCGGCTCCTGTGTGCAGGCCCCGCATCGTATGTGATGTGACTGAGTGTTGCACGTAACCGGGCGCCATGGCCAGCCGACCCAATGTTGCACTGTCTCGGGCAGCAATGTGTCATCTCGTGCTTGGCCGTCTGCAAATAATTACTCGCAGCCACGACACACCGAGCAAAAGCAAGCCTGCCATGTCGCAGTCTGCTCGTCCAGTACAGTCCAGGCGTGCGTGAGGTCCGCTTCCCATGGTAGCCTTTGCATTCTTTTTTCAATCGCCCGTTCCCCTCCGTTCAACTCGGCTTGGATGTGGCACCACCATCTTCCACTTCTCTCCTTACTAGTCCTCGTCCGCCTTGTTACACTGAACACCATCTCGCTTTCCACACTTCAACTTCGTTTCCATCTGCACCATGGACCGACCTGTGTCCTCCCAGTCTTTTCTCCCCATCCGACCTACCCCGGGACGTGAGAGAGTCAAGTCCCGTCTCCCCAGTAGGTGTGGCCAGCAACCATCTGGCACCAACAATGGAGCAGCCGCAGGTGTTCCCTCACAGTCCTCCATTGAGTTGATCCACCAATCACTCAGCGTGATCTGCCAGTGGCATCCTGGACAGCCAGCTGCAGGGCTGACCTGGACAGAGAATGCCTATCTTGCCCTGACAGGCATCGCCGCGTCCCAGCTTGAGGTCTTCTTCACTGGCGATGCTCCACAAGCTGACGAGACTCTAAGCCAATTCCTTGCTGACCTTGATATGGACTGCGATACTGAGAGCTACGAAACTTGGCGGCATATTGTTACAGCGCTATGGAGGGCTGAAAACGTCGCATCGCAGCACGGTCGCTCGAGCCACTCCATCCAACTTCTCCTTAACGGTAAGTCGCACCAGCAGCACGGCCCTGGTCATGCTCACTCATTGTACTTGGCTTAGCGACAACTCTGGATACCCCCCCGAGGGACTGTATGGGCGCCGTGTGCGCCTTGGGTCTGTTACAGAGCGTGGCGCCTCACGGCCCAGAGGTAAAGTGGCAATATCCTCTCAACCCGCTCTTCCTGCTCAAGTATAAGTATCCCGCTGTCGAGTACGTATTGCGTAGTCGCTTGCAAGTGACAAAACCAGGCGTAAGGTCCATAAGTAGACTAACAGCGAAGTAGATTTGATGAAATCGAACGCGCCTTCGACACGAACCTTGACAAGAAGGCGTTCAGTCAGTGGGAACAGCGCGTCAGTGCCATCATGGAGTGCATGGGACCCTTGACATCGCAGCCGGTCCTCCTCCAGCAGGCCGGTGGCATTGTCCAGTCAGATGCCACTTATGCGGACTATCTCAAGGAATATGCCAATGCCATCTGCGACTTGGGTGAGTCACGGTTCGGATCATTCACTTTGACCGACGCCATCCACGACGCAACTGCTAGATTTACTGCGGCCAAGGCCGGCGACCCGCCTCCCGGCACCCCGGAGGACTGCCTTCCCCGCAAAACAGCAGACGAGGAGAAACTCATCTGGGAGCTGCACTGTCTAATCGTGAAATTAGTGTTCAGAGAGCTGGTACGTCTTCCCCCGTCCTTTCTAGCCCAAGCACTTACTGACCTGCTCAGAGCAACGCCAACCTAGCAGTGAAGAACTCTGCGTTCAAGGCAGTTGTGCAGGTCTCTGGTCAGATGGGTGGCACCATCCTGTCCCCTAGAAAGCACTTCCTCGTTCTTATCCCCATGGCCGGGAAGGATGGGTGCCATGTGAAGATTGACAACCAGGAAGTGTCATGGAACCCTAGCACTGGGTTTCTCCTTGACGAACATGTGCCGATCTCGTCTGATGGTCTCATCGGTTACATCGGCATCTTTGTCTACAAGTTTTGATCATCCTTTGTCGCTGTGATGTTGCTGGATAGGCAGGGCCCGGGTGATCCTTTGTCTGGTGCTTGACGGATGTAATGAATGCTATGTAATTGAGAATATGCCAATTGGATGGCGGGAATGATCGGGCTTGACAATCTAACTCGATTGGAACTGATTATTGGCTAGGCGAACAAGCGGGATAGGTAGGGGCATGGCTCCAAACCGGGCAGATTGAACAGGATGCAATTACTTTTGTTAGCTGGGTGGACATGTTGGATGCTTCTTAGTCACCACACCAGTCTTTACCTTTGTGCGCAATGTATTTTGTCCCCCTATATAACATTTTCAGACAAGTGCCTCGTGGGAAATAATTGTGACGGTCGTGCATGTGTGTAGGAGTGGGATTCTGCGCTCACTTCCAAGTGCCTGGAGAAGATGCGCGACTGAGGCGAAATTACCTACCTTGCACATCTCGCCTACCGTGCAATGTGCCTTGCGCACTCACATTGCTTATTAGTATCACGCGGTACCAAGTACTACCTAGCTAACTGGCCTACTTAGCCTTGAAATCATAGATAATTTCTCGCAGATGCATACCGTAGATGGGTACCTCAGAGGCAGGCTGGTCAGTGAGGCTGACCGGGACTGTTCACCGAGCGTTGCTCCGCAGGCAAACAACAATGCCAATTAATTTTGAACAACAAGGCTTATCTAGGTCCTTGTTTAGGCATTCTCATTAACAGGTCGCCCTCTAGCTATCGGATAGTAGTAGGATTAGCACCGCAAAAATCCTCAAGGTACTGAGCAAAGTGAGCAGGTATGTGGGCGTGATTCCATCCCGCCTTCATACACCTGCTGTCGACTGCCGCCGAAATCGTCCACCAGTACAAACAACCACGCGTTAATAACGATCCGGCTGCCATTCTTAATTTAAGTATTCGATTGTTCGTGGATCTTGCTTTATTATTCCAATTGTTAACTATGGCTGCCATGGAAACACTGATCTCTCGTCCTACTTATAGTACTCTTCCGGTAGTAATGATGGGAGGAAAACTTGTATCGCAACCGCTGTCTCTAATACATATTACAGTTAGATAAGGGCATGCCTTCTAGGATATTTAAGACTGATTAAGACGCTGTGACTCGAAAGATAAGGTGCTCTATGGGGCCGGTAATTGGAAGAAGTTATCTTTCGTTTGGTTGAAGCACTTACAGCCATATTGAACAAATAATATGAAGATGTAGTGCTGCGCCTTTTGTTTTAAACTTCACTCCAAGAAATACACATTGATTTATTAGAAGGGCCACGGGATATATGTTTGTTCTCGCTAAATAGTTTGACCTTTACTTAGTATCCGTGAACATTTGCCATTCTGATAAGCTGGCGAAGCCGTGGTGACGGGGGAACGGTGCCCTCAGGCATCAACAGCCGCAGACGTGTTGCAGACCTACGCGCTATGTTTACCTCCTAAGGCTTCTCGTGTGCTGGCCCTCGTGCTCCCTTTGCCTCTCTGTTGTTCCCTTCTTTTTCTCTCCCCCCTTCTCCTTCAACTTTCTAACCTCAGACCTCCCCCCCCCCCCCCCCCCAACCAAAGAAATCGTAAGTTCATCACTAATCTCACTGCTTCAGCCTAGTTCTCCTGCTTACCTTAAAAGCAACCAACATGCCCGAGGGGCACCATTGCGAGTTTTGCCTGCGCGAGCAGGAGGCCGAAGAGCAACCTCAGGTTGCCGAACGGTATGAGCGGCCCGAAATCCCATACCAGAAGGGACTGGTGCTCCAAGTGAGAGCACACATGCCGTTCGTGCCGTTCGGCAACCCGGGGTATGCAACCACGTTTGAGAGCCGTGGTGAAGAATCAGCCTCTGCCCACGGGCAGGCAGACTGGTGCATGGAGAACCCCTACCCAGAGACAGCGCCCCATCCAGACCAGTCCGTCTTCAACCTCCACCTCCTCGACCCAGTGGCTGTAAGGGATGGCAGAGGTGCTCAACTTCTCCGGTGTGAGTGGGAGGGACAAGAGTCCCGCGGCAAGCCACTTGTCGCCAAGATATACGATCCCATGTACTATGCCCGCGATGAAATCGGTGAGGACGTCACCTGGGTCGCTGCGAGCGACTACTCATGCGAGGCTGCTGCATATGAAGACCTTCAGGCAGCAGGTGTTGACGGCGTCATGACGCCAAAGTATTACGGCTCCTGGACTTTTGATCTTCCCATCGGAGAGGGCGAGACGCGCCAAGTACACATGGTTATAATCGAGTGGATCGACGCACCAACAATGCTCTCGTATTGCGAAGAGAGGCGAGTTCAGCATATACCTCCACAGCGCCGTCTTGATATCCTCGCACAGGTCTTCGAAATTCGCGCCAAGCTGACATTTTATGGCGCCGAGAGCTTGGATCTCGCACTGCGAAACGTTCTCATCCAAGGAGATTTGGAGAATGATCCGACCCCGCCGCGTGTCATATTCATCGACTTTAACGACTCGTTTGCACGGAACAGACCCAACTCTTTATACCACGTGACATGGGACAAACCTCCAAACCCAATGTGCATATACTGGAACAAGCGCTCAGCAGAAGAGTTTGCCGCCTGGCTTCCCGAGCCGCATCTCTCAGACATTAACGCCTTCAACAAGTGGGTAAAGTCTCTCTGGGGTAATTCAGATGAGTTTTGTGTCTCGTCAGAGTTCGAAGATATCCGGGAGACGAGATCATACGCGGCCCTTGGCGACTCACCGCCCCCTACGCCCCTGCCAGACACAGAATACTTTGATGTTGATCAGGAAGAATGGCTCCCCGTCTCAGAAGCCGCAAAATTTGATCCCAAACTGTGGCCTGCTTTTGTACCGGACACAGAGTTTGAGTCGGACGAGTCGTGCTGTGGCTCAGAGGAGACCATGAGCGACGAAGACAGTTAGAGTAACCATATGTTAAAGAGTAAAGAATAGCACGAGGGGATGTCCACTGAGCCTACCTGTATTCACTCACAACATCAAAAATTATTGTTTTTTCAGCATCAACAAACAAGAAGTTTTAGTCCAAATTAAGCAATCTCTTGGCGAATTGACAGCATGATGCCGTGAGACGCTAGGAAGGTCATTATCAACGATCAAAACAGCTCACCGAGAATCACATATATTCAGCTCTATGGAGCTTCGTAACATGTCCAACTAACGAACACGCCGGGGTTGTGTTAGTCTGCCATTGTTCCCTCTTGATGTTATTTAATATGCTACTTTGAGGTTCTAACATCTCTATCTTAGGATATAAGTAATTACCACTCAACCTTTTTATCTTGTTTATGATAAGCTATTACTATAAGCTGAACGTCCCTGCTTATTCTTTGGTAATCTTCCGCTACCCACTACTAGGTAGGGCTCAGCCATAAGCAACACGTGGTATCACAAAATATCGTGGGGTGGCCAAGATGTCCCTGCAAAAAGCGGTAAGCATGGACTTTGCTCTCTGTTTCTTCCTCTTTGTAGCCACATGTACTCCAAAAATCGTACCAGAAGTAAAACTCTACGCCTTTGCACACACCAATCATGGAGACAACGCCGACAAGAGATCTAGAACATGACATGAGAGCCACCACGGAGAAATTCTTGAAGGCCTACCTCGACGCGAGCCAGCAGAATGACCCAACAGTGTTCTCTGCGACGCTCACAAGCGACTGCCGCCGGTACATCGGGCCTCCCATCTTTCTCGCCTCGATGGGCCTCCCGCAAGACTTTTCATTCACCAACACCGAGTATGAAGATCTCTCTCGCAAGGATATGGCCATCTGGACTATCACATCGTGGAGGGCTAGGAACATCACCGTAGATGTTGCCAATCGAAAGTCAGCAGCAACCTCAGAGTATGTCGGTTCATTGAGTGACGGGACAAGTTTCAGCAGGAACCTTGCGTGGTTTCTTGACTTTAACGAGGACGGGAGCAAAATAACGCGCATCTATCAGTTGAATGATACCCAGGAGGCAAAGGACTTTCGGCTCAAGGTAGAGGCGCTGCAGGCTTAAGATAATGTATAATGTGCGTATCATTATCTTCTTTATATATGAGCTATCATTGGCACTGGGGACTACGGAAGGACCAGTCTCCCCTGGTCTTGCACTCGAGTTATAACATGCGCCAAATCAATAGATGTTAGCGACAGTAAGATTTGTAGTTTCAATGCAACATTGCGGCTGAAAAGTATTCGAATAACTGCCATCTTGTAATCAGGTCTGTGTATAAAAGGGGGGTTCCATCGTTGACAACGCCTCACCCTCAGCCACTGGAGGCAGGTGCCAGCGTTGACACTCCTTCCCAAACCTCCCATCTGCATCTTTCCATCGCATTCTAGGTAGGCAAGAACAATCCCTCATCTCAGGACAAGTCCTACTTATCTTAGGACAAGTCATACTTATCTCGAGACAAGTCATACTCATCTCACGACAAATGATATATGCCAGCATGGTAACTAGGCACTCTATCTCTGTGATCGAGTTTTACACTGACCTTACCATCTGATTAGACCCTCCACCTCGTCTACCAGCCCTCGGGCCCAGTTGGGCACGATGCGGAGTTGGAGTAAGTCCTTCTACCGTTGAAACTTGCCAACGCAGGAGCTAAAAGTGGCAGCATCATCGCCGTGCACGGGCTGAATGCCCAAAATAGAGAAGACACGGCACATGCTTGGGACACATGGCGAACCCCGTCGGGGCCAACTGGCCGGCTCTGGCTTCGCGACGACCTTCCGGGGCAGATCCCCCCCTGCCGAATATTCATCTACGAGTGCAACTCTGCAGCCGTGTACGGGACCTCGCGTGCAGCGTTCATCGACAAGGCAAACGACCTTCTCGAATCTGTGCGCATGGAGCGGGTTGGCGTGCCAAGATCACGACCGATTATATTCTTAGGGCATACCATGGGAGGCTTGTTGATCAAGCAAGCGCTGATCAACGGGAAGAGCAACCCCCGGCACCAGGACATCAAGGATGCTACATATGGCCTGTGTTTCTTTGCGACACCCCACGGCGGCGGCGAGCGCACAAGGGTCCGGCTCAGACGGAGCCTGGCGAATCTAGCTATCAAGGCTGGGCTTAAGAAGGGTGACAATGTAATAGAAGCATTGAAACCTGGGGGCATGTTCGCAGAGACAATCGCAGAACAGTGGCGCCATCAATCTGGACACTATGATTGTATATCATTCTGGGGGAGTTTGGATGAAGTGAGTACTTTTTCTCGGAGATACTTGGACGTTTTTCTAATGCCGCTAGGCTGTTCCAAGAGAGCCTGCACAGATCGGGCTTCCAAGCGATCGGGAAGCCGTTGTCATTCTGAAAGCCACTCACGACAAATTGTGCAAGTTTGGAGATTCTGAAGACGACCAGTTTAATTTAAAAACTGTCCAAAGTAACCTCCAGGGACTCTGCCAACGGTCTCTGGAGTCGTTGAGAAAGTCCCTGGAGAAAGGCGAGTCTTTCGTTGGACTTCGGAATAATACTGCATCAACACCATCGGATGCTCAAGCGAGGCCTGAAGCGGATAACCCACACCTTGATACGCAGTATGAGCTTGGTAGGGCCTATCTTTATAACGAGCAAATCGACGAGGCAATTGAGATCTTTGAAGGCCTTGTCCGGGTTGAAAGAGAGATCCTAGCAGCTGATGATCACAACCGGCTCTGTTCAGAGCATGCACTTGCTTCTGCTTATCTTGATAATAGGGAAATCAGAGAGGCAATTGAGATCCTCGAAGACGTTGTCCTAATTCGAAGAGATATCCTGCTAGCTGAGGATTACTTCCGGCTTTCATCGGAGCATACACTGGCTTCTGCCTATCTTGATAATATGCAACATAAAGCGGCAATTGAGATCCTTGAAGGTGTGATGCAGGTTCGAAGAGAGATCCTGGCAACTGAGGACCACGACCGGCTTTCATCGGAGCATGTACTTGGTTGTGCCTATCTTCAGAATGGGCAAACTAAAGAGGCAATTGAAATTATTGAACACGCCGTTCAAGTTAAAAGAAGGATGCTGCCAGCTGAGGATCATTGTCGGCTTTCATCGGAGCATGCACTTGGTTGTGCCTATCTTCAGAATGGGCAACCTAAAGAGGCAATTGAAACTATTGAACACGTCGTTCGGATGAAGAGAAGCATCCTGCCAGCCGAGGATCATAGTCGGCTTGCATCAGAGTATACGCTTGCTCGTGCCTATCTTGATGACCGGAAAATCAAAGAGGCAATTGAGATCTTTGAAGGCGTCGTCCGGGTTGAAAGAGACATCCTGCCAGATGAAGACTGCGACCTGCTCTTATCAAAACAGGCACTTGGCCTTGCCTATATAGCAGCTGGGTCATTTAGAAAGGCTGTATTGATACTTGAGAATGTGGTTCATATACAGATGAGTATTTTTCCAGCTGATGATCCCTCTCGACTTGTGTCTGAACAGGCCCTGAGAGTGGCTGTGAAAAATCTCGAGGCACCACATCTCACGCAGCATGAAGTAGATCGGCCTATAATTTAGATTGATTGAGAGCACCTAGCAGTATTCTAGAGAGAAACTAGATTCTCTCATACGGGCCTATCTTTTATCACTATGCAGATGCTTAGCCTCACCTTAGCTAGAGATAGAACCATCGTTCAACTATTTAATTGTTTTCCCCAGGATGATGCTTGGCATGCCGCATCACTACTCTAAGGTAAAGGTCCTGTTCGATCTCGTGGAAAGCGACATAAAGAGATTTATTGGGGGGATTCTTATCCAACATCAATTAACCCGCATGACTCCCGGCTTGGGCCATCGAACCGGTCTCCGGATAAATTCACCTGAGTTGCATGATTCGTGCTCCGCTGCTCGGCAGCAACGTCAAAAACCGTACCAATAACTGATCTTAGAAGCGCGTGCCGGGGCGCTTGCTGTGTGGCCGTGACCCTAGTTAAGATATCTGCCAGGATGGAGTGAGGCGAGGTTTCTCCTCCGAAGTCCAATCGGCCCAGTGGGTGCGATGAAGCGCCGCTCCTTGCATTAGCCCATTAACTAAGATTAGCTCGAAGCAGGTACATGGCGTGTGGTGTGATTAGGGCAACCAACGAGAAGAGGTCCGACGAAAGACCCTCACGCTGTTTGCGGCAATGAAGGCAATTTCATCTCTGGGCCGGGTCCAAATCGTGTTGCGAAGATGCCTTGCTAATACTAGATGACATATAAAGTATAGGGGTCAGACGGTGACCCCATACATCTCCAAAAGTGCCTTGAATGAATCATTCTCCAAAATCTGCCTAGCTGTTGGTCGAGTGTCAGTGGTATACGAAAGCCCCTATCGTAGAATTGACAGAACCAACTTCCGCTCCGCCGGACCCACGTCAGGGCGCAGCCTTTTGACAACTGCCTCGAGGTCCCTCCAGGGATGGAGCAAGCGCTGGGAGTCGTACCAGGTGTCATCGCGGGGATCGTGGGCATCATATTGTCCCTTCCATGACACAGGAAGGGGCCCAAGAGTGTTAGCGATACAAGTAATGACAGTGGAATGCATGATGCCATGAAACAAAGGCATGTCGATATATAGCTCTGCAAAGAGGCACATATAACTCCAAATATCTGAAGCAAATGTTGGATCCTGTTGATGGAAACGCTCGGGGGCGTAGAAAATAGCAGGTGATTGAAACCTTGTTCCCCTCATCGTGGTAGCTTCGATCGCAAGACCAAAGTCCCCAAGCATAATTTTGCTGTCAATCAGGTGCTTTTGGGGCTTCATTGGTAAAAGTAGCTCGCCCGGCCTCCATTGCTTCGGCTGCAAGGGCATCTTTTGCGGTCGCCCTAGCAGCTTGTATTTATCAGTTGTGCTAAGCCTGCTGTTGAGACTGGAGAGCCTGTAGAGGACATTGGCATCGTTCAGGTCTAGCACGGATCAGTTACGTTTCGCATTCAGATAGCATGGGAGAGGTCATCGAAGCGACTCACCACAATGTACAATTCCTCCGTCATGCAAAGACTTTAAGGTCCATAATAACTGCACTGCAGCTGACATACGGATTTTGACTGGTGTCTTTGAAAACCTAGAATCCCTGATGTTTGGGCCTAGGAGTGGAAGAACGAGAACTCGATGTTGGATATTGGAAGGAGCGTGAAGGATAAAGGTCTCCTCGTATAAGAGAAGACTTGAGGTATCCGACACAGACTGGGCGATCTCTTTGTGCATATGGTATTCTTGCTCACCAGAGTTGCCCGGTATCATAATTTTGAGCGCTACATCCTTATGAAGCGATGTATCATATGCCATCCAGACAGTCGAAAACCCTCCATGACCCAACTTATGTATGATGCGATACCTGCCGGAAAGAATCTCGCCAATACGGATTGGGTAGTAAAGCCCCTCAAAGTATCGATCGATATTCTCAGCGCCTTCCTCGATGTCATCCTCGCCGTCAGAATCCGCAAAATCGCCTCGATCGTCATTTGCTGCTTCGAAAACGGGGATTTCATGGACTATCATTCTGATGCGTGTTTGGAAGGAGCTATTAGAGCACACAGTGATGCAAATCGATGTGCTGTGGTGCTATGATGAGAAGACCGGAGAGAGGTTGATAGAAAGTTAAAACAAAAGAAGATGCCAGACCCAACAACTCAATACAATGAATACGAATCACTAGCCCAAGGCTGTGGTCATAGTTGGCGCGCTTGATTATGTAACCAAAATGCGCAGGCGCGCTAAGGCCATGCTTCCAGGGGGCCTTAGAGCGCTAACAAAAATACAGAAGGTAAAACCACACCATTATCAATCTCACATTCTATCAGGCTATTCTTACCTAGAAAAATGATACAGCTAACCATAATACCTTTATCTATAGTCAAGAAGAATCACTAATTTTATTCCTTCTTTACGGCTATATATAACAGCGAGTCTTATTGTGTACAGAGGCTGACTACCTAGCAAAGGGTGGTACGAAATCCTAAATTTTGCACGGCATACCAGGCGGAGTACTTGCGCTGCCCACTTCGGCACAGGACGACAGCTTGCGTTTAGAACTTGCCCTGGGGTCTCTGCCGCTCAATTCCCTTCATGTTCGATATACATTGCCAGCCAGTCTCTGCTTTCCTTGGCGACTGTCTACACTGGCGATAAGCGATGAACCCACCAGCCCACCTCCTGGCTGGGTTTGCGCCCTGTGATTGAACCGTATAGGTCAGGATTATCTTATAGTATACCAGAGATAATTATGTACATAAAGTAAGGTACAGTACATTGCAAGATCGTATAGGCTGAACTTTGCTCATCTTTTCCGTCTGACGGACAACTTCCTGCTTCTATTGAGAGTAATAGTGCTAGTTTCATTCGACCGCAAGATGCCTATTAGTTGCTTGCGCTATCGCTAACCTGCTGAGTCGGCCATTGGCCTTGCTACTCACTCATTCCTCCATGTAGAATAATCCCATATCTCAATTCTATATTGTAAGACCAAAGGTGGGCTTCTTTCATGGTAGCATAAGCCAAGCCTTTTCTTAAATGGCTCTGGGAAAGACCATCAATTGGCAGACTAAGCTCATTGCAGGTACCTCTATGGCAAGGTCCTTGACCACAGTAAAAGGGAACATGAACTCAAAAGCCTCGAGGTATTTAATAAGAGAAACTACTTTATAACACCTTTCTATTAAACCTGCCTTCCTGAAGCATTGGGGACCAAGAATATCATGAACCTAGAGTTCATCTGCGCCATGTCCATCAACCATTGTAGGTGTAAGGGAGCCCAAGATCCGCCAGACAAAGTACTATGCCCTGTCGTTCCCGAACCATTGGCGAAAATGTCTAATTACATCAATCGTCGAAAGTAAAGTGCTTCTCGTCTCCGTATGAACAGTCTGGGTGTTCCTCGATCTCAAATGCCAGCTTGGCCATGCCCTTGGCGCACTGGGGCACCACCTCCCTCAAGACCGGAATCCACCACTTTTCGATGCCCGCCGCGATGACCGTGGCGTTGGCATGCTCAACCCATTCGGGGAAGAAGCCGCTAAACTGCCAGTCGATGATACCGGTGATCACTCCATCCTCCACCATGATGTTTCGAGGAGACAGATCGCCGTGCGTCAGAACAAACCGGCCTTCGGTCGACCGTGCCCGATCCTTCTTCACATGCCTCCTAAGCCTCCACTTGTCGAGCGTGTGGCTCCGGGCGGGCTTCTGCCGGATGCGACGCAGGCACCACTCGTCGAATGACTGCCGATCCGGGAACGGGCCGAGGGCGTAGGTTTGCCAGCAGTTAAAGACGTTCCACGTGGGCTGGTATCCGACGCGTCCGATGTACGGCATGGTGAGGAGTCGCATGAGGGCGAGCTGCCCGCGCAGCTGGTCCTTGATCGACTCTTGGAGCTCACGGGGGAGTTTGCGCCAGACCTGGACGAGGGGCACGCCAGGGGCCTTCTCCATCACGATGGCCCGGCCGATGGGGCCGGCCTCTCCCATGATGTCGTAGACTCGGAGGACTTTGGGGGTGAGGATGCCGTGGGTGGCCGCGAACTGTTGCATGGTCGCCTCGGAGCGTTGGATGGCTGCTCTCGGGTCCTGTTTGGCAAACTTGACGACGACCGTCTGACCATCTGATCTAGTGTGCTCTACGACGGTACGGGGGCCGCGATGATAGATGAGCTTGCCCAGAACACAAGGTTCTGTGGCGTCGAGAACGTCAGCCATGGTGCGAGTGGACGGAGGCAACGCAGACGGGAGGGATAATATAAGTGTGGGAGGGCAAAGATAGTTTTTATGAGTCTTTGAGGGCAAAAAGCGAGAGCGAGGAGCAGGAGAGAGTGCGGTGGGAGGGCGGTATATATAGGAGAGGATCGAGGAAGGTCGTGGATTGAGGTACAGACGCGGGCATTTATTAGTTGGTAGGGCCGATCGGGGACCGGCAAGACAGGCAACAGGAGTAACTTACGGTTTCCTTGCCCTTTGTAAGTGGCCAATTTGACTCCAAAACGCCAATCGAGATGTCAGGTAACTGTTGCTGGGTTTACCAGGAAGGAAACATAGTTCCAAGTTCCCATCATTCCCATATCCTTCGGTAGTAGGTCTGGTAGTAACTAGTCTGTTCAGCCAGCATTCACCGGTTTAGCGTTTGTTTGTAAGCCATAAATACCAATCATAAGATCTAGTATAACAGCGTCTTTAAAACAAACTCCATTCCCGTTCCACCACCGGTTACACACCTTTGTGGGAGGTGGACAGGCTGTGCCCTCCAAATAAGCGGTTACCATGTTGGAATCGCAACCGTCAAATTCAACCGTGTAGAAAAATTGACTAGAGGAAAAATTGTCTTTGCGCTGCGATCCAAGCCCATGAATTAATAATAATTTCAGGCCATCTGCAGATGTCCGCGATGCCTGTGTACCTACCTAGGTAGTAGGAAGCTAGCAGGCATCTGGAGATGGTGTTAGAACGCCGTTTTTAGCGCAGTCCAATTGAAGCTTGTTCCTGGAGTCCAGGGGCTGGATTGTACCCGTAGGGCCAGGCAGTAACAGGAACGCCCCACCAGCATGTACTGCGCCGACATGTCTGACAACATCGACCCTTCACGCAGGGCCCAGAAGGAGAAACTCGGTTGCGCCTCATTTCTTTCAAACAAATGCCGAGAGCCTGTTAATGCCATTTTTCAAGATTTTCGCATGCGCAAATGTTGATCCGAGACCAAGTCTCAATGATCTCCAAGTCCCGAACTTTACCCGGGGCTGCACGAAGATGACCCCTGTCGCCTCGTAGCAGGTTACGTGAACGGTTGGTCGAGCAATTCTGCATCCAATTGCTTTCACACAAAATGCGTGAAGCTCAGGGCAGAGTCTTTGTGACTGCTACCGAGACTGGTTCAGTATCTGCAATTCTTTGATCCTTCTTTTTTCCCACTTTGTGATATTTACTTGCTGTGATTCCAATTCTTTGCAATACGCCTAGGTACCCCGGTAGCGAGGAAATATTAGTCATCCGAATTGACGGATTGGAAGTTGGCCATGCTAGCGGTGTATTCAAAGCAGAGGTGAATGGACTGGAATCAACAATTGCGACATTCAAAGCTCGGTGCTGAATTGTTCATAAACCTCGGGGGCAAATATTAGAGTGTTTCTGCTGAAGGATATCTCAGGAAGTATCCATCGGCACTTTTGTAGAAAATTAAAACGTATCGCAGAACTGGTACAGCCCTACGCTTGTTACGAGTTTAGGGTAGGCCACTGGCTCAGGCGGAAAAACGTAGGATAATTCTCTTGGTAAGTGTCTGGCTATAACGAGCACCGACCCGCAAGATGGGGTAGGTCCATTTTGTTCCCGTCCTCAATTCCCCTGGCCATCGTTCAGGAACCCTGTCCCTCTCTTCCGCATTGCGATCGGCTCAATGCCGCAGTGGCCCTGGCCCGACGGCACTTTCGTGGAGCATCAATGCCGCTTAGTCAGGATACTCAACACCAGGCACGATTCCCTCAGTCGACCGATCCCGTATTGCGCCGCCTGATATTTACCTTCAAGGGCCGGTGCTCAGTGTCTTTGCTGATCGACGGGCCACGTATCGGTGTGGCTTAACAGCCCGCTTGGCCATGACCCAGCACGGCCGCTCGGTTTGGCGTTTTGGCCGAGTGACATGCGGCCTCCGGACAAGCGATCAAAGGGATGCATAACCTTCAATCAACCGCGCCATGATGGCGCAGACTTCTCGTCAATTGTTTAGCACATAGCATCTAGATTGAGTTTTTGTGGCCGTATTTCACGGGATTTCCTTTAACAGCAACCAGCAATATTACTACCAACGTTATCAGCACCATGTCGTCCCCAACTGAGTTCAAGATCATCATCGTCGGTGGAGGTGTCGCTGGCCTCACCCTCGCCAACATGCTCGAGAAGTTCGGCCTCGATTACGTGCTTCTCGAATCCCACGAGGCTATCGCACCCCAAGTCGGCGCAAGCATCGGCTTGTTCCCCAATGGTCTTCGGATCCTAGACCAGCTCGGGATCCATGATGAGATCAAGGACGTCTTCAAAGGAAATGTCCCTTATGCCAAAACGCACTCGAGGAATCAGGCTGGCAAGGTTGTTTCGACCATAGGCAATATGAGCGAGCATTTGGAGAAGAGGTAAGCATGCCCCCGTTTCCGTGTTCCTCATAGTTCGGATGAGCTAATATTTTAGACATGGCTACGGCTTGCTCTTCTTTGACCGGCAAGTCCTGCTGCAAATCCTATACGACAACATCCAAGATAAGTCCAAGATCTTGACTGGGCAAAAGTTTAGCTCGGCTGAGCTAGATGACGAAGGCGTCACTGCTGTCTGCGCTAACGGCTCTACCTACCACGGAACGTTTCTCATTGGCGCAGACGGCATCCATAGCAAGGTTCGCACTGTTATGAGAAGCTGGGGAAACAAGTATGAGCCCGGCGTCTTTGATGTGAAAGAGGAGGACGAAGTTCCGTGCTACTACAAGTGCAGCTTCGGAATCGCCCTTAATGTGCCCAACTGGGTTGGCGGCGAGCAGCATATTGTCACTGGCCCGGAGAGATCTCAGCTTGTCGTCTCAGGACCCGATAACCGCGTGTATTGGTTTCTGTTCGAGAAGCTTCCTGAGCCTCGATATGGCAAAGACATCCCGAGGTATTCGAAGAAGGACGAAGAAGACTTTGTGAATCACAACGCCAACCTCCCAATTACCGAGAGCATCACGTTTGGACAAGTCTTTGCCTGCCGGTTGACTTCGACACTCACGCCTCTGCACGAGGTCACATACAAGAAATGGTTCTTCAGAAGGTTCATCACCTTTGGCGACTCAGCTCACAAGGTATGCTTTGCATCGCGCCCGTTGCGTTTGAGTAATTCTGTTGTTTTAAGAAAACTAACCCTGACTTCTCAGCCAAACCCAATCGGTGGCCAAGGAGGTAATGGTGCTATCGAGTCTTGTGCTGAGCTCATCAACGCTCTGCTTGAGACAAAGAAGAACAGGGGCGATTCTTTGAGCAATCTAACAACGAAAGAGGTCGAAGCTGTCTTTGCGAAAATGCAGAATGCAAGGTACCAAAGGGCAAAGGAAATTGTCGCTTTGTCACACAAGATGCAGGCCCTCAATGCCTATGAAAACCCCTTGCTTTCTACCGTGATGCTGGAGCATCTTGGCCCCCTTGCTGGCCCTGAGTCGGTTCTGTGTATGATGGGACAAGTCCTACTGGGTGGTACTCGAATTCAGACACTGCCGATTCCGAAGCGGCCGCGACTAATCCCATACAACGACGAGCTTCCAGCCGTCCCCATCAAGGAGGACTCGGTATCATGGCTTGTGAGAGGCGGACAGGTCGCATCCATGGCTGCCTTGATTCTCGTTAGCGCCAAAGCTTTCCGCCTCCCCTTTGATGAAATCGCCAAATGGGCGGCTGAGGAACCTGTTGTCATCCGTTGGTTTGGCCAGACTAAAGCCTCGGACTTTTTAAACAGCTTGGTATCCGTGCTGGCAATTCTCGTGGACCATAATCCTGCCACCAGGCTACAAGTCGCAAACTTTCTGTTCCAGCTGGTATCTCCACTCCTGATTTACACCATCGAGGCGAACCGTGTTGGTAACCAGGGCACCCCTCTGGCCCTGGACCTCCTCTATTCATTTGGTATGCAAGTCCAAGGCATCGGCCGCATCGGTCCCCTCCACGCAGCCCTGCAGTCTGTATTCACCCACGAGCGTCCCACAGGGCGTCATGTGCCCGTAGAGACAGCGAAGGCTTTGATACCTGCCATTACGCTCGGATATGTTATTCCAACAATCATGGTCTTCGCACGGACGCCGAATACAGTCGCATGGCAGCACGCGCTTGCTCTTTGGCAGTTCGCACCACCCCTTGTCGGCCTCCTCACCCGGGGAATTTCATCTCTCCTGAAAAGCTACCAACGTGGGATCGGAAAGAGCGAGGAGGACGAGAAGGATGGTCTTGAGCGCTACAAGAACAAGGATGTGCCGATCTTGAACTCGGTGTACACGTATGCGTTCGCGGCTCAGGCGACAGTTCACATTGCGTCTATGCTGTATGCCTGGGCACACCCCGAGCTTTCCATATTCAAGACATTCTTCCAAGTTCCGAACCCTTTCAACCCAGACTGGAACCTGCCCACTGTCGGCGCCAAGCTGGGCGTTTTCTTCAAGTATGATATGCTGCTGGCCTCGGCAGCTTCGTTCGCAAGCGGCCTTTACAGCATTTGGGATCTGCGCCGCCTCGGCCATGTCGAGACCAGAGATGCCCTCATTGCCGGGGCTAGCACTATCGCAGGCCAATTCTTGGTTGGGCCTGGTGCAGCTTGGGCTGGACTATGGTATTGGCGCGAGAACAGGCTCGCTGGCTTGACCACCAGGTGCCAGTAGATGAGGACTCAACCTGATTATCTGGCGAGATTTGAGAAAAGCGGGCGCTGGGGAATACGGAGGTGGAGTTGAAGTCTTTGGCCATCTCTTGACGGGTTGTGAATAACAGTTCAGTATGACTGCAAGTTTTGAGGCAGCTCGAACGGGGAACACTCGCTGTCTTTCAGTGTCTCTTTGCAACATTGAAACAGCTGCCCTAGCGACCATGTGGCCGCAGAGGAAATAGTAGCAAATGAAATGATAAATCTTATATGTAAAAGAATAGATTGGATAAATAAACTTCGTTGTTCGCTTTTGTATTCTGAAGGGGTGGTAGGTGTTTCGAATGACAACGAAAAAGCTCTCGGCTGAGTGGAGCAACCGTCCATCTCCCCAAGCAAGCATGGCAAGGCAACATCAGAAACACCTGTCGTGTTGAGAACGCATATTTCTTGAGATCGGCTTAGTTTCACTCGCGGCGTGTTGGGAGATCAAAGACTAGAGTGGGTCAGCCCACCATTCGTCCCAATTTCGATATGTTTCGAACGCTCATCACTCACAGAGAATATCGATATATATGTATATCATCCTCACCGCTACTGTGGCTCTTGCAGAATATCTAAATCCTGTTGACCCAACTTGAAAAAATCATTCGTGCTTGAACCGCTTAGAGCTGCCTGCTCTACCAACGATCCATTTTCTTTCAATAATACCCACCCATAAGGCAAAACAAGGAGAGTAACGGGTATCGTACAAGCCAAGTACACCCAGAATCCTTTTCGAACCATGTGTGATCCATCCCACTCGAGAAGTGGCGTTGCAAATAGGTGCAAATAGGGCAGCGAAGAAAGTAGCAGGGAGAAAAGCCATCGTCATGATAGCTATAGCCTTCATAGACGAGCTGTCACGCTTTGCCGCCGCTGATAGGCTTATCCTAGCACGGGCGTCCACATGGGTGAGCAAGTGAAGAGCTGCATGATCATTAGCGTGCCAGTTCACCGTAGACTTTCGGAAATTGTGCCCTCAACTTACCACGGAAGACAGCTTCTCTGTCCGATCCTTCAAATACAATATGTACTCGTCGTATGTGTCCATTTGTCGCTCGACTGTAGGCAGAACACCACACAGTTCTCGCAAGCTTGCTTTGTATCTCTCCATGGCCGGGCCTTGAGGGAGTCCTAGGGTCTCCGAATCCTCCTCGGCTTGCCTCAGTGCGGCCAGCATTCTCCAGAATATACGGTGGTTGCGACCCCTGTTTGAACAATTGACGCCTATCTCGTCAACTGCTTGCGACCAGACAGTCAACTCGTCAATTTCTGCGCGAACCATCTTGGCGGTCGGCTCCGACTTGATCAAGGCATAGCCTTTGACAGTGGAGGGCCCGAATCCGGTTTGCTGCTCGATTCTCTGGATAACTCCAAGCTCCGAGGCCGTCCCGACATCAAAGTTGTGCTGTTGGTAAATGGCGCTGCTGAGAAACAGTACTTGAGGAGCGTGAATATGCTCAGAGAAGGCGGATAAGACACGACAGAAATCTTGAAAGTTTGCCTGTATACGTTCCATAAATACCCTGACAGTCTGTCTTCTTGACGGGGAATAACACCACAATAACGCATGTGTGCTGGACCCGAAGAACCAGGTATGTGACGAACCAGGGCCTTTGTATGTATGAAAGCCGTCGTATTTTCTACACGCCATATACAATGCTGCAGGATGGGGACCCATGGCACTCGTCAGGGAATGGAAGGCTGCTTTTGATATATTTGGGATCTCGTCGTGTATCTGGCCAATGCGAATTAGCTTGAGATGTGCCTCGCAAGGTGTGCTACCAGACCCGCCATCCGCCGTGGCCCACGATGTCAGGTTACTCTCAGGCACCATCGAGGTCAAAACAGTGGTTTGATGAGCTGTGCCCTTTGGGTCAGTAGCAGAGATGGAGATCTCGAGAGTGGCGTGCTCAATTGGCGCCTGAAATCCATAGGCGTTGTTGAAGTACGTCTGCGATAGCTTCACAAGCCCTTCCATCTTCAAACGTCGGGCAACGAGAGAGCGTGAAGATGTATGTCAGTGAATATTGAAGCTGCTTATTCTCGCAAATAAATACATTGCCTTAGACGGTGTTCTGGTCAGTGGTTCACAGCGTCACTGTTAGCGATGACTAAGCGTGCGGGAAGCCGCCACCTGGGCAGCTACGACCCGAACCAACTTTCCCAGTTTACTTCCAACCATCCACCTCATCGTGCATGCAGTTTTCCAGCTCAGGCACTCGGGGATGGCGGATGAGGCTACCAAAAATGTTGGTCGGGCACTCGAAGCCATCAAAACTGCCCGGCTCCAGCATCCAGACGACATGTTGCTTGAATGCTTCCTCCAAGATGCGCCTGAACCCCAAGAAGCTGCGGATTACCTGCTCCAGCAATCTTATGTTGAGGGGAACCGCTATGATTTCACGCCTTTTTTATCTGATTGGAAAGAGTTGATTGGATCTTGTGAGTATCGCACTATTAAATCTATTATCACTTGATGTATACTAATATATTCTATCTTAGTTGTATTTGAGGATCCGCCAAGGGAGCTTCATGACTCGAATATAATTGCCGACGTCAATAGAAGAGATGGTGGAAAGTGTTGTATCACCGGAGGAGATGGCTCATTCTTCGATCCCCTTGTTGTCGCTCCGGTTCTGCCGATGAAGACGCCCATCAAACAGGTAGGCGTGTCCTTTTTCACCCTGACGTTTGCGTTTTTCCATATTACCCGTTTACTTACGCTGATTTAGTCTCTCCAAAGGTTGCTCACCGTTTTTGTCGGCCAAGATGGGTCAAAGAATATAAGTTCGGCCAAGACAATCACCTGTCGACATCACTGGCTTGTCCGAAAATCAGCTGCGAGAGCCTCATCCCGAGGTTATTTTCGTTTTACATGGATCAAAGATCTTGAGGTGACCTGCCCCGACATGCATAGCTTGGAAATTTAACTAATGAAGATGCAGTATTACACTACTGTGAACAATATCGGAGGTCCAACGTGGCCTTCCATTCTTGATAAGATGGCACCTGTTCGTCGCTGTCGGCTCTCTGACCATTCATCCTCTGGAATAGAGCTGCCGGACATTTCTTCACTACAAGTCTTGACACGTTTCGCCAAAGCAGTCAGATGGACCTTTGTTGCTCAAGAAATTGCGGGAAAGATGTCACGCCCAACAAGCAAGAGAGCGTCTTCGAAATTCTTCTACCGCCTCTCGGACAATGTTGCCATGACCTTGGCCACAGCGTGGCGCCTGATGCCCGCTCGCCTGCGAACAAGGGCATACCGAGGCCTGCGGGTGTTGGGCGGTCGTCTATATGGTTCAACCTGCAGCTCAAGCGTCCAGCAGCTTCCGTTTGGCATGTACCTCAAAACGTTGTGCGGCGACCACCACCAGGGACTAGCGAACGAGTATGGCGCCTTACAACTGGTGCAAGAGCATACCAAAGTACCGGTTCCATGTCCCCTGGATTTGGTTTCCGATCGTACCACATCTTACATGTTGACGTCACAGATTACAGGCCATCGCCTTGGCATGTGCCTTGACGCACTCAGTGATGATGAGTTGTGTGACTTGGTGTGCGACTTGCGGGAGTATCTCCGAGAGCTCAGAGCGATCCCAAAGGAGGTCCTACCCAACTATGCTATTACAAATGCAATTGGGAAGGCATGCTATGACTACCGAATCATTGCAAGCATGAACCAGGAGGGCGAGCGGAACCGGGTTTTTGCTGGTCCGTTCCCTACCGAAGAGGACTTCAACAGGATCCTCGAGGTCGCCTCGCTGCCCAACGTGTCACACCGCAGCGGGCACAACATCACTTTCACCCATGGAGACCTAAACATGCGGAATATTCTGGTGTCCAACGGCAGGCTCTCGGGAATTGTTGACTGGGAGAACTCTGGGTGGTTTCCAGAATACTGGGACTATACCAAGGCGTATTATGGCACGAAGATACGGAGACGGTGGCTGCGAGCTATGGACGAAGTTTTCGAAGACTTTGGAGACTTTCAAAAGGAGTTGGCTATCGAGGAAAAGCTCTGGGAGTACTGTTATTAGATACAGTAGCCAATAACCAGGATCAAAAATTAATGAAATGGTATTAATGACTGAATTTTTTTGGCGCATACTTGTACCAGTAAATGTCTATGTTCTCAAAAGACTAAACAACGTAGAGATGTCACGCGAAACAACAGAAAGTAGCGTAGAGTTTCTCCAAACGAATCATGAAGTGTAAGGGCGCCACCTACTAGCAGACCCTGGGCTTCTCTTTCTCCCACAACGGATGCTCAATACACCAGATAAATTCTGTTCGAGCTGCTTGACTCGGCGTTTTGCTGTTGAGTGCGCTTCTGACCTATCACTCTGACACTGCCCGAGAAAGTCAATATATGTTGCAACAAGGACCAAAAAACCCAAATAGACTCACATTTCAACATATGGGGGATCTTTAGTATCCTCCAGATCTCTACTAATTCGCTCTGGTTGTAGGTGAATAAGCCCTTCCGTGAATTCCGAATTCAAGTGCCCATCTCCCCGATGGATTGCAGCTTCAGAATCGTGGCGTTCAAGATGTCCCTTCCAAGCCCCGACTTGGAAGTAGTCGACGGTACAAAATGCCTGGTTTGTTTTACATTTTGAAACCCTGCATCTTCCATCCACTGTTTGCAGGTGTTGGAATCCTCCAATATTTGAAATGAGTGTCCTGTCGACCGCCCAATCTCACGTGCTGCTTTGGACGATTGGAGCCATTGATCGCTCTCGATTGATTTGGGAAGAGTGATATCACAAATATCCAGATATCCTTCCTCTTGTAGAGAATAATTCAATGACCGGAACAGCTGTAGCCAGTTTTTGATGCATCCCGAAAGCCCTCGAAGATGTGCCAAGTTAAACATCTTGGGTCCAAATGTCCAGGGATCATTTGCGTTGTCGATAAAGTGTGTAATCAGGTATGATGAGGGAAATGATATCGAAATGATGTCTGTCGTTACTATTTCAACGTTGGAGTGTTTTTTCGCGACAGAGCTAGGTAGAGTTAGCCTTGATCAACGTTCGAATAGATCTCTAGCTACTTACCGCGCCCAAGCGCCGGACCCAGCCCCAACATCTAACACCCGTCGGGGTTCTACAGGCGCTCGAAAGAGCCCTGGTTCAATTTGACAAAATATTGTGTGTCTATTCTAGTTAGCATCTAAAATCCATCTAAACTTGAATTCATACTCACTCAAGCCCGATTTCCGTCCACATTTGAGAGTTTGTAGGGTCTGAGAGATCATCAGGTCCCATCGAGGTGGACTTTGACGATGAGCGCCATCTTGGGATCAGTGTTGTAGAGCTCTGTCCGTCAGTGGACCGTACTGATGGCGGTGTCCTTATTGATGTCCGCGGATGATCGAGGGTTTGTAAACGTTGCAGATCTGAGTCTGCAGAGTCTCGTGATAGACATTTCCATGCCCAGTTCTCGAACAGCAGTAGTCCACAGAAGCAACAGAGAGTAATGCTAGCTGGAAGCCTCATGCCAGGGAACTTCCAAGCCAACGCAAGAACTGACGTGGATGCCGTACATGCGGTCCAGCCGAGAATCGCCCATGAATAAAGACGTTTCTTGAGGTATAGACGCGATTGATAATCAATCTTAGAAAATGCATGGGTCGCGATGATAGTATAGCCAAGGCAAGCTGGCTAAGGAATAAAACATACCACCACGGGTTTCATCTCTGTGGATTCGATGATTGCAAGCATCCAGGCGACAACAGCGACAACGAATATTGCAATTTGTAACACTACACATGCTTCCGCGCGGAATATATCCTCTCCACAAACACGCCATCGTATACCTTTCCTAACTGGAAAGAAAACTCTTATATTCTGTGCGCTGTGTAAGTATTGGATCTCTCAGCTTTATTCAGATCGAAAGCTTACCGAGAGGAACAAACAACAAGCCAGCTGGATTGCCATACAGAGAAGGCATGTCTGTGCAACGGTTTGTTTGTGTTGATGAATTGCAGCAGTAATGAGCAATGTGCTTTCGATAGCCACTGAAATCGCCCAAAAACTGAACGAATACAGACAGTCGCGAGGAAAATTCCTAAGGGTGTGGTACCAGATTTCGGGGCGGTCTTGCTGCCAAGCTTGATAGGCAAGCTGAACAAAATGGCTAAGCTGACAGAAGTTGACGACGATGAAGGTGAAGGCTACTACCGGTGCAACCGCAGCGCCAGTGAGATTGTCCATAACTAGTAAAGGCAATTTTAGAAAGATGACCAGTACTACTTTAAAAAGTGCACTTTGTTGCAGAACCCTAGCATATATATATGTCATGCTTTTTGAAAAAGGGAAACATCGACACATCAAACTAATCTTGGGCTACGCGTTGGCTGCATGGTGAAGGTTATGAACCACAGCACTCATGTAATTAGGCCGCAAGCGGGGAAAGGAAACAAGTGAAGGTTACATGTGACCATTGTAGAGAGAAAATATCTTCGGTGGGTGTCCGGAGAAACAGTCGCCTCTTAGACACCCTAGAGCTGGTGTGCATCCATTAATAAGCAGAGGTAGCTTTATTATCCTGAGCCGAATAATACCCTGGACGGGAGGGTTGCTTACCGCTATTTAAGACACAACCAATAATATCGACCCAGATCGCTCAACTGCCATTCTTCTTCACTTGTATACACTTCTACGAAATCGATAGCTATCAATATTACTCAGTCAATAGATACAGCTAGCATTTCGCCATCATGTTTTGGTATATCCGAGCTCAACCACTCTCTTACAGATAATTCCTAACGCCCTAGCAGTGAGATGACGCCTCCAATTGGGCTATCCATCACTCGGATGAGCCCTGATCGATGGAACCTCGGCTCCACGATGGTCTGCGAAAGGGTTAAAGCCCCTAGCTCCAAGCCGGCCAATGCACTCATTGCCTGGGAGGACGGAGGAAACACCTTCTACCTCCGCCATAGGACCCCGGACGACCCATCGGAAGGAGGGGACGCCGATATCGATAGGGTGTATCTCGCCGGGACTTCAGCCGCTGTCTGGTGCATTGGAGAATGTTTCTTCAAGGCCCACGCTTGGCGCGAGGAGATGCAACTTGAATCCGATAATATTCGCTTCGTGAAGGAGAAGGCGCCTGAGGTGCCTGTCCCGGAGGTTGTATATAGCTGCATTGACTATACGGCCAATAGGAACTTTCTTATTACGAAGCGGGTTAGTGGACAGACATTAGACCGAGCATGGCCGCAACTATCCTTACCTCAACGTACGCAAGTTGCTAAAGATATTGCGCGGTTTATTGGCCAGCTGGCTATCAATACTTCACCACGCTTCCAAACAATCTCTGGTTATGGAATTCGTGAACCATGGCTTCAGGAAAATGCTCCTGCATCACATCCAACCTGGTTACCAAGATTACTCGGTCCGTTCTCGCTAGAGGAGATGCGGGCTAATATGGAAATGATTTCGACAGAACCTCCACCAGCTATTGACCCGGTCTTCCACTTCTACCATGCTGACCTCGGACCGACAAATGTTATGGTAATGCAAGATGGTACTGTTTCTGGGATCATAGACTGGGAGTCTGCAGCCTATTACCCACAGTTCTGGGTAGCGACCAAGACCTCGCTTCCAGCCTTTCACCTAGAATGCGAGACTGACGACCCGACGCTGTGGGGGCAACTTCTAGGGCAGGCACTCGAAGTATGCGGCTACAAGCGACTGGACGCGGAGTTCCGCCGTTGGGTCAAAGCTGTGACTTAACAGGTAGAAATCTGGAAAATGGGCCTCTGATAGCCTTTATATTGAGTGTAACGAGCTACAATGGAAGACATACATGTTACATAACCCATCATCCCTCATTCGGAAATTTGACCCAAATAGTCCTTAGATCATTATTCACTGCCACCCCTTAAGGTCAAGTCTTGGAGATAACCACCATCGGACCGGGTTCTTAAGACCTTTGATCTCATTAGCTTAATGGTTGAAGCAAAGCATAAAGGGAATGGAATAAATACCTATTCAAGTATGGTCGATCCACATTGCTCACATGTATTGGCGTAAGTGGGGTTGTTGTATGTGCAAGCAGTATTTGAGCAGCTCGTCGCGTTCACCAACTCGGAAGAGGTGAATTGGGCCATAGTGAAAACTTTGTGGGAATATATTTGTTTGATGGCTGAAGCCGGCTTGGGGATTGAAATGGAATTTGCAGATTACGCAGTTTGTCAAGTAGAGGAAATAGTGTTGTGAGGAGTATGAAATTGAAATGCTAAGCGAAGGGAAAGCGCCAGCCTTTATAGATGTAATGCCAGGCCACGGCGCTGGTAAGCTGGCAAGGTGCGGAGTTACACGCGCCTGTTCCATGAGTGTCTGCAAGGCTTATCCTAAACCCACGAAAAGCCAATACGGCCCAGCAAATACGATCAGGTGCGGGAAGGCGGACAGGCGAACAAGGCGAACCAGAAAAGGGGAAGAGGAAGGCGATGAGATGCATCCGAAAAGTGCACATTGGCATCAGGGGACTTGATATATGTATCTCATGCTTGCCTGCATGATAACGTGACTAAACTGGGTTGAATTCAAGGGGGACGTTGCATGGCGTTTTGTAGCATCAACCGAGTTCGACAGCTTTCCCGAGAAACCGAAGCACTAAACGAGGGCAAACGCTTGCGCACACTTACCCCAATTAACGTGCCAACGCAAGGCCCCTCCCTGTAGGTACTCATCTTAATAAGACCAACACAAGATCCCTGTACTCAGTTTGTTAAACTGAGTACAGGGATCTTAGGCATTATGGGGCGACTCGACTCTGAAAGAGGTCCTAATATTTTTTTAGAAGTGTTCATCGTCCACATTCCACAGGAACGCATTTTCACGACCTTTAACCATGACGAGCACTCAACCTCACAGCAACTCGAATGCCAAGCAAGGGTCATTGCATCTAACACTATCGCGTGATGGTCACAAAGAGACAATACTCATATCGTTTGTGGAGTTTCGTCTTGAGAACGTCAGCACCCATTATCATTTGTGCAACGTGCACAGTTCGCCATGCTGCTTGTCTGGTCTGGATGAAGAAGAGGTTCAGCAAGGAATAGGGAAAAGATGTGATGAAGAGTTTGGAACTGGATGTTGGTTACTTCGCCCGTTAGTAAATACCAGATCAATCTGACTGCCTATTCTAATGAATCCAGGTACCAACGCGCATCTCCATCAAAAGCAAATAATATTTCTTGTGCAGATTGGCAGGATGAATGTCTGTCGCAAGGGCGCACCGAAGGCTTTTCATCCACAGCGATCAGCCTTCGACGGGATATCGAAGCAGTGGAAGACGAAACCCCAGGGAATTCGGCCAAACGGAGGCGCAACAAGAAGTCCATTGCGTCCAACAGCCGCGAGAGCCACCAAAGTGGCGAAACCTTGAATCAAGGTAACTTAGTAGTTCCCTCCGACCTTGTCGAAAATGCGACAAACGTCTTCATGAAGAAATTCAAAAATGGGTTAAAAAAGCTCAAAGAAAAACCCAAATTAGCAGAAAATCCTGACATTGGCTCTCGGCTTGCTGAACACGTGAAACAATTAACGGATAATGGAACAGAGATCGAAGCAATCCTGGAGGACTCCAAGAGAACGCAGAAGTCAAATATATGGCTGGTTGACTTTCATCATCTCTTTGTTTCATACAGACGCCGTCGTCTGAATCTATTCCACTCCGAGACAGGCGACCATGATAAAGAGCGGCGGGTTAAAGAGAAAGAATTCCTTTGTGAATTCCTGAGCTTGATTGTAAATGGGCTCGAGCCAAGATGGGGCATTTGTGCCAGTCTGGTGTACAATGTGCTTGAACGTAAGTATCTACTCTATTGATATAAAAACCAATCTAACGGGAGATATAGAGACCAGGTTCAAAGGGTCAGCACTATGCAAGTTAGGGACGGATCTTCGACAACGTGCTGTAGACCTCATCTTGGAACAGCTGTTGAGCATTGAGAAGATTGTCGTGCAGAAGTGCACGCATGTGCTAAATCCAGTTTTCTTCATTAGCAGTGTTATGTCTATACCGTAAGCCACTCCATTGAACCACAAAGCACAAAACTAACGCAGTTTAGCCCGTCAACTGCATTCGAGAATATCAAAACTGGTAATCTTTCCAAATACAACATTGAAAAGCACATAATAGAGAACCGGAAGAACTTGAAAGAGCTTGGATTGGATTGTGGGAGAATTTCATTATCTACGCTCTTGGAACTCGAACTTGGGAGGGAATTGCAACCCTCCACGTCGGATGATGACTGTTTTACTATTCATTTGTGAGTTTATTTCAGTCTATATGGTTCTCGCATCAGATTAACCAATAAGTAGCGGGAAACCCGATGATCGACGACTTGAGGGTGCACAGTTCCGACCCAACAGCACCACAGTAAACGGTGACTCAACATCACCAATTACAGCATCATACCAGGGCGGCCACAGCGTCTCGCACTCCGTGGCGAGCCCGCTTTTCTCTCCATTGGGCTTGGGTACCGGGATTTCCAACGAATTGTCATACTATTCACGAGATGACGATGATGGTGCCGAGGACCGAGCAGAGACGTTTGATGAGAGAGACGTACAGGCTGGAAGCGGCTCCCCAAATATTGAACGCGCGTTAAACTGTCATGCAATTAATATTGATAACCCAAACAATACTTCGCCACAAGGACATCCGGTCATGGAAGGACTTCAACAGCAACAAGTCTTACCCCCTTTAAGCAACTTACTTAGGGTTGCCGAAAAGCAGAATCAACCACCTCCTTTGCTTTTCTCTAGTTTACGAGTTGATGAGGTCTTGGAGAGTGGAATGCTCGGGTCCCTTGCTGATAACTCTGCCGTAGCTTGTCCGCCGGAAAGTGTTGACATAGTGCCCCCAATCCCTGTCCCGAGTGCCGAAGCAGCTCACTTGTCAGTCAATATGTGCACACCCAGCAATGGCCGAACATCACTTGAGAATGGCAATATAATGAGAGATTCTAATGACAACCACGATGGCACTGAAGGCAACATTCACAATAACATTCAGTGCGAAACTGGGGATGACACTGGGGATGGCGACCAGGTTGAAATATGGGAAATGTTTGAGCAGGTAGACTTCGATGTTGACCTCTTCAATGATGTAGAGTTTTGGAACCCTGCCTAAGACGTAAGCTCAACTGGTATCATTGTGTAATAATACAAGAACCTGCTCCCGCCTTTCTCCGTCTGATCTTCCTTTGCTTCCCCAAATACTACATTTGTCCCTCCCATGACCAATAGAGCTGTTCCAGTACACCAATCTAAACTCTGTATATCGCCTTTAGAGGTGATTGAGATGCGTGTTGTGTTCGAGACGAGAACACACAACCCAATAAAGCCCAACTTAGTATGGAAGCCACCATGATCTAAACCGTACACACATGGTGTAGATGATTGGTCCTTCCCGGGTTTAAGTTGTACATTGGTTAAGATTGCTTTAATACTGTCGGCCTAAGTCTAGTTAGTCATGAGGAAATAATATACACTCCATAGCACTGACCTTTTCTCGAATAAATGCCCTTGAAAACTTTGCACATGATTCCGGGGCTTCATATACATATATATTTGCCTCTTTTTTGGTTTTTTTTGCTGGTGTAATGGATTGAATTTCCCTTTGAAGCTCGTTAAACAGCTCTGCAGCTTCAGCTGGCAGGTCGAGAGGCACATATGAGGTATTTGACATTGTGTATTTGGCGTTCAGGTAGAGTAAACATTAGGAATGTGTATGATCAGGGTGAGGGTAGCCCATTTGTATTTATATCTTAGGAAACAAGGTAAAAATAAGGTAGAGGCCTGTAAGTGACGAAACCGGGAGATGTGATGTGTTTTCCGCATGTTGTGTTGACGTATGGCGGGGAAAAATGTGGAAGCAACATATGCTTATGTAATGTATTGCAAGGAACGCTGCGACAAGGCGACCGGATCGGCGAACGGTGGGGTAGTGTTTTTTCATATTTACCCACCGTGCCAGCGTGACCCTGATCGGAGCCAATTTTTAAAGGAAGGAATCTCGCAATGTAATTCAATGAATATGCTTCAGTATTCTTAGCACGTGAGAGAATTTATTCTCTATCTTCAAGTCCACCCCAACTATCAGTACAAAATGGAGCAAATGTTCAAGTGCCTTTAATATAATTATGTCCAAATTTAGCCTCATCACCCCGTGGCAACGGCTCAACAACAGAGCTCATGTCAATTTCTCCTGACGCATTAGTACGATTAGTTCCGTCACTATCTGAAGAAGATGTCTTGGGCTCGTCCTTTTTCCCGTTGGACTCCCGAGTAGCTGGCTTCGAACCATCTGGCTTCGGCTCCATGATGCTTGACTTCTGTCAGTAAGTCATTGAGAAACGCAGCCAACTTTCAACAAGCATACCTCCTTGATGGTCAACTGCTCTTGAATCGAGGGTTTTCAGTCAACAGCCTGGCCGGTGCAGTTCTGAGTCTGTGGAAGGTTAGAGCGCATTCTATTGGGGAAGTAAGCACGCCATTGGGCTGGCTAATGTGGAAGCAGGAGACGAGACTGACAACCAAAAATAAAGAATATTAGTCCTTCAGTAAGTCTGAATGGCTCGCCGTGAGGTCACCTGATTGTATCTTGATCGTTGTAGGACAGTCAGGATGGCTTGTAAGTTATTGGTCAGACAAAGGGGAACAGTTGCTCTTCTTATATGTTGGGGACCCCTTCATCTTGTAAACACTCCTCCAAGACACTTCTGTATGGGATGGCTGCAACCTTGCTTCTTACAGTGTGACCTGCATCTTGATATGCAATAGATCGAATTGTCTCATCAGGGGTCATGATTCCACGGGCGAACCACTGACGTGGACAGTGCACTAATCGTATGGCCGGGCCACCCATCACTTGGTTGCATGCATGCATGTTGGCTGTATCCTTGTTCTCGAAGTTAAGGTACGAGTTAGCTTCCTGAGATGTGTTATTGCGGAAGGCAGAGCTCTCCCACTCAGGGAAAGGCATTGATTGCTTATGTTGGTCAACTTAGCCCATACTATCCCATCCCAAGTCCGGCTAAGCCACATATATAGTTGTTCGGTATTTCTATTATGCCCTAGCTCAGGTTTAATTGACACAGCTGCAACTGCAGTTTCCCGTCGCTGGCTGTCATGTAGCCTAGAACAGAGTGCTGTCAGGGGTGCTGAGCCTGCTGGTTCTAATGAACTTTGGACGTGGATCGTTGAGCTAAGGTAACCACTTGGCCGCGGCCACCCTTCACCTGATCGCACGCATGTTGACCCTCATCCTTGTGCGCTGAGTGTCTGCAGCCCGCGGACATAAACAGGAGTACATGCATATTGAACTATAGCCATAAGCAATAACGTCGAATGATCTACCTTGCGAGGAGTTCCAACTATACCACTCTTGGTCGTGACCGATTCCTGACATCGAAGTTTATTCACTTCTAATGTCTGGCGCCAGGACCACTCAGCATGGCTAAAGTAATGGCTTTGGCAGAAGCAATCGACAAGAGAGCTTATCAACTGAAGCTGCAGTTGATGGCGAAGATTGGCATCACGCAGTTAGGCGTACCGTCCCACTATGCCTGGCGGCTGCATCCCACCGAGTGCGCTGAGTCGGTGTACTCACTACCTAGATCTCCCGCCGTCCCTACTACCTGAAATGCCACAGACTGTGGAGTATCTCGTAGTTCTACTTGTCTCAAGCTATCGGAGATGAACAATAGCCAGTGACGAGTATGTCATGCATTCGGCTTAATGCAAAATACTCGCTAACAGGCTTATGGCTAACAGAGACTGTGGCACCGTGTGGGGTTTATTGAGAGCATTTGTGGTCATTGTTTAGCGCACTAATTCCATGGTGAACTTCATTATTGTCAGCTGCTGAGGTGTGGATTCTCTACGGAGATATTGATGCGCAGGATTAAACTATAGGGTACCTAACTCCAGCTCAGAGTGACGGGGGTTCAAGGTTGGCATATTGTCCCTAGCATACAGAGGCGATGGTAAATCCGACCCACCTTTTCATCCAGCTCAGGACATTGTTCTTAGCTAAAAGGAACAAGAAACCAGCCAACCAACCGAGTACAAGGGTAGATGCTCAGAACATTGTACCTAGCTAATTTACGTGTTGGGTTACAGCACCATGGGTTGCTGAGCAAAAATACTTTGTGCATTAGTGGTGCCCGAGCCGAGTGTTTGCTCGAGGCCTAGCCAACACGATTGGTGACAGTTGGCACTTGATCTGTATTTTGAGAGCTACTGCGATCAGGATCATAGTTCGAAGCCAAAACTCAGACGTTGTTATTCATCCTATGCAATCCACTAGTATACATTTTTCTACCCGAGTGATGGCCCGACCTAACGTAAACAGTTGACGCGCCGAAGCCTGACAACTGGAGACGCACCCAAAAAATGATTGCGCTGTCCATATCCCGACCATGAGCCATATGAAGTTGGCGATCTAAGACTAGATTAATATACAATATCATTCATTGAACGGGAATGGAAGCAATAAGGTGAGTGATGAATGCTTACCACTGTTTTGGGGCGCAATTCTCACAGGCATCGCCGTTCGGTTTGATTCCTGGAGCTTTACCTCCCTCGCACCACTTGCACATCTTGAAGATAGTCTGTGAATAAATTAGTCGTAGGTCTAAGATGCCAAAAACAATGCATCAATATTACTTTCGATCTCCAATTATTTTCGGTTTTCTTTCTTAACAAAATAGCGCTGAGACATTAGTTGGGAGTTGTTTTGGGTCAGGTTGGGCACGGAGGGGAATCATGCGGCTAAAGCCTTTTAAATCGTTAGGCCGCGGTCCGCCCACTTTGGGGCTCTGGACGAATTATGTGGCTGGTAGGGTTGACGCCACATGAGGCGGGGTGCTTGTATGGCGCACCCTGCCAATACCCCGCGTCATGAAAGGACGTATCGTATTCGAGCAACTTCAACCTCCAGCCCTCTCCCGTTACTACATAATGGCGTCAAGCTCTGCTGACGCTCGAGCTCTAGAAGCCTCTCAGTTCTCCTCATTTGATGAAGCTATAAACTTATTCTAAGAGTCTGGTCTTCTGTACCAGAACATTCCGGAAATCGGATAACTCATAGCCTCTTTAGGCCCTGAAGCCAAAACTACAGATAGCTTCAATAAATATTTCAAAGATATTATTTTCCGCAACCAGGTAAGTTATACTCATCAACAACTATATCAGATACTGACCATTTAGCACCTGAAACAATTCTTAGAACCCTATGTTCAAAACCCGCCGGCCTTCGTATTCTCACTCGGCGCCAACCTAATCCGCTACTTCGCACTCACTGTAGATCCAAAGGTAAATCAAGGGCAAGGTCAGCCTATAGCTATCTACATCTGGCGTAAAGGTACGGAACTAGAATACACTATAGGTTCCCCAAAGGGCGAATTTATCGCCCAAGAATAGGCTAATCGCATATTTTACATACCGTACCCCCAGATCCAGGGGCGTTTTAATGAAATCCGCGCTACAATGGGAGGAGGCGGTATATAAGTAAAGCGGCCTAGTATATGATCTTTTGCATTTTTACTGACCCTATCAGCCTGATAGCGCATCCGCGGCTGGCGTTCATTGTAAAGAGTGGGTTATCGTTGGGCTATATATGGCCACACCTCAAACAATGATGCGGTTCTGTAAAGCAGAATGTGTTTAGATTCTTTATATATTCTACTGCTTGACTTAGTCTTACATCCTAAAAGCCTCCCGGATTATCCACCCCATGATGTCCTTCGCTAAAATAGTCCCAAAATGGGGTGTATGAAGGTGCAGCTGCCGTTTCGAAAAGCGAACTAATATGACTTGGTTGCACGTGGGGATTTACGGAAAGACTACCGCTTGGTTATGCTGCTGGTAACGGTGGGCCAAGACCAGGTAAGGAAAGTAGAGTATCCGAAGGAAATGCTCTCTCAGCATAAGTGAGTTCCACAAAAGGCGGCATTCGAACATTCTGACCATCATTAGCTAAGCTGGTGCCCTGAGAGCCTGATTGCAAATATACAGGCGGTATTGTCGTTGATTCCACTGGGATTGGGGTAAGCAACATTTCTCCGTGACTGGTGAACGGGTACTCACCTTGCGGTTGAGTAGTGTCGAATTAATCCAGCGATTTCATGGGTATGGCGGAAGATTCGCCCCCAGAGGCGTTTGTGGAGTCGCCTATGTGCCCCTTTCTACGCCTCTTTCTCTTGTACGAGCGTACGACATGCTCTTCAGAGGCTAGGCCCATTAGCCTCTCAATATCCCCTTCCAATGAGCTGCGTATCAATTACACTGGCTCATCCCGTTCGTCTTTAGAGCATTAATATTGGTATAAGAATTTAAAAGCCCCTTTAAACTTATAAGAGCAGGTAGGATATTTAATCAATCTGCGGACGTCTGCAGAAAGATTTATTAGAATAGAACCTTATCCTGTGAATCTGATACCTATACGAAGCACCATAATACAGAAGGTACTTTCTTATATCGAAAGAAGAAGTGCAATATATATATTAAAAAGGTCTGGAAATTTTATTAACTACATTGGTAAATTCCGCGCCTAAAAATCCGCTCAGTTATCCAACAACGGTATACAAATCGTCCTTTGATACTATCAGTCAGGATATAGAAGCCTATTAGGGCGGTTTCCTCACCTGTAAAGATTGAAAATGGACAATGAGGTGTATATGCAGTTCACCCTTAGATGGACAGGGCACTAAGCACAGATTACACTTCAAGAGGTCCTGATCCATAATGTTTTAAATGGTTGAAGGGACAGTCTTGCCCCCCAGTTCCTGTCAGTTCATATTCCTTTGTCGATTTTAGCCGCCTTACGGCTTACTGGCTACGGTGTGTCGGCGGGGTTGTCAGGTGACTACCAATCCGTGTTGGGCTAGTTCCAGCAGGGACCACTCCGCCAAATATCTCATGGCATCTACCAATCTGTTTCCCCTTCCTCCGCTTTGCTTCGCTAGCACCAAGCCAAAACATTATATATAGTAGGTAACCTGCTGAGGCTCTACATTTACTATCGACATATTATTTTCGCAGAAGTTGACCTGGAGAAACTAGGTACGCGCAGCCCCACATTGTGGTCGTTGATTTCAGTTCATTTTCCTACTCGGTTGTAGCCGCTAGTTACATAAGCAGCCATGCCTGGTCAGCGGGGGTTAGCTGACAGCGGAAGCTCGCTCCAAATAATAATTCGTAGTAGTCCGCCCCATTTCGCCAAGGTCAACAAACATCAACCAGCTCCTAGTGATCCCGTCGAGGCAGACTGCAATTATCTTAGTAGGGACTTGCTGGGCGCTGATGGCTGCTCTGAGCCTTTAGACTATACAACTAAGATGCTATGGAGGCAAAACTAAGGAGTAGCTGTCTGTACGGTAATCGAGGATACGACAATGCACTGAGCAATAACATCCTTTAGGCATTGACCTAGCAGCTTCCCAGCCCAGTGCGACGCTAACCTGAATGTGCCAACTTTTGACTCCCCCCTGAAGTTAGCCCATTCAGGTTAGCGCTGGAGTGAGCATTGCTGGAGGTATATCCCTTTTGTACCAATCAGATTAGTAGGAGAAGGCAAATTGAAGTAAAACTGCACATATAAGTACCTAGACCATGTACTATTGTCTGCTAAGTTTCCATAGGATATAACAGAAGCTACTACTTACTCTATATTTAACTAGGAATCGAACCTCTAAGTTGATCAGCTTTACTAAAGAATAATACAGAGCCTCTTTATAACTAATAAATATAAGCTCTATTACTAATAGGTATTAACGAATGGCTGAACAAACCGGAAGTTATTGAAGCCCTGGGCGTTGAGGTGGACGGCTTTGAGCAATGTGATGATACGCACCTGGAGTTCCTCTGGTCAGGGGACTGGATGCAGCCAATGCACCGCCTCATTAATGAACCGCCTCATTCCGGACATCCTGGCCAAGATCCCGGTGCTCATCTCCGCTGGCGATGCAGACTACATCTGCAATTGGCTCGGAAACCGAGCGTGGTACAAGGCGCTGGACTGGCCTGTGCAAGCTTTGTACGTCGGCGATGAATACTATGGCAATCTCACCGTTGCGGACAACTTCGCCTTTATTCAAATATTCCAGGCAGGCCATTATGTGCCAACTCATCAGCCTGTTGGTTCTTTAGATATGCTTAACAGGTGGGTCGGGGGAGAATGGACAAGCTAAGGAGAGCGACGGTTTTTTATCGGGGAAATTTATTTTGGAACAGGGGATGATGGCATAAGAGCATTAAGCACCATTGGATATTTAACTGCTTTCATGCTCTTCCGTAAAAAGCCAGATTTAAGCTTTTCCTAATCTATGTATCCGGCCCGAGGCAGGGTCCTTTAGTAGTGACTTGGCCCCATTGCCCGAAGTTCAGTCGCTGTAGCTCAGGGGACCTGGAGTCAGAGATTAAGCCCAACTTCCCTGCCTCAGCCTAACAGTAGTGCTTCACTAAAAAGACGCCGTGATCGGAAAATCTTTAATCCCAGGTGTCATATCTGGCTTTCTCCCGATTATGTGCTCGCCCCGACACAAGCACGCTAATACTTACTCCCTGTGCTGGTCACGATTATTTGGCAGAATGGCTGAAACAGCCTATAACAATCCCACTCATCTTCAAGATGTAATCATCGAGAAGGAGCTGCGCGACACTCGCGACAAGTTCATCCAGTCCATCCGCACAGACGACGTTCGCCGACTCGCCGCCTCGTACCACCCTGGCCAATCCGACGGCGAGTTCTTCCAAGATCCCCTGCGTGGGAGCTATAACATCTGCTACTTCATTCGCTTTCCTCTGTCTTCACCTCCGGGGGCATGGGACAAGTGGGTTGTACGGATCCCGTTGACCCCATGTCTCCCGTTTGGCGCCGACAAGAAGCTGGAAGGCGAAATAGCCGCAATGAAGTGAGCAGATCGGAAAAGCCTCGAGGGATTATTCATAACAGGATGCTGACAGTTAAGGGCCTATTAGGCTAGTTTCTGAAAGGACGTCGATCCCCATACCGAAAGTAATCGCATACGCTATCGACGATACGTCCAAAACTTTCCCAACGTTCATGATCCTCGAGTACGTCGAAGGGGAGAAGCTCTCGTATAAGACATATCAAGAATTCACACCGGAACGACTGGTACAGTTCTACATTTCCCTAGCCGATACCTTCATCCAGCTCAGGAGGTTAGAACTGGATGCCATCGGCCGCCTGACGCACCGGGAAGACGGTAGCTTCACCGTCGGCAACCCGATCGCAACAATCGACCTAAATGCGCAGGCTCTGGAGCGCTTGCGGCCGTCAAAGGTCCTCGCCCGATACGGCGGAGGCGGGCCGTTACGATCTGCGAGCAACTATATTGATATGCTGCATGATCTTGCGGACAACGCCTTCGCCGAGAGCCGAAGCAGCGTGCCGGAGGGTGATGGCATAGGCGAGGAATATCTCTATCACCTTCACAGCTTCCGCGAGCTTGTAGAGGATTGGCGAGCTGAAAATGATGATCAGGGCCCTTTCGTGCTTGTTCATGGAGACTTCCAGCCGTTCAATCTTCTCGTTAACGACCAAGGCAGCATTGTCAGTGTCTTGGACTGGGAATGGAGTCGTGTCGTCCCACGTCAATTCTTCAAGCCCCCGCTATGGCTGGAGTACGCCGATCTAACGCTGCTCTCCCGACCCTTATTCTATAACCGCTTTCTCAGAACGTTTCAAGACTTTCTCGGCATCGTCCGGCAGAGGGAGCTGGATGCATACGGAAACACGATGCTCGCAGACGAGTGGGACAGCGCGCAGGAGAGGCAAGGTTTCATCGTCGCCAACGCCTTGGAGAGCTGGATGCATGTAGACTGGCTTATGCATTTCCAGGGGAACTCGGAAGATTTACAGGAGCGCGTCGGAGAGTTTATGGGGAGGGATCCCCGTCGAGCGGAGTTTGTTGCGAGGAAGGTCCGCGACGGCGAGGCATACAAGGCTGACGTCCGGCGTCTTGCTCGAGGGGAATGCACACGCTCCACTGGTTGGCTTCCTGCTGGCCTCTCCAAGCTCTGCTCTCGGGTCTTTCAATCGGTGGCGGCGTGGGAGAGAAGATTCTGCGTAGCTGGGCTTGTACCAGGATTAATCATAGTATTCGTCTGTGGAGGAGGGTTCATTCTTGGCTCCTCAAGGCCCTGGCGATGGCTTCATACAAACTTGCTCAAGATTCCGCCAGTAAACTAACAAACAAACAAAACTCTCAAGGTCAACCGGATCAAGTAAGTCTTGCTCCAAGCCTCCCACTGCTCCCCGCTCCTCCCGTGCTTCACGATGTAGCGTCCAATCTCTGGACGGCCAACTCCTGTACTTCTAGCTCCGCCTCGATGTTGCTCATTACCTGTCCCTTTCCTCGCTTCGTTCTCGCGGCGTCCGTCGACGAGGAGATTTGGCCACGGGCCGCCTGGTCCATCCGAGACATAATCTCCTCCATCTTGCGGCGCTGGTCCTCGAGCTTTTGCCTCAGGTGTTGCTCTCGTTGGATCCTGATATTGAGGTCGCGTTGGCGCGCTCATTGATGCTTGGCATGGTGAGGTTTCGCCGGGAGAATTTGTGATATGTTGGTGACGCTGATAGACGCTGATATGAAATATTTGAAACCGGAGTAGGCTTTACTTACTAAGATGATAGGAGAGTGAAGCCCAAGGTGCAGTGGCGGGTCTAGATGCATGATCCCGTGCATGCGGTTTTCTCATTCCGGACCTCATAAAACAACATGCCGCACCTAGTTGGAGAATTGTGATTGGCACCACAGGGGCACAATCAACGAATGCCGAGATGAATCGATAACCAGCTTTATAAGCATTCATCTCTTTAACTTTTGACATACGCGCAGGTCTTGTGCGTCGCGGGGAGCAGGGTCGCAGCGTCGGCAAGCAATCTGTTAGCTCTACCTGTGCAATTGAGGGTAGGGTCTTGTGCAATTGAGGGAGGTCGCAGCGTTCACTTGCTTCTACTGTAATGCTGTGGGCTCTACCTGTGCAATTGAGGGTCGCAGCTCGATATGTAATGCTGTTGGCTCTTGTGTGCAATTGAGGGTAGGGTCGCAGTGTCGAGAGGCAACTGTTGGCTCTACCTGTGCAATTGAGGGAGGGTGTCAGCGTCACTTTTTGGGTGTCGAGGACTGCCAAGACCCAGTTGGTCAAATGAGGTAAAGATAGGTGCTACGGTAGGTTTGGCCAGCTAATCAGTATCCGGGATTCTTATAAGATTCTTAGAAAATATCCGTAAATGCAACTATCATATTACCTTTATAATCAGGGGGGCCTTTGTACCAGACCAGGGCACTAGCTGAAGTGCTGTGTTGCTTAAAGCGATGGAGAGGCTTCGATTTAATAATACCAATCAAATCCCAGTCACAAACGACCTGATACTGTCCCCCAGAGGTCGATGAGGCAACAGCTAGAACACAGATAATTACCTAGGTAGAAGGGAACTATGAGGAATCGAGAACTTGACTCAACCGGCTTGTGATAAAATTAAAAGGATTCATCCGTCCAGCCTAATTTGCAAAGGAATACAACCAGCACGATATTCCATGCAACTTCAATATTGAGTCGGGGCCCACTTATCAAATTGGCCAGGTTAGATAAATTAGCTATTTTCGGTATCCGTAGAAAAAGACAACCTTTTTACCCCTTATTATTTTCACTTTTGGAAATCCCTTCTTATGAAAGATGCGTCTTCCGCAACGTTACGGCGGCTACGTTAGGTCAATTGACTAGCTGAAAACGTGAACTGTTTGATCAAATGAGAATACACACAAAACTCAAAACCTCCTTTTCATAGCTGTTGTGGAAGGTTGTTAGATTTTGTTGTGGTTGGCAGTCTGCATTTCAAGCTCGCTAACAGAGGCGGTGTTGTCTGTTTTTCCCCCAACACAATATATCAAGCAGGCCCTTCAGCTGCCTGTCCAGCTGGCCACCCTTGTAATTGAAGCTTGAGCTTCACCAACAAATCCAATTCGCTTGACCCATCCTCTCTCACAGACTGGTCTTCAAGATCACGAAGAATTTTATCAATATATGCTCCAGCAGCCGACAGATGTAAGATATGCGCGATGGCGTTGTGGATCGCCAGTAAACGAGGAGAGGGAGGATTAATCGTTCTTGATTCAGTAAGGTAGAGGTCAAAAAATACTTTAAAATTACTAAACCACTGGTGTATAAAACTTGCAACAGTAATGGCGTTTCCAGGGCGGTCAATGTCAGTTCCCTCAATAAGGTGCGCAGCACCATGGTCAAACATATTAAGGATCGCCAGGGCGGCAGCCTTCGAATCGTTCTATTAGGTTATATAGTTAGTCAGGAGGAAGAAAGCCTTAGCTAATGAAGCAGAAGAGGAAAATATACCAAGTTATTATTAGCGCTCAGTTGGGTTAAAGCATGTGGTAGAATATGTACGACTTGAAGAAGATCGTATTTGTTTCTAAAGGTGAAAGGATTTCCCTCGTCGTCTAGCGCCACTATGCCTTGCAGTCTGGAACTATTCATCCGCTTCTCTGCCTCTTCACCATCAAAGAGACGGGTGATGACGCAGCGATGGTTATCACGAATAAGACAGGCACCTCGAAGAGCGGCGACTCGATCCGGGGTGCCGAGAAACGTATGGGGTTCTTGAAGAATACTTAGAACGGCCGAATGCGACGCTGGTGATGGCTGTGGAGTTTTACGGGCTGATACTTTCACGACAACCCTGCAAGTATCAGATATCATTCAGTATCTCAAACTGGGATACGCACTTGGACTATACGAACATGGAAGGAAGAAATTCTCGAAAAGATAGTCCACGTAACCTCCTCAATAGGGCTGTCGATACTATCAACTACTACAACAGCATCCAACTTGGTTCTGAGATCAGGGCGTACGACACAGAGCGGCCAAATATGACGAATCGCTCCCCAAACCGTGTTGTGCATGTCCTGAGTGGTAGAAAAGGTACTTGCAGGATCTGCAGTGTCGAGCCCTTCATATTTGGTGCAAACTCGATTGGCCAGCGAAGTAGGAGGGTTATGTTTGCTGGCAGAAAAAAGAAGATGACAGTGAGATCCATATCCTTGTGCGTACACGTTCGTGCCTTCATCGTCAGGCCAGATCCATTCCGGGGTGAGCTCGTTGTGCGTTTCCATTTGATACACGGAGAGCGATTGGGATGAGAAAGGACACATTGTGGGCAGGAGAGACAATGGTACAGCCAGCCGAATATATATTTGTATCTGCGTCACAATGAGGCGCAGCTGTATTAGTCACTTTCAGTGCGGCTATGCGCTTCTGATCTGAGGCACGCTCTGAGCCAGTCTGAGTTGGTCAGCTTTAACTGGGCAATCGCGTATCACGTCCCGCTGGGAAGTCTTTATACAACTAAGGTATCCCCTGCTGAATTGCCTGCTATATCAGGAGGCTTGTTCAATCTTGCCGTATCCCACTGAACGACTGCATCTAACTACTGAGCATCGATGCTCGAGTCTTTCTCCCGTGATTCAATAGACTCATTTGGCCGTGCCATTACCCACTCCAACCCCTTATTCTTCTTGCGGCTGTATGCAAATACGAAGGTCGTGGTGCAAACCATAAGGCTTGATGAAATCCAACTAAGGATGAGGAAGTTACTTCCCCTCTCTCCGCGAATGCCCAGGTTTCCCCCAATGCTGTTGACTGCATCGATAGCACGAGTCAGAGCAACGGTAACTACAATACTCAAGACAACACTGCTAAGCGTAGCTAAGATAAACCCTACCAAGTTCACCACTATAAGCATTGATGTCCATGCGGGGGAGACGATAATGTTAGCAATAATACTCAGGGCTGTTAGGATAATGGTGAGAATATAAAGAGCAAAAATACCCTGCCGCACACTATTCACAAGGTTAATAGCATCCTGGATATCTTCGAGCCAGCCAATATCAGCAATGTCCATATCGATCTGTACTGGACTAAGCGAAAGATAGTGATCAAGACTGGCGACAAGCAGCGTCGCGGCGTCGGCATACTGCTCTACCTGTGGAAGCTGGGTTGGTTGTTAGGTCGACATGCTTCCACCGCAATGCTGTGGTCGCAGCGTCGAGAGGCAGGGGTGCAAGGTCAGAAAGCAATCTGTTGGCTCTACCTGTGGAAGTTCGGGTGTACGTTGCAGGTTCAATTGCTACTCTACCTGGTAATTGAGGGTGGTCCTGTATATTGTAATACTGTAGTTACGGCGTCGGGGTTATAAGACCGAACTGGCCAAATATGGTAATAGTCAGTATCACAGTAGGTTTGGCCAGCCAATCAGCACCCGGGATTTCTTATAAATTTCTTAGAAAATATCCATGAATGCAACTATTATATTGCCTTTATAATCAAGGGGGGGGGGCCTTTGCACCAGACCAGGGCACTAGCTGAAGTGCTGCACTGCCAACACGTGGGAACCTGAAGTGAACGATGGCCTGGACGGACCGCTATGGTACGACCGCGGCGCTCCTAGTAGGGCTGTGTGCCATGACGCAGCCAAAGTAATTTCCAAGCCCTCGGTGCTCCTCCATATTTCTCGGAGTGCTCATGGGACTGCGCGATCACGCCGAACGGCAAGGGAGAGGGGATGCGAACAAATGCCCCAGGGGTTGAATCGTAATAGGTTTGAGCTTCAAGGGAAGGCAGTCAATAAAGGATTCAGTGCGCCCTTGGCCAGAGTTTTTGGGCCCCTGGGTGGCCACCTAGAGTACGGTTCTTCAAGTTGAGGCGATACATTCCAATTACAGGGCTCAAACAGATTTGGATCAAAAACTATGGCGTACTAGCTAGTGTAAGGAATGATGTTGGCGCCCATCTTGCTGGATGCCCAGATAGAATCAGAGTCATCAAGTTGAACAAGGCGAGACAGGAAGGCCAAGCATGAAATCAACAAGAAACAGGCGAGGCAATAATCTTGGGGAATTGAAGAACATAGAAGGAAGGACCAAGGGAATATCGACCTTGCGTGAAGGAGTGTGGGATAAGGAAAGACATAGCAGATGACTAAAGCCCCTTTAACGAGAGATAATGGAGACGAGGATGAATGAGGGAAAGAGATACAAATCAGCGCTAACAGCGAAGCTCAAGCTATGTTGAGGGAGAGTGAGAGAGAAAAAGAAATCCATCACATAAAAACGAATCGAGTCAAGAACGAAGGCTCAACAACGACCGTCGAGATATCATAACCCATAACGCGTGCAATCTTGGTCTTCATTTAAGGAGCAGTGGTGTCACCGATAGGACTGGGAAGGAACCAGCACAGGAAGTCCAGGAAGGCTGCCCAGTCCCCGTGAGGAGCGTCGCGGAGGTCAACAATCTGAGACAGGCGTATCTGGACTGCTCCGCCGAGGAGATTGATAACCACCTGCACGAGACGGACTTTATGTCCAGAGCAGCAAACAACCGTAACCTGGCGAGTGGTGTCAGAAGAAGCAGATTCCGGGGGGAATTTACCAGAGCAAAGTTTGGAACACTTACAGGGAAGATGTTGTGATTACGCCCGGCGTCTCGTGCTGCCGCAGTTCCAGCGAGCCATATGGCTGCCTGCACGGCACTTGTAGAAGGGAGGCCGTCCGCCAAGGGAGCCTCATCTGCTACGAAGGCGACGACGTGTGGCTTTGTATCGTCTGGGGAGCCGTCTTCGGTAAAGTAGTGGAAGATGCCCTCGGCGCTCCAGTTCGTACCGTTCCCCTCGCGACGGTGGAGCTGCCTGTAGCCGTTGCTGGGAAGTCGACAAGTCAGCACGAGCTCGCAAAGCCAGAGTGTTGGGGTTTTTGTGTACTTACTTGAACACTTTCCATGGAGTAGTCTCGGGATCGAGGACGGGGAGATGGTTGTGATTCTCGCCAGCCGAGAGGAAGACAGCGACTCCGTTCCTCCAAATGGACATGGCCTGGGCGTAATTGTTTTCGTGCTGAGAGTCGATACCGACGTGGACCTTGTATTCTCTGATATGGGCGTCTGTTGTCGTGTCGTGGATCCAATCATTGAGAAGTTCCTTGCTCATGGGGTGGAAATACTTCACGTAGCGTGGTAAGACGTCTCCAGTGATGAGATCAAGGGGGACACAGGGTATATTGAGACTGTTCATCATCGGATGGGTGAAGTAGGTGCCCTGGAACTGCAGGATCGGGTTGATGTAATCATCAAACACATGAATCAGACGTTGGGTTGTCTCATGAGATCGAAGCTGGATCATTACGTGGGCGCTAACCTCGTCGCCCAGGAAAGCATCAAACTCACGGACGAGAGGCAAGGTGGTCACGATGTCCTGGAGAGTTCTTGTCAGGGTCCCTGCAGGCTGAAGCTGCTGGTCGGTAGGATGAGGCTCATCTGTTGATGATAATGCCGAGGCGAGCCTTGCGTCGGTGCTGGCCTCGTTGCCCAGGAAAGCATTAAACTCAAGGACGAGGGGCAAGGTGGTCATCATGTCCTAGAGATTTCTTGCCGGGATCCTTGCATTTCTGAGGACCGGGGAACCTGCAAAGCGCAAATCTGGGTGCCACTCAGCATTGAGGGGCATACCCGTGTCATCCATGTTTACAGATGGGCTTCAGCCAGGCAGAATGAGTCTTTGAGGATAGAATAGATGTGAAGACGAGAGAATTGAAGGAGGCAAACGAAGAAACTGCAAGATGGGAAGTTGTGTTTGAGGATTTTGGTATTCGGAGTTTTGTGTTTGTGGATGTGTGTGTTGGTGACAAGATGGAGAAAAGGCGAGGGAAAGGTGAGTCGAGGAGGGAGGAGCTTGGAGGGCTTGTTTTGGTCTTCACTCGCAGCCGGCTGCAATTTGTTGGCCTCTTCCCCGCCCCAAGTCGGACCAGGCCTTAATACCTGAGGCACAATAGTCGCCTTGAGAGCAGTTTTCTGAGACAGCTATGACAGAGCATTTTGTGCACATTGGCATCAATGCTCAGGACAGTGGTCGATAGCTATGCTCAGAGTGTCGTTAACACTCAAGTACACCCCTTTCGTACACACTCCCTTCTTCCTGCAGCAGACACAAAGCAGACATTTAGCACCATATCCGTATGTAGTACATTCTCCTTGGCCGGCCTGTGGAACTCCAGCCCAAATACGGCCGACCGCTTTGCTTTGCCCACGACTATTGATTAATCATGTACTTTAGAGACCGGCCTCGACAGCTGCCCGCTAAGGCACTGAGATTAGGTGCCACGCCGGCTAAGGCAGAGTGACGCAAATGTCTTTCAGCTCAGCCAGCCATTGTGCTCCAGGCGGCTGCAGCAGCTGAAAGCCAGCCCCCGCACCAGAATCCTTGAGCCAGCCACTTCGCTCCGGAGAGCTCCCCTGTACTTTCCTTATCTGTCCCTGGTCACATCTCTTGAGACGAGGAAAGAAGCAACAACGAGGTCAGCCGATGCATCTTTGCTTTTTGTAAGCTTGATTGATCATCCCTCATTTTTTTCCCCCTCGCTCAGTTACTGCGCCGTACGGTTGAGCAGAGTCTAGACTTTCTTGTCCTCATCTGTCCGTATGTGTACTTCCCTGATCGATGGTCAATCTACCCCGATCGATGCACTTTACTCACCGACCAACGTTAGGCCTAGCGAAAGATTCTTTTCATGCCCAATTCTGCGCCTCCGTGATCAGCGCCGTCTGACGAGTCACAAGAATGTCACGGGGCTTCGAGGCGAGAAAGGAAAGGGACTACCTCTCTCCGCCCAGCGCTGAGACGTTTGCTGCCGAGACTCTCACGCTCCTGTTCATCAAGGACATTGGACTCGATGCAGTCATCACCTGTCGCGGCGAAGAGTTCCGGATTCATAAAAACATCGCCGCTGTGCGATCTGCGTTCATGAGGGTCGCATTCTATGGCAAATTCACGGTCAGCACTAACCCCTCCTTCCCTCCCCTCCTTCAGCCGAGTCCTGCAATTAGTGTGGAATGTTACTCGTCACTATTTTGTTTTCCCACTTCCGAAACATTGGGAAACGAATTGGGGGGGTTTCCCCCCATTTTTTCCATGTCAATTCGACTAACTGGAGACTTGCTTACACCATGTAGGAAGCGACCGATGGCAGGCTGTCGGCCGACGAGTTCGAAGTCGAGGTGGTGAAGCAGATGGTGCATTACTTGTATAACGGAACGTACATCACCCCCGCACAGAGGAACATGGCTTACAAGACGCGGCCCGTGGAGGAGATTGTGGCCCAAGTCGAGGACTACCGGAGCGGTTCCAGCCAGGCGACACGCACGGGCTGGCAGCCCCAGAGCCAGACAGAGCAGCCCGTGACCACGGCGGAGACGCTGCAGTTCCACATCAAGATGCACAACATCGCCGACTACTATCAGATCGAGTCGCTTTCCAAGTACTCATCCATCTGCATCCAGAGGCTTCTGGCCTATAAATGGGACGCGGGGGCGTTCTGTGAGATGCTGAAGCTGTGCTGGAACGAGCCTGTGGATGATGGTATCAGGGAGCTGTTCGCCAAGACAGCGGCCCCTCATGCTGTTGTGCTGCTGGATACGCCCAAGTTCCAGACCCTTGACTGTAAGTTGAGACTAACTTTTGACTACTTAGTACTCCGTATAAATGCTCACAAATTGGAATGACTACGAGCAGTCAAACACGCGGTCGCGGAACGTGTCCATCGGTACAGACTAAGACCCAGGGGTGAGGCGACCAGACCAGAGGATGAGGCGGCCAAGCTGAAGAGAAAAGCGGCCAGCCTAATGAAAGGTGAAGCAGCCGGGCTAAATGACTGCCCTGTTTCTTAGCTTAGCCTGGAATGACTTGGCGGTTCCTTTTTTTTCCTCTCCTTCTTGTTTTTGTTTGATTTTCAGCCAGTAATCTACCGCTTTGCAAGGGAATCGTCACGACACCGGGTCGCTTCAATTGATCAGATGCCGGAAATGGTGTGATAGTAGTGGCAGATATCGTGCATAGTGAGCGGGTAGCAGATCCCCTTCACAAACAAGCAAAGTGTCCACTTTTAACCGTTTTCCCGTGAGCCATGGGCATAAGATTAGACTCGCACCGTCCCATCAAGGTTTCCCCAGAGCATTATGATCTTCTGGCGCCCAGCGGGAGATGACACAAAGTGGATTGCACCGTCGCTGCTCCAGAGCTGCCGGAGCATGCCGGACGTAGTGGGGAAGGAAGTCCAGAAGCCCGGCTCCGATTCCATCGTGCGACCGCCTAGAAAATGGTGCATTGGGCTGTCAGTAGCTCTACAGTACGTGTCGCACCACTGTAAAACTTCACGCAGCGATATATGTGCACTGGAACCGCCTACAATTGCCCGCCAGGTAGAATTGAGGACTCTCCCAAGGTGCATCGGCTCAAAGTCTGGAGCTGTGGCCAATGGATTGACAGTTCCAGTGCCGTTGGTAGGTAGGTACCTGTAGGTTCCTTAATACAGTGGTGTCAGAACCACCCCACCATTACCATCAAGTGAATTGGGCAATTGAATCATCCGGCTACAGCATCCATCACACCATCGCTACGACGAAGCTCAATGGCCAAGTTAAGACGCAGTCAATTCACTGCATTGTCGCACACTACTTCAATACCAAGAAACAAACACAAAGAACCTGCAAAAGAGCGACAGACCATCTACCGCTATCCACGCAACCTCGACACTGCGATGGAGCCAATCCCGCCCGGCAGATTGTCAACTACGACGACCTTACCCTAGTCCCTGAGATCCCCATCACAAGTGAACGGCTCAAACTTGTCCTCGTAGCTGGTCTCTTCATCAGGCTGCTCCGCGTCAAGGGGGTCCTCAAGCAGAGAAGGCGCCTTGCGCTTCTGGCCGGCGATCTGCATGGGCACCCAGAAGTCAGTGTGATTGATGGTCGGGACGCCTGTCATGGCGATGTCCGTATCGACCATTGCAGGGGCCCCATCATCCCCTGGGAAGACTTCCCCATCCTTGTCGGAGAGTTCAACATCCCCCTCGGACATTTCCCATTCCTCATCGGAGAATTCCTCATCCTCGTGGGGGATTCCCCTGTCCTCTTGGAAGGCTTCCTCGCCCTCCTGGGAGGCCCCTCCGCGCGCCGCGGACGACAATGCCTCCCAGAGTCCCAGGCGCTCGAGCCCCTTTATCAAGTCGTGGATCTCGTCTTCGCTCAGCACATCGTAGAGCATGCTCAGGCATTGCTCTCGTTGGCGGCCCTCGGCCTGAAGGACCAAGTTTGACAGCGCCAGCAGGACTCTGAGGCTGAAAATCTGGCTGTCCATGTCCATGATCGACCGGGGGGTGGACGCGGGGGTATACGGGTCGCGTCGAGATTGTTCATGGCTGGGTGTCGGAAATGAGTAGATTTTTGGTGGCAGCGGGGTGCCGGGCGGGGTGATCAGGGAAGCCCCGTTGTTGGTGGTTGGGCATGGGAGGTCCTGTGAAGAGGTGAGCGGTGCTCCAACGTCGCTGATTAGTAGGGGACTCACATCGTAGCCCGGCTGTGTCAGAGCGTATTCGTGTGCCCAGCGTCTCTGGAGCGAGATCCTCGGGGGATTGGGAGGGGCCGAGTCTTCTTTCTCCATGCTGCCGTTCTCCATGGTCGAAAGGGGATGCAGAGGGGATGGATTGTACGATGGGCATTGTTCGGGGTTACGCGGCGTTTTTATCTTTCGGTGTTGGTGGGTGGGATTGGATAAGGTAGCTCAGATTTTCTTTTTCCTCCTCTGAGGTCTCTCGTTCCAGGTTGCCCTCCAGGTGCGGTGTGATTCACCTGCTCGCCAATGGCAGGCTGCCGGAGTCGCCTGGGTGTGCCAGCCGCAGCGCACCAACACGAGTGACGGAAGGTGAGATATGGGCTAGCTGCTACCGTCTCGCATTCATTTATTAGTAATAGGGCTACACGTTTCAACTCGTGAGAAAACAAGCGGGATTTCATGATATGTGAGCAGCTCAAGTTGGTAGCGGGCCTAAACACCAATGTCTCAGCCTCGAATAAGCACTCCTTTCCAAACAAAGATGGGTGGCAAGCTGCACACTTGCGCATTATTCATGTGCGCCAACTGTCCTACAGTGGCACTAGACTTATTTGGAATTCCAGAATGGCAATTTTCTACTAAATTATTACAGGTAGGTATAACAAATACTTGATCGTAGTGTGCCTTCCCTGACCGCTCGTCCATGGCTGAAGTATGAGAGGAAAGGGGGAAGCGGCGGCCGCTGTACCCCTCCAATCAGATGCACTTTATCCTGTTTTCAAAAACACCCCCTCCTATTCACCCAAGTACAGCTGCCCAACACACCTCTGTAACCATTTATGATGCTGGTGTGCAAGAGGATTAGATCATTGGCTCTTGGACATGAGGTCAAACAAACTCAGCCAGAACTTCAATCGCAAGACAAAGCCCTCTACTTTGCTCGTGCCAAAACCCTGCTTCCCGTCATCGCCAAACCCAAACACGCCATAGACAGGCGTCTGCTCCCATCCAGGTCCCCTATAAGGGTCCTTTGCAAAGTCCGCCCATGCCTTCTGCATAGCCTTACTGACGGCCTCGTGCTCCTTGCCTCCGTTCGTCCCGTTCTCTCGGGAGTATGTGCCGAACAGAGGCTGGAGCTCTGAAGCGTGAAATGCGCCGCTCCCTTCATACAACGGCGGCTCAAAGTAGGTCGCATTGAAGAGGTAGTTCCAAGAGGGGATACCGACGGACGCGCTGTCGTTTGCGAGCCCCCATGCCGGCGTGTTGAACCAGTACTCGCCCGAGATTCTGGCCTTCTGGTCCCATTCGCTGCGAATGCCCGGATATCCGATGGGATAATACGCGAGGATCTCGCCAACTATCTCGTCGGTAACGGCGTTACCCGCAATCCCCTTGAGATAGTCCTCGGCGGTCGCGTTGTTACTCCTAGCCAGGAATGTCTGGCCTTCATCAGCGGTGCTCCCCACCAGGACAGGGACACGCGCAATGGCCGACCTCTCCTTGGTCGAGTTGAGCCGCCGCTGTCGGCCCTGGGCGGGCCATGTCTTGACGCCAGAGACTGCTGTGAAGGACATCCTGTTGTTCTGCACCGCGTCCTGTATTTCGGACGCCGGCCTCTTGCGTATGCACTCGAGGGCTCCCGCGCCCTCCTCGGGGCACTTGAGCGCCTTGAGCAGCAGCTTCCAGATGGCGCCTCTGGACTTGGCGCTGTTGCCTTTGTTTTCGGTGAAGGTTGCCGTCGCCGACTGCAAGATGGCGGCGCGGAAGGGGAGAGGGTCGGGCGGGGCGAGAATGAGGCTATCGACGATGCCTGCGCCGGCGCTGTTCCCAAAGATGGTGACCTTTTCTGGATCTCCGCCAAAGGACTTGATGTTCCGACGTACCCAGTCGAGGGCTAGCCGGGAATCCAGGAATCTGCCGGGCTCTCGAGTCAGAATGAATTCTTGTAGCATGGACTGTTTTATCGATACAACTCACCCCAAGTTCACATCATCATCCGGGATCTCGGGCGCATTGGGGAATCCAAAGACATTGGTGCGGTAGTTGTACGTGACTAGCACAACGTCCTGGTTCGCAGCAAAGCTGGTGCCATCGTAGAGAGGCGAAGACCCGGTGCCGTACTGGAAGCTCCCTCCAAACATCCACAGCATGACCGGCTTCAGCTCCGCGGGTTTGCTTGTCTGGGTCCAGACATTGATGTTGAGGCAGTCTTCATCCTCGACTCCCGGCGGCCGAGGAAATAAGTACTTTACCGACTGGTACGTCTCGTCCTTGAGGTAGTTCTCGTAGCAGTACGGCCCATGTTCAGTGGCATTGAGCGTTGCCGGGGCCCAAGCCTCAATCGGCTCCGGGGGGCTAAAGCGAGGAGGGGGGTTCGCAAAAGGGATGCCCAGGTATTTCTCGACCTTCAGGTCGGAATTGGGAACGGGCGTGACCGTCCCCATGACAGGGCCAGAATCGATGGTGACTGTTGGGTTATTTCGTAGATCCAAGCACGCATCGCTCCCTGCGAACGCCAGGGTGGCGTGCAGGCCAATTGCCAGAGAAAATAGAACACTAGCCATGCTGGAGTAGAATGTAAAATAATTAAGTGTCTAGTGAATGTGTGAGGGCATCGTGTGCTTCCATTACGGAGGATCCAGGCTTTATATCAAGACGGCCTCCACCGGGTAAGCCAGGAACAAGCCACCTCGGTGACGGCGTCAATGAGCTTAATCATGCAGCTCCCAAAAAAAGACATTTGCTGCGTCCGATTCTTTCTCAAAATGGAAGTATCGGACGTGTGACGATTGCATTGCCCCTAGCTCGGGATTTAAATTGGGACAGGCGGCGACTGAGCCGGGCGATGCGTCTTCTTTAACCCAAAACGGATGCATGAAGCGATCCCACCAGGCTCACGATGTTTTCCTCAGAGGGCTCGGATCCACCACGTTTCTTGGCAGCATCAGCCCAGCTTTGTTTTATTCATCATTTTACACGCTAGACAGCCTAGTTTCATATCATCAGTTATTTAGACTGGCAAGAAGGCGCGTCACATGTGGTGAAGAATGCCTAATGATCATCACAGTCGTCAAATAGAGCTACAGGTCCACAGGAACCATCCCACCTACAAGCCACATCCCACGAGCTTGGCTTCATCGAAGCGCCAAGTGCTCCGGTCATACCTCTAGTATGTAGGGCTTGTCGCTGTGCCTGGCCTCTGAATTCATGTTACAACGTCTGGCGATGAGATGCTAGCTAGTGATCTTGTCAGTTTGTCCTTAGCAGAGCGTCTTACAAAGTAGCACATTGACTAATTAAGACAAATAAGTACAGCCCTGAGATAGTTGTTTGATCTTATGGATTTAGAGGTCTAAAAACAGCACCACAATCTAGAGGCTTATTACATTGGAGCTAGTATTGTTTTCAGATTCTCATCTTATTCCTAGTGTAATTCAGTTGTTTCCCATGGAGCCACAACCGTGCTGGTCATTGCAGGTATCATACATGCCGCTTATCACAGGTTCACATCTAGCAGACCAGACGCCCAGCTCAACATGTTAAACGATCCTTACGCATAATAAACAATGCCGGAGATAGCCTTCGCACATTTTTGGCAATACTATTCAGTACGTATCTTAATACTAGGTGTAACGGTCATGGTCTGTTGTATTTCGTGGGTAATCCCATCCAGAATCGATGCTTCGCAGAAGTGAAGCGAATCATTGTGTTGAATATTGCCCGGGCCAAAGACCTTGAAGTTTAAAGGCCTTGTTTTACTTATATGAATATACCAATAGCTAGCGATTTATAAAACAGAAGCTGCCACAGTGGCACATACTTCTGAAATCCCCGCGCATCCTTGCCACTTGCCATCGTTCTGTTTGTATCCAAAGATGCATATGAGAAGTGGGCAGCATTCTGTTCCTTGATGGTCCTTGAATTGGTACTCTAGTTGTCCCTGTTTTCGGCCCAGCATTGACATTTTCCCATAAATAATAGGTCGACCCGTGATTGAACTTTCTCTTCTCTATCTTCCAACTCCTTATCAGCGATTCATCATGCTCGCCGCATTCCTCACCGCGAGGCTGGCCCTCATCGTGCTCTTGATCTTCTCCACCACCAGCATTATCCTCTGCGCCCTTTGTCTTTCTGCCGGCCATAGTGAGGGTTTCTTAGAAGACTTTGCTATTACCAGAGTAAGTATCGTACCATCATTCCAAGTTCGCATCAAGAAAGACAGGCCTGACTATTGCCTCTAGCTAAATATATCGACAATTGGCCACTCACTGCTGGACTTTATGAGCAGTGGTGATAATGATGAAAACGCAAGGAATACTAGTAATAATAATAACAATCCTCTTAATAATATCAGTAATACCTGGAGCGATATAGAACGAGAGGTTTCTAATGCATTTGATGATCTAGCTAACAGTGTGATCGACGAGGCGGCTGATTTTATTGATATCCCGGACTGGTACTCTCTCCATGTCATAACGATATGTGAGGGAATGAATGGACCAGATGCTGGGCTGAATATAACCCAGTGCAGTGGCCTAACATCAGAGAGTACGTATACCGCCTCCCATTGGAGACTCTCCACTAAGCTAGCTCTAGACCGCCTTGACCCCCGCGATGCACAAGAGTTGACTTGCACAGGTAGAGCAGCAAGTGACCCAGAGCCCACAGCATTGCAGTGGAAGTATATCGACACTGCGACCCTGACAGCATTGCAGTGGAAGCAAGTTGATGCTGTGACGCCGATAAGTAAGTTCCCACCCTAGTCAACCGAATACCCCCCTCAACCGAATACCCCCCTCAACCGAATACTAAGATAAAAATTATAATAGACTTAAAATTAAAAAAAATTTTATTAGTTTTACTATAAATAAGAATATATCCTAAGATTAGACTTCCCACTCTCTACCACGCAAGAATGTATGGTTATGATATTGCCTGCTGCATATATTGGAATAACAAGAACAGTATTTAAGCATTGGGGAAAAATTCTATGTTTATACAAAAGACGGCACCAAGTTTGAAGAAGGATTCACACTCTATCTCTAATACCCCCACAGAAACCCCTTTCCCAGTCTATTCATGGAAGAAAACACCAGTCAAATCGCTGACAATAACTTAGATCAGAAGAAGCAAGACCAAAGAAAGAATCAGGGCGAAGCTGGAAGCCCTAGCAAGCCCTTGCGCCCCGCTACCAGCATCGTCAGTGGTCGAGGGCGACGCGCCGCTCCGAGTGTTCGTTGTCGAAACCTCGCCGGTCTCGCCGCCGTTCTTCCACTGCTCGACAATGTAGTTGACGAGCTCCTCCTTGCGGTCCTTGACGTAGCGGACGTGGGCGTCGCTGTAGGCTGGACCGACGTCACAATACACATCTCCGGCGTCGCAGTACGATCGGATGCGCTTGCCCAGAGCATCGCACGCGCTCGTGTCGCCCCGGTAGAAGACGCCGTCGCCCGTCAGGTTGTGCGAGCCGTAGTTGTAGTTGGTGCCGTTCTTGTGGGACGGGTCACCGAGTAGGAGGGTAGCGATGACTATTTGCGCCCGCTTAGCACTTGGACGGGGGCTGCGTGGTGATTGGGAGGCATATGCTTACCATTCTTGGTGACGTTTGTGGGGAGAGGCTGTGAGAAAGAGATCATCTCGGGGATGCTAGGATTAGGCATGAACTGAGCCCAGATGACGGGCATGCCGCAGAGACTGTTGCTGATGATTTGTGCGCCCTGTTGCAGGCCATCGGTCAGTGTTGCGAGAGCAGATAATAGATGGTGAAACGATTCGTACCTGGGAATACCCTATCCAGGCCATCTTTCCGTCGGGGCAGGCCGTGGCATACTCCGTCATAGCCTTCCTGACCATCGCGGTGCCATTGAACACCGATTCGAAGTAGTTTGACTCGTTCGTTGTTCTTCGCCCGTTGCTCGCGGTGTATAGGATGGCCGTGTAGTTAGAATCGGGGATCTTGTCAAAGATGGGCATGAGAAGCTTTCCGGTCTCGCCCAAGCCTCGCGTGTTGTTGCCCAGGCCGGTCTCGGGGATGAGGGTTGTGTCCTTGTTCTGTGCATCGACTAGCGGCTCGCCAGTTCCACGGCCCACGAAAATCTTGAGACCCTTCACACACTGCTTGCTAGTTGTCTGGCTGGAAACCAGGCCCGCAGCGACAAGGCCGGCCAACGCGAGGGATCGTAAGCCTTGCATGGTGGTGGTGGTTGTAGGTAAGTAGGTGAAGAGTGGACAAGGATGGAGGGTAATGGTATTGGAGTGGTACTAGGGATGGGCTTCAGAAAAATCGAGTTTCCCGGGCCCGACTCACTGTCTTATACTTATTGACCATCTCTGCACCCGATCTCTGTTGCCATTCCGAGAAATATGGAGGAGCACCGAGGGCTTGGAAATACTTGGCCGTGTCATGCGCGCACAGCCCTACTGGGAGCGCCGCGGCTCTTGGCGTGCGTGCTGGATGTACCCAAACGGGCAGAATGATCCGTGATGTCCACTTTGGATGCTGACAGGCTAATTAAAGCGCCCCCAAGGGTCCGTTTGCTGCTAGATGCTAGATGCCGCGACTCTCTACCAAATCGGGTAAAAAGAGAAGCACCAAACGGTTTCCAGGGTGTAATACATGATCCATGCCAAGATTAAACTCTTCAAAGCTCAGCCCGACTACGGCTAGTACTGGGGCTCGCGAGCTACCTAGGTAAGTAAGCCTCAGACGCCCTTCTACTCGGTCATTCTAGTTGTTGATCGCTACTCCCCACGACATCATACCGCATGCCAGATGAGCTAAAGATAGGTCGCCAAGCATACATGATCCAGTCCATGGCTCTGGGTGGCCTAAGCCAGAACATTATGTTTCTACATCGCGACATTCTCTCGCAGCTCTCCTGCTCTGTTTTGTGAGATGCCTAGTGCATTGCACATGTCTATGGCCACCGAGAATGCTGCTTCGATACCACTATATATAGAAAAGGTCGATGAATCTCTTGAGCCTCGGATGGGAATCACGCAGCAAAGACAAAGGAACCAGAATGGAGAGTCTAATGGGGACATTTGTGTATTGCTAGTCGCACCTCATCGGGCGCTGGGATGGCCTGATGTCAATTAATTTGGTCGATCAGGGATATATCTGTTTACACAAGGCCATGAGAAACCAGGCTTATGTTTCTGAGCTATTGTCACTGCCCCAACCTGGTCCAATCTCATCCACTGCCTCTTCCAGCATCACAGTAACCTGATACTGGCTAGCATCCATCCTGCTGCTGGCACAAAGAATCCCCAAGACTGGCTGGCGTCTGTCCTGCTACTTGTACCAAAAATCCCCCAGCTCAACTGGTAATGACCCAGTTGGCATCCTTCCAACAGGAAGATACGCCCTGCTCTGTCGGCAAACCTCACTGTTTGGTACCTCTCCCTGTCGCTCGGAAATCTTTTCCCCTCGTTCGGACACGTCGTTCTCTCGTTCGGACATGTTGTTCTCTCGTTTGTAAATCTTTTCCTCCCGTTTGGATATGATTTTCTCTCGTTCACGAATTTGCTCCGCTCGTTCATACAGCCCCTGCTCTCGCTCATATAGCCCCTGCTCTCGCTCAGCTATTTCTTGCTCTCGCTCAGCTATGGCGGTCTCCGTCTCCACTTGATCTATAGATACATAGTAGAGATAGAGTTCCGTCTCGTAGATGCGTCTCTCCCTGGCCTGTAGCAAGCGCGGTTGATCATTTAGCTTGTTCCATTCCGCGGTTAGGTTTTGCTCTCGGAAGGTCACAGCCTTCTCTCTCTGAGTTAGGAAGTCCTTCTCCCAGTTGAGCTTTGTATCTCTTTCGTCCAGCGCCTTCTTTTCCTTGATCAGCGCAATCTTCGCCTCGGTGATGCGCTTATAGTGGATGATCACTTCTTCCGCATTCGCTTTAAGACTGTCCCGCAAGGCGGATAGTTCTTCGTGCTGGCTTCCGGCCTGTCTACTCTGAGGCGAGCCTTCAGTCTCTTGTACGGCATCCTGGCTATGGGCAATCGGAACTTCGGTGGGTGGCACTCGCTCGGGAGTTGCTGTGAGGGTGCTGGTTCGCCTTGAGTGTTCAAGTGACCTAAAAGGCCGGATGGAGTAGCGGCTTTCAGACGGGCCTCTTATGGGGAGCGATTGATAGTTCTGCATCATTCTGGAGATGCGTCCGGTTCTGAACCGAGATATCAAGGCAGGTATTTCTTGCGTAAAGTCTGACTGTGGAGAGTAAAAAAAATCCTGTGATCAATCCGCTCGCTGCGGGATGACGAAAGAAGAAAACGCGGAATATTTAAAGGGTTCACACCAGGTGCTTATCGAACACGCCGAAACAGATTGTCAGCTTGCGCAGTTCCGCTAACAAATGGCGGTGCCGTTTGAATAGCGGGCTCGTTCTTATAAAAACATCAGATGCATCTTTGAATGGCTTTGTTTGAGTTTTTACTAGTCTGTGTATCACGTATAAGCGTAGTTCGGGATGGATCGTGGACCTACGTCCTTTCTCCTCGCTCATCCACCAATACCAAACGCCGCACACGTACATACGTAAGAGAGTTCGAGTATAAAGTTAAACTGCGATAGAAGATGCTAGAACCCGACATCTCAACACAATGAATACGAAAGGTTAATATAAGCTTCGCTAGCTGAAGTGCTGCACTGCCAACACGTGGAAAACTGAAGTGAACGATGGCCTGGACGGACCGCTGTGGTACGAGAACCAATTCTCATCATGTATCCCCCGTGATTGAAAGAATTGAGTTCTCGTTACTGTGATCTTGCGCCCGACCAGGTGAAGCTCAAGCCAGGGCACGGATCTCAAGCGCCTGTAATGTTTCGCATTGCTTGCATGAATGTAACTGTTTTGCAGCAGTCAAATTGGCCGAGTCATGGTAACTGTTCTTTTCATCGGGGTCGCCAGAACAATTAATTGGTGGCCGAGTATCACTTGGTGGAAAATAAACGAATGTGTACCTCTGGTCTGTATGAAGCTCCCCAATCTTTGAATGTCGCTGAAAATGGTTCAGGTGTCATTCATTACACAAGATGAATGATTGGGACCGACCGCTATTTCTGTGCTGACAAGTACTGTCATCTTGGCAGCATCACCTACCAACTTCAGCTACCTCCATCCATTGGTATCGCACCCTTCGGCCGGGCCGGAATTCGCGGGTTGCTGCCATTCAACGAGGTCCATGCTTCGACAGCACGAGCCAGGCTCCTCCCTGGGCGTCCAAGATTGGAGTCCCGTTGCTGGAACCGGGTCACGGGGTTCGAGGGGATCAGCAGTGCCGTTTTCCTTCTAGAACACCGTGAAACGCGTATTCGTGGGTTGCTGCGCCGGGCCATGTTTGAGCTTGAGGCTATCTTTGTTTGGTACTCTAGAGCTGGTCCGCGTGATTCGTAATAGACACAATGAAGTGCTCTCCCAACAAGCCATCCTTACACACAAATGTCTGGTTGTGAGCTTCAGGCAACCGATGAGAGAGCTGAAATGGCAGATTGGGTGTCTGCCTCACCTGCGCTCAGCTCGTATATTGACCTCGTGCCTCAATTGACAGCTGTTCACCGTTTCCTGATACTGCCGTCGGAAGAATTTAGTCCTTGCGTGATGAAATGATCGTTGGCCCACGTGGGTGGTTGTGCTGACAATAGATCTAATTTTGGAGCCAAATCGAGTGTTGCTGCTCGAATTAATTTCCCTCTTGTCCAGCGCTGACATTGGCATTGGCAGGGGAGATTTTTGATGTCTCTCTCCAGATCATTTCGCACAAATCTCGACCTACCCTGCACCGGCTGTGTCTTGGTTCATCGAAAGACAACTGTGCGGGACAGAGATCCCAAAATCAAGTAAAGAGCAATAAATTACGCTCTAATATATAGGGAAAATTATTTTACGTTTCCAAGTCGAAGAAATACGGAATACACGCACTGGGTCACGCGAACTACCTACGCGACTACCACCATGACGTTGATCCCTTTCAGCACCCTCCTTCTGATTCAACCCAAAACTCACTTTGTTCGGCACAACTAGCAGCAGGCAGAGACAGCACAACTTAAATTATCAATTGTGACACATTCAAATTATTCTACACCGAGAAATTTTCGACATATGCTCCCATTCCCGAGACGCGACATATCATTTTGGCCAGCTCTTGGCACAATTTATACCAGTCAACTTCGAGCTTCGTAATGCGTGCCTTCCGGGTACATAATTACTTCCCTTCCTTGGAATTGAGGATTCCTTCAGCTTGCACAGTCTCTAGAACCTCCGAAACGTCCGTCTTGGCCGCCTCCTGCTTCCTGCGAATGTACCTGCCAATGCCCGGCACTCGGAGCAGCACCGAAACAATCTGCTTCTGGAGCGGCAGCGACCCGGTCTTCTCCTCGTACAGAAGACAGCACACGGTGATGATGAGGAAGATCCAGTAGATGATGTAGCTGAGCACCGACCCGTACGTCCCGGTGTTCTGCCACCCGAGAAGGGAATTGAAGATGTCCCACCCATTGTCCGTCTCGGGGTTGCAGCAGTTGACATGCCAGATGGTCTGCTTAATGTTGTAGGAGCCCGCGCCGCTGCCTGACTCGGCCGCATCGCCGCCCGTCTTCACGTTCCACTCGTGCATTTGGAGATAAAAGATGGCCTTGGAGAACATGCCAGCCGCGATCAGATAAAGCACCGCCGTCGAGATGGTCAGGAACACCTGGATCGAGAGCATGTTGCCGCCGCGGTAGAGGAAGAAGCCGATGATCAGGGCTGCAATGATCCCGCAGACCACCGGCAGCGGGAAGGCCGTGGCCGGCAGACTTAGCGACACCCCGCCGACGAACACCACCGCCTCAACGCCTTCGCGCAGGGTCGTGATGAATGGGAGGAGGAACATGACGTATCGCTTGGACCAGTCGCTCAGCCGGGTCCGCTTCTTGGCCGACTTGGTCTTCTGCGCGAGCGCCTGCGCGATCTTGACGCGCCACTTCTCCTTCATCTTGTTGATTCTGAGCAGCGCGAGGCCCATGATGGAAATGATGACGGTGGCAATGAGATAGAAGATTCCCTCCCAGAGGTCTTCCGACTTGCTCCAAATGTCCTTGCCTAGGCCATAGAAGACACCGATAAAGGCGCCGCCGAGAATCAAGCAGACGACAATGCCGGATATGGCGCCGGCCCATACCTGCTTCACGAGCCGCTTATAGACGGCGTGGTCTTGATCGGGGCCTCCCAGGCATTGTTTCAGGAAGGAGAACAGAACGGAGAGGATGATGGTGGCCTCGAGACATTCTCGAAACACGATGAAGAAAATCTGCACGGCAAAGACGTTGTTCGCCATCGTGGGTTGCGGGCGAGCACGGCGATGAATCTTCTGCGAGGCTACACACCACTCACGGGGAGGGTAGGGGGGCAAGCTTTGATATTTACATCCTCTACGCGCGGAAATAAACGTGCCGGGCATTGGAGCTCGAAGCTTGATGCCGCATGATACGGCCAGTGGAGTCGGTGACATGCCATTTCCGCGAAAACCGAGCAGCGCCTTGCCCAGTCGATCCAGCCCAGACTAGAAAGATCATCAGATAATGATCAGATAAAAATTTTTATCAAATTAGCTCCATCCCAAACCGATCTGCTACCAATGCTTAGCATCAGCTAGCCCGATAATTCGAGCGGAGGTGGACGGCACCAGACCCCAGCGGAGCCAATGGCGATGCCTGCCAGCCGCATATTCGGCATCTCAAGCTCGGGAATGCCCACCACATCTCTCGGAGGCCGTTGACCACAGCTGTGAAAAGGCCTCAGGCAGGGGGCCGCTAGTATGCTTTCTCGGGACTCGGCACCAGGACATCTGATAAGTTGCCCCCCCTCCCTCAACGAGGAATCTCGTAGTTCTGAAGGATGGCCATTGGCCAATGGTGGATTTTAGACACAACTCTGAAATCAGATAAGCTTGAGTCAGTCACACGCCTCTCGTTTTGGATGCTGGAAAAATACATCCCCCTCCTCTTGACTTCTTCTCTTGCTTCCCCTTCCTCCCATCATATCTTCTTACCTGTCTTATCCCATCACTTATCCATTGTGCCGTTCTTGGGAGCGAGACTTGAAAGATGGTTACCATGGGTTGGGCACACCGGCTATGTGTCCTTGCCCTCATCGTTCCATTTTGCAGAGCAAAGACTGTCACATACGACTTCAATGTCTCATGGGTTAACGCAAATCCTGATGGATTGTATGAGCGCAAAGTCGTGGGCATCAATGGGCAGTGGCCTTTGCCCGTCATTGAGGTGAACAAGGGCGATCGGCTCGTGGTCAACATGTACAACGGGCTCGGAGACAAATCATCCTCCATTCACTTTCACGGCATGTACCAGAACGGGACGAATGAAATGGACGGTCCGTCAATGGTCACCCAGTGCCCCATCCCGCCCGGTTCAAGCATGACCTACAACTTCACCGTTGAGCAAAACGGCACTTACTGGTACCATTGCCACACTGGCTACTGTTACCCGGATGGCTATCGACAGGCTCTGATTGTTCACGATGATGATGCATACTTTGCGAAAGAGTACGATAAGGAGTTCACCGTCAGCCTGTCTGACTGGTACCACGACTTTCTGGAGGACTTATCTCATGAGTTCATGTCCCTGTATAATCCTACCGGGGCAGAGCCTATTCCCAATGCCTTCCTTTTCAACGATACAATGAACTCAAATATTAAAGTTGAGCCAAACACGACGTACCTTATTAGGATTCTCAACGTTGGCGCATTTGTGGGTCAATATCTGTACATTCAAGATCACAACTTCACTATTGTTGAGATTGATGGAGTTTACACCGAACCCACAGAGGCCAGCATGTTGTATCTTTCAGCTGCGCAACGATACGCAATTCTTCTCACAACGAAGAATGAAACGGATAAGAACTATCCAATCATCACGGTTGCGGATTCCACTCTTCTCGATACCATTCCTTCTGACTTGCAGCTCAACAACACGAATTGGCTGGAGTACAACTCAAACGCGGACCACCCTGAGGGTGTGGTTGACGTCGATGAAAGCACAGACTTGGCACCTTTCGATGACCTGACCCTTGTCCCTCATGACCAGATGGCCCTTCTTCCCGACCCAGATGTCGAGATCGAGGTAACAGTCTACATGAACAACTTGATGGACGGGTACAACTATGCATTCTTCGATAACATCACATACACGGCGCCCAAGGTGCCAACTCTGTACACTGTCATGTCCTCTGGAAACCTGTCCACTGACGCAACCATCTACGGTGACAACACAAACCCGCATGTGTTCAAGCAAAACGACGTTGTCCAGGTCATCATCAACAACGCCGACAGCGGCGCGCACCCTTTCCACCTTCACGGCCATGTGTTCCAGGTGATTGCGCGCGAGCCCTCTTATGGTCTTGATTTCTACAATCTCGCGGACGTCGACCCTGTCCCCTTTGATGCCAACAACCACACCGCGTTCCTTAGCACTCCTCCCAGGCGAGACACCGTCGTACTCCCACCAGGTGGGTACATGGTCCTGCGTTTTGTCGCCGACAATCCCGGCGTCTGGCTCTTCCACTGCCACATTGACTGGCACATGGACTCGGGCCTGGCCATGTTATTCATCTCGGCCCCGGACAAGATCCAGGAGACGCTCAAGATCCCCGACCAGCATTACGACGTCTGTAGGGCGGCCGGCGTCCCGTTCGAGGGCAACGCTGCTGGGAATACGCAGAATTTTCTGGATCTGGACGGCGAGCCGCGACAGGAGGCCGATATCCCTGACGGGTTTACGCCCAAGGGGATTGCGGCCATGTTCTTCACCATTTTGTCGGCGTTTTTGGGTGTTGCTAGCATTTTCGTCTACGGACTGTGGGATATGAAGAAGGCTGGTGTCCCGACTTCATCATAATAGTTGAGTGGTAGATAAGACAGAGAGGGTGTAGATAATTCAAAGTTAATACAAGCTGAAAGCTAAAAGGACCCAACCCTCCGCACCAGCGTGATGTATCTGAAGTCTGGGCCAAGAGATGCTGGTCTTGCATGCTAGAAAGTATGTCACTCCGTACCAGAACCCAAGGGTCCAGTCCGCCGCCGGGACAATCTCCGATCGACTCTTTCGCGTGTCTTCTTGCCTCCACAGGGACCCCTAGTTTCGAAACTAGTCGACCCAGATGATGACCACAAAAATACAGCACAAGGCTGGGTTGATCCCCACCACAGTCCACTCATAGCAGTTGTGGATATTCGGTTCTAGTCGGACGTCCGACCTCTTTATCCAATTCTCTCCCCAGTTTGATTAAAGGAATTCTGTTGTTTTTACAGTTGGGAAATCTGAGTTATCAATCTGGTGCTCGGCCAAGACTGAGTTTGGCTCAATCCTGACCTACCTCGCCACTCGTCTTTGAGAACTCCACTTAGCTCCCTTTTCCCAGCCAGACAAATGTGTTTGATACCAAAGCAAAATTCAAACCGTTCGCATGGTGTGGGGTTCAACGGACGTTCGATACTAGCCTCCTCCTAGGACCGTGCTAATCATGCACTGCCCCGGGTTTCACGGCACTCAGGTGGAGGCTAGGGAGCACGGTGAGTTTGCAAGCGTAGAACGAGGCGCTTGTTGATAACCCTGGTTATCAATCGGCATGACATTTCCGTACAAAGAGGTTCGAATGGACATTGCCTTGCAGAACTCAGTGACGGAGCCAAGCTTGTTGAGCTATGTTTCTGACATATGCTTCCCTTGAATGATCTTGAATTGGTTTGGGATTAGACAGAAGTGGGCCGAGGTTAACAAGAGGCACCTTGAGAGGAATCACCTTTGAAGTAGCAAGCCATTGTTCCTTTTGCGCGGCTGAGGAGAGCACTCGTAACGGAAGGGGACCAAAGTGACTCTGTTAAGTCTTGGCAATGTATGTCAAGTTTGTGTTTGATGTACAATATACCTATGGGCCCATCGAACTCCTAGGGTACCTGACTCGAGAAAGAGGCTGGCGATTGCACCGAGCAAGCCGGCAATGAGACGTACACCCCAGGAGGTCCATTTCCGTGGATGCTGCAATGGTGGCAAGTTTGAGAACATGCAGTCCTTGTTCTGAGGCTGTAGTTGCTTGATGCACGGCCCATCTTGTACCTGGACATGATTTTTTTGGGAGCCACGCAATTGCCTTCTATGTCGGTTGTGATCGGGTGTTTGTGGAAATTAACTCAGATATACTCTCCCATTCTTCCAGCTAGGCATTGTGCCATTTGGTGCTGTCTCCCTTCGTAGCAACATCATGTTAGTCGATCTATCCCTTTGACAGGCCTGCAGCTCGTGATCAGGAGCATCTTAAAATACCCGCAGATCAAGAAACAGAATAAAACATCTCAAGTCACCGAATGCCCAAATGCGATTGTAAATTTTAATGAGATTCTAAAGTCAGAAATCGCATCATGGATGGCTTTTGAATTTTGGCTCTTACCTTTAAACTGTGTGGGCCAATAGAAGAGGTGGTTCACTGTCCGCTCTCGCGGTTGGTAGTTTACCTGGAGAACGGCGACTTCTGCTTGCTACAATCTAGCGACAATGTTCTGCAATTTTTCATCATTGAAAATCACTGAATGTGTACAATCTTAAATATCGTATATGCTGAAGTTGCGGAACTTGTCGCGAAACCAAGTTTTCCGTCATCAAGGTAGTTAGAGAAACTAAGATCGAACTGACTCTTCACCTCGCAGACACTGCGTAAGATTATACACAAACTCCCACATGCAAGAGCATTAAATTGACATGGGAAACTGTGCAGCCGAGGTAGACACACACATGGTATAGAGAAGTGACCCACTGGCCCAGAGGGAAAGAGCGAGCGCGGGTTCCTTCCTAATTGTTGCCAGCCGTAACCGACCCTTACACGAGTGACATGCCACTCAAGTTGCTTACCCTCAGCAACTGAGAAACAACCTCCCTTTTTTTCCTTCTGACACTCAACTTTACCTACAAATTTCCCAAGCCCAACACAGAACATCCGACCCTTGCAGTCTTGCACGCCCCCCGCCATTAGACAAAATGGAAGAGAAGAAGATCCTAGTTCTCTGCAGAGGCATGATTGCGGGCCCCTGCATCGAATTCTTGCTTTGCTGCGAATATAACACAGTTACCGTGCGTGAGTTGGCCATGTTTATTATGTTATTCTTCTGCCCAACTTTCGTCTTGCTAATAAAGTTCTCGCCCCTTTGTGCTCAGCTTGCCCTTCTTTTTCAACTACAGCCCGACTCGTCCGCGGACGGCCCCGAGTGACGGCCATACCTTTGGACGTGACAGATTCCGACCTCGACGGCCAGATCGCGGCCCACAACCTTGTCATCTCACTGGTCCGTTCCTTTACCATGTCGACATTGTTCGCTCCGCCATAAAGGGAAAGGCCAACGTCGCCATAAGCGGGCACATCTCAACGAGCCTCGAGGCGGTAGTGAAGAAAGCCGGGACTGCTGTGCTGTACGAGATCGGCGTGGATCCCAGAACACATCAGCTTTACGCTCCCAGACACATTACAAGCATCCATGCTATGGGAGGGAAGGTAAGCCAAGTCGTGATACTCCCTCTGCTACGACCTGTACTGATCACAAGGTTAGGTGGACGAGTTTTGCTCCCACTGTAGTCCTCTTCCTTTCAAGGTAGGTCCGATCGTCCCATCTTTAGGATATAATCCAAGCTAATAGTGGAATAAAAGTTTCCGTGGCCATGGCCGTTTCGAAGGTAGACGGAAGAGAGATTGAGTATAAAACTAAACAACATTGGAGGATGTCAGACCCGACAACTCAATACAACGAATACAAAAGGTTGGGGGGGTTTTTTTCTCTTTTTTTTCTTTTAAAAAAAAACTTGCTAGCCCAAGGCTGCAGTCATACGGAAGAAAAGTCCGTAAACCTTCATGCTCATGACTCACTTGCCGTCAGGACGTGCTGCTCGTCGAAGGACCATTCAAGTCACCTTCTTTCACCTGGCTTCCTTCCTTCCTCCATCTTACGCCAATCCAAACACTTCAACACACCAAGCTCAAGGTTTTTCGGATACCAGCCAACCCTTTGAGTGCCAGTAGGCCCTTGGCCAGAGCACTTACACTGACACATCCGCAGCCTTCGCTAAGGCTATTTCGACCCTGAAAGGCAAGGGGTTGGAATGGTTCCGGTTCCTCGTCCCCAAGGCACGGTCATTCCAGGAGAATGCCGTCAACGAGAAGAACAAGTAGGGCAGCCTACGGTGGCACCTACAAAGAAGAGAAGAAAAGACGTGGGCTTGGAAGGTAGACAGTCGTCTAATGTCTTGCCTCCCGCAGGGGAGCCAGCATATGAGGACGCACGGAGCTCGAAGTCCTACTGGATCGGAAAGGTCAAACTTTGCCTCTGTATTGCAACGGGGCGTAAATCCTCGATGGGATGCTCCTCCTCCGATGCCATACCAACACGCTCGTCCGTTGCGCTTCTGTCTTGACGGACTCCTACTTGCTCGGCACTGGGAGTCCATCCGAGAAGCCCACACCAGCGTCGTCGTGGCTCTTCGGAATCAGGGATGACCATGAAGCCAACTCATCATCTACTCCATCATCCTCAAAACCTTCTAGGAGTGAAGCCAAAAGAAGCGATGACTTGCTTGAGATGGGAGTCATAGCCGTCAAGAGTCCTCGGACCCAAACTGCACGGAGGATTTCATCCACAGAGTCAAGAAAGTTGTAAACTGTGTTGACGGATCAAAGGTAAAAACATAAGCACCTACAGTTCTGAGGTCCCGTACTTATCACGTTGATATCTAGGATATCGTGTCATTCGATTTGAAGTCTGGCGGCCGGTCTGCTCGGTATAAGGCCCTGGCAAAGTCCGTGGGCATTTCATGTGGTATCGCAGCGCAGCTCGTGCTCAGTCAGTATCTGCCTGTCTGTTTGCGGGGAATTAGAGCCCCTTGCTCCCAGAAACAATTTGCTTTCGTTCGAGCCATGTTGGAGGCAGAGGACATTAAGCTTGCGGTGAATGGGTGTACCTGGCGCCGTCGAGAATGCCGCTAGAAACAGTTGGGGGACATTCTGGCTCGGGTGTTGCCTCCGGGTCGTGCCTACGGAGCTCGAAGTCCCACTGGGTCGGAAAGGTCAAACTTTACTTCTATACTACAACGGGGCGTAAATCCTTGATGGGAAGTTCTTCGAGAACTCGCAGCTGGTGGCTTCAGGTATCTCGCTAGAGGACCTCTGCTGCCGTTGTTGAGCCAGGCGACGCCGTGAGATCGTGGGTGTTCGAGCTGAGAGGTATCGGGAAGACGTTAAGTAAGGCAAATAAACTAAGCCAGTGACTGCACAGGCGCATATCGAGGTAAAGCAGCTCTAGTGAAGACTATAGATAGGTTATAGGTCTGGTAGGGCGTCTCTTTGTCGGGACAGCCCCGATTTGCTTACTCGGCTTCTTTCCCCCCTTTGTTTAACTTCTTTCTCGCAACTACTGATCACTATGTTGCCATCGATTCATTGCCCTTACCATAGCCACGACATGGCTGACCTGACCGAAGAGGAACTTGAGATCATCGAGCAGAACCCGCTCGGCGATTCACTCAATGCTATTCGGGAAGCACTGTGCAAGGCGCAACAGTTCGGATCGATTGTCTTCCTGAATCAAAAAAGGGTTCGTCGCGAACTGAGTGCCCTTGAGATGAAAGATTTCGAGCCACATACTTAAATGCACGCTCCTATTTGTGCTCGAGATGCGCTGGAAAATACTAACATATTTACCGACATTCTTTAGCAAAGGCCTGAATTTGCAAGAATGCTGCTACCCCTTGGCTTAATGATTTTTTGCACAATGCGAGCAAAGCCCGTGAGCAGTCAGGTTAGGCTCTTTGAGGTAGATACTCTCATCGTGGATAATGGAAGTAGGAGCACGAGTGTAAGCTAGGTGAAAGGGTGTACGAAAATGCTTGGGGGTGATCTCCTCAGCATTTGCTGCGTTTAGGTCGACTCCTCCTTGTGTCACGAGTGTGGAAGTATCTCTCTAAGACAGAACACAATCGACAGGTTGCCAAATGTTAGATCATCTGAATCACAGAGAGATCCTTGCCGCACTTGATTGCGAGATGTGAAGTGGTGTCTCATGACCAGGGAAGTAGATAGTAAGTGAAAACATGAGCGGCAAAATATATTTAGACAGCGTCGTTTAGCAATAACCCAGTTCGCTCAGGACTTCTTGCTCTAAACATTCTCTGTCGTCTTCGGTGAACGACTCGGGAGCCTTGGTACCATGCTTGCGGGCCCAGCCTTGACGGAGATCTTGTGTCTCGATCTGTTCCCTCTTTATCCACTTTGTCTGAAATAGAACACCGACATTTCGCATCATCGCCCTCTTTGACGAGCCATCGATAACCCTGAGGGCCCTTATGAATTTCGTATGACATTCGCCTCGAGGCAATAAAAAGGATATCCGTTCTTTGAAGAGGGCATACCAGCTGAAAGACAGGTTTGAAGATCCAAGGACTGTGTCATTGAGGCTATATTTCTAAGTAAAGGGATAAAAGCCCGACATTTCCCAGTCAATGAGGGACGCGACCTGATAATGTTTACCCTTGCCTTCGGGTGGGGATATAATTTTGACAAGAATATTGCGAGGTTCGAGGTCATTGTGGCAAAAAACAGTATGATGCCGGAGATCCTGTAGGTCCGCATGAGATAATTCGACTCGGTCTGTGTCATCATATATCGACTCGAGAGCAACTCCACCCTCAATGTCGAATAATTTGCATGTGGTTGATGTGTGGTTGCTTGCTTGGGTGATGCCATCTAAGAAGTGCTTGATATCTCGAAAATATCCAAATCTTGGCCCACCAATTGAGTTGCTGAGAAGCTGCAAATGACCCATGTTGTTGATGCTCAAGGTTTGAAGCTTCTCCATTGCGTGAACAACTGAGTCCACCAACTCTAGCTGATGGGTCTTGTCAAGCATATTCCACACGCCCTCTAGCGGAACTTTCCCCGTACAATAAGTCGAAACAGTGTACTCGACTTGTCTCGCATCCGTGGTAGTTGCAGAACCGACATGCAGGACACGCGGAACCAGATCAGAAAGCTGAGCGTGCGCTAAATGCTGAAGGGCTGCCACAGCGGCCAAACGAGCTCGCGATGTCTCTAGTCGAATAATAACATCGGGTGGATAGCCCGGATGAAGCGTAGGGTCATCTCGAATGCTAGCTGTACAGGTGTCGAATGTTTTGGAAATGACTTGGCAGCTAGTTAACCTGAGCTCGACTGCAGCCGGGAAAATTTCAGACAGAATCTTTTCGTCCGGGACTAGGTCCCGTCGTTCAACCAAGCCGCCCATTCTCGCTAGGTTGAAGAAGATGCCCAAACGCAGCGACGCCAATGACTAGGAGGAGCGAAATTGCGAAGTGCGCAGCCCAGTTTATGACCTGCCTCAACATATCTTAAAATAGAGAAACAATCTCTCGTAAACTGACTACAGAGTACTCAGGATATAAGAGGTATAGTAATATAAAATTCATTATTAATTCCATTAATCCACGTAGTCCAAGATCTCCCGACCACAGGCACATAATCCAAGACAGCCATATTATCCATCTCTGAACTACACTAATGTGGCCACCCTTGACCAATCGCGTTACTTCTTAGTCACATTATTCATATCTGTCGAGAAAGTCCTCGACAACCCGGACATTCTCGCTCCAGAATGCTTGGGATTCAGCTTCTGGAAGACCCGCCGGTCGCTCCTCCGGCTTCATGAACAAGCCAAATCGAAACCACTCCCGGAACATGTGAGAGGCATCCGTCTCCCCCCAGCGCCTCCAGTAAGGTATCGTGCCCCAGAAAGCCTCGCGAAGCTCGTTGGCTCTATCGTACTCGGGGCCAAAGCCATTCAGGGCTGGTTCGCGGAAATACGCCTCGACGGTCCGATTAACCGCGAGAAATGGTTCGCTGGCAACGCACGTCCAGCCAATGATAGCCTTGAATGTAGTGGGCTCGTCGCTGGACACGATGATGTTGTGGGGTCCCATGTTGGAATGCAAGACGACAATAGGGACATCTTCAACAATCGGTGAAATCTTGTGCAGACGAGTTCGTACAAAGTTGCCAATCCTCTTGACATACTTCTTCTTGAATTCTTCGATGCCTTGCTGCTTCTCGAGGGCGCGGAACGAGGCTTTCACATGGGACTCGAGATATTCCTTTACTGAGGGGAACGGACCCCCAAAGCCGTGGTGGCGTTCAGCTTGAACATCAAGAATGATATTATCGCCAACGGTTGTAGCGTGAAGCCCGCCGATCATAATTGGGTCGGGGAGCGAGATATTCCAACTAGCTGAGAATGCCAGTGCCACTTTTCGTATAAAACCAAGCTTGTCTTCGTGAGACAGATTGGGGTATATCGTAGAGGCCAAAACACCCGGCACAAACAACGATATTTGCCGTCCTATACCTGTTGATTCCTGCCGCTCTCTTTCTCCCGGTATCGGAAAGAAGGCAGGTATGGGTAGTGCGTTCTCGTTGGTTGCCTGAGGAGTTCTCTCAAGCCTTGTGATCAACGATTCCATGGAGGCCACGTTTCCATGATGACGCAGGTGGATCAGATATGCAATATCTGGATTCTCTTCCACCGAGACCTTGTACGAAATGCTGTGTGCACCATCAAGGAACCGAGTCGACGAGGTAAGTGTTTGACCGGTGGCCGAGGCGATCGCCTCAGCTTGCTCCGTTTCTGAAATCGCGATGGGGCCTAGGGACGATATCTGCCCCGACTGTCGATCGATGTTGATACGATATCGATCGGCGTGTGCAGATTGTTCTTCACCGCCGTCCAAGGCCACGGACCAGGAGAAGCTGGTGGGCGTGGCCTCAATCAGCGAGCAGCCAGCATCTTTGCCTGTCGGGGCGCCAAGACCCCCGGAGAAGACGTAAGACATAAGCGCTGAGAGCGCCTCATCTTCAGTCATATTATTCTGGGACATTTTGTAACATTGTGCGGACTGAAAATTAATTGAAGTGTGAATGAAGGATGAGGGGGAAGCAGCTTTGGGCACCCATCAGCAATTGGGGGAGCTGAAACACTGACCAGTGAGTGGCTGACCGGAGGTCTGCTTATCGATAAGACCAGCGACCATTTGATCTTCCCAACCTTTCTTACCCGCATGATTGCCGTCTCTTTTGGTATCCCGTCGTGTGAAAGAGAAGATAATATTTTCTCCTCATGGCGCTATAGCAAGGTAATTTTGGGAGCAGGACGGTAGTGAGAGGAGAAACAAACCTGTGGCTTTATGGTTCGTTGCTTGGTCCGGGGTACTATCATGGATGGAACCACAGCAGGTCCAAGAGATCACGTGGGAGTGATCCGCCTATTGGATGGACATTTATGCCCACTACTTATTCAACTATTGATTTCAGGTAGCTGTACGACAGGTAGGTACATTAGTGATTCAATATTGCGGCACAAGATTGAGAATAGTGTGCAATCGGACAAGCACTTGTGCATCAGGTTTATCACCAACACATGTTTTCAGTGGGATAGAGCGGCGGATGATGCAGACCTCTTACGGAATACCATATTGGTGATACTCAAATAAATTAGGCGAGTTGTGCTCTTAACATAGCGCGAGACTCGGCATGTGACTGCTTCTGTGAGATCGAAGCACCGGCGCATATAAAGATAAGACCACCAAACCACCAATGCCATATTCATCCTCTCGCTTGCCTAAGTTACAATATAGTCCATGCGTTTTTAGTGGGTAGATTTCTTCGTAAAAGCTAAATTTGTATGTACTCATGCCGTTATGCGATAATCCAGCTAACATAGGAGGAGGTACTCTTCTCTCCATCCCGAATGTGGCAACCCGGCCCCGACGAAATCATCAAACAACTCCGGCAGAGGATTTCCGATGTCCGAAAAATGCGAGATGACGCCCGGATGCGATTCCAATCAAACTGGTGGGCCTATGGTCGCAACTACAGGATATCTCACGCTGGGCGACATACCAAATTCGCCTTCGAAGCCGCTGACAATCAAAGAACATACCAAATCCACGCTGATGAGGAGAGGCTATGTGAACTTCTAGAACTACTGGGAAGGAGTGAAGAGATCTAAGAAATATGTGCCTTTGCCGCGCCGGGGAGGAACCGGTGCTGCAGCATGGGACCAGTCCTGAAGTCTAGTTTATGTTACTAGCATAATGAAATTATCAATGGCCACTGCAAGCGACTATAAAACAATATAAAAGTCTGGACTTCTTGTGAAAAATACTCTTATTTCTACTTCGACTGTATTATATGAGCTCCAGTCTAAAACGTCTAATGAGGAAGAGAATGTCTAATGAGGAAGAGATCGTCCAATGAGGAAATAGATTTAACATGGAACAGAAGGAAAGGGAAATGGACAGCAGATGACTACGAAATGGAGGTTCTTGGCAGTGATCTTCTTGAGATCTTGAATCTTACTGAAGTCAAGGTGAGGATATCTGGGTGCTTGTCAATCTCACTTTACTTACAGGGAGATATATCTGGAAGGGTGATGACAGTTCGGGCGACACAAGTTACCGGGTAGAGAAAGAGGTTATCGAAAATGCGGTCCGCTGTGGGAAGAATGCAGACATTCAGCTTAAACGTTCTAGTTGCAGAAGAAGATGATCTATAGCTTCAAAAGGGCAGTCCCTACTGCCGAGCTTGCGCTGCCAAACACAGAATCTCAGCACAATTCAAATTCCAGCTCGAGGTCAAAGAAGGGCTCAGATTTTCTAAAGCATCAGACTATAGACATCTGGATCTTTGAGAAGCATCTTGGAATGGGGAAATCTCATATATGTGCGTGGATGGGCGTAATATATACGCCAAAGTTAGGAAAGACTTTGATGGCAGAGCACTTACAGAGGGAATCCGATTGTCTCTCGGATTTCTACCCTCAACATCTCAGGAAATCGTATGAGCCAATCCGCCAAATTTAGTAGGCCTGATTGAGATACCTAGCGATGGAAAAGTCATTGAACTCTTGGAAAATTTGATTCCGCAACTGGAAAGCCAGGAATTGTCATCATTGGCAATGGTCGAAGATGTCTCCGCGCGGTGGAAGACCTGGGCAACTCATTTTCGGCGAACAATTGGTTGGCTGCATGACAAGGGCATTATTTGAGGGGATGGAAAAGCAGACAATGTTCTCGTTCTTCTCGAGAGTCTGTCGAGCCTTGACTTATTGACTTTGGCTGTGGACGGCGACAATCAGGCTGTATGTAGGATATTTGAGCGCCCGTACTGCAGCCGCTTTGTAATAATTCGGCGACTTCCTTATCAAGTAGTAACCGAATGAAGTTTTATCAATATAGCAGCCTCATTAGATCGTATTAGAACTCTTTATATATAAGAATATACTCTGTACTATAAGATTATTTATTATACCTGTTCTTCTTATTAGGTAAACTATTAATAATATATAATTAAGTAACCGGTTTAATAGTTCGTTGAACCTAACGCTATTGTCCCTGCACCTACGGATAAAGACCGGTCGTTACACCAAGTTTCTCTCAAGCCAGGTTTTCTCGAGACCCGGAAACAAAACATGCCTATTATGCCAGACTCGCCCGCAAAAATTGCGACTCGGCAACAAAAACGTCCTCCCCATGCTTCCTTGGCGCCCATTTCCTCTTCCGATTTCGACCGTTGACGTTGATGGGCCCGTGAGGTTGTCGGGCATAGAACTCCGACAGCATCAAATCCACGATCATACATCTACCAATGCCTCCACTGTAGAGCACATTGCGTGGCTCTGCATCGCAGTGGAGGACCCCGTGCTCGTGCAATCGACCGAGCGCAGTGAGAATCTCGTTGGTGACGCTTGGATTTACTTTTCCTAGTGCTTTCAAGACTGGTCGCCCGGCATAGCTGAGGAGCATGAAGTGCATATACACGCCGCAATCATAGTAGTAGGGCTTGATGAGGTCAATGGTACCGAGGCAGACCGGAATGACCTTCCCCTGGAGGTCCCGAAGATGATCGTATATCTTGTTTTCGTAGCATAGACGCTTAGAATCTATAGCCTCTACACCTTTCGCCACAAGCGTGTAGCCATGCGAAGACAGGCGGAGTTTGAAGAGGGATCCACGTGATCCAGATATATAGAGCGGCATACAGTCAGCATCCTTTCCGCGGTCAACTGCAAGTTGATCCCGCATCAGAGCAAGAAACTTGCGTCGGTCGATGTGCATATTGTTATGATCCACGAAATTGGGACATTGCTCATTCATCGGACCGCCGAAAGCGAGCCAATGAAGACACTCGTGCGAGCAGTATGGTCTATCTTGGATGTTTGATCGCACGTTGGCGCCCTGTGACGCTGCGCTTCCATCATGCTCCTGCATTTTGGACCCGGCGTCTGTTCGTTTAGTCAAAACACCTCCGAGGCCAACGGCTGGATTTGGCGTTGGGCAAGGGCTCTCGTCGTCATCGTCATCGCTGTCGTCACCGCCTGGCTGCTGCGTCCCATCCTGGGATGGCTTGCATCGGTTGCGTGTCCGGATCGGAGAGCGTACAAACCCTTTCCAGCGTTGCGCCTTGTAAGGAGTTTCGCGTCGCGGCTTCCGATCTGTTTCCGGAATGCTCCGCAATACGTCCTTGTACTCCACTGACCAAATATCGAGATGTTCAGTAGCTTCATGCCAAGCTTGATGGGGTGGCAGCGATCGGATGGCCTGAAGCACAAAGGCAAAGGCTTGCGCAACAGCAGTACGATGGAGTCGAATCTCGTCATCATCTTGAACGTCTAAGAAGGACTGAAGGAGAGTTGATTCCAGGCTTTTTCTTGTTCCCTTGCGAATGTGGTCCATGGGATAATTCGTCGAGGATAAATTCGGCCGGTCGGGTTCGTTACGTCCCCCTGGGTCGTCAGAGAACGGTCTGTTACCACTTTGATCGCAAGGCTGAGCGAATGGCATGTTTCAAGGTATTGGTGAAGTGTTAACGGTAGCGATGCGCCCGCGCGTTCTTCGGCTTCTTCGCGTCGTAGTTGCTCTTCTTCGCGTTGGTGTTGTTCCTCGAGGGCGCGACCTTCAGCAGCTTCACGACGTCGCTGTTCTTCCCGTAGCTGCTTCCGCAAGCTCTCAATTTCTTCCATGGCGGCTGATGGATTTGCGCGAGAAGTGGGCGGATGATTGGCGTCAAGAACTACTTTGTTGTGAGACGCGTGAGACGCCCCGAAGCAGGGAAAACATCGGGACAGATGTGGGGCATGCACACCCGTGTGTGAAATAAAACAAGGCATATCGAGATAGTTCAGTATTACAATTCAATATGATATTACAATAAATAACCTAGTACTGAATACAATATCAAGCTAAATATTATAGAATAGTTTATTATTCTCTTATTACTCTCTTCTTATTGTGTTTGGTTAAAAAACGAGGTCCCTGTCTCACACGGAAGGAGCTTTGGTGTGCCACGTTTTATTTCACCCACTTGACCCTCTCCCAAGATGCCACCGTGCCCCCTCGAGCAATAGTCGCTGCGCCCCAAGACGGCTGATGGCTTGCTACAGCATCATTGGTAACCCTGGCTTCCATATTAAGGAGTATTGTGACCGTTGTGACGTTGTTGGTGGTCGCATTTGAGTAGGCGCACCAGGTATGAGTTGGAAGGTGGTGTGGATGCTTCGATGATGATGTTTGGCTGGGTTGGCAAGTGGGTGACATTGGAAATGGCACACCTAACTAAGCACTCCCTTAGCATATACGTGATCCATTATCTTTCATAGCTAGGTATTGAATTACTGAAATGAAATTAAAGAAAAAGAATATCAAGATCTAAGTATTGATATTCTCTAATCTTTGTTTAAAACTAGCTACTTATTTAGATATTTTGGTGTTTATTTGGTGTTTATTTGGGGCTTCATTTGGGCGGCTGCACTCTCCACCCCCACCATCAAAAAGGTTTTCACTGTCGCTGCATAGAAAGGTCAACAATGAAAGACAATACGCTCCTGTGTACGCATCTTATCAATTACACCCTCACTACGGACGCCGACCCGTCTTCGATACCCCTTCAAGCTTGGCCACTTCCCGTCGGCTGCTGCTCTTGAGCACTCTCTCCGTCTCTGCAGAATGGTTTTGTGTCAGCAGGCAAACAAGGCCCTAACAACGGTTCCGTAGACTTCACGTGTAGTCTTGAATGTAATCGTGGTCACGAAGAATCGGGCGCAAGAGCTGTCCCGCGATAAATTTAGTCTCTTGCAGGGACAATGGCGTTAGGTTCAACGAACTATTAAACCGTTCACTTAATTATCAACAGTTTACCTAATGAGAAGGACAGGCATAACGAACAATCTTCCAGTGCGGAGTGTATTTTTACGCGTGAAGAGTTCTAACGCGGTCTAATGAGGCTGCCACATTGATACAACTTCATTCGGTTACTACTTGAACCCACTTGGTTGGTGATCGGATCGATTGGGTTGGGCGATGAGCCAGTATGTACCAACTACTCCACCATGCACCGGATAATGTGGGCTGCGACATCCGAATTTGGCTGTCATGGTTTTTACAGCCAATCGCACATCCGAACCCTTGCTCGGAGATTTCCGCTGTGAGGCAATGCTCAACCTCGGCACCGGGAAAGCCTTTGGCTGAGTGCACCAACTACAACAGCAACAAATCCACCCTCCTACTACGCAACTTCCAGATGCCATGAATCACTGCAAATTTTGTCTCTTTTGCCCAAGGCTTTCCCGTCAATTAGCAAAGGTCGCTCTTCCGAAATCTCTCCGTCATCAAAGAGTCCCCGGCGAGAACGACGACCGACTTCATCTGAATTCCTTCCTGCTGGCTTGGGCGATACTATGTATTTGGAACGGCACAACAAAGAAGGTCTCCTACCTTTCCAAACCAGAGACCCGTTTTACAATAATAGTTGTAAAGTCATACACAAGATTGAACTCGGCGATTTCTCAACGGTCTAGCTCGCTTAGGATGCTAGATCTCAAGTTCAAGTGGCCTTGAAAATCGTGTCCCAAATGAGTCGGTGAAAGCTCCAAGACGATATTGAGTAATGAACTAACATCAAGCCTCAAGCTCTATACGAGATTTATGATATACCTCCGATTCTCTCACTTTGATTCACCGAACGACGACCGTCCCCGTCTAGCTCTGCCTACTCCAGAGCTATCAACTTACGAGGAATCGTATTTTCTCGAAAGTCAGATGGGCTCCCGACTCAACTCGCTTAGTTGACCAGGAATTAACGGTAGTCCGAGCCAATTTCCGTTCTAGCGGTCTGGTCCACAGAGGTTGATCTGATCAGCTCTTGCATTGCCGTCTCGCACGGGTGCGTTTTTGCCTCCTTATCTAGATCTTACTGCGAGAAACGTCGTTGTCCGCTTCAACCATCTTCCAAATCCTGCCTACTACCCAATCCATGATACCTATCGAAAATTCGGCGCGTCTAAGATTACACCTTTGGAAGCAGAGGCAGGTCATGCGACCAGTCCTAAGCGGCTCCTCTGAAAACCGCCCGGGATCTTCTAACGCAACTATGGTCGTGAACAGAGTAGAATAGGCCCTCCCCTGTCACCCAGTGTGACTAGGATTAAGGCTACCCTTTATTACTATACAGTACACCATTACATTCAGTAGTCTTCGGGCATCGGACGTCTATTATCGTGTGAGGCCGGAGAATTTGCCAAACTCTGTGGTTCCCAGGTCGGGGAGGGCTGTACCAATAGCACCACCGGACTGTCGCATCGGAACTAGCAAAAACAATTTTCATCGCACCGCGTGATATTCTGAGTGCTGCATCTGGATCCCTAATGACTGCCAGACCTCAGCTTCTGAGTTGGTCTCCCATCCAGTTAGAGCCTGCATTTCAATTACGATTGTGCGTTGGTGGTAACAATAGGGAGCTACCCCACACCACCGATGCTACAATGCCAGCTGGCTGATTACCGCAGCGAAGGTGATTCGCCTCAGCGTCGCGTATTCGCCGCTCCACCCTAGCTGCCTTTTGCAATTGTTTCTGCATCAATAAACCTGGGACAATGTTACTGCAACTAGGTGTGATGCGAATAGGATTATTAGAGTCGCTGTGCTAGTGCGTGCAGGGTCTGGGGTAATCCATGGGTCCAGCATCGGGAGGAGTGGAGCAGCCGCGTAAAGCCGGTGGAGAGTTTCTTCGCACATGCAGCCAACAATCCGACCATAAAGTATGGGTGTGAAGTTAGAAACGCATAATCCAGTGTTTGGGCACTATGAGGCAATTACCTCGCGATCAAGGAGGCCCGGTTCATGATCTGGTTCGCAGGCCTGCGTTCTAGTGTGGGTGCCTACCCATATTTTTCGGGTGATCGGAAACTCCCCGCCCTTAGCCCTGCCCGAATTGCAAATCCCTCCACCAGGCACTTAACAGTTTACTATTAGCTAAAGGCGGGGGCTAGCTAGTGAGCACCGTGCGAGAAAACAGCACGAGAATAAGAATGACGCTCACCGGGCTGGACACAAGCGGGCACTAACACAAGCACTAAAACACTCCCGAAGCACACCAAAATGTGCTATAAGGCAGGTACCTTTCCTATAAGAAACCGTCTGGTCGGGTGCTGAGTGAGACAGAGGTCCAGGTCTTCTGCCACGACGCTCCTCCCCTTCACTCAGCTCATTCATCGTCTCTGTCGCCCGCGTGCGCCATCTCCCATCCGCGAAGCAGTTGCTAGCCACGGTGCTCCTTCTCTCGTCGATCGCCTCTCCCGCAAAAATGGCCTCCGACCTCCATCCGAATGTGGTGCAAGCTGTGGTGCCGGTCCCTCCAACACCCCCAGAGCCAGAGGACTTCCATTCCGACTGCAGCGGGCCTCCAACCTATTGGGCCGATTGGGCCGAGGCAGACGAACCCGTTATCTGCACCGATGATGAGGACGATCGGTCATCTGTAATAAGCAGAGACGACCCTGATTTATTTCCCTGCCCTCTCAGCAATGCCGAACTCCAATGCTTGTTTTATCCTCTGCGCATGCCAAGCGCTGGCTGGCGCTACCTGCTGGAATTTGGTCAAGAGGTAAAGAGACTGTGCAGCTACGTCGAAACCCACCCCGACTTCAGCATGCGAGCGATCGAATATCTGCGCGGCCCCCACGACACGGGAATACGCCAATCAGTCATCATCCGACACTATATCAAGAAGCGTTGGGAACGTCTAGGCGTCTGGAACCATCTCTGGGGTATTCCTGGTCGTCTCAACTCAGGAATGATCGACCACACGGATTTTTGGTGGTGGGATTGGGAGCGTATGTATTCCATCCGCGACCCAGACCACCCTCTTCGCCGTATGCTTCGTCTTCGTCAAGGACTTCGGCAGGGACAGGCCGGCCCCGTCCCCCCACACGGCACCCTCGCCAGTGATGCTTCAACTCGTGAGGCGGAAGCCTTCCTGCTGTCTCGGCCGTTCTTCATGTTGAGACTCGAGGAGTCCGAGGAGCTACAGCGTATGGAACGGAGCGCAGAAGAGAGTTGGGATGAGGTCAAGATCGTCAGGGAGCGTTGGTATGAAAGGAACGACTGGAAGGAGGAGTGGAACGACCTTGATGGTGAGGGTAATTGTCTCCCTGGCTGGACCTGGCCCCACGAAAATCCCGAGTCAGAGGTTCCCCCCTACGAGGAACTCAATTCAATGGAGGATATTGAGTTTACTCCTTCCGAAGCCGATGCTCTGGAGGAAACTGACAGATACGAGTCCAATATGGCCAGTGTGGATGAGATGAGATTGCATGGGGCTATGAATCCGGAGGTTATGAGACACTACGCTATGACACGGGCGATTATCAGACGGGGGGGTATGCCAACTCCTGAAATGGTGCAGTTATTACGATCCGTGCAGCAGCAACTATCGGGTAACGGCGGTGGGGTGGCGGCTTGGCTATGTGGCCAACCCTTGAACCCCGACGACTTGACGGGAAGAGCTTAGACCTGGTTGGCCACCAGCATCTCGAGACAGAGCCTGGTGAAGCGTACCTAGGGCGGTGCCAGACGTCGTTGACTGATGAGCTCATGATTATTGACGCAAACTCCAGCTAGGCAGATGAAAGGGTGTAGGACAAATGAGAATTTCACGAGTGGCTCGTCCCGATGGCATAGGAGCCATCGGTATGAAGGTTGCAGAGTTTTCCCTCTGCCTTGCTGAAGCCTTGGGCTGGCGGAGCCTATTTTTGCCTTTCGTTTTCGTTGTTCTAAAATGTCGGGTCAGGCACCTTCTGTTGCTGCCCTTTTTTTCTTCTGTGTGAGTCGAGCTACTCGAACTCTCACATAACGAGCTCATGATTGTTTCCTTTTCTTTGGGATTAAGCGATCATTATCGGCCACGGCGCTCGCGTTCGTGGCAACCGATTGATGTTTCCAGATTGCTCCAGGTCGCATCACATCCTGTTCCTTTCCTTATGGTTGTCGTTCAGGCTAGGTATGGTCATTTTTACTGCGCTACGCTAGCACGAATAAGACGTAGAGTGCCCAGCATCATGAGTTAATCTGCCGTGGTTCCAAATTTGAATTACATTAATCTACAACAGTCCCGCCCCTTTAGGTAGGTTTTAACCTAGTTTACAACTACATCGGCATCAACTACCTAAGGTACCGTGTGAATGATCAGAACGCTCCTTCCACGCTGCTCTTGGCTCCTCACGCAAGGCCCTTTGACCCTTCTATATCTTCTGGACGTACTCAAGTTGTGTTTCCATTTCGTGGATTGGGAGGAGCTGCGTGACTTTGTGAATATCAGGCTCGGCCTCGAGGAGCTGCTGCAGCTATTTCATTCCGCGTTTCGGGTTCGGGTGACGCTTGATGTGGGCGTCTATGGCCTTATGAAGGTCTTCTACCGTGGAATTTTCCATGGTGAAATCAAGTGCGCGTGCGTGAGGTAGAATTTCGTTCGTTTGTATTCGGTTGTGTGAGCGTGGTCCGGCCCCTAGCTGGACGAAGCTGAAGGCGCCACTGCCGCTTTCTCTTCGTCAGCGGACTTCTGTACCAACTCCAGCCAGTCCTCGACCCTGTTGCTAACCGGGGCAACTGATTATGGTTGGCTATCGTCGTTGTAGTCACCGTCGTCGCCAACCAGGAGCTCGAGATTATTAGCTGCCCCTGACACTGATCCCACACAAACACATGGAACCATGGTTTTCCTGTCTACGGTTCTGGTTCTGTTACTGTTTGCATACCGGGCTTACTGCGCTGAATTTCGCCTGGGTTATTCCCGGTACGTACATTGGGTTGCTTTTGTTGTTATCATCGTGATCGTCTGGCTAAGTGTTGGCAAAATGGTTGTCGACCTTTGGGAAACGCCGAGTCAATGTCTGGTGCGGTTGGCTGCCTCGAAGTGTATTGCCCCGATGTGTAAGAAGTACAAGTCGGCTCCGTCTGGGCCACGTGATTTCCCCTAGATACCTTAGGTTAGTAGTCTGTTCTTGCTCTACCCACTGGGCAAGGTGGCACCTGCCTGAGAGTTTTCTACCTCCTTCCATGTACCTAGACAGGCGGCGAAACACTACGTGTCCGGGTCTAAGTTGACATCTTTCCGTTTGTTTCCTCTCCCTCTCCCTCTCCCTCTTCTTCTCCTTCTTTTTCATTTAACAGCATTCATATTTCATTCTTACTATCCTTAAGCTATCCTTGTCTATCCTTATTCTATTCTTAACCATTATCTCTACATTGTAAGTTCTTGGGAGAATGGTCAATAAGCTGATCCTAACGAGCGTGCCATAGATGGGTGCACGGCTCCGGCCAGTCAAGAAGGCAGAGGCAGCCCTATCCAGGGCTGCCTGAACAAAATCCCGCCATGACCAACTCGCCGAGGCCTCCAAGGCACTCGAGCTCCTTGGCTCCGTACGCAGGTACCCATTATCTACACCTAGCTAGAAAACATCTAGTGTTGCATAGTAAACTAACTTGGCTATGCACAGGCGAGCGCCGACATGAGCCGCCGGAACAACCCGGCGGGCTACTCTCCGATTGCTGAGGACTTTGCCCTGGGCATGCCCCAAAGCTGCGACCAACGTATGCCATGCTGCGGAAGCGTGCTCGGCAGAGTATGTCTCTCTCTTGGATATTTGCGACTGCGGCTCTTGTGTATTGTACTGACCTTGTCACCCTGAGTCCAGTGAGACCAAGATGGGGTTGGGATGGGTTCTACCCATAGTGGGAGGTGGCCCTGGGAGACTGAGGGAGAATTTCTCGCGGAATCACATAAACAATTTAATAATTGATCCTTTGCTTATTCACACCATGCTATGTTAGTTTTAACTAGGTAAAAGGTTCTTTAACGAACAATATTCATACCACAACTATCTTACTCTCGTTCTATTCTGATCCAACTGTTCACTGGCACTTGGGCTGCAGTAGTGAGGAATGAGCCTCCTTGGTCAACTCGACTCTGCCTCACCACTGCGCACCACTGCGCACCCTAGGTGATATGTGTAAGGGTCGCCTTGGACACTGGACAGGAACTTCTTCCTCCAATCCAGAAAACGCCATGTCTTGACCCTTCCCGCTCGTTTGGAGTAATTCTCCTCCATTCTAGTTACTGGATCATCGACCTAGAGCAAGCGCCTACGCAAACGACTGCCCAATTCCATGAATGGTCTACCGACGCAATCGTCCCATCTCGAATCAGAACCCACCATGTTGGCTTTTCGACGCTCCCTGCACCCTCCATCCCCGAAGCAAGAACGCAGCAGACAACTCCACAATGTTGACTCGCCTGCGACCTTGGCCCGCCGGCCTTCTACACGGGACCCTGTGGTGGATTGAGCTAATGATCACGGATGAGCATCGGTCCACTCGACAACTTGTGGAAGGGGTTGCGTATGAGCCAGCCATGATCCGGCGTATCTTCATCGCAACAAGGACTCCAGCCCCATGTCCGCTCATGTCGAATCAAAAGAGCGTAGGCATGTTTACCAAGGTACGAGAACCAATTCTCATCATGTATCCCCCGTGATTGAAAGAATTGAGTTACAAGGCTAGCCTCTCTGTGAACCTTGATGGCTGCATCAAGCTCAACCGCCCCATGAACCCTCTGGGATCTGTCCACAAGCAACGTGGCGAGGTTGGCTAGTATTCCTGCCGATCTGGCGTTTTAGCAAGTGCCTGTCTTCCAAGACGGATCTCTTCGTCGATGTCGGCCGCGGCCCCTATCTTTGCATGTCGATTCCCTGCCTCTCGGGGTCAATTAACGCAGGGGAAATCACTATGGCGATCGGGGTCAATTGCGAACTTGGGTGAATTAGCTATTGATCTTGCACATGTATCCTTCAACTCGCGTAGCTACCGCGTGACTGCTATCAAATTTACACACCTATCTAGATAGGGGGCCTCAATGAATTCATATCCTCAATCCTTTGCCATACTTCCTAACTCCAATTTTATGATTCGCACATGTGTCATACTGACTGTTTAAACCGCACTAAAAGAAAAAAATCCATATCCGCAATATCTGTGTTGAGACCATAGCAATCGTAAATCTGTCGTGATTGAACAACCAAGTACTCCTAGTAGACTGTAGTCGAGTTGAGTTGTTGGGGAAAAAAAAGGGAAGAGTGTCAATCCGGCCATTTCTCGAAATAGAGTAATGTAAGCACGCCAAGCGAGAGAGAAGAAAGAGGAAGAATGATCAGAACTCTTGTCCCTGGTGATACTGCGAGATGATTTGTGTGTTTTCTCCAAGATTCACCTAGCAGTCTTGGATTTGCAAACCACTCATATCCTGGCGAAAGATGGGCTCCGACTTGGGCTCCACGGCAGGGGCTTTCTTCAGGTACTGGACTTGGTACGCCTTTCTACGGCGGATGACCTCCCAAGGCACCGGCAAGAAATCTCTCCTGGGGGAAGAGGCAATGTGGATGCGGATGCCGTCGATGGTCATGCTGCTGATCTTGGTATGATCTTCCCACGTGAACGGGACTTGGTCTCCGTTGTTGCTGGACTTCTCGTGTTTCTTGAAAACAGCGTGAGCGAGGCCGAGCAAGATGTAAGGGTCACTCCGGGGACTCCACTCGGGCTCCCACTTCATCCAGAGCTCGAATCCATCGCATCCTACGTATCGTAGGTTGGGTGCAGCTGCTAGGGTGGCCCCGACTCTCCACTGTACCATGCGTGTTAGTTCTATGCTCATGCGGTCAAGGTGGGATCAACTCACGGCTTTCTTGACATCGGGCGCAAAGTGGAACTCTTCCAGACCTGGTAGGTTGTCGAGGAAGGTTTTGACTTCGCTCTCTGAAAGCTTGGGAAACTTGACGTCCCGAGCTATCTCTCTGAGGCTGGGCTCCCACTCAGTGTGGGTGAACTTCAAGACCTTGAGTTTCTTATGCTGGATGACGGCTTCTATCAATGCAGGATAGAACTTGAGCATATTGTAGCCGGGAGGGTTGGCAAACTGGTTGTAGTTCTGGACCTCTAGTCGGGTCAGAGTGTCAAAGCTTGCGATGAGGCGCGCCATGTCGGTAGTAGACATCACGTTCGGTCCGTCAGTGGTCATAGCAAACCCCAACCACCCGAGACACAAGCTTCTCAACTGGACACCTAGAATTGGCCGGATTGGTGAACGTAAGCTTCTCACAACAACGTCGAGGAAGGGGCGCTGAGAACCGTCCAGGTGCTTGATACTCAATTCGTCCAGGTTGGCAAAGTCAACCATCTTTGGGAGAACCCTCAGCAAGTCTGGATGAAACTCAATGGCGCTCAGTGTGAGCTCCTTTAACGCCGAGAGAAGGGGGAGTTGGTCTTCGCGAGAAGAGAGCTCACGAACCATTCTCCTCCAGGTATACTCCCACAGCCCCTCGAAGAATGGCTGCAGCTGCAGCCGCTTCAGAGTCTTGGCCGACCTTAGGATCATCATGGGGATTGTGTGATCTCCACATGCCATATCCCCGCCAAGGCTCAGATATGTTAGGTCTCTCAGGTGCCTCAAGGCCTGCAGACTGTCGGGCTTCTCATCGTTCCAGAGACCCACCTCCTTTAACTTGTCGAGGCGGAGGATTTGCGCTACCATATGGCTAGCTGTCTGTTAGTATTCTGTCCCGCAAGCTTTATGGAAGAATTGGGTCTTAGCTTCATACTCAGTAAGCAGGTCACAATGCAATCCCTCCAAGGAATGCATGTTGTCGAGCGCTTGCCCCAGCCATCTTATGGCCGACCTGATACGCCGAGGGTCCTCCAACTTGGCTATCCCGCTAACAAACAGCCTCTGCACGTGGATGGCACCCCCAGGGACTTTAAAGGCACGCTGCCACGTATGGCGATAACTAGCTCCAAGGGATTGGAATCCCAGGTTGTGGATGTGCGGCCGCAGGAGAAGTTGAAATTCGTCCCAATCATTGGGACCGAGGACTTGGACCGAGACGGTCCGGTAGAGCCTTGGCGTAGTATAAATACGCCATCTTCTGCTGACGGCGTTTAGCTTCGCCAGGCTTTTCAACTCGGGAATCTAGAATGTTAGCTCGCAGCCGAATACAAGGCTACGGAATGTTCCCTGCTCACATGGTCAAGGATGATGCCAACGACCTCTCCAGGCATGGTGGAGATGATGTCGTTGGCAGGGGCGGGCAGAGGAGGCAGAGGGGAAGACATATTGCCGTTGCTTTGGAGTTGGTCTTCTCTGCTTAGTAGGATGTTATGTTACACGAATGGATTTGGGACTGGCCTACGAGGGACTACATAGTGTGGGAAAAGCGGGGACCAGATACTAGTGATCTATTGGGGGGTGAGAAATAGTGAGGACGCGTCCGGTCAAGTATTTGTTTATTGTTGTGTTGAGAGACGAAGCAAAGGGGAGACGCGAGTGGGGGAAACACGCCTCTCACTGGGCAACGATTCAACGGTCAAGTACCTCCGTACCTGCATACATTTGCCTCTTTCTCTACCTGTGGTATGGGCTATTCCATTTTGATTCCATTGTATGTCATATGAAGAGTGTTGTAAAGTCCTTGAGAGGCTGATTCAGTAGTGCCCACGTAGATGCATGGACAGCCGTTCAGTATCAACACTAGAAGAAAGCCCCTAGTCACCTTACATATGAAAGATTCGTGCGACCAATAGGTTTCATCATTTAATCAAGTGAGGCGGGCAGTAGATTTCAGGATGAATGGGCGACACGACTGCCGTCCCAAATTTGCTCTCTATCACATGTAATCGGGCCATTGTTGGCCATTCAGACGTTCAGAATGCTCAGCGTGTCATAGCATTGCTAACCTAGGGTTATACAGCATCAATAGTTTGAAGCCAGCCGATCATCAGTGGGGTATTGAGGGGGTTGGTCGCCTTTGCTGCCCGATATTTGAGACCGAAGCAATGTTCTTATTGACCACCTATATGCAGGATGATTCACAAGATGACGTGCACCCCTCCTGCATCAATCACCCCGTTTCTCGTTACACATTTATGTTTCCTTTCCATTCTTCTTCGCCCAACTTTTGTGACTCTGATTTATTTCCTTGGACTTTCATCTCGATTCAAGACAAACCAAGCTTTCTGACACCCGCTTCAACTCGGTGGTTGCAGCCTTTGATCACGCACAGAACCCACCGATCCACCAAACTCTCCACTACCAACGAAGAAATGGAGGGGCATACCGGCCCCAGGCCATCGGGATCCAGCCAGCACTCGGAGCAGGGATCGCCCGAATCTCAGGGGCACTCCAGAGACAGTCGGAGAGGCGGGCGGCCTTCTTGGAGGGAAAGACATCCTTCAGGTCCCTATCAGAGACCACCCCGTGCAGGCTCTGCCCAGTCGGGCCTGGCTACATCCTGGGCTGCGACTCAAGATGACGAAGCTGTAATTGCCACTGCCTCCAACAGTGATGCGGCAGCAGGAGCTCCGAATTTGTTGGCGAGTGCCATGACTGACTTGAGACTCGACGGGGTCCCCTCGGCCTCGAACACCAACGTCCCGCATCAACATCCCTCAGATGACTCTGATCATAGCGATCTAAATCAGGGTCAGGGGACTCAGCCTTGGCGATACGGTACCTCTCAGCCTATGTGATCTATGCTGACCCAACCCAACCTCATCCCCCGATAGACTTGGCTACCGTTCTCGCTGGTGGTAGTAACCAAGCAGTCCAATATAGCACTGTGAGATATCGTTATCGAGATACCTCTACTAGCTATACAGTGTACGACGCTGAAAGCGAGCCCTACGATACCCCTCGCCATTCTGGTAGCCACCAGTCTCATCGATCTAATACATTGGTTCATGACTTCGGGTATCCCGCTGGCAATACTTAGCGCCATCCGGAAGGGGATGACCAGAGGCATGAATAGCCCATATGTCACTCGCAATTAGGCCAGGACGGATATTCTGACCAAGAACAAGACTTATGATGATTGGGTAACACTGCAAGTGATTTTCGTGGCTATCTAACGAGGCTTTGACGACGAATTCTTCTTTGAATTTCGGTGCTCTCTTTCAATGTTGTCTATCCGTAGGGGCTGTTGGATCTGACAAGCATAAGCCTGCTAGCAGGGTACTTGGCATTGGCGGACCATGCCCGAATAAAGATGCTGCTGTATTGAAGGGCACGCCAAGCCCCGGGATTGGACCAACTGTGAAACTGCCATCTTGACTCCGAGAAACGGTCCCGATCTGGGCAAACGCGCCGACGCAATCTGAACCTGTAGATATACATAGAATGTTAGCATACCCTTCTTTGTTCGGCCAAGGAGGACTGAACTCGCATGAGTCGCGGCCATCGAGCGGTAGAAAGCTTGCCGGAACTGATTTGGGACCGGGCCTCCATCTGTGATATTGTAGGGGCGTGCTTTGTCTGTGGCTGTATTTCCTGGGAGAAACTCAAGCAGGATGAAGGGACTTGTAACTGAGGTTTGATCGCCTATCCCGTATGCAAGGACCTGGGGCACTAGGGCATTCGTACAGCTCCCAAGTAAAGCCATAGTATCAATCTCAGTCTGTAGCTTTTGAGACGTATCTGTGGTTGACTTCTGTAGTTGTATTCGAGCGATCCAACAAATGCCGTCCTGGAACTTGAGCAATCGCGCTAAGCTACCCCCACACCACCGTGAGTACAGTGGGAGAGTACTCGTTTTTTAAGGATATGATCATCATTAATCCTCCAGTTTATAGATAGTGAAATGCTCTCTTCTTGTTTAGAAGGTATAGTTTGTTTAAGTACGTATTGGGGAGCGAGAAGTTGAGTTTTACAAGGGAGAGAGTCCTAAGGAGCCACCGGAATCGGGGACAGACATTGTCACAGTGACAAAGTGAGTTGTGCCCAAGCACCGCACGATTCAATTTAGGCGCCTGATATCTACCCAAAGCCTTCGCCAAAGCTACAGGAAAATGCAAACTCTTGTAGCTGACTCTTCATCCTCGGATGGTCTAACTGCTGGGGTAATACCGGTCGAAATCCCCCACTGCTGCACCCGGATTGCCCACTGCTGCAGCACCCCGAATGCCCTACCATACCGTAGCCCGCCAAGCATCCACCAATGGAAATGGACTGGTCGTGTGAGGCAGCTCGGGACGATTTCACGCACTGGAATCATTGTGGCGCTCGGGGTAGATGGATAGGTAGGTGCGTGAGGCAGAGCGCAGAGATCAAGTGTGCTCACACAAAAAGAGAATCAACATGTCATTCCTAAATGTCTTGTATCGAGACAGACTCCCCCAAGCGGTGGGTATCAAAAACGCCGCGTATCCAGGTATCCTATGCGTTCCATGTCCTTTGCTTTCCGAAATCCAATCCCCTAAATCTCAAATCCAAATATAAAAAGAATATATATAAACAAACAAGAGCAATAAAGAAGAAATTGACCTCTAGTATGTTGAGATCTTCAGATACCGCTGCATCCTCCCCCTGAACCCCGTGACCTTGGCATTAGCCCCCTTCCTCAAGAGGAGCTCGAACACGACGGGCTGCTTGTGCGTGGCAAGCATGAACGGCGTGTTCCCGTCCCGGTCGGCGATGGAGAAGTCGGCGCCCCTCTCGAGGAGGTAGTCGACGACGCCGGCGTGGCCCCTGTATGAGGCGATGTTCAGCGGCGTCCGCTTGAGGGCGTCCCGGGCGTTGAGGGCGGCGCCGCGCGCGATCAGCAGCTTCGTGATGGGGACGGAGCCCTTGTCGGCGGCGACGTGCAGCGGCGTCGCGCGACTCTTGTCGGACGCGTTGACGAAGGCGCCCATCTTGAGGAGCAGCTCGACGACGGGGTACGAGTTGACGGCCACGGCGACCATGAGGGGCGTGCAGCCGCGGGAGTCCCGGACGTTGAACTCGGCGCAGAAGCGGAACAGGAGCTTCATGATCTCGATGTTCCCCACCAGGGCGGCGTAGTGGGTGGCCGTCTGGCCGTCCGGGCTGGGCATGTTGGTCTTGGCCCCGTGGTCGAGGAGGACCTGGACGAGGTCGATGGCCTGGCGCTCGATGGCCTCCTGGATGACGGGGACGCCGAAGCGGTTGACGCAGTTGGGGCTGGCCCCTTGCTTGAGGAGGAACTCGACGACCTCGAAGGAGTAGTTGTCGAGGGCGCACGCCAGCGCCGTCTCGCCCTGCATGTTCTTGATCCCGACGCTGGCTCCCCGCTCGACCAGCCTGCGGATGACGTCTCCGGCCTCTGGGATCTGGGCGGCGCAGTGCAGCGGCGTCATCTTCTCGATGTCCTGCGCGTTGATGTCCGCGCCGTGCTTGAGCAGTACGTCCACCAGCTCTACCGAGCCCATGAAGCCGACCATGTGGAGGGGCGTGGCCCCCTTGATGTCGATGACCATCCTGGCGCCGTGCTCGAGCAGGTAATCGGCGACCAGGGCGGGCTCCTCGGCATTGCGGTCCATCGACAGCGAGTTCTGCCCTTCCTTGCTCAAGGCGTTCGGGTTGGCACCCAGAGACACCAGCAGCTGCGTCATCTCCAGCTTGCCCAGGTATAGACTCGTCGTGTGTAGGGGTGTGCGCCCAGCTCCGTCTCGGGTATTGACATCGGCGCCGTATCGGGTAGCGAGAAGCTCGACGACGTCGCAGAACCCAGCAGAGGCAGCACTGTGCAGGGCCGTCTCGCCGTCGGGCTCTCTGTACTCGACTCGGGAGCCGTAGGCGATGAGCTGGTTGATCGTCTCGAGGAAGCTCTCTCTGTCTCGCTGGACGGTGTGGTTTCGAGGGCAGTTCTGGTACGTGTGCGGGCTCGCAGCGATGGAGAGGGGTATTCGACCAAAGCTGTCCTTGGCGTAGACGTCGGCATCGTACTCGAGGAGGAGGGTGGCGATCTCGTGGCTTCCGTCGTGGGCGGCGACATGGAGCGCGGTGTGTTGGTGGCGGTCGCGGATGTTGATGTTGACCTTGCCGGTCTCGAGCAGGGTCTTGACGATGTCGAAGCAGCCAGACCCGACGGCGGAGAGGATGGGGAAGCCGCCCTTTTCGTCCCGACTCAGCTGGTCGAAGCCTCCATAATTGTCCTTGCAGGCCAGGAGGCTGTGGAATACTTCGGAGTCGCCGATCTCGGCGGCGGTGGTGATGTGGTGTAGCTTGACGAGGTCGATGCCAGCATCAATCGCACGGCGGACCGTCTCGGGGCGTTGGTTCTTGAGCGCCCAGGTCATTGCCGAACCGTCGTGTTGTAGGTAGTTGTTGCGGTAGAGGTGGGCAGAGGAGGAGCGGAAGGCCCTCCAGCAGGTCCGGCTGAAGGCACTGATGTCGGCATCGTCGAGGATGGAAACGGAGATGGCCTCCAAGAGCTCGTTCGGGAGGTCGAGCAGCAACATAGTGGTGATGTAACGAATGGCAAAGTATCAGCAGAAAAAGACAGTGCAGAATCAAGTCAAGCAGAAGATCAGTATGGGAGAATTAGTACTTGGAGAAAGAGAGGATGAAGGTGGTTTTGAAAGTGGTCGACTATCCCAGCTGAGTAAGAGGTCTAGGCATGTCAGCCTTACACTGGTCTCTCGGCGATCAATTAGCTTCTTTACGTCAGTCAAGACAGATCCCGTTTTGACAGCAACGGAAAGAAGACTAAAGCCGAGCCTAGTGTTTGACCAAGGGATTGAAGACCGGGAAGAAGGAGGAGTAGGCGGAGGGACATGGTGGATTCTTAAGACGCTCGCGAGGCAGAGCAAGTGATCCTCCCATGACACATCAAGGTACTGTTTCGGCCGGGCAGCCAACCGAGCAGTGATTCATGACCAGTGATGGGAATCTACCAGCAAGGGGGGCCCATGGTGACGGACAAGGGGCAGATGGGGTCGATTCACTGCATGGGTGGGCTAATAATAGTTGCTGGGCTTCCGGTCCACAGCGGTCCGTCCAGGCCATCGTTCACTTCAGGTTTCCACGTGTTGGCAGTCCAGCACTTCAGCTAATGCCCTGGTCTGGTGCAAAGGTCCCCCCCCCTGATTACAAAGGCTCAATGTGATGAGTGGTTGCATCCCAGTGTGATAAATGCAATGTGCCTAACCAACACGCACTCCCTCAATAGCCATCCCGCCCCCGAGCCAAAAGGACCTGCCTGCAATGCACCCAACAGAGCGCAGGTCTCTCTATGGTGGTCCCCCTCAGTGGCTCGTGCGTGCAACCCACGTAAGCCAGGCTATTGTCGTGCGGGGATGGCGCCATATCTAGCGAAATTAGCCTGTGTCAGGGTGTTATTTCGAGCAATCCTTCCAGCGTGAGACTCCATTGCGAACTGTGCGCAGTCACATTAGTGGGCCTCTCAATGCGTAAATCAATGGGAGCTGCGCCGGATGGCCACAGGACAATACGTGCTACGTAACCATATCTGCGCCTCGTTGGTGATGCCGTTGGTGATGCCGTTGGTGATGCCGTTGGTGATACTGTTGGTGATGCCGCGGATGGCGCTTAGGGGTGTGATAAGTCCAATAATCACAGCCAGAAGCGCCCAACTGAACTTCACGTCATGTGCAGGATCATGCAAGGTGGCATTGAGGATGGATACAATAGCTAACTGCCGCAAAGACACCTACCTCCCTTGGACGATCGACCCATGGAAGGGATGAAGGGATGCTCCTTGATTCGCCGAGCCAACAGTTAACCTTTGTGACGGATTGGGCAATAAGCCCTCCAGATGTGCAGAACACAACGCGATAAGGAGAGTGTTGTCTACCACAACCAGCCTTCTTCCCTGTCTTTGTGGTATGATTTTGAAGTGACGACGTGGGCATTAGGGGTGGGCATTCAGTACTGCACCAGTAGGTATCCCAGCTGCAGCAACAAGCAGCATAGCACAGGGCAGCAGCAGTAGGTACTGCAGCAGGTATTACCCACATGGCTTTTCCTGCAGCCAATAAGCTGTGCAGAACTGCTCAAGAACAATGAACAAAAAAAAAAGAACAAGCCAGGACCCGAAGATCCCGCTAACTCAATCTGAGACCCCGATACGTGAGCCCCGCTACTTGAAGTTCAAATTGTTAGGTTTGCAGGGCACTTGCAACACCTAAAAAATCCGTTGCGATCCCGGCAGCTTACTCTGAATGTTGAATGATGAAGCATTCTATTCGTGATGGTCTACATCGATGACTTCATCCACCCCGCACGTTTCAGGTTTTTCTTGCAAATTACTCACTCTTTCAAAGGTCAAACAAGCTGGCCAACGATATGCTCATTTCCCTGTGGATTGGCGCCGGCGCGTTTAACCGTCTGGCATCATCAGAAAAAAAGAGGCTGAAATACCTGATCAAAAGACATAACTGCCATTCGCCTAGATGAGTAGCATTGGAATGTACAATCAGATTCTTGATCGGTGGGTAGTCCCGTGTCCAGGACTTATCACTATAAGTTCTGTAAGCCGTGTCATAGATATCATTCAAAGCATGCTGGGCGATTATATATCCAGCAGTTGAGCGGTTTTCCATGGTAGGGCTTGGAATTAGCAGTATCGAGAAATTTTCTTAAGAATCACAGCGGATTATATACCAATGTTAGTACTGAGGTGCCAGCAACTTCATCTCGTCGTTAATGATACCCGTCGCAGGTCAGGTGCTTATCGCGCGATAAACTAAAATTAGCACGGGACGATAAGCGCTCGCAATTGGGTCAAAGAGACCATTCGACCGCGCCAAGCTGGCTACCATAGTGTACTTGTCCTAGTCATCCCATCGTTCTTCTGATCAGGAACTTGCACAATGTCACCCCAGTCACATGCCGAGAGGCCGCAGCTATATCATGAGAACATTCTAGACATGTATAGACCTAGACGCCTTTCTGGCGAGCCTGATCGATATCGCCTCACCGAATGCCGAGCACGAAAGCCAATCTTTCCTCTCAAACCATTAATAACCCAAAAGGCTTTGGTTATTATGTCTCCTCTACACGTGCTAACTCTGTACATAGAACTTCTGGTTCCGTACCCGTTGGGTTCAGACGCTTAGCCGACAGGTCGATCGCGACTACACAAACGTTTATTATGCCCAGCTACGACCGGTCCCAATACTTAGCCTTGCTCTTCGACTGCTTGACTTTTCTTCCGAGATCCGCTAGAACTTGGGCGCAAAGGATATTCCCCGAGTGGTTCCTCCCAGCTAATCTTATCATCAAATGTCGCAAAGACGAGGATCCAGAGCATCTTGACCCCGTCCCTGCTTATGGCCCTCTCTTGAGCAATTTTGACAACGAGTGCAAAGCCTATGAGCAACTGCAACCCCTCCAGGGTATCACGATTCCAAAATACTACGGCCGGGCAAACTGTAAAGGGCGACATGCTATCCTAATCCAATATATCCCAGGGTCAAACCTATCGGAGCCTGAGAGCGGGACGCTGACTTTCGATGAGGCAAAAGAGTTACTGGAAAAGTGTTACCTGGAGCTAGCCCAATGTAAGGCATGCCAGACGGACTGCAACATAAGGAATTTCATTCTTTTGCCTGATAGAAAACGTCTTATGACGGTGGATTTAAAATACATGGTGGTTATGACAGATGAGAAGCTCCTAAACTTTCATGCAGTTGGCTATCCGCAAGACCTATTAGGGAGTTATTTGAGGATGCAGAAGTGTCTAAGGTTTGATGGTTTACTTGAGGCGGCTTGAAGCAACTTTACGTAGATCTATTTTTAGGCGTGATAGCAGCGCCAGAGGTAGTGTGAAGCGGATCAGCAATTATTCAGGGACCCCGCTATCTAAGCATACTCGTTTTAACAACTAAATTTGTGGTGAAGCGGGGCAAGAAGTCCTGGCCTGGTCCAGAAACAACATGTCACGAATGCGTCTGGTCGCAAGTCATCGCGACCCTGTACTTATCCCTGGGCCAGGGGAGACCTTGTCTTTCTTTGTTTCTCTTTGCGCTACGTCTCACGTCTAGACCCGACCTATCCTATACTGCCAATGCTCTGCCCCCTCCCCTTCTCCCTATGTCACGATTCCGACCTCTGATCCCGATACCAGACCCGAAGCCGAGATGACAAGTTACGACAAGATTGCCCAGGCAGACGCCGATGACCAATGCAGAGCTTGGATACGATGGCTCATCAACGCGAAAGACGAAGTCGTAGCCTTCGTTGATGCTCGCTTGGATGGCCAAGGAACCGGGAAGTATCTCGGATTCTTTAAGGGATCATTCAACATCAGCTTCCACATTGGATTTGGAGGACGGCAGCCGAGTGCTCTTATTTGCTTCGCGAAACCGGGCCATTCAGTGTCGCCTTGGCGGGCTGAAAAGGTGACGAACGAAGTGCTGTTTATCTAGTACCTGCGCGAATCCACTACCATTCCCCTACCTTGCATACGCTGCTGGGGTTCAGCTGAGGAGAGCCCCCAACAGTTAGGGCCATTCATCATTGTGGATTTTATTGAAGGGATTCGTTTATCGACTTTTCTCAAAGAACCTACGGATGACGACCGAGCAGATCTGATTCTGAACCCGGCCATTGATGAGGCATCATTGGACATCATTTACGATCAGCTTGCCGACTACATACTTCAACTTTCTCGGCTCGATTTCCCCCGTATCGGTGCTATCTCCAGGGACGACGCTTCGATGACATGGACTGTCTCTGGGAGGCCCCTAACATATAACATGAACGAGTTGGCGACAAACACAGGCTACCCAGCAGATCAATTCCCTACTACGCCATTCGATCGTGCGAGTGACTTCTTCCAGGCAGTTGCGCAGCAATACATTCTTCACCTAGCCACCCAGCGAAACCTAGCCGTCAACGAAGACGAGGTTCGGAGGCGGTTCGTCGCCCGTTATCGGTTCGAACAGCTCATCCCAGAGTATTGCATCGAGAATGCTGGGCCTTTCAAAGTTTTCTGCGACGACATGCAACCTGCGAACATGCTCATCGACCCAAATACCCTCCGCATCACCACTCTGCTCGATTTCGAGTTCACAAACAGCATGCCGGCTCAGTTTGTGTATGACCCTCCTTGGTGGTTATTAATACGGGGCCCCGATATGTGGCTTGAACGTTATGGTATGGATGAATTTCTAGCACGGTACGTGCCTAGGATGGAACAGTTCCTGCGAGCGCTGGAGCGAGTGGAAGCGAGGTCAGCGTCTGCTGGAGACGGAGAGCCGGTGAGGCAGCCTCTTTCTAAGCGGATGCGCGATTCGTGGAAGACTGGACGTTTCTGGTTCAACTATGCGGCAAGTACATGCCTAGATGTCGACCTCATTTACTGGAAATCTTTGCATGATCAAGGCGATGGTAATCATGATGATTTACTTGATGTGGCCACACGAGCAGAGGTAGAGCTACTCATAAAGGTGAAGATGGAACAATGGAAAGAGTACGAGAAGGAGTGCGCTATGCGTTTTTACCCATTGTGCAAAGAATCTCAACGGCTGTAACTTGAGCTTATTTATCGGCTAGAGACATGCTGGAGTCTTAGAGAGTCTTCGTTGGGAAAAGGTAGAAAGCAGTGCGCAAGTTCCTGAGGCCATTCCCAACAGCCGCGGTTGTCTGTGGGGAACGAACTAACAAGGATTCAGTTTCAACAAGCCTCCACAACCCATTAACAGGAAGACAACGGATCCTTGGGAAAACGCAAATGAGGGCCAAAATTTCGATTCGATTCATTCAACGGTGTTTCTCGGGGAATTTTGCTGAGTGCCATTTTCCCAAGTATCAGTTCGCTACATACCTTACCCAAGACTGGCAAACACCAGACCAGGCACTTCACAACCCTCAGTCCAAACAGTGAGAAAGGTCCAAGCCAATCAAACCCCTCCGCATCCGATCTATCCGTTAGACAGTTCGTGTCCCGTTTAAGATTTCCCAAACTAGCCATCTTGGCTGGGGCTCCGGTCCAATTTGGGTAATTGTCTGTCGGCCCCCCTCTCGCCCCGCCGATCTGAAACAGGAACCAGCCGTCTGGAAGAAGTTTTCGACGAGCTCTACGAGTTTCACCGCGTGCTAATGTCGAGACGGAGTATGAAACGTCGTTCGGATTCAGTCAAGGCCCCGGTTCGTATTGCAACTGGCGTCGGAACTCGGCACAGGGCGTTTGGCAATGATCGTTTGATTTGATCGTGGTTTACTATAAAGTCGGCGATGTCGTCCTCCAGAAAGCATGGAAGCCATCAACTCGTCATTATCACCCATCGCCGACAATAGGAACACAACACATGCAGAGTTTGCTGAAATTCAAACAGACTCATACCTCGACCATCACAAATAAGCAACGAAAATGCCTTCCTACAACCAGATTGTCAGCGCTCTCGCCGTAATGGCTGTGGCTGGTACCAACGCCGCCTTTGGCCCTGCCTTCAGCACTGGTCCAGTCGCCTCCAACTCTTTCATCCGTGAATCCACGTCCACTCTCGTTCTCCCTGCTCCCCCGACCAACAACCAGGGTGATGCCTCTCTTTGGGTTGGAATGGGCACTTCCAATGGTGATCTGATTCAGTCTATTGCCGACAACGCAAAGAGTACGGTTGTCGGTGCTTCCAAATGGAACATCTTTGCCTATACACTCCTAGCCAAGGGCCGTAGGTTTCCCTTCTTAATACTTGACAGATCAGAGAAGTACACTAACAATCAATCTTTCTTAGCCTCTGGTGGCCAGGAGCCTGTTCAGGGAGACGAGTCACCTGCTGTTGCTGGGGATAAGATCACAATGCACTGTGAGTAGCCAATTACTTTGTTCCTCTTGTCGTGGACGGATACTAACACCTGTGCAAAAGACAAGTACAATGATTCCACCAAGCAGTACGACCAGACGACCCAGATCAACGGCGTGACTGTATCTACCCTCTCCACTACAGACGGCTACGCCCAAGGCTGGGGCAGTGCTGTGGAGTGCGCCGCCGAGGACTGTGGCAGCATGGGTGCTCACAGTACGTGATCTCCTCCTCCCCCTCTAGAAGTAGCACGAGCTAATTTACATGTGCAGCATGGATCAACACTAAGATTATCCTGGATGTGGCGGACCCCAACTACAGCCGGACCATGGTGAAGGGCGCAGGTGTCACCGGCGAAATGTCGACCTCTGATGGCGGCAAGACCTGGACTATCAGCACTATTAACATCCCCGCGTATACATTCTAAGAACTAGCATTGAAAAATGGTTTTCCTGGTTAAAAGCATGCTGGATGTGCTTATCAGGAGGCAATGATGGATATCTCATATTAGACGTACATGCATTGTATTGATAATTGAAGCAAAGGTTGACCGAGCAGTCACACTGAGATGCACGAATCGTGATTGTCATTCATTTCTCAGAAAGGCTTTTAAAATCACCAGAAACATAAGGGCTGGGCCGGGTTCATATACGGCCAAGATGTGGGGTGTGAGGAACTGTACTGTTGCGGATCATGATCGTGTTCTCTGCTTTTGCCGTCGTGGCCTGCCCCAAGGGAGCTCCACTCCGATCATCCGCTCGCCTATACCCTTGTTCACCCTGCGCCTTGAAGCTAAAATTATAACGGTGCCTATCGAGCCCAGCGGAACCGTTGCTTCAATCCGCCTACGCTTACCGACTGCTCGGTCTCGATGACTTTGCCGGGTACTCAATCCGCTACGTTGTTGCCAAGCCAAAGAGGGAGACTGGGAAGAACCTAGAAAGCTGGTCTCTTCGATGAGCCCTTGTCGGAGATTCTCGACGGGAAGCTATTCAATCGAGAGATTTGATCGTACCCATGATTCGTTATTTATTACAACGCATGGCATGTGTTTGGCTTACCGTGTGTTCCGAGCGCCACTCATCACAAATCAAATCAAATCATGGCACCGCGGGCGAGTCGCGACTCCAACTGATGTGCCGTGATTCGAGCGCCGGGTCCCCTGACAGCGCCTTGACAGCCGCGACCCCTGGCCTCAATATGCCCCGAAGAGGACTTCTCCTTGGCCCTCTGATTTGCTGGTTTCTGGCATGTGCTGTGCTGTTTAGAGCCCCGTCCTCCCGGTCTTTCCGCTAAGTGTCATGGTCATACGACAATAAGGCCATCCCAAACCGCCGCCCCAGTTATCGCCCCCATCGACATCCGATCTTGCCCCTGCCCACCAATCAGGATCTTCGTTAATCGGATGCAACGCCTTTATAATTAATTCATCTTCCTTCCAGGTTCTGTCCCCTCGGATTCTCGCACCTGGAGCGATGTTCTCATAAAATAATCCCCCCTCCTTTTTTTCCTTTTCTTTTGCCTCTTGTTTCCTGCTAGTTTGTCTTCAGTCCATTCCTTCTGTCTGGATCATTCCCGCAGTTGCTCCAACCTCCCAATGGCGACGCAAACACTGCCAACACTCACTCGCGGCGACGTCGAGTCTCACCGCTCAACTTCCTCATGCTACGTAACCGTCGGCAACGAAGTCTACGATGTCACCGATTTCATTGAAGACCACCCCGGTGGCGGCGAGCTGATCATGGAGTACGCCGGCAAGGACATCACCGCCATCCTCAAGGACGATGCGTCGCACGCCCACTCCCAAGCGGCCTACGACATCCTCGAAGACAAGCTCGTGGGCCTCCTTCCCTCCGCCAGCGCAAATGGTAGCGCCAACGGCAGCGCCAAGGGAGCCGTCAGGCGCAAGGTGCACGCGCGGACCGGGATGGCGTGCGAGGAAGACCTCAGCGTGGACACCGACTTCGACCTGGACCTCCGAAAGCACAAGTTCCTGGACCTCAGCAAGCCGCTGCTGATGCAGGTGTGGAGGAGCGGCTGGAGCAAGAGGTTCTATCTCGACCAGGTTCACCGGCCGCGGCACTACAAGGGCGGCGAGTCGGCGCCGTTCTTTGGCAACTTCCTGGAGCCGCTGTCCAAGACGGCCTGGTGGATGATTCCCTTGACGTGGATCCCCTGCGTCACGTACGGAACCTATGTGGCGTCGCAGGGCCTCCATCCTCTCGCCCTGTTCCTGTACTTTGGTTTTGGTTTTGGTCTCTGGTCGCTCATTGAGTATGCGCTACATAGATTTCTGTTCCATCTCGACTAGTAAGTTACCCACCCATAGAGCGCTCCTAACGTATTCAATAGTGGCTAACACCTGCCCCTTATAGCTATCTTCCCGACAACCGAGTAGGAATTACGCTGCATTTCCTGCTTCATGGAGTTCACCACTACCTCCCCATGGACAAGTACCGCCTCGTCATGCCCCCGGCCCTGTTCTGCGTCCTCTGCGCGCCGTTCTGGCCCCTCGCCCACGCCATCTTCTTCTACGACTGGTACGCGGGGACCGCCGGCTTCTGCGGCGGTTTGTTTGGGTACGTCTGCTACGACATGACGCACTACTGGATTCACTTCTCCAGCCCGCCGCTCTGGTACAAGGAGCTCAAGAGGTATCACATGGCGCACCACTACCTCGAGTATGAGCTCGCGTTCGGCATCACCAGCAAGTTCTGGGACGGCGTGTTCGGCACCGGCCTCCCCGAGAACCCCAAGATGGAGTAAAAATCGCCCGGCGAGGCTAAACGTTGTTTTCTTCGGATTGGGATCAGATCTTGCGTGGTGTGGGCGGGATATTCCCCCCCTCTCATAGGTGTATAATTTAATGCATGAGATATGTGTACGCCGCATTCCAATCAATCGAGGTTGGGAATGATGGCTGTTATCTGAAAATGAAAAATTAATTCGGGATGGCTGGGACAGGGCGTGTGATTCTGAAAGCTTCAAACGTAAATAGGAAAGGACACTTTGTCAAAATGAACAACTAATTCCAAACCAATTCTAAACCACAGACACTAGGTGTCTTCAGATCTGCGCATATTGTCGCAATATATCCACAGAAGTATCCGCAAGTAAGAAGGCAGGAACAGAAAGATGGCAAAACATGATGTGAAGGACTTCTACAGAACAGGTCGTCTTGAACAGCTCTCTTTGCAATCCTAAAATATGCTCAACAAGACTAAGAAAAGGGGAACCCAGCTTGTCATGATGGCGCCCAGGCGAATGGGACTTTAGCTGCTGACATCCTGCACCAACTGGCGACGAGTGGTTTGATAGAAGCCCAACCATTTAAGATAGAGTCACCTGAGAAGGATTTGCAGCAGTCTCCATTCGCAGATTCCGCACGAAAACGTCGATAGATATCCATTAATCTTACAGGATTGTACTATTGCACCTCCTGATCCACCTTGATACGCAAACACTGGTGGATATGCATTCATCTTCGAGAATTGTACTATTGCTCCTGCGAATCCTCCTCCTTTGCACTCGAATATCGCATTCGTGGAGTCCCCTGTTGAGCGTCTTGTTCTTTGGGAAGTTGAAGCCCAAAATTGCCTAGACCTAGCAGTAGAAATCTGATTACATTTCTTTCCAATCATCGTATATTACATCTATCTCGAACTTTTGTGCTCAATATGTTTGTGAAAACTATCTCCAAAACAACTTACGAGTGTGGCGATGAGGAGACTCGAGATTTCACTTTCACATCTTGTGACGATCAAAGCAAACCAGGCCACACGGCCAAGGTGAATCCTCTAGGTTCGAAGAGAGTCAAAGGAAGATGCGGCAAGGCCAATTGTAAGAATCCCTGGGCTGGCTATGTAAGTTCAAGTTAGCCTTGATTCGCAGTGTGTTGTTCCAGCGCTAATAGACCCGAAGCTGCGTGCCTGAGGGTATGGCTGTTTACTCGCGGGGAAACATACTACATTGCAATAGCGAGGAACATGATTTGCTAGAATCGAACCTTTATGCCGGAATTAGTAACAATCACTAGATCGTAACTAAATTTGGGATTCAGTTGCGTTCGAAAATTCGTGCCACCGACTATAAAATTCCAATGAATTCCCCCCTACTACCAAACATTCGATGGACTTTAATAAATTTACAGATTGTTTATCGATAATATTGAAGATATGCACCCAATACTATACCACGAAAATATACACTTGTGGTGATTCTGAATCAGAGGATATATTATTCGACAATTGCGCCAATATAACCGCGGCCGGCCATACGGTGAAACAAGCGCCGCTTACGTCAAAGAGGGAGAGAACTAAGTACGGTAAATATGGTTACAGGAACCCTGACGTAAGGAGCGTGATTCAAATTTTGAACATATTTATTACTAACAGAAGATAAAGCCGCCAGCATTATAGATAGAACAGTGGTTATAGTTAGGGGCCTTATAGAAGAATATCCACCAGATCCACGATATTATCTACATTTAAGAACTCATTTCTCCAACAGCCAAGAATGATTTCTTCTCCATAAAGACCCTGTACCTCAGGAAAAATACCTTGTGAGAATTGTTTATCAACATAAGTCTCATACTCCTCCATTGCCTCAAATGATTCAAAGTATCCACCAGGCCCACGAAATGGCCAGTGGCCAGTAGCGATTGTGTAGAGAATAGAACCTAGGCTGAATATATCAATAAGGGCAAGCTCGCTTGTAGTTAAGCTAGGATTAAAAAACCCAGAATCTGGGAGTTTGGTACTATATATTTGGAGTTGAGAGCATGTAGATCCACCAAAGTCGCAGAGCCGGAGGTCAGGCTGTGATGGTTCACCGGAGAGAAGGAAATTATCAGGTCGTAAATCGCAGTGGAAAACACCGTGACTATAAATATAGGCGATCGAGGCAACAATCTGTGTAAACCATTTTTTCATCAAAGTAGGATTCATTTGATTATACTGATCGTCAAGGAATCGCTGGAGATTACAAGTTGCTTCAGTGAAAAGCAAGCCAGTCGGAAACTCGGTTTGCCAACCTAAGTATCTTGATAAGGTTAGCAAGAGTGAAAAGATATAGTATAAAATACCTACTCAATAATGCGAGGGTGATTTCCCAGCCTCTCTAGAATAAGCCGCTCGGTACGGTAGCTACTGAGTACACTAGTTCGCTCTCGTATGATCCGATCTTTCAACAGAGTCACCGGAGCTTTTAACAAGATACCCGGCTTAACGCGGAAGAAGAGAGCCGTCGAGCCAATAAAATCTCGCCCTGGTATCCTTTCCAGGGCTACCTGACTCTCTGGCATTTCGGCCATGTAGATAGAGGAAAAGGGATTCAATTCAACTCTAAGAGGTAGAGTCAAGAAGAAGATGGAAATTTTGTGGGAGTTGCGGTCCGGTGCCTTTTTAAAGCTTAGGCCTCCCCAGCCAGGTTTGCTTAACTAGACTGGGTAGTGAGACAGCAGAGGAGAGTTTGCACTCCAGAAAATAGTTGGTACGTTATGTGATCAGTAGCAACGGTCGTAGCGTGTGGCCCGCAACTTTACGCCTCGGCTTATCACGTGATTCAGCACTGAATCCGTCATTATTGTCCAGCTGAGGTTAGCTGGCGCGACATCGTTGTACACAAAGCCGGGCACATGTAATTCCTACAGTGTACTGCGTAGGGGCCCCAGCCGCTCCCTCATCATATCGGCGACGAGCTGGCGGCCACTCTTGATAAAGTGGTGCCTGTTTAGACTCCCGGGTTGACCTGCAGCTTCAGTGAGTCATTGTACTGCCCGCCTAAAAATAGATCCAAGCTATCTTATACCTCAGCCGAATTGCTATCAGTACTTCTAAACCTTACAACCAATATATAATTACCCTCCACTGGTCATAAGTCTCTTAAGACATCATCCACATTAGTATACTTGTTCGTCCAACATCCTAAGATAACACTCCCTTCAAAGAGTCCTTCAACGTCTGGGAATTTGCGTTGTCTGAAGAGATCATCGACCTGTCGATCGTAGCTTTCCATTTCCTCCACTGTCCTGAAAGGTCCAGAGCTCCGGTGTGGCCAGTGCCCAGCAAGGATACTGTAGAGGAGAGATACGACGCTGAATATATCGGTCGCCGTATGGGATACCCAATCTGAATTCGGGTCGAAGAAACCAGGATCTGGAAGATGTTTACCATCCAAGCCGAGCTTTGCGCATGTCGAGCCACCAAAATCGCAGAGCCACAGATCTAGAGATATTGGTGTAGTAGCGTGCACCAGGAAATTCTCTGGGCGTAGATCTGAGTGTATTACACCACGGCGGTGTATATATGCGATCGACTCAACGACTTGTCGGCACCATTTTTGGCGGATAAACAGGGGTATGGAATCACCATTGTCATCGAGGTACTGCTGGAGGTTGCCATGGCTGGCTTCGACGAGGAGTAACCCTTGCGGCTTATCTTGCCATCCACGATATCTGGCGTAGCATGAGTAAGATGGATTAAAATTCTGATAGAAAACAGGAAGACCAGGAAGACTGACTTCACGACTCTGGGGTGTTCCCCTAATATATCGAGAATTTGCCGTTCAACCGCAAAACTATGGGCGATATCATCGGTGAGTCTTTGGTAGGCACTACTCTCCTTCCAGATTCCCACGGGTCATTTCAAGATAACCCCGTCCAGTCGGTAGAAGCGGGATGTGGAACCCCGAAATGACGGTAATAAGATCATAAGGTTGGGGAGGGTCCCTGCAGCGAACACAGTTGTGCCTGGTTTTGTCCTTGCCATGCCACCAGCCACTGCACCAGAGAGTCAGAAGTCTGTCGCCGGGACAGAGATTCCGTCCAGTTTTCTCCCACATGGGGCGCCACGCGATGCGGTTCCGCCTACTCCATTCGATCTGGAGCAAAGCATGGGCCTCGGAGAGTCACCTAAAGCCAAGAGCATGCCAAATATGATCCCCCAGGAGAAGCAAGCTTCCATCAGCCGCCATCCTAGTGGTGCGACCGAATCAGTCTGTGAAGCCGAGCATATTGACGAAACCGCAATTGGTGATGAGACTGCAATTGATGATGAGGATGCAGTTGGCTCCTCTGACTGGGAGGATTCAGATAACGGCAACGATAATACGGATAACAAGCACTTCCAGCGCGTTAACTCCGTGGTCCTCGCCTCCGCCTCTGGGAAATCTCTCATCACCCTAATGCTCAACGCCAATGACCTCAAAAACCATGCCTCCCAATTTACTTCAGCAATCCCGCAGTCGCGCAAACCTGAGGGTCCTTCTTCTGTTGTCTCTCCCAATGGCTCCGATTATGGTCCCCTTGTGATGAGGGGTAGCCGCCAGGATCCTTTAAAGCCCAATCGGGACATTCTTCAGCCAACAGCCCAGCCCATTCCCACTACGGATCTTGATCACGGCCAGGCAGCTCTCTCTCCTCGTACAAATCGTCGCGCCATGCTCGCCACGGAACTATCCGAGTCTCTTCGCCGCCATCTCCTCTGGGAGCGGTCACAGAGCTCCTCAACTGCTAATGCTGTTCTTAAGCGACGGCATACATCACATGACATACCTAGTCTTAGGCAATTCCCGGAGAAGCCGTGTATGAAGAAGACTGACGGTGTTAATGCTAGTAGCTGGAACCAGTGTTTTGTGAAGGAGAGTTCTGATGGCTACCATTCCAAGGGTTGGTAGATTGGGCCAGGTCTTCTTGGTCAATTCATGCACCGCCTCTCACGCCTATTCGAGAGATTCCCCAAGGAAGTCTACGGACCATCCCTTTTATTGTTGCCCATGGCCCGTCCGCTCTGCTGATGCCATAGCTGAGATGATCTGGATATCGAACCAATTCCCTAAAAAGTCTTGATGGGATGAAGGACGATGATGCTAGTAACCGGCTAGGCTTTGACACTTCTCTATATTTCATTTAATACTAAAATACATATACTTTCAATGAATGTATGTTGAACAGACCGCAACTACGTAAAGGTAATATGTAGTTATTGGAGGAAAGAAGGTGTAACGATTGGCTGGGTATTAGGCCACAGGGTAGGCTGTTATGGAAGAGACTTCTGATTTGTGTTAGCAGGAAGACTCGCGGAGACTTGCGTTGGACGAATGTCACAGACAGATGGAAGAGCTAGGTAGTTGGGAGCTTATGTTATTGATTGCCAAAGAGTAAATGCTTGAAGCTTGAATAATACAGTCAAGGATCATTCAGTGAGCGGCCTGTGTGTCCGGTGTAGCAATTGTTTTTTATTTTTATTTTTTTTATTTTTTATTTTTATTTTTATTTTTATTTTTTTTAAAACCACTGTTGCCAGGCGTTGGAAGCCCAGTTAAGCGCCGAGCAGCCATCATTCTCAGAGACTTCTGGAAGCACGATAGGGAGATCTATATTCTTTGTACAATGGCGACAACCTTTGCAGTACTTGGGGCTCTGTGCACTACTGACTACGTCAATTACGTTCAATCGTGGTGGGCAAGCAAAGCGTCGAAACCTGGTGCATTAGCCTAAATTGTGCGAAACCACGTTGGTCTACTTCCGAATACGCATTTCACTACAACAACCACTACTATTGAAGAACTAACAACTTTGATACACAAGGTGAATGGTGATAAACCCTGGCAGATCTTCTTGTGGTATGAAGGAAGCCTTGATCCGTTGATTCAAATCGGAGATTGCTCCTCGGGATAAGGGTTGAAATGAAAATACCTGCTTTCAGGCTTTTGTTGCAAGCACGTGCGCCTTCAGAGAATGGATATAGGAATATAGCTCGAGACGAAGATGAATTTGTTCCTGGGGTTGATGCGCATGGAAGCAGCACATAGCGAGGACGATATCTCTATTATACTTGCTGTTTTATGCTTGCGAATGTTAGAGGCCTATTGAACCAAGTCCTTTCCCTTCTTCACAAGTCGGTACGCTGAACTCCCAAGAACCTCGCATTCTTGTCCATGCTCTAACTTCAGTAGCTCGAATTGGGTTCTCTGCGCCGCCGGTGATGTCTGAATAATACTGAAAAAGCCATCTTTGCCGTTGGCCTAAGTCCTCACAGCACCTCTGTCGCTTTGTTTGATGACCAGAACGCCCACAACATCGCGAACGTCCAGGCCTATGTAGAAGCCATCTCCTCGATTTTCGGAGCCAACCTCGACTGGGAATTCAAACTGAGGCAGCATTAGCCCTGCATTATTGATTATTGGTTCGCTCGTACCGTCTTCTCGAGGCTCTGTTGGAGATGCTTCTCGTCGTCAGTGTAGTCGATCGTTTCGGCCATTGCATTCCGGACCAGCGAAGGCTAGCCGCACCTGTTCCGAGTCAGTCCTGTAAGACGAAGGAGAAATGGAAGCAGGAGGAGAATCAGACCGACCTTTTTTCGATTGTAGCGCTAAGGGTTCTCATTCCCCTTTGTCTTGCACATTGCACATGAAGTGCTTTGGATGGAGCGAAGTAGACGTGAGACGGATGACTGGGCTGGCTTTATACATTTCAGGATGTGGATCCCTTTGGAAGGAGGGGTAGCGGGGTAGCAAAGACCTTTGAGAGATTAGTAGAAAAAACAAGCGGCGATAAGAGTAAGCCATAGATGATAAGAGACAATAAGCCATGATATGCGAGAAACAAAGTTGATAAGAGGGCGTAAGAGATGATGAGAGATTATAAAAAATAGTAAGCGAAAGCAAGCGTTGATAAGAGAGGATAAGAGATTATAAAAAATAATCAGTGATAATAAGAAAAGGAGTCGCAAGCTCCGTTTAGCGCTAATAAATAATAAGAGGTAATAAGATCTAAGAAGTAATAAAAAGATATAACAACAGCTGATCAGGCATATCAAGCTCTGTCCACATCAAAGAAGAAATAATAACCAGTTTCAAGGCCTAGACTCTCAGCCGCTAGATTTTTACATAGTAAATCACTTTGTGCAGCTGCAATGAGTCTATTCTGAGTGGCTTGATGAAGCTCAGAAATACGGTCTACAATGAGCGCCTTGGTATTTCTACATAGAAATGAGTGTACCAACGTAGTTAAACATCACGCTGTATGCTAAGAACGAAATTCTACAAAACAGTATCCAATGGGGGAAGATAATTAAGCGGTCCGACAGTTCGCACGTGGCTTCATTCTCCCAGGATTTGCGCACTGAGCAATTGCCCTCACCGCTTGCCTGAAAGGCGATAAATGTCTGGTCTGACATCTTCCCAACGAATGGCATTCTGTGGAGAACGAGCGAGTGGAAACGGTGGTGCGCCGGACGAGTTGCGGCGGGGGGTCGCTGTGGGCAAGACGAGTAAAATCCAGAGCGCGATGTGCTCGCAGCCGTGGTGGTTTGGATGCGCGTGCTTGGGCAGGCGTTTCAGCGGCAAATTTTCCATCTACCAGTGCTTATCCGAGATTGCCTCTGGGACGCATTACAAGAATTGCTACGACTGGGACACCTACGTTTGGGACTGCAACGACTGGGACTGCGACGACGGGGATCGCTGTTCTATCGTTGTTGGCCCAGTCGCATGCATTTTGCCCCGCAATGATTGAAAATAGCGATGCTTTCCCAGGTTGGCCGAGGGATGTGACGACTATGTAATTGAAATGGGGGGGGGCTATTATCTACGACTAGAGATTGTGACCGATATTCCACGGCCAGGAATGGTGTCGCATCTCGTCACATCTATTGTGTCATGGAACAAAAAACGACTGTGAGTGAGCCATGAGTGGGATAGAATTGATTGGTTTTAGAAAGTGTACGCCTTGGTCACTGGCTGATGCTCGCTTGACTTGGCATTATTGTGGCGGCGTGCAGAGCCAATGTCTCGGAGCATCAAAGCCTTGCTGATATCAATTGATGACAAGATGCTACCGGACCATCAAATGGCCGGACTTGAAACTATCTCGGCGAGGGATCGTCGAGCCAATAGGATTAGGCGAGAGATCGTTGAGCCAATGAGAGGAATAAAAACTAGGTCCGGCCAGAAAAGAGTGGAGGCAGGAGCAGAGGCAGACCGACCTTTTCTCGATTGCAGCGCTCATTGGTCTTGCTAATTTGGGTCTTGCATATTGAGCAGAGCCGACGTGGGATGGATGAACTAAGTCTACCTCCCAATCATGTCGCATCTCGTCATTGAGTGCACTCCGTAGAGGTACCTGCGAGCACATATTCACGGAGGGAAGCAAAGTAAGCCGGCAGCTATAACCAAATGCAACCGTGAGTCGGTGGCTGCCCCACCGCGCTCCACTACGCCCCTGAGGGAGGAAACAATCGCCCTCTCAGCTGCTCTCCCTCTCCGCTCTGTCAGTGGACAATGCCCAGTGACCCATGATGTCTCCCATAACCAGGGGCTGCCAATGGCCCACGACTCTATCGTATGCCGTGGATCTAGGCCCGGCAGCTGTGGGTCAGTGGGCAGTGTGTGCCGGCAATTGTGTCGGGTGTCGCCTGGCTCCTGTCAGGCATTTCCCCCCGTTTTCCCTCAAGGATTCCGACTTCCGGCGAATTAATAAGATAAGTTTTAGTCCCGGCCCGCTGGGTATCGAGATCCGGGCAAGACTTCCCCAGGCAATAACTGTGTATTTAATTAGTGCCCCCCATCCCAACTCAAATGAGAGGAAACTGGCTTGGGCGATTGAACACGCGTACAACTGGAGCACACCAGCTCAACAAAGTGCACTGCAGTTTTAACCTCCAATAGTGCATGTGCGGGCAGAGCCTTGAACCCAACCACCTGCCGTCCTGCGTACATACCCAACCGGTCAGCTATGTGACTGGCCGCGTGCGGCTGAGTATCCTTGCTGGCGAGGACCGGAGTGTCTCAGCGCCTGCATCTGTATCCTGTGGAAGACCCTGTGCGATAACCCCAGAGTGGCATAGATCTGTAGGTAGGGGGAGATGTTTCCTCACTCTTCGGCTGGCGCCAACTGAAACAATGTTGGTAATGAAGACCTCCTTCCATTTCTCTCCTCTTAATTTGTGAGGGACAGAGGAAACCAAAACCAAAGCAAGCAAATTCGTACAGGCTCCACGCCAGTGAGCTCATTCTGTCCAACGTTGGTGGGTTGCTGAAATCGGTGCCTTTGGGCGGGGGAACCGGCTTCCCATTGCATGAATGTAGTACAGCATCGCCGAGCACCAGCCGACGGTCTCCTGGACGGACAGATACCACAAGGCTCGCCGAATGCTTTGGAAGTAGGAGGATACAGACTGGCGTCATTGATAGCGCACCCTTATATCTACATACCTCCTGGCGCCGCCTTACCCAGGATAAGGCTCTGTACATTCAAGTACAACTCTTATCCTTGTCTGCGAGTGCAACTAAATCCTGTTGAAATGTTTCACTCTGCCGATATCGCGAGTAGGTCCACAGTAAGGTAGACAGGTCATATTCATGCTTGCGTTGTTTTTTTTTGTATCGCCGATGGTCCTGTCCTCCTCCTCTTCCAGCCTATTCATACATGTTGAAACGGGTGCCTATCGCCCAAACCACGAGGTTCCCGCGGCAGAAAATGGACACAAATTCATCCTCAATGAATTCAAGGATGTAAAAGACCAGGAACGGTATATAGCTGGATCACCTCGTTGGATCATCCGTTGATTGCTTGTGAGTAGGGCGCCAGCCTTGTTGCGATTCCATACCGCAGAGCGGGGTTTGAAATAGGCTGCACCGTCATACATATGCATTATGGCCACCGTCATGGCTCCTATCAGGTAGTCCAGCAGTCAGCACTAATGCATGAGACAACTTGCGGGCTCTTATCAATTATACACAATAATATTGTGTTTTCGGTCCTTATATACGGGTGGTCCCCCCGTGGGATCAGACTTGACTGCTCATCTCTTCTTCATCAGCTTCTATACCACACTCTTCTGTGCACCCTTCGTCTTGGTCCTGTGGCAATCATTTTCTCTTCTCACGTTCTCTTGAGCTTTGCCTGTCTCCGTGTTGTCGCAAGAAACATGGCGACGCAGTTGCAGCCCCGTGATGCCAAGCTCGAAGATCTCCAAGGCATCCTCAAAACCGACTTGAGCGCTTTTGACGGCAATCCTGAGCGAGTCAAGAACATAGCAAAGAATGGCTTGGAACAAACGAAAGAGAGACTCTTGGACAAGTATGCAAAGTACATCAACAATACTGAGCGGTTCAAGACAATTGTCGTTGAAATCAATGGCGACATCGCATGCATCGGCGTCCTTGATTTCAAACCCTTCGAAGATGACAGAGGATGTATGTAAACCGCATCGTATCTGGTCCGCATAAGCTAATCATATTATCAGTGTCGGATGACGCTACAGACATTCAAAGCAAGGGTTACAACGCGTATAATGATGTGTTTCACACATACTTCGCCAAGTATGCGGGAAAGCTTGTGATGCTTCGCACCCTGGCTACTCATCAGGACAACCAACGCCAAGGCTGTGGCAAAGCTATTCTGGCCTCACTGAAGAAGGCGGCAGCTGAGGGTGAGCAGCGGGTGATTGCGGTGTACTCAAGCACAATGGCAGAGGCCTTTTACACAAGAGAAGGCTTCAGGCTTGAGGGAACCCGCGGCAAAGCTGACAACCCGGCCCTTGGTTATGTATTCGGCGGGGTCTAAATCCGAGCCATAGTCCTTTCCGTGGCCGTTATCTCGTCATGATTCCATAGTCTCTTAGTCAGTTGCTGTCTCAAGCTCGCGCTCCGTCTGGATGTCGACAGCTTTCCCGTAGAGTTAGGTAATACTATTCGTCTTCACATGAGATCTCCGCGCAACACTCGTGTACATTTTTCATGCTTACACATGGTGATGTATACTAGGTCTTCGAGAGCTGAAGGGCCAGGGTAGCGTGGGTGCTACCGAATAAAGCCGCTATATTAAATTTAGTTAAATTCAAAGGTCAGCTTAATTAGAAACGATAGTGATAGCATGAGAATCCTTAATGCCGCTCACCCTCGCTGAAAAAAAAAGGAAGAATGGAAGTTATGAAGAATGCCAAGGTTCCAGAAGATCTTGTTTGACATAAATCAGTCTAGCGATAGTTCTCATTTCAAACTATCAGGTAGAGTTGCCCTATACACGATGTCAGCTCAATACATTTCCAAGGTTAATAAGACAACGTAGGTCCTTTTCCTCCTGACATACCGAAAATAGACAGTACCCACTTCCAAGATCCCTGATGACAAGTGCCTGGGATGTTAAACGGCAGTCGTATTTGAAAACCCCTCATTTGGGCGGTGAAGTGTTGCTTCAGTCGGCACTCAAGCGTCGATTGGGTTCGTTCGACCTATACCAGACCTTGTTAACTGATGATCAGGCGATATGGCCGACAACAAGTCCCGGCTATGCCACGCATGTGCATCTATAGACCCTCACAAGGCATGCCACGGACCCGAATATCGACCCCGTGGGGCTTCATACTCCACTCATCTCTTTTACCCTCATCATGCCTCCGTTGCGGATCTGCAAATCTCTGCTGAGAGATACAAGTGCCAACTTTGCGTTCTTATCTTGAACAGCGTTTCCAACCACAAGCCTGAGGACGTCGCGGAGGAGGACGAGTGGGACTTTGTTCTCGATGAGGCGGGTTCCGAAAAGTCTGCAGAGGGGAATGTTCCCGAGGCAGTTATCGAGGCTCACAACAGAATTTTTGGAAACGAGAACTCACCAGCCATACGCCCCGATGATATAGACTCTCCTTTAGTTCTGGAACTGGTGTTCAGAGAACGTGACCGATCCGAGTTGGAGAGCCGCTGTAGCGATCTCATCGTTTATTGGACAAGTGAAGGGGATGAAGACGGTCCTACTCGACAGAAAACAACTGGCCTATGTTTAGTATCTGGACTTGAAGGTAAGCCAAACAAACGCCGGTGCTTCCGTATGAATTCTGAATCCGTGATCTGACAGAGGTTGGCGACAGATGATTTAACAAACTTTTATGAGTCGCACGACGGACTAGCAGACCAAGATACAGGAAGTATTCCAGCATTGGATCTGACAAAGGTCTGGTTTCAATCTTGTGATTCGTCTCATGAACAGTGCCGAAAGGCCGGAGACATAAGAACCCGATACTTGCCGACACGCGTACTCGACGTCAGCGATGAGAAACACATTTTCGTTTACGTCCCTGAGAGAAAACAAAGAGATGAGTATGTCAGCCTCAGCCATTGTTGGGGCATCGGGAAGCAGTTCAAACTGGAAACCGGGTCTCTGAAAAGCCGACAAACGAATATCAAATTGCATGAGATGCCCAAAACATTCCAGGACGCAGTCCGTATCACCAGACACATAGGCTTGCGCTATCTCTGGATTGACAGCCTCTGCATCATACAAGATTCGGAAGAGGATTGGCTGCAAGAGGCTGCGAGGATGGGCCAGTATTACCGCGATGCCAGTTTCACCATATTTGCCGCGGCGGCAGACGGCGACGATAAGGGCTGTTTCTGGGATCGAGATGGTCGAATAGCCGCCCCTTGCAGGACAGCTATATTCGACAAGCTGCTTCCGATCATGAAGCCAGGAAGTGGGAACTCCGGTGCCTTCATCCAGAAGATCTCTCACCATTGGGGTCGAACGCCAATGCCAGCGCAATATCACTTCCTAGACACTGTAAGGACTTTAGATGAAAGACCGAATCCACTCAATGAGAGAGGCTGGACTTTGCAGGAATGGGTTCTCTCATCTCGCGGTCTCATCTTTGACGAATGGGAGGTCAGATGGTCTTGCCCGACGACAGAGGCTTGTGAATGTATACCTGAGGGCAGAGAGCGACAGCAGCTGCCAGCATGGTATGGGTTTGCCGACCAGACGAGCGGAGGAAACGACGCAGCAAACAAAGAACCGGGGGATCAGACACCCCGACTGCTTTCTCTTTCCTGGAACCAAATGATCCGCCGGTTCTCGACGAGAAAGCTGACATATCCCAAGGATAAGCTCCCAGCCCTGGCAGGAGTAGCTACCGAACTCTTGAAAGAAAGCATGGGGTCTTACCTGGCCGGTCTGTGGCAGCATAACCTGCGTCGAGATCTAGCTTGGTGGGTTCCGGCCGTAGCCTTAAGCACATCGCCAGATGTCACTCGGCGTGCGGCCAGTTATCGCGCACCGAGCTGGTCTTGGGCAAGTGTCGATGGAGAACTCAGAACCACAACCATCTATAGAGTAAGCGAGGAGACCACTTTGCGAGGATTAACGAAGCAAGCGCGCGACTCTGAGTGTCAGATTGTCAAATGCGAAACCATACCGCTGAGCTCTCTAAACCCTCTGGGAGCGGTAGCAAGTGGTGTTCTCGTTCTGAGGGGCCATATGCGATGCGCAGATATGTTATCGCCCTCCATACATCATGGTTTCAATACCATAACGATAATAGACCCTGAAACAAGAGAAGAACTCGGTCAGTTCCTCCCAGACGATACTTCTGCTCCTCCCCGCTACACCAAGATCTGGTGCGTCCTCCTTTACACTGGGTCCGACTTGGATATTACGTGCCTTGCACTCCTCCCAGCCGCGGATGAAGAAAGGGATGTTGTGCAACAGCACTTTTCGATCCAGCAAGATGCATTTTGTAGAGTTGGAATAGTGCGCCTCAAATGGAGGGACCCAGCCATGGGCGAGGCTGTAGGCAATCGGTACACGTATGATGGAGGAGCCGTCAACTATGAGGCTAACGAGGACTTGTGTACATTGGCCGTGCTGCTTGTCTGGTTGAAAAGAGGCAAAGAGCAAGATATCTGCATCATTTAGCGTTGCGCAGAATAGATTCTGTAATTCATCGTCCAATGTACTCTCAGCAGCGGTAAATCTCTCTCTAACCAAGCTTAAAACATCGTAGAGTGTCTGCCAGAGAGGAAACCGATCGCTCGGAAGAATTCGGGGAAGGTAAGGGCGCTCTCTTGACGCACGAAAGTGTCATTTAAAGGCCGGAGTGAAGAACAGAGAGGGCATAGCTCTAATAGAGGCTTTGTATTGTTCCTCGTCGGGGATTTAAGTGAGGAGATGGGGGCATAGTTGATCTTAATTCGAGCCTATAGATTGGTAAAATTAGCAGACATTCTAAAGAGCGCACCCGAGAGTAGAAGAATGTCGGGTGAGAGAGTTCGAGTACAAAGTGAAAGATAGCCATGAAGATGCCAGACCCGACATCTTAATACAATGAATAGGGGAGAAATGGTACATTTGTCCGGATTGGCATGAAGAGCGAACTCTTACTGCAAGATCTTGTCTTCCCTGGCCATGAATGTTGCCCAAAAGGTAAGAGTTCCGCGCAGAAGGTATTCGGTAGAATCGCCGAGGATTAATCGTTGGGTGTAATTATGTTGTCGCTCGTCTCGCTGTATTTCAAATTCAGGATTGAGTCTGGATATCTACTGGGCTAGGCCAAAGTAGAGAGGATGCCCTGACAATGCGTTCTTTGCATTGGCGGATGTGCTTTTTGAGAGACGACATTGGGGAGAAGAATAAAGGACAGATGCAGTGGCTTGCAGGAGTTGTTTCCTGAGGCCGCGGCACGTGATTTCAAGTATGAGGCAAGAGCACGAATGGGAAAGACAATTAGGTAGTCGAGGGCTCGTGGCTGCCTCAGGTATCATGCCAGATGTTGGTCAACAGGAAAACAGGCGCACGGCCGCACAGCCTCGGCAAGACGAACTACCGGATCTAGTGCTCACCGTGCGACTTGTTGGATATTGGTCGCCCAACTACCCAAGGTACTAGGTATGTGAGCAATCCCTAAATTCCAGGCTGAAAAGAGATGAATAGTTCAAGTCTCCCCATCGGCTTGGGGATGTTCACGGTTGGAAAGGGAGTCGCTGTGACCTTATTACTACGTCGAGGAGCAGCTGGGCTGGTGGCACTCGTCCATGGATGTAACATCTGGCATCACGCTCGGTCTCTCATGGGCAGACATAAATATATTTGACTTAGGAACTAGGATAAGACTAGAATAAGACTAGAATAAGACTATCTGTCATTCAGCTACCATCTGTATGAGCCCAGTAAATGTCCAGACTCGATACTAAAGTCAATCTGTTAGGTACTGTCGATGGGCCATTGCCCATAACCAGCCAAGGATTGTTTCGTAAATTATCTCGTTTTTTTTTCTTCTTCGTTTTTCTCCTTTTTTTATTCGTTTTCTTTTTGCATCTTTTATTTTGGGGCGTTTCCCTCGGGCCAAGGTAGTGATGTTGTTGAAATGTCCTCCGTGTCATCACTCAGTCAAATTCTCCCTTTGATGTCGCACTACCCTGACTGCAGCTCATATGGACAAACTGCGAATAGACTCTGACATCAATCTGATAAGGTCTTGGGTCACAATCTTCAATCGTTGGCTTCTCGACCAGTAAAGGGAAACACGCAAAGTTGAGGGCTAGTTGAGGAGCACTCCCTTCTCAAACAGCCGACCTTCCTTCACCAACTTACGAGCTTCGCCATCCATGAACCCGTGGACATAGGCGGTCCCGACAAAGGTGTATACTTGTCTGCCGAGAAGTAGGTCTCTCGGACGTAGTATGAGCGGGACTCTCGCTCCCCTCACACATGCAATGACGTCTCCCGGCTGAGCCTGCTGCATCATGGTGAATAATCCGTTTCTGGTGACGGCGAAAGTCCAATTCTGGCTGATGCGTCGGATCATTTCGTGGTGTTGGGGCATTATCTCTGACCAGAAGCCCATCTTCGCATTGGCGGAATCGTCGTCAGCTACAGGCACTTGGGAGTGGCCGTTCAAAATTCCTCTAAAGATGCGATCCATTGTCGGCCTCTTCTCGTTCTTGGTCCGCCCAACAGGATACGCGATACAATCCGTCGTCAACGTTCGCCAAAGGGCTCGAACCAAGGTCTCGCCCGTTAGCGAATACAGCTCATCGCATTCGAGCCTCGCCAGATCGAGGCCAGCGTTCGTGAGCCATTGGCGCAACTCGGTGTTCCAGAATTGTATGGCGGCGCCGAAAGGATAGCTTCCCTGGCAGTATAAGCCTTTGCGCATGATGTCGTTTTCATCCTTCATGACATCTCGAGAGATTGAGCCGATGACGGTAGCCATCACCCCCAGGTACTTGTGGTGAAAAACTTGAAAAGGTTTGCTGCTGGGTTCTGCAGCCGCATATATCCCCTTCTGGCCAAAGAGCAGCGTCTCATGTTGATGGAACCCCAGGCTGTCGGCGAAATTGGGTACCCAATAGGGCAAGCCTCCAAGGCGAGTAGACGCTACCGAATAGGGCAGAGCTCCGTCCGGATCATGGCGTGATCTCCAGACTGTCTGGCAAATGAGGTCCAGAGTTCTTGTGCTGTTGATGATGGCAAGCGCGGTCTCCGTGAATAAGGCGGACTGCGAGTGGTAGTAGTTGACCTGAATGCCGAGCCTGTCATTCACAAGGCCGAGAACACCGTAGACGTAGTCTCTGGGGTCCGTTGCCTTGCTTTCCGCGAAACGCATAAGCACGTCTAGGAGAGTCGGTGGGAGGCACTTCCGCCGTGCCGACTTCTGTTGGATGAGGCGTTGGTACTCAATCTTTAGCGGTATGGCAAAAACATAGTTGAGCAGTTTTGGTAAGTAATTGTTGTCGGGGGAAGCGTGGAAGGCGTTGGAGTAGTGAGCATCCCTGAGGAAAAGGCTGATGAAGCGCCAGCTCAGCTCATGGTGTCCGGCAACCAGAACGAGCCGACGGCCAAGTGACATTTCTTGCATGATCCAAAGCCGTTTCCAAAAAGGAGGTTTGATGAATAGACGGCGCATGAGCTCCGATTGCTCTCTGTCTAGGAGAAATGGGGCATCAATGGGTAAATACTGAGATTGTGCATACACAGCCTGGGGATCCTTGCCGCGACGGAGCGCAGGAATATCAAACTCATCGCCAGCACGGAGGAAGGTGGCGTGCATGTGAAGAAGGGTTCCATAGTCGCGTAGGCAGATCCGTCTCGTCAGTTCCATAGCCTCGCCCATGATCCTAATGTCGGACTTGGCTTCTTGGACGATCAAATGGTTGTCTGAGGACCAAGCAAGGTCGTCATTGGTGACGATGGAGTTGAAGGTCGGCAGCCATGCGAGAACGACTTTTGAGCGTGAGTATATCTCCTTCATGAGCTGCGCCTGCTTGCTTCGCTCCGTGAGGTCCCTCTGGTTAATGCAGAGAGCATCAACCCATAGTGTGCGTTCCCTCCTGGCCGATCGGAGATACCGCAATGCCAGCTCGAGGTTTTTGGTGATTTGGTGAGGCTTGCCGTTGAGCGTAATGGAGTGGACGAAATGCGGCTCGTCCCATACGTACGACAAGGCTTCATACTCTTCGATTGCGTCGCTCTTGAGCTGAACATGGACGAGGTTGCAATTGATAGGCGCAGCAAAATTGTCCGATGGTGACAGCTTCAGCACGCGTATCTCTGCAGCCGAGCTGTCTAGCCCGCTGTAGATGGCCAGTACATCCTGAATTCGATGTGGCAGAATTCGATGCGCAGGACTCGCCGCCATTATTTGATGTCCCCTAGGCTATGGCCAGGGATGCGATGGATTACGTGAGGCGTGGGCATGGAAAATGGTGATGATGGTGAGAGAATCATGGCTGTGACACGGCACAAGCAGGCGGGGGATTATTTTATCGGAAGCCGGGGTGGTATTTTTCCAAGGCTGCTTGGGAGGTGAAGTAGCAGCACTTTCGGCACGCCTGTGGTGATACAAGTTTGTCTCATGCGAGAGCCGGACATGCAGGTTGAGCGCGGGCTGGGAGGAGGGAGACGTATCGCCGCTGAGTCGCAGTGCAGTCTGGTCGACGTGGCCCGGATGCTGCCAAATGTTCTCTGCAGCCAGTGAGGATTGATTCGTGGCACCTGGCAAGGGAACGAAGGCGCATTGAGGTATCGCGAATGTCGCATTGTGCGCGTAGCATCGATGCACGACGAGGGTAGTACAACACCCCCTTTCCGTCCATGGACAGGCAATACTCAATCAACTTGGGCACGACGGTGGCTGCTTATTTCTTTTGCCATGCGCAAACGGGTTAGTGCTGTCTCACAGAACTTGCCCGTGGGCTGAGCAGCTGCGGACGGTTGGTTCAGCGCCTGTTGGATAATTTGAAGACGTAAAAAAATGCAGAGGCAGAAGGATGTCTTTTGCACATCAAATCAAGTGTCGCACATTCACTGACCGCGTGGTGCCATGGAGAGCTTTGTCAGGCAGCAACTTCCTTCCCCTCCTCCGCCCCCAGAATGTGCAGCAGCCAAAGGTAAAGGGTGGTATTGGGGAAAGAAGCAGGTTCATGCGAAGAGGCCCAACCACCGTACAACGAGCCTGGCTATTCCATGTACTGTGTACTTGGACCAACGTTGGTTGGCACCAACAGCATCATGCATCCAAGTATCGGTACCATTGAATCATGTCACTCTGGTCGGCTTTCGCTCCAGCTGGGCGTTTTTGGGCAGAGCACAGCTACCGTTGTATTCCCCCTTACCCTTGCAGGCTGCCGTACTGCACTGAGGCCATTGCACATGCAAATTATTACACGACCGAGTGATGAGGTAAAAGAAGCATGCACATAGCCAATGGATACATGCAGTTTCAGAAACAATATCGGTTTGTTCTTGTACTATCGGCGTATTTCTATGATAAAAAAAAATGCACACCCCCTCCAATCCTACTCCAGCTGCCCAACGACCACCAAAATTCATTCCAGGATACAGCAACGGCACGGATACCTGCTCCGGTTGTCCGTCTACATCCATTGTCGCAGCGACAATGTCACCGCACAAGACACTCACACCTACTTAGGCCGAGCTGGTTGGTGCGCTCGAGGGCGACGCAGAGGGGGTGCTGCCGGGGCCGCCGCCAGGAGCACCACCACCATTGCCGCCTCCCATGCCAGAGTTGGCGTTCTCGACACCGCCGTCCTCATAGCGGAATGCGGCGGGTGTGATCTCGGTCGAGGCGGTGACGTTGATGCCGAAGGCGAGCCAAGCAAACAGGCCCTGGCTGACATCATCGCCGAGAAGAGTGTACTCCATGACGGGGTCGACGCCATCCGTAGCGACCTCCTCGGACAGGATAGAGTCCTCGGCGTTGGTCGTGATCTCCTGTGTGTTGGTGTTGTAGGGTTCGACCAGCTCGACTTCGCTGATGAGATCCTGGTCGAAGAATGCCTGGCCGACGTGGCTGGCATAGTTCTCATTGCCGAGGGTGTAATTCTTCTGAAGGGTGGCATTGGTATGAACCATGACGTGAATGTGCGTAGCACGGCCAGTGTAGTGGCCGGGGAACAGAGATAGAAATTGGGCCACACCCTCGTCGTTGGTGGGCTGGATGCCTCGCAGGAACGTGTTGTCAATGTTGGTTTCGTCGTTTGAGTTGCCATTGCCACTAGCCACGACGCCAGAGTAAACACCAGTTGAGTTGCAGTGCCACATCTCGAGGTACACGTCTGGAACGGGCTCGCAGGTCTCAACATCAATAACCTGGTAATCAAGAATGATCTCGACGCCCTCCTGGTCTTCAATCACCGAATAGCGAACATCCTCGCCCGACACATCTAAATCTCTGTCAGTAGCTGCTTAACCCCAGGTCATTCGTGTCTGCCACTTACAGTATGGGCCCTGGGTAACCTCCGGGGTAAGGACGCAGGAGTTGATACCGGCAAAGAGGGTGGCGGCGTCCGTGTTTGGGGAATAGTGTTGATCGGTCATGTTGTGAGATGTCGATAGGATCCCGTCGAGGTCACGCTTCTTCTTGCTGTCAAGTCCTCGCTTCTGGCGGGCTGCTTCAACAACGGCGGAGCGCCGAGCCTTGTTTGAGGCGGCCAAACCATTCTCCTCCCACCTCTTGGCGCAGTGCCTGAGAGAAGGCTTCTCGGCAGCCTGAAGGAACTCTCGTCGTTCCTTGGCCTCTTGCCTCACGTCATGTCCAGGGTGAGCAATGACACTGCTAGCAGCGACGGCTAGTACACAGAGGGCCTGAGAGCGCATGTTGATGCTGATGTTTCTGTTGTGGAAATTGTAGGTCGAAGGAAGCGGGTTGGAGGTAGGTGAGAAGGAAGAGAGATGTCTGTGGTAGGGAAAAGGATGTAATAGTTGGTGGCTCCCCTCGCAGTTATTATACTAGGTTTTCTGTCTTTACCATAGAGTGTGTATGCTATCCCTTTTGAATGTCGTCGTCAACAACAGTTTCATTGCTAGGTCCTGGTGTCCACTCTAAGGCTCAACCAGGGACAATTGGCCAATGCGCGGTCTCATTGAGAGCTCGCAGAAGCACCGATGATGGCATCTTCGAGTCCAGGAGCCAATCAAGCCAAGCGTTTTGTCATACGCGGCTTTGGGGGATTGCGTTGCCCTTCCGGGGCGGTGGGGATTGGGCGCTCCGCCTCGGCAGTTGTCCCATCGCGTCTCGGTTCCACAAAGCTTGAGTCCAACAAGGCCTTGAATCAGAAAGACACAATTGGTAATGGGCTGTGGATACTCGGACAGGCCAATTAGTCCGGATGGGATTGCCGGTCCGGCACTAGAACTGGTGGAGTTGAAAAAGCCCCGTCATGGTGACGCGGACGGGCAAAACCTGCGACGGCGAGCTTGAACACGACCAGCTGGAGCGTCTGCATGGGAACCCCGTTGAAGAGGCGTGCGATCGATGCAGCTGAGGGCCTGTATGCACAGGATTGATCCCGATGTCGTCTTCCACGTTCGAGTTGCGGACAACTGGCAACGGGCAAGGAAAGAAGCTCAGCCTCATTTCGGCGGTGGACACCCAAAACGAGTCATGGCTGTCGATCACTTGAGATGGGACTCCACGATTGACGAGGCCCCCCTAGCAAGGCACAGATGATTCCGAGGTTTTACCTCTCTCGGAACATCAAAGGAAGCTTAACTTGGCCAAGTGTGTGGCAGGCCGCGAAGCTTACATTTTTACTACCCGAAGTGGCTAATTGAAGGCTACGGTACGAGCTCCTGGACGCGTGGTTTTCTTAGCAAAAATTGTCGGACTACGTCAAGACATCTATTCGGATAGGCAATTCACAAAGCCCGAGGACTCTTTGCCAGCAATATCCGGCCTCGCAAGGTACTTCTCCACTGTGTTGGTAGACGAGTATATCGCCGGACTCTGTCAAGCGGCCGTATGGTGTTAACCTAGGCATTATACCATGGTGAGCTCTGCCCTTTTTTTTTTATTCTTCTTCTTTTTTTCCCCCTCGTTAAAAATCAAGTTTATGGATTCCATTTATTTGCTGTCTCTAACACGCCTGGGGAGATAGGAATGCACCATATCATCTCGGGCTCCGTTCCATTTCATTTACCCTCGCCGCAGGATCGTAAAATCGAGCTCTTGTACAAGATGCGTTAAGCAAAGGAGATTATATCTCGGCCGTGGTATGTTCCTGACCGGCAGCTGTCTTCAGGTGAGGCGCTCGGGCATTCGCAGCCTGGATGAAGCTGTCACAATGCCGCTTTGCCAAGTCCCTGGCATTCGTGGTAGCTATGGATTTTGTTTAGCCCCTTACCGAGAGCCAGAGTACGACTACGATGGAACGAGAATTTGTATTGGCAAAATAGTTGGCTAAGACGGAACACGTTAACCAGATGATTCTATGCTTCCAGGCGTGAACATCACCTACCAGGGAAGTTATCCAGGTTCTCCTAGCCCGCGTGCATGCTCGAAACAGTCCCTTCTAGTTAATCAACACTCTCTTCCACTCGTTCGCTCAAACATGACCACTCAATGCGGGGCGGCGACGACTCTCGGAGCGACCTAGATATCCATCCCCAACTTCTTGATGACGGGTCACTCCTGGCGAGGCTGCAAAATCGAAAGCGACAGCGCGCCGACGAGCCCTCACAAGACGGCCATTAGGTAGAGAATTACAGGCTGGCAGTTGAACATCCTAACTCTTGGCTGTACCTACCTAAGTTCGGCCGCTTATCTCAGTCATTCTTGAGGGTTACGACGGTGACCATCCGCCTAGTTGTGGTAGTGCTTGACACCTGGTGCGTTTCATACTTGGTTCATATAGACAGAATCTCGGCTATCCAGCCACCCAGTGATTTAAAAGATCAGTAGACACGCGGCAGGAAAAGTACAGCGAGAACTACATCCAATAAACGCCTTCTAATTGCTCCTCTGCTTCTTCCCGATATTCTTGGCCAGCGTAGTTGTCCAGAACACCCGTCCAGACTTGGGGCTTTGCCAGTAGAAATACTTGCTTCCATCATCCAATACTTGCTCCATCCAATCCCTGGCCTCCGTCCTGATCTCCTGCTCTTGCAGATTGAGGAAGCAGAGCTTTCCTTTCTTCTTATGTCCGCACCTTAAAATACTGATCTGTGCCCGCTGTCACTGGTCCTGTAGCAGTGGTAGACGACCCACCCTCTGTCGTATTGCGTGATCGACTTTTTGATGTATGGCCTTTGACAGCCTCGGAGCGTAGACTGCGCTGCCGCTTAGGTCGGCTCTGATCAGGGCCAAAGCTCGACGCGAAGCTTGTTGTGAGGCTCGTTAGTAGGTCAACAGCTGACGGATCCTGCGAATCATCACCCTCATAGAGATACCCAGGAGGGGAAAGAGCCAATTCGTCAGGTGAGTCCTCTTCGTATTGTATATAGGTTATATAATGGGTTAGAGATAGTGCTAATTCGTCAGCCGAGTCTTCTATAGATTGTGTCCCGGCTCTGGTGTTTCCTCGGCCAGCGGCTGTCTCCAGCTGAGGCGCTCGGGTATTCGCAGCCTGGATAAAGTTATCACGATGCTGTTTTGCCAAGTCCCTGGCATTCCTGAATGCAGTGGCCCCACGGCGGAAACTCTCGATATTGCCAGTCATGTGCCAGCCGTCCACCTGAGTCATGTGGTACTCGGGCCGGCTTCCCTCCATCGGCGCCGTGACATGGTGGGCATACATTTTGAGTGTACCATCATGATATGTCGAACTGTAGGTGTATACCTTGCCATCGTACTGTGGCTCATCTGCACCGTAGTTTTGTAGACTGTGCATAGCGCGAGACCCAACTGCTCCGTCGTAACGAACTTGACGTATCGCCACAGCTGCTTTGCCATCGGGCCCTTTGACTTCCATAAAGTAGTTAGGCGCCATCGGCTTGTCCAGCATGGTCGACGGGACGATATGGCCAGCGAGCTCGTTACGGGCAGACCGAGCCAGCTGTTCCGGATAGGCGCCAAAGTAGATATCCGGCATGGGCGCTGCGATAGTGTCGTCTGTAAGCGGCTCGAGGTTCGTAAACACCGTGTTTCTAGCGCAGTAACGGTTGGCTTGGCTCGGACCAAGAATGGTGGGGATAACATTTGCCAGCACATCGTCTTCATCCTTGGCCTGGTCGTTGCTCTCCTGAAAGGCCTCGAATGCACCGTCAGAGAACTTGGAAGGCGAGAGCGACGGCCTTGGGACTGCGAGGGTCGCCTTTACTTCTTCCAAGTCCGGCTTCCGCGATCTCCAAGTCGGGTGGACGGCATGTTCAGTCAGATGCAGGTCGAAGTCGCGGTTGTAGACGGTCGACTTCTTCGTCTTCGTCGTTACCGTGGTAGGAAGGGTCGAGGCCGGATCTATAGACCTAGTCCTCCGGCTTCGCGAGGATCGGCTCGCGCTTATGGCGACGGGGTGTTGATGATCGATTGGTGGGTGGGGGTACTATATGGACTTGTCAGAAAGACGCTTCACAGACGGGGCTCATATCGACTTGCTCCTCTAAGGTCACGCAAATCCGGACCGCCGTGTCTGGCGAACTGGGCTAGCTCTCGAGAGGTCGTGGCGCGCGAGCAGCGTCTGGTGGGGCTGGCTGGAGGAGAGGGAGGAGAGGGATCACAGCGCCGAGGTCGAGTCCGTCTGTCGAGTTCTTTCAAGGCCCTATGGGTTAAACTGATCTTGGACAGTCTATCGTAGAACTCGGGGGGATATTCCCAGGACTCCCAGGCCTCACGTTCGGTTTCGCTTCTTGTCTTGGCCTTCTTCGCTGGAGGGTCGATGTCGGCTCGCGGAGGCTCGTCGGCGCGCTGTCGCTTTTGATTCTGTGGTCTTGCCATGAGTAACCCATCGTGAGAGACAAACGAGGATGGGGAGATGAGGGGATATTTGGGCCGCCGCAAAGCTCGCCGCGTCGCGTTGGTTGTCTGTGTTTGAGCTGGTGCTGCAGGCAGCAGTGTGGGTGGTGTGGAAGGAAACGTGGATCAATTGGAGAGGAATGCTTCATACAGTTATACGCGGGTCTGACTCGTTTCCCCTTGAAATGCTCTCAGCCAACCATTAGCCGCTCGATTCGGATGAATAACCCCAGTGTGAAAATGTTGTTCCACCACCACTTATAGTCATGGAGCCAGCTTCTATGTTCGGAGCGAGACGGCATAGTGGGTCCCTTCCCTCCCTTGGTCATGTTGCTGCGCATAAGGCAGCCTAGATTACATATAGAAAATAAACTCGCATTTGGGTATGCCTAGAGTCTTGATTGTCTGATCATATGCTGTTTTTGATAGCTGCGACTGACAGATGCTCTCATCAACGCTCACCCGGTTCTCCATGGACGATTGCGTGTCTCCCGCCATTTCCTCTTCACCGCGTACCCTCTACCCATCGATGGGGGCGCTATTTGGAGAGGTTGCCCGCTTTTCGCATAATGTACACTTTTGAACCAGATATATACTATCTCTCATGAAATGTTCAACGCCTTGATAATTTTCTCCGCCGATGAATAGACATCGTCTGCGCTGCCTGTGCAGCTAGTGATTCGTAAGCCAAGGGCCGTCATAGAAGACACAGGCAAGTGAGTGACATGGGGAATGGCGCACTTTGCGGGTATCTCTCACTAAACAGTGTGCCATTTCCCATGTCAGCCACCCTACCTCGGGGTGTAGATAGCATAGCCACACCATCTGGTACATATCCGACAAGAACGCAGCCGGCAATCAGAAGGAAAGTGTTCCTGAACTAGATACAATGGAGCGTGGTGGTCTTGTTTGGTGGTCTCGTTTTTAAGGCTCGCATCATGTCGACACGGTATACAGCCGAGAGCCACCAGTGCCGCTCATCCTGATCGTCACTAGCTAGGATCTCGGAGTAGATCTGGGCATACTCTCCCTTCGTCGGTGCCATGTCTTTTATACATTGTAAGAAAAAAGAGCGGTCCTCCGTTTGTACCTGTGAGTAGCTACATTGAGACCAGTCGAATGTGCCTCCGACTTCTCGGGGTTCGTTCGTCAAAAACTTCGGATAGAGGGCTGCAAACTGTAGCGGGATCATGGTAGCACAGCCCAAGTCAATCACACTTGGCAACCGTTAGCAACTAGTTTTTTTTTTAAAAAAAAAACTCCAGGCCCGACTAACCTTTCTATTTCTCCCCCATTCATGATAATATTGGAGGGCTGTAGGTCCCATGAATGAGGACGTGGGGGGCATTATTGAAGCTTGGCAAGTGAAATTCGGATATACGAAGTCTCAAAGCCTCTGTATCAGCCAATGAAATTCCAGGCAGTCGACCATGTCTAGCTCGGTCTATTCGCGTCCTCGTAATCTTGTTCGTAATCCAATCAAGCGCAGAGAGCCCTAGATACAATCAGCCTAGCATCACAGAGTTGATTACAGACTTACCCGGCTTTTGGATCCTCAGCATGTCTAAAGTCAATTCGGCGATGGCCTGAAGAACATGCTTTCGAACATCAGGCGGAGGGACGGAATCGGACCATTCCAACTCATGACCATCTGCCCAGTTTGTAGCAATGAGAGGCGGTATCGGCTCTAACTCAAAGCCAATAAGTCGAGGCAGACGCGGAATTCGAGCTTCTCTGATGTCCCTGAGGAGCTGGATCTCCCACTCAACCTTGGAGCGAGTCGCATCAGAGAGGTGCTGTTCCACTTGGACCGCGAATCGTTTGGCACTGCTGGACTGGAGGGCGAAAACGACACGTTGCCCACCCAGAAATGGGGATTCCTCTGTACCGAAAATGAAGATGCAAGTGTCTCCGGACACGCTATTCACGAGACCCAGAGCCCTTTGCGATAGTTTGGCCATTGTCAATGAAACGGTGATGGAGTGCAAAGAAATCAGGTATCTCGGGGAAGGCGAAGATAGACGCACATAAGCCCGCAGCAGTACGAGAGAACCTATACCCTGGCCACACGGGGTGACAGGCATGCCTGACGGCAGAGAAATGCGGTTACCCCAGGCTAACATCGACCATCCCATGGAATATGCCTCCCATTCTGCGCCATCCTACGTCCATCCTACGACCGATCGACCGACCGAGAGTACACAAGGAGAACGCCAGCTAAGCTGTCTAAGGGAGAGAGGTTGGGTGGGCCAAGTTTTGTCAAGGAGGAAGCACGTAGAGTAATGGATGGACACATTGCACGTATTACCTCCAGAAGTAGCTGCAGTAGTCTTCTAGTAGATCTGCGATCACCTTTTGTCCTCAGTCCTACAGCCGAGTCGCAATCTTTTCGTCAACAATCTTCACCTCGGCCTTGACGCCAAGATGATCCGTCACCCACGCCTTCTCAAAACCAAGCGCAACGATCTCACTCCGCTCCTCCTCCCCATCCGCTAGCACATCCGCCCCAATCCTCTCGAACCTGTCCACCACGGCGCCCCCGCAGTAGTACACCTTGTCCATCCTGGAGCAGCCAAACGTCTCCCGCAGCTTTGTGCTGGCCTGCTGGCCCCAGGTGTAGCCCTCCGCCGTGTCCTCCTCCCCGCCCAGCTCGAGGAACGCGTCCCGGAGCCCGTTGTCCGAGTGCAGCGTCCGGTCAAACGGCTGGATGGCGTTGAAGTCTCCCGCGGCCAGCCCGGCGTGGACCCTGTCCTCGCGCAGGAACCGGGCCACGAGCTGCATCTGGGGCGGGCGGAACGGCGGGTCGAGGGCCAGCGACTCGAGGTGCGTGTTGCAGAGGCGGACGGTCTTGCCCCGGACGGAGACGTCGACGAACAAGGCGTCGCGGTCCATGCGCGTCTGGGAGTAGTGGACGCGGAAGGCGGCGGCGATGGGCAGGCGGGAGTCGACGAGCGTCACGGTGCCGTAGTGGCCCGTCGCCCAGTTGGTCGGGTCCAGGTCCGTGAGGTGGAATCGCTCCCGCACCCACGGCGTGGCGGCGATGGTAGCCAAGTCCGAGGGCGTGCACTCCTGGATGAAGATGACGGGGGCCAGGGTGGACGGGCTGGAGGGCAGCAGGCTGTCGAGGTGGGCGAGCGCTGGCTTCATGCGCGCTTCCGCGAAGGGGAGCATGAAGTCGATGTTCCAGCTGTAGAGGGCGATGCCGCTGATACCGCTGCCGTCTGCGGCTTGAGACGCATCGTCCGAGGGATTCTTTGCAGCCCAGGACGAAGTCGCCGGGTCGAATGTGTAGTAGGACTGCGGGTGAGGCTCGTCGTTTTTCCACGGCGGTGACGTCTTCCGCAACGCCGCGCTGTCCTTCAAGGCCTGACCCAGACGGGCTTCCATACTATCGATGCCGTAGCAAATCGTGTTGTAGGTCTGTAGTAGGCTCCCGAGCACCCAAGAGCCAAAGGACGCCACAGACATGGTGCGCAAGCAAGATGTGCGGTGTGGGTTGCTGACGCTCGTGGTGGAGTCGGATTATTGTGCATGTGCTAGGATTCGCTTTGTGCGGATAATCCGGATGTCAGAAATGGTCGTGATAGGCAAAAAAGCCGGGTTTTAAAGTGATATCTTTAACACCTGCATCTGATACCAATCAGTGCAAATTCCGATGAAGCTGGGGGATTGTTCTAGCAGACCAGAATATACTCGGAGATCTGCGCGTCTGGGTCGAGGTGTGGTTGCCATTGAAGTTGGCGACATGAGCGATGAGACACCAAATTATTGCGCATTCTTTTTGTACTGCGGCAAAAGAGATAGGATAAGACTTTCAAAACACATTTGCTCCTTCTACAGCCTTTGAATTATCCTGCAGTCTCCTTCTTTAAGCGTTCAAGGTGATTTGGGATATTGCCTCTCTGGTTATGAACGCTTGAATGTCTTTGTCGCCCGCTTGGTCACTCGAGGCATGCTCCATGATGCCTGCATCTGATTGGCTGGTAGCCTCACTAAGTGGAGTTTGGCGTCAGTCCAGGTACACGTACTTCAGGTAAGCTACCCTGTACTGATCTGCGCCTCGCGCCACGGACTTCTTGCACTCTAATTGAGGATGGTGATATATAAGCTTAAACTAACGTTGATGCCATCATGGAAAACTCATTAGAGTTATCCCAGCGCTCTGGTGGACAAAAAAATGTAGCCTTCTTATCTCCCAATGCTACGCATCGTGGGAGTGAGATTCTCGGCTGGCCTGGATACAAAAGTAGCACCAAGAGAAGAGTAAGGTCAAATTAGCAAATGAATATTATGTATTAATGCGTTAGAAATCATCAATAAGAAAAGAAAAAAAAAAGAAAAAAATCCTCCAGCGGACAATCTTATTGTTTTCAACACCAAACATTCCCAATTGAATACTTTGTGACCCGACCACGTATTGAGTAGTGTGCAGGGAAACCCTATATCAGATTAGATACTCAACCTCCTCGTCCCTATATTTCGAACACCATTTCGGCGCCGAGATGAGCTTGTTTGGATCCCCAGAGGTAGGATCCCTCTGGGCAGCAATCCCTCTCAATGCAAGCCACCTTTTACGGATGTCCTCTGCGTACACCCGAGAGGAAACAGAGGTCATTTTCCGAGTTCTGGTGTTCACTGGAGCGGCCAAGTCGAAGAATTGGCCTCTACGCGACTGAAACATAACAGCCAATGTCGTATCCGGCGAAATGAGAAAGAGGTCAATGTCTTCCACGGTGACCGAATCGAGATCGAAGAGAAGTCGGATCTGGCGGAGCTGGGTGAAGGTGTCGCCTCTCTCAACCTCCCTGAGCAGGTCGGCCGCCGGGTCCACGGAGAGGGCATTGCAGTTTTCGATGTGCAGATTCACCAGGCTGCGCGGCAGGCAGTCCACAAGCCTCGGACAGTCGTCCGGCACGGGCGTCTTGTGATGCGCGGTCAGAGACTCCATCTCTATCTCGAGAGTCTGCAGAGCAGCCATGTTACGGAGCCGCGTGCCCATGTGCACAAGGCATGCGGGGTACGACCGCATCGACTTGCCTTGCTCGTCGTGAAGGATCAAGCGCAGATGAGTGAGGGTATCCCTATGAGGCAGAATTGCGGTCAGCACCTGCCTGGCCGACACGAAGCTGGATAGTGCGACCCGATGGCCTGGCCCGACCTCGAAGCAGATACAGATGGACCCGCACATGTTCTTGTGGGTGTACTTTGAAAGCTCGAACTTCTCGACAGCTCTGCAGGATTGGAAAATTCTGTTCAACATCTCCGCGCGGACGTTGGACTGGTTCAGGATAATCTCTCGCACCGGCGCGGACCTCGGGGGCACACCATGGAAGGGCGCACCGGCGCCTGGGCAATCGCCGAGCATGGCTCCGTATACTCGGAGCCGCGGGAGAGTTAGGAGCATTCTGGCCCACTGCCACAAGGTCTTACCGTTCCTGTTGGAGCCGGGTTCACAGAACACCTCCTCGATGCTGGAGAGCGGACCTGGATGCAGGTCGGTGTAGGGCAAAGTGTTCAGGTAGGCTCCAAACTCCATCACCATGGGCAGGTTGAACACTGGGTCCTCCTGCTCGAAGCAGAGCGTGCGGACTTGCCGACAGAAGAGCAGGATCAGCGAGAGCTGCGCCTCGGAGAATCCCCGTCTGAGGTCCTCAATCAATTGATTGCGCCGCATTATGAGCTCAGTGTACTGCGAGGCTGGCAACATCACATCCCGGATGCGTTGCTCATACATGTCGAGCTCCTGGGGTGTGCTTGCAGTGATGGCATCAGCGTTAAGCTCTCTGGCCCCTTTTCTTGATCGGGTGTTGCCCATAACGACGACCCTGACGAGGTGGGCGAGCTGGGGTTTGTCGATGAGGATGTAGCGCAAGAACTGGGCGTTGCGTCTCTCGGAGCAATCTCCAGTACCCACGGAGAGGGGCGGGGTGTTGCGAAAGACGTGAACCGAGAATGGAAGGGCGAGCTGGTACAGCCATCTACACATCAGAAGCATCTTGTGGATGTGCGATGGGCCGATGGATGTAACGAGCATGCCCAAGATAATGTTCAGTATCTCTACTGGGAGCTTGAGTATGTGGGACATTGTGGAAAGACGAGATGAGCCTTGGAGAGGCTCAAAGAATACCTCGATAGGATGTTTGTGCACTTGAGAGTGGTGAGGCGGCGAGGGAAAGGTGAGGAGGGGTTTTATCTATATTGCTACCCTCATGCGCCACTGACGTACGCTGAAACCTGGTCCTTCGTAAGCAGGTTGCAGCCAATTGTATCCTTCTGAGTGACTCCTTTTCAATGCATCCCTCTATGATAGATCGACACTTGTGTTGGGCTAGATACTCCGAAATGCGACCAATGCCCAGCATAGATCTGGAAGTTTATGTTAGCTTTCTATCTTTTGGTATCAGGGAGATGGTCTATAAAAGTGAGCAAACGAATGTGATAATCAGGCGGCAAACCTTTGCAATTCCCTACCAGCTACGCAGCCGAATAATGCCCGACTGAATTGCTGTACAACATTGGGCTTCGGCCGCCATGCCCAACGTTCACCGGCATCGGCGCCAGCACACCATCGGGACTCGCACCTCCTGGGCGTCAACGTTCCATCAAGAGCTGCAATTGCAACCCCACGTATCTCTGCACGAAACAAAACGGAAATAAAGAACACAAAGCCGAGGTCGGACGAGTGGGAGCTATGATTGGAAGATACGACCTCAGGGGATAGAGAGCTCGTCCCCGTCCGTCGCACAATGAATGATGGAAAACTTACACACATGAAATATAGCATTCCAAGGCAACTGTCACTTCAACCCTCCAGGTTTTGCAAACGTTTCAGGATAGAAGGGCTGCAAACCACCAGGCGTTGAAAATGAATGCTATGCACACTTGATGATTTCTTGCATTTCTCGAGTCGGAAAATCTATTCGATGTTTCAAGAAAGTAAGCGCGACGCCGATTACTGACAAATTAGTCTCTGGCTCGGCGAGGATATCGCTTGACTACGACTAGAGCCGATGAACTGGGTGGCTTATTTGCATTGAACGGTCAAACACTGGTCTGACTCTGTCCCTATGACACATTCTACGAGAATTCAGTCATGTTTCTGGATTTAAACAGACATAAAATAACATGAGTGATATGAGGGAATGACTAAACATCTTGAGAGTGAGAAATATATATATATCGCTGCAAGGTGGTGGCCTTTGACGATGCCGAATTTGAAGGCTTCAACCGAGTCAAGACCAAAGACAGCGACTTCCTAGGCTACGATCTCCCTGAAAAACAGTAGGAAGGCCATGACGAGTTCGAGTTCCGACTCGACTTTTGTCTTGGAAGATACTTTTCCGCACCTCCCTCAGCGCGGCATGCTGGCTGCGGCTTCTGTGGCTTCTCAAGCACCTTTTGCTGTCCGATGACGTTCAATGTCGTTTGGGTGATCTAATCGTAGACCGAGGGGATCGAGAGCTCTCCGTTTCCATTTTCCTCTTCTATCGCTGGGGGACATGGCTGTTCTTTGACAGTGACGGGCTGGACTCATTGGTCGTTGACCTGTACATGAACGCGCGGGACTTTCAAACCATCGACAACAATGGGGACCTTGAGATGGAGATCATTCTGAGTGTGGGATCTGAAGAAAATCTCGGTAAGGATGCATTTGAGCCTTTTGAGTCTCTTGCGCCGGGCTAATTAAAGGTTTAGCACCTGCAGATTCTGCCGATGATGCATGCGCAGACTGGCTGAGGCTATGGCCTTCCACGCACACTGATCCCCTAACGGAACAGAAGCTGAATTGGATATCATCTCATGTACGGGACTGTTTCGAGGGCCGGAATTCATGTAAATGCTTACCTGGAGAACGGGAAAATACCTCATCTCTTCCAACCCGTCTAGTGGATATTACTGGGCCGATTCCTCATCTGGTCTATGGAGACCGAATCATGGCCGAAGCAGAGCGTAATGGACGAGAAATTCCGAAATATGCAGCGTTGAGTTACTGCTGGGGGCTGGAGTCTCTCATGCAAGAGACCAGCTCAAAACCACAACAGCATCAGAGGAGAGGATGCGACTAGGGATTCCAATCGACTCCTTGACAGGAACCATAGGGGACTCTATGCAGGTTGCTCGAGCGTTTCAAATTCCTCTTCTCTGGATGGATAGTCTTTGCATCATCCAGGACGACATTGCTGACTGGGAGCGGGAGGCAAGTCGAATCGGTATAGTATACTCCAATGCCTTTGTCACTTTCTGCTCATTGGGCTCATCCTGTCACACGAGCTTCCTACAGCCTCCTTCTCCAACCATTCTCATCCCCTTCCAGTCATCACTCAATGACAAGGCCAAGGGCGCGTATGTCCTGCGCTACTCGACTTTAGCCATTGGCAAAGTCAACGCGAGCCATGTCCTCGCGGACGTTTCCAGTACTCGCTGGCTTCAACGCGGTTAGGCCCATCAAGAGTACGTCATGTCAGCGCGCCTGGTGATCTTCGGGCCACATTTTGTCCACTTCCTCTGCCCGTCCATAACAGCTGCAGAGAATGAGGATGTGAGCGTACAGTGGCAGTTCCTTCTTCGCGGTGTCGCCACGGATCCTGAAGAACTACCGTACGGGGAGGGGGTGTTTTCTGGACATGGTATAGGACATGTTTTTAGTGAGTGGACAGATATTAGAGGCTAGTAACATGTATCAATCCTGACTGACAGGTGTACCCGTACGAGACATATCTCAAGGCTTTATTAAGACCCAACAGCTATAAGATATCTTATTCAATGGTCTCAACCTAGGATATCTGTCAGTATTACTGATGGATATCTATTACTAACAGCTATCTCTTCTAAACTGATATTCAATGTAGAGATAGGTAGATGGCACCTGCCAATAGTAGCCAAGCTGCCGTCTCTTATTATGATGAGCTGTAGCTGTAGCTCTGACCTAGCTGTCTTCCGTCAAGATGAGCGATCGCTGCAGACCCGGCCTAGCTGTCTGCTGTCAAGACGAGCAATCGCTGTATAGCTGACCTAGCTGTCTCTCTTTACAATAGCTAGGTCAGAGCCACAGCTACTGCATGTCAAGATAAGAGACACCCAGGTCGAGTCTGCAGCGATCGCTCATAATGTCCGACGAGCTTCTATCAAATATCATATTAGATTATTCAGCTTACTAGTTAAAGTTGTTGATGAGGTCTGCCAACATTGTCTCCCTTACTCTGGGCATTGTTCCAGTAAACAATGAACACATCACGAGGGGAGACGCGTATTGGACATTGCGTCTCAAATCACAGCTGAAGAAAGAGTGAGCATGCGGTGGCAACTTTCGTAAAGCGGATTTGCTACCCCGTGCCCGCGGTGTTTCTTCTGTCACACCTAAGCGAATAGACTAGGCAGGTAGAGCACAGTTGTTCGCGGATGGCGAGATGGACATCTATATGTAGCAACTAAGCAAGTGTTCAACTTGAGTGTGGTGATGAAATAAGTCTCGATATAAACGAATTCCTAGCAGAGCTTGCAATCTTCAAACATCAATCATAGACAGGGCACGAGACACGCTTGGTGATGAAGGTCACCTCGGTTCTCCCACTACTTACCTCACTGTCTCCCTGGAAGTCCACCAATTCGCCCTGTTGTTCCAGACGGTAGCAGCCTAGAGCCCCTGAACGGTAGCCCAGACCCTTCCTGGCGCTATCAATGATCATTGATGTCACTGTGTCCGCGAGTTAGGGCATTAGGGCTAGGACATGTACCTTCCGTGTCAGCAAGAATTCCTTCTCTCCGATTCCTCAGCCTTCCACTCCATCCTTCTCATCTCAGGTATCTTCTCCATCCAAATCCTCAGCAGGGTAAGAGATCCATCTCAGCCAGTTCGATCTTCATTTAGCATCGATCTATTACTTCTGAGAAATTACCAAGACCACTGGTCCGCGACCATAACAACTTTTATCGTCCTACGATATACCTTTTGGCCCCGCGCCCATTGACTCAGGGGCGACCTTCTCGCGGGAAGCAAGAACCCAATATCCCTGCATCGCGAGTTCACGTCATATCATCTACGTACGTTTCCTTGGTGATGGTTGTTACTGATTCTTCTCTGACTCTGAATATAAGGGCTTAGTCGAAATCGAATGTGACCAGAAAGAGGCGTGCTGCAACATCTCACGCATTCAAGAAGCTGAAACATCAGTACGGTGACAAACAAATTCTTCTTGACGCCCGCGTACAAACGACTTCGGGAAGATTTAATGCAATTTCTTCGTAATCGCAACAATCCTGAGAACAACAATGATAACCGAAAAGGAGGGCTCGTGGCACTCCTGCAATCGAGGAGATCCAGAATGGTCAACCCGACCTCGACATGCTCCTGAGTACTCAGAATAGGCCTTACCATGGCTCCTAAATAAACCCTCATTCACCAACAAACTCAAACTCATTTTACGGCTAGAAAACCCAAGACGAGTGCGTACTCCTATAGCTCTCGACCACTTACCACGCTGCCTTTTGGCGGGCTACCAAACTCCCGACTCTTGTCCTACTTAACCCTGGCGCAATTCAGCTGTCCGTCCGTCACAGCACACACATTTCACACGAGTCTCTACCTCAAGATGGCTATATATATTGATCGACAACACAACATTGGCCTATGGCCCACTACGTGATCACAAATCTGACGCCGATGGCGCAGACATATTTAACAACACCCCTCTTCCAACCGTCGCGGCTATTAGTAAACCGAAAATTTCTCTGTCAACGGATACAGAGAATAGTCAGACGATTTCGCCGGCCAATATTCATGCTCTTGAGACCAAAGTGCTCTTCTGATGGAGTGCCTACCTTCATAAAGAGGTCAAGATCAAGTGGCAGAAAGACGAATACATTTGTTTCCAAACAGTTCTCGGAGAATGGTAGCCAATCAGCAAGATGTCTCCTTAGACTGGAGAGCTGAGATGAACTCCCACAAGCACGATCCGCTGTAAGCCACCCCTATAAAGCTCCGCACGCAGTGTTCAAGTAACTGATCTTTGAGTCATATCAGATCGGACTCCCAAGCATCAATTACACTCTATCGGCACATTTTCCCCTGGGAGAAAGCTACGAACGTCCACTCTATGGTTCGATAGGGAAGCACTCAGCACCGAACTATAGAAACTTCCCCGTATATGCAACACTATTATCAGTCTCATTAACGCCATGTTAATACGACTCCAAGCTCTTGCGAACTAAATAGTTTCGACATTCCCCGACCACCCTTTTCCCCTCGGCTCCTAGCTCTTCTGCCTGAAATACGAACGCCAAAAGAAAATGTAATAAGAAAGAATGGTTCTGCCCAACATAACAATAACGCAGGTAAAAAGACGACGCCTGTCACGGGCATCGACAACCGCAACCACAACAATAACAACAGCAGCAGCAACAGCAGTAGCAGCAACAGCAGCAACAGCAACAAAAGCCAATTCCAGCCGGAGAGGTCCTCGATGTTAGGATTGGCCTATTCTTGCCCGACAATAGAGACCTAACCTCTCTGTCTGCTGTTGAGACGAGCGATCGCTACAGGCATTCTGCGTCTGAGACAAACCAAAAGACTAGGGTCCAGGACCCGGAGGGGGTCCCTTTGCCAAGATTGTCTCAATAAGATAATCTATGTGAATCTCACAGACGCGTTCGCTCAAAAGACTAGGGTCCAGGACCCGGAGGGGATCCCTTTGCCAAGATTGTCTTAATAAGACAATCTATGTGAATCTCACAGACGCGTTCGCTCACCTTCGAACTTGCCATTATGCCGAGCTTCCTCCAGGTGACATGATGGAACGACATGTCACTGAGCTCAGTATTGCCGCGGAGAAAGATCTGAATGAATGGAACGCCAGGACCACCGCCACTCCAACTAGGTAGATGAAAGAGGGTAGGGTAAATAGGGATCTGACGAGCGGCTCGTCCTGACGGCAAGTGAGTCATCGGTATGAAGGTTTACAGAGTTTTCCTTCTGCATGGCTGTGGCCTTGACAGCCGAGAGGCTGGAAAGACACGTCACTGAACTCTCGGTGGCCTTTGCGATCTGGCTATTAAGCCCTACGGATCCGGCAAGGTAACTGCGCCAAGCTCAAACCGAGATGGTATAAGCCCAGACGGCACTGTGGTCCTTATGCGGATACATACCCCTGAGGGCTTCAGGATATTCGAGGAAGAAAAACGTCGGAAACGCGAAGCCCACGACTTCTCCGACGACGAAGCAGATGAATCGCCAGAATCCGAGGCCGAAATATTGACGATCAATCTCGCGGCCCGAGACTTGGAGCCAGTGCCCGGGGCAGTCCCGCCGAAGCAACAATAGGTATTTTTACATGGACTTGGGAGTTGTAAACTCGATAATGATCCCTCCGAATTGAGGTTTCAGCCAGAGACGACCGTTGACACAGTCATAACGACCTACCGGGCCCGGCCGCTGAGGACAAGTGAAGGAATGGAATGCCAGGATCGTCAAGATGGGCCGAGAGCTGGTGGTGAGGATTGCGCAGGCGGCTGGCGAGATCCAATATACCGCCATCTACGCTGACTTCCCTTATCTACATTGTTCTCTCAACCAGAGGCTGTTCAATTCCCACGGTTACTCCTGCTCGTTCGAAATCTCCAAGTAGAGTTCACAGAGATGCTCTTAAACAGAGCCTTGGAGACCTGCTGCGGCTACGAGTACGACATGGCTGGGGGGCTGAGAGGGGGATGGTGGATTGCAAAGATAGTCAGGCTGCGAACCTTTCGGTTCTGGCGCTGTACGCAGCGCAACAGCCTCAGTTTGCGCCTGCTCCGCCTCCTGCTATTCCCAACCTCCCGCAACCCCCCCAACATCTGGAACGCGATGCAATACAATACGACACATACGGGATGAGGGAGAGTCTAAGTATAAAGTAAAAACAGCAACGGAAGAGGCCAGACCCGACATCTCAACACAATGACTACATACAACACATCCTTTGTTGAGGAAGAACAAGTCATCGGCTCAAAACGGACTTCAGAGAGAGAAACCACTGGAACCAAGGACCACGAAATAGATAGTCGCGAGGAGAAGGCTTAGGCCTCGTGGGTTCGGTCTTGCTATCAAATAATTTATCGATTCCTCGGCTCAAATTTATAGTCATTGAGGCGCAAACTTTCAGGACTTGTCTTTTAAAATTGTGGGCTTTTTTTTTAAAGAAAAAAGAAAAAAAAATGAGGAAGTTGTGTATATTTCTACCTGGAAGATCTAACTCCTTTGTATGGTTCAATCAAGGGGAGAATTATGTAGGGGGAGGCTTTGAGAAGGTCTTTGGAGAGAGATTTAATACATGCTGCCTTGATCTTGTTCATCCCAACCAGTCACTTGACACTTATCTTGTTGCGACCCTGGTGTAGAAAGTAACCCAAACCCCTGGAAGTTTTCTGAAAGATGAAGGCAATCACAATTACGCTAAGAACGAACTTCATTCATGCTCACCTTTCTTATCTTAGGCCCGACCCCTCTCACAGGCACGCAATACCAACGGTTCCAAATGACCGACAGCCGTGGCTTCGTGAAAGTTCCTACTGATGAAGAACATTAGCGTATGGGTGAAGCAGCGGGGAAGAAATCTCAACAGCGCCGTGGTGCAGCTGGAGACCCTACCTAACCTTGCTGGATCTGAACCCAGGTAGGCTTCTTCTCTCGGTGGCTCTTTGCGATAAATCCACTAACGACGGTAGGGGTAAATAATCAATGCAGTAAAGTATAATGTGCTCGTCTGTTGCGAGTGTTCATGCAGGTGGGGGGGGTTCTAAGATGTCGAAACCTCTCATATTCCGAGTGACGGTCGATAATCTAGTCCAGTAATAAGTCGCCCACCTTGGCGGAACCCCGAATGGCAGAAATAGGCAACCATAAGATGAAGTAGAAGTGCTCCTACAATAACAGCCTGCAATCGTTGTCGTATGCCCTCAACTGTTCCATCTTCTCCCGGACGAAGGGTTCCAGCCCTCCACGCACCTCCTCGTCCAGCGACTCAATGCCTGCACCGTCTTCGTTCAAACGACTCATGAAGAACTGGTCAAGATCGAAGGGCTTCCGCGACGCATAGTTGAACCAGAAACGCCTCGTGGCCCATGATTCACGCATTAGTGCAGATAAACTCTTCTCACCGTGATGCAATCCCCTTTTTCTCTCAACTCGCCCCATTGCTTCCAGAAATTGCTCCAAGCGGGGCTCATAGGCTGCAAGAAATTCCTCAATACTGCGGCCCCGTAAAAGATAAGAATCCGGCCCGGCCAGCAACAGCCACCATGGCGGCTCTGACGCATACTGGCTCGGCATGGCTTTCGTAAACTCGAGATCGAGAATGGCAGTTAGTCGGAGGGTTTTTGGGTCTACTAGTATGTTCTGAGGCCGAAAATCGTCACAGAAGAGTCTGAAGGGGCCATGGTCGTTGATAGAGTATTTCTCGGTCAGCAGTGCAAATAGATGCCGTGCGGTGTACTGCTTTTGGGCTTCTTTTGGGTTGGTGCAGAGATTTCGCTGAGTCCAAAGATGAGTAATATGTTGGTGTGAAAGAAATCTAAAGTAGGTGCTCGCAGATTCAAACGGACCAGTGGCGAACTTATCGACAGGGAAGAATGCAGTGGTTGCTAGCTCGTTCATACTGTAGGTCAGAGGACGTCCGGTCACAGACCATGTATTCGAAGTAGAGTCCTTTGAGATGGCCCCGATGGCGGGGAAATCCAACTGGAAGAGCTGAAGCAAGATACCGGCGATTTGTTCGAATACATCGTCGAGTATTTGTCTATCGATGTTTGGGTTTAAGTAAAGGCATTTCTTATCAGCCGGGTCCTTTAGGATGTCAGACAAATGGATTCCATCGACAAAGTCAGAGATAATGAACGGTCCAAAGTGGTGTGGACTGTCTGCAGTCAAACCCCAACTCAGCAAGCGCGGGACAGGTATGGTGGTCCGCTCAAGGAGGAGTGTGATGACCTGAACCTCGTTGGTGATCTTTTCATCTCGAAAAGTTGTGTGCCCTGGCCCAGGGAAGCGAATGATTGCGTCTGAGTCTCCTTTGTTGAAGGTGACTCGGAGGCAGAAGTTGAAGGAGCCCTCGAACCAGTCGATTACTTCAGCGTCACCGCCTGACCGGCAACGGGCGACAAATGATGCAATCTCGTCACTTGCATCGAGAACCTGCCTCTTCCAATCGTCCCACTGATCATCGCCGGTTTGCTCTGCTATCTCGTCGAAGACAACCATGTTCACAGAGGTGCCAAAGATGTTGAGAATTAACGGAGCGTGGTGGCTGGATCGACGTAAGGGGGTAGTAATTGATCATTCCACAGATGTGGGGTCTATGTCCGTTACTCCACCATGGCTAACGGGAAGAAACGTTCCCTCAGCCCAATCATAAACGGAACCTAACCTATACCTAGCATTTTGCTCTAAGAGTGTGATGGGATTGTCTCTCGAACAGGTAAATGAGTGCGTATCGGACAATTTGCATTTTTTTTTTCTTCAATTCTAGCACATTTTATGGATGATCGTAGGATGTCTTCGCTAAAGACGGGCTGTAGCGGAAGAGGTGTTCCGGAATCGTGGAGGGGTCAAAGAAGTGTAGCTCCTGCCAGCTGAAAAATGCTGGTCTTGACTTTGGTCCTTTGGGTTTATTGGCCCCTCGCACGAATCAAATAATTACCACTCTCCAGAGATCTCGGACATCAATGAGAGACAATCGATCACGCGAGAAATTATTGAGAGAAGAGAAGTATTGCGCACGAGAGCCTCCCCAGCCCCGGCGCGCGGCAGCACAAAGATCCAGCACTCGCCTCTACTGTCCACAGATTGGTATCCAGGACCTATCGGGCTTACAAAGTCTTGAACGTATTTTGGCTAATCACGTCTTAGGTACTACGATTTTCCTGCGAACTACCGAGCGAACAGCTGGTGCGTCATCTTGAGCCTCATTATGAGCGTATGAGCAACGAATGTGTGCCAATTGATGGTCTTAAATGCCTTGTCTCACGCGAAGACGCGTCTTCGATCCGAATACTGCCAACCGCCGCCCTACGAAGGGTGCTAGCCCAAACGAATATCGACACCCCCGTTCTTTGTTTGTTTACATAGAGTCTCGCATTAGACAGACCATTCACGGCAACTTTGGCGGGACAGTTGGCCGTGGTCCGTGGTCGGCTGAGATAGCAGGTCGCGCACAAGGACAGACGCGTTTGTGAAGAGAGCCTGTCCAAGAATGGCGGTCCCAGGCTCGAAATGGAGTACTAACAGAGTGCGTCCGCTCTAAACTGGACATCTCTGCCTTGTCTCTTCTAATTTTAACCACCCATGCCGGACGCGGCCCACTTACTATCCATGTCGTTCACCGTAACAGTAATCAGCAGCTTATTATTAGTAACCTGCGTCGTCGCGCGGCGGATCTCTCACTGACCGAACGAGGCCAGCCCACGCCTTGGGTCTAGCCTTGAGCGTAGGGCCAATGACAGGCCTGGCTTTCGATGGAGCTCCGTCACTGGTCCCCGGCTCACGCCTTGGTCCAGCATCAACAAACCACTCCAGCTCCGGCTGCCGATGGCCTCACGGCGTGGATTCGATCGTTCCCGCGACGCACGAAAAGAATATATATACTGGAACGGTGCCTACGATTCACAGACTGTTGGCCACCATCGCCACCATCTCCACCTCTTCCAAGCACACCCTTGAAGCCTTTCGAGCCTCGCAGATTGCATCCAGAACACCACAATTCTCGCTACACAAGCCCCAAAGAGTCTTTGCCATGTCTCCTTTCAAAGTTCTCGCTGCTCTGGCGCTTCTCGCTTCCCAGGCTGTTGCTCACCCTACTGGGCACTCTCACCAGTTTGCCCACGGGCATCTGAGCGTTCGTGCTACCGGCTCTCCAGCCCACGCCCACGCCCATTAAACTAGATGCTTTGGCAGGATGTTGTTCCCCAAATGAACTGGCTTTCATTACGTCTTGATGACAAGTGAACTTTCTTCTTATCAGCACCACTTCAGCTTCTCTTCGACTTCTTCACGTTTTAGCTTGAGCCTTTCGATTTCCAGCTTGAGTTTTTTCCCTCTTCGATTTTCCAAACTTCAATATTTTGCCATCTTCTTCAACCTCAGAACGTTATAGCTCCAGGCTTTTCTTTTACTATTTGCCTCCGGCTTCTTTATCACATTGTTCAACTTCTACTTCAGCTTTTCGACTTGAGCCCTTTTTCCTTTAGCTTTTCGGCTTGAGCTTTTCATCTTCACCTTTTACAACTTCAAATTCTCGCCATCTTCTTCAATTTCACTTTTAAATCTCGAGGCTTTTTGCTTTCTGGTCCGAGCTTCTTCACCAACTTTTACTTTTAAGCGCGATCTTCTTCATCTTTTTGGCTTCAGCTTTCTTCTAGCTTCACTTCATTGCTTCACTTCTTGGACTTCAAATTTACAGCCTCGGCCTTTTCTTTGACTTTCGGCTAAAGCTTCTTCAACTTCCTGTCTTCAACTCAAGGCTCTGAATTCTCCAGATTTAGGTTCTTGAACAACTTTCAACTTCTGTTCAATTCTTCAACTTTCGATTTTTCTACTTCTCTCTTCAATTCTTCGGCTCCTCTTCAATCCAGCTTCTCTTTAACTCTTCATCTCTTTTACTTTTCTTCTTCGATTCTTCAACTTCGCTTCAACACTTCTACTTTTCTTCAATTCTCAAGCTCCTCTTCACCTCTTCGGCTTTTCTTTGATTCGGCTTTTCTTCGATTCTTCAACTTCTCTTCAATTCAGCTTTCAATTCTTCAACTTCTTTTCGATTCTTCAACTTCTCTTCAACTCTTCAACTTCTCTTCAACTCTTCAGCTTCTCTTCAATTCTTCAGCTTCTCTTCAACTCTTCAACTTCTCTTCAACTCTTCAGCTTCTCTTCAACTCTTCAGCTTCTCTTCAATTCTTCAGCTTCTCTTCAATTCTTCAGCTTCTCAATTCTTCAGCTTCTCAATTCTTCAGCTTCTCTTCAATTCTTCAGCTTCTCTTCAATTCTTCTTCGATATAAAATTTTCTTTCCTGGTCTTCTTCTCTTCTCTTCATTTTCTTATTTTAGCGTGTTTTTCCTGTGCTTTCTCCTTTTCTCTGCTACAGATTTATGACTTTGTTTTCCGTTTTGCCTTCCTGTTACTTTTTTCATTTCTATGTTCTGCTTCCTTAGTCTAAATACCCCGGTGAAAAATTCATTTCCGTTGTTCATTACCACTCTAAGCTCCTCGTACGTAAATGGCCTCGTGAATGCATGCCGTCATAATTGCGCGACCCCCTGTAATGGCGGTCAACTTTAAGATTTAGCACGAAGTAATATCCGACCGTAAGATCTCAGATCATCGCCCATGCCTAAAGAAGCCCACCGTATCAAAGTTGGATAAACTGTATTTTAGACATAAATAAAATAGGTCTGGTTTGAGCCACGTCAGAAAGCTATCACGATAGAGGGGGTCATATGTGAATACTGTGTTTGAGGTGCAAACTACCCGCTAGCCGGATGGTGCACTCTCCTACAAGCGGGCAATGCGTCAGGTTAGACAGCAGAAAACTCTTATGGCACGCAGGATGGACATATAAGGTTCGAAGTCCTTGGTTGTCATGATATCAAGACCACTTGCGAGAGTGATTCATGTCGGGCCGTCATCATACAGCATACTTCAGCTTTCAAGGAGCGGGGATGCTGGAGGATCGGTACTGGGAGTCTTGCAACGAGCTAGGAGGCGGAGGGAATTATTCCTCAGTTGAACAGTTTCAACTGGGATGTAGTAGAGACTCGTGGCCGAGAGTTCCTCTCTTGGACTGATCTATCTCCGATTCCACCATAGACCTTGGCCTGTGACTGCCAGGATTAGCCTCGCTAGCTTTCCCAAGCCGGTCCTCATATCCGTCCTTGAAGACGCTTTAAGAGCTAGGGTTGCAAAGAGGATTGCTATGAGTCGGAAGGTAAGTACATATGGCAAGGACGCGATGGCTCCCCGTCTGGGTCGCTTGTGCAAGCAACAACCGGATAATCAGGGGATTGGTTTTGAGAGCTCAAGGGTTCGTGGGCTAATACAATACACGCTCATCCCTTGGTGGACTCTGTGTCGATGCGCTTGCATCAGTGGCTTGCCTCAAGAGTAAACTTCCCACGTAAAGCTGAATTGCTTCAGCATCGGAAGAATCAGGAGGCACCGCTTCAATTCTAACCCTCTTCACAGCGGCGTTCTGGCTCTTACTCCGATCCGAGTCAGTTGAGAGGGATGGCTGACCCAATTCCACCGGTGCTTCCCAGTCGGAAGAAATGGAGGCATCGCCTTCCTCCTCTACTACCGCAGACGGATCCCGCTGCCTCTTTCTTGCACTCGCGCTGCGACTCTTCGGGAACGCATCAAAAATCTTAACCTGGGTCCGCACGTCAAGCGCCCTCAAGTTGGCTTCTTTAATCTCGTCTGTCTTTGGATCAAACAAGAGAACCGCATACTTAGCCATGCCCTTGAAGGAGCGTACGGTCTGGTCGGAGAAGATCGTCCAAGTGAACCGTGCAAAGACAGGCTCGATAGCAATGCCTGAGAGGGGCGCGAGAGAATGGTTGTGGTAGAGAGGGACGACCTCGTTATTGTCGTCCGGGGAAAAGACGTGGAGTGCGAGGCACCGAGCCTTGTCGGGTATATCTTGTTTTGGGACAAACGTGAAGCGACGGGTATCGAAGAGATGGCGGAGATCACGGCGGAGTGTAATTAGGTTGCTTGGATCGTCGATTGGCGGAGGATCGGAGCCGGCCGGAAGCGCCGTATCTAAGCAGACAATATTAGCAAGGGTAAGAATGACAGTCTCTGGGGTATGGCAACAATACCTATCCATGGTATTCGACAAGAACCACTTTTCGTCTGCCATGGGCACGAAATGGGCCACCTCGATCGCGCCTACGTATCTCGAGATACGACATGTTGTGTCCCGCGCCAGCGCAGCGATCTTCTTCTCAAGAGATAGAAGTCTCGGCGCGGGTGGGATAATGGTCTCCTCCCAGATGGCGGGGAGGTTGCCATGTGGGAAACGCCAGTGGTCGAATGGAGGGATGACTGGATACTTGTCTAGATACGCGGGCGTGTCAGCATCCACAACCTGGGATGAATTGGAAGATGTTGCAGCTAGGACAGGACGCAGGCGGAGTTAGAGCACCCCCAGTAGACTTACAGTCGGGTTCATATTCATCGAGAAAGTAGTAATACTCGTGCCCTTGAAGAATCCCACTCTCCAACTGGTCTACCCTCACAAAATAAGAAGAAGAGAATAATGGAGTATTCTACAATATTTAGCTTGATTTTGTATTTATTACTGTATTAATTGTTTTAATTATTATATAGTATAAATAACTATATATAAATAAGTATTAGATTAATATTAAATCTGTATTATTCCTAATAAAAACCTTCTATAGTAGTAAATATATACTATACTTATAGAGGTAAATTAACTAATAACCTTATATAACTAACTTTTCTTATTCCTAAATAAGTATAATTTTAGATTAAACTAAAATAAACTCTAATATACTAATATTAAACCTGATCTAATAAGACTAATACCCTGATCTGAATATAACTAAAAATAATATAAAGTTTAAATAATTAATTTTTAAAGACTATCTCTATCCTAATTAACTTAATATAGTATATAATATACTAAAACTATAAATTATATATTAGATTATAATAGATCTATATAAGTAGATAGCTGTTCTTAAGATATAGCTTTTCTTCTAGTTAGTCTCTATTCTCTATAAGTATCTATAGTAGTACTAGGCAGACTATATAATAAAGTAATAGACTAAATAGATATAGCTACTGGATCTATAATATTAAAAGCAGCTTTATTACTATAAGCAGGCCCTTAACTAACTGAAGGGGTATATAATAAATATAATTAGTAAATAGCTATATTAGATTATCTTGAATAATAGTTATTATTACTTTAAGGATCTTATCAGAAGTATTAACTATTAAAATTACAGTGGCCTTCAAGGTGTATTAGGCCTTGAGACCGCTATAACACAGCAGGGAAGTTCGCTATAACTTATAGTTCTTAACTACTAACTCCGCTATAACTCAGTGAGTTTTAGTACTAGAGGGACCTAATATAGTGCAAAATATAGTACAAAAGAATCTTATTTTTATAAGAGAGACTAGAAAATTATACTAATTTCTCTTATAGGTCTACTAACTAAAAACTACTCTAAAACCCGCTATAGCAGCTTCCCAGGCTACTTTTAATTTTCTGTAAAATTTATTACTATAGGAAATCTAAAAAATCAACTTATAACTACTAAAACCTTCAACTAATATATATAGCTTTTATAAGACCTACTTTTATCTGAAAGAGGCTCTTAAGCTGATCAGTTGAGTATAGATATTAGATACCTTATTTTTAAAGCTGAAGGAATTATCTAAGATCTAAGGCTTAATCTAGGGTAGGCTGGCTATAGGGTAGCCTGGGTATAGGTTAGGTTGTCTGAGAATATCCTAGGATTTTTCCCGGATTTATTTGACCCTTATCTGGGCTTAATAAGCCCGATAACCTAATAATAGCTCTGCTGGTGACCCGGACCCCTGAGGGTTCCTGGGGCCCGCTAAGCCGTAGCGGTCATAGCGGGCTGTAGCTACTGACCCACAGTGGCTGCAGCCGCTATTAGCTAGTGATTGTTATCGCTAAGAGATAGCGATCTCAACCGCTATTGGCTAGCGTTAGCAGGGGGTTATTAGCGATTGTGGCCAGCAGCTGCAATCGCTAGAGGCTAGTGGTTGCAACCGCTAGCAGTTAGTGGTTGTGATCGCTAACAGCAATCTGAACCCACTAACTTATAGTGGCTATAATCTCTCAAATTCAACATTAACCGGGCCCTGAGAGGTTGGAATATTTATATCAGATATTATAGCTCTTCGAGTTAGAAAGGAAAGATAGTTATTACTATTAGATAATAAGCTTCCCCTCTTAGGGGCTATAGCTACAGCCGGGTTATTTATATATCTAGCTGTATAAATAGCTCCTATTATTAGAGTTTTTAAGGTATTAATACCTATACCCAGGCTGAAAGTATAATATTTAACTTTATCTTATAGTATTAATATTATAAATTTATTATTATATATAAGTATTATATAATATACCCTACTTTTTCTAACTAATTACTATAGAATTATCAGGATCTTATAATAATTCTAGAGATCCAGAATAAAGAATTATTACTAACTCTTAATAATCTATTAGTATATATATATATTTATTTTATTAGATAGAATATCCTTTTAGATAGTTATTAATATAATTATCTATATCTCTATTATTACTAGTTCTATAATATTTATATATTAATAGTAACTTATATTATATAGTCTATAATAACCTAATTATACTACTTAGAATAATACTCTAATTAGTTTAACCCTAATCTACTCTAAACCCCTATCTAGTATAAGTTACCTAACTATTATATATTAATAACTCTTATTCAGCTAATTACCTTATCTTAATTACTATATAATAATAGAAAGATATTATAACTACCCTAAGTACTCCTACTTAGTAGAATAATACTTAAGGAGTACTTACTATCTAGTAGATTATTAAATAACTTATATTTTAAATTAAAAGTCTTAAGAAAAGAAATATTATAATTAAGTCTAAAAAAAACTAAAGGGAAATTATTTAATCTATACTCCTAGGATTTTTTAATAGAAATATTTAGAAGATTAATAAATTTAAAATCTAACTCTAAACTTACTTTAAGTTCTTTCCTATTAAACTTAAGGATAATAAAAATAAAATTAGGTTTATAGGAATATATCTTACTAGTATTATAGAATACTAATTTTAGATATATTATAAATAAAGGCCTCTGTTAAGCTATATAAAGTTATATATAAAGCACGGACCCACTTAAAGTCCTAACTAATAGATATTAACCTATTACTCAGAATAAGTAATAGATAAGTAACAGATAAGTAATAAACTTATTATATATATATATTTATTTTATTAGATAGAATACTCCTTCAGATAGTTATTAATATAATTATCTATATATCTATTATTACTAGCTTTATAATACTTATATATTAATAGTAACTTATATTATACAGCTTATAATAACCTGATTATACTACTCAGAATAATATCTAATTAGTTTAACCCTAACTTACCCTAGATCCCTATCTAGTATAAGTTATCTAACTATTATATATTAATAACTCTTATTTAGCTAATTACCCTATCTTAATTACTATATAATAATAAAGAAGATATTATAGCTATTATAGTTCTATAAGCTCAGTAGTACTATACTCCTACTACTACTAATAACCTACCTGCTCTATATACTAATAATATAATAAATAAGGATAATAGTAATAGTAGTAGTAGTAGTAATAATAATACTAAAGTTAAACTCCTTAGGGAGTAAATTCTCTAACTTTAGGAGTACCTTATAACTATATAATAGGAGATAGTAATTATAACTAACCTAATAGAATAGTAAGCTGCTTAGAATACTAATCTATAAGCTTAGGCCCAGACTATAGCTAATAGGCGAGAGCTAGGGATACTACTTAAGCTACTAGTATCTGAGATATTTAATAGAATATAAGCTAAACTTTAGGGATTTATAATTTAACTATAAGTATACTTTAACTATTTCCCTATTACCCTTAATACTAATAAGAGGTAAGTTATATATACCTACTTATAACTTAAGGGAAATACTCTTAATTAGTTTAAACCTATTATAAAGGAATACCTTAGTAGATATAGAAGTTAATAAACTATAAGTATTATAATAAACTTTAATTACTTTATAGAAGTTCTTTACTAAACCTTTAGAATATAAAATAAGAAATATAAGGTAAAGTATAAGATTAATCTATTTACTTAGACTGGATTAGTATTAGTCTTTAATACTAAATACCTTTAGCTTTTAGCTAGAACTGAATAGAATTATAAATATACTATATCTTACTACTTTAACTAACTTAAAAAGAAAGTCTAGGAAGAACTCTATAAGGAAAACAGGCTAGTAAGTATTTATAACTATATAACTATAGCTATAAGAATTAATAACTAGTAGTACTAGTAGTAAATATATAAATAATAAATAAACTACTATATTAATACTAGAAAGCTATAATAATAATAAACTATAGTCTCTGGGATATATATAGATTCTATAGAGCTAGGAGCTATAGAAAAATATAAATACTATAACTATAATAAGATCAGATATATATTATCTTAATACCTAAAACCTAGAAAGTAGAAAAACTAGAAACCTACTAAAGAGAGTAAGAAGTAGTTAGAAGTAACTAGAAAAACTAAGATTAAAACTCTTAGAATAATTAGAAGGATTACTTAGGAAGGAACCCCAGATAATATTAAGGTTTCTGAATTTTCTAAAATATATATACTACCCTTCTATAAAATACTAGAAAACTTAAAGGATTAGAATAATAAGATAGTAATAGAGAACTAAAAATAAATTAAAAGGATATTTAAGAATCTTAAAAAAAAGTATAAGGAAGAATAAATAAACCCTGAATATAAACTACTTATAATATATAAAATAGTATTCAGATATAATAATTAGTTTATTAAATATATACTAGAGGAAGAAAAATAATATATATAGATAAAAAATATAATATAAGGAGAATATAAGGAAATCTATACCTATTACTAATAAAAAATTAAGGAACAGAACCCGGTTATAGTAGAAGTACTTATAGTCTATAGATAAAGAACTATAGATACTATATAATACCTAAATAGCCTGTATAAGTTACCCAGAAGTTAGAAGAATACCTTAAGAACTAGATATTATAAAGAATTATAGTTAATATATTATAATATTTTCTATACTATCTATTAGTAACAGAAGATTAGAAATAATATCTTCCTATAGCTATATAAAAATATACTATCTAGATATACTAGTAAGGAAATATTATACTTTATAAATAAGCTACTAAATATTAACTAATACTCTATCTTTAAATAGGATCTAGAAAAGTATCCTAAGGATTATAAAACTAATATTATACTAGCTAATATATATAATAAATAGTAATATAAGGTTTATAAGGATAAAAAGATTAAACTATAGTATAAGTAAAAAACCTAAGAAGATTAAGCTACTTATAACTATAGAGGGTATATTAAATAATACTATAATTAGTAGTACCCTAACTATCTATATACTAAATAACTAGTACTTAACCTAGTAAGGAATAGAGATAATAATAAAAACCTTACTAAGTAAATACTTAAATAATACTAAGCTTAGGAAGAAATAGAATACTAATATTAAGAATAAGCTATAATAGTATTATTAATAGAAGATAAGGAATCTAATAAGGAACTAGTAATTATCTCTATAGATAAATAAGAATAGACTGTAAGCTACTCTTATAAAGGAACTATATCTTCTAAGGAATAGAATAAATATAGTAAATAGCTAAGAAGGTTCTAATACTATATTTCAGGATATATAGATATACCTAAGATACTAGAAGAACTTCTAAAATAAGTATCTAAATATAATAATAAGTATAGTATATTTAAAGAATAAGTTAACTAGATAAAAAACAACCTAAACTATTTATAATAGGGCTATAGTATAGTATAATATTAATAATAGATCAGAGAACCCTAGAAGTAATAGAAGCTAGAAGCTCTATATATATCCTTATAGAAATAGAGATTAAGAGGAACTAGCTTATAGTATTTATTAACTATAGAGTATAGGAAAATTATATCTTACTAGTAGTAATTAACTAACTCTACTTACTATAGAAAAAGAAGAAAGAAACCTATATAGTAGCTAATATAGAAGGCTTAAAATTCAAATATAATAATAGAATTATTAACTTAGAAACTAATTATCTTATAACTAAAATCTAAGGAAAAAAGTTTAATATTATATATAATTTAGTACTACTAGAAGGCTATAATATTATATTAGAGCTACTATAACTATAGGATATAAACCTACTAATTAATTAGTATACTAGCTATATAGAATAATAGTACCCTCCTAAGTATTTAAATTAGAATTAATAGAAATTAAAATTTTATTAGATACTAGAAAAATATATTTATTTTTTAATATCTAAAAGTACTACTATAAAAAATAATAATAACTTATAATAATAAGTAGATATAGTAGTTATAGCCTTAATAGTACTATAACCTGGAATTATAAGAAACTTATTATAATAAGAACTAAGATAAATAATATAAATCTTAGATTAGATATAGAAATAAGAACTACCCTTAGATACAGACTTAGTACTAATTAATTAGGAACAGCTAATAAAGAAATAATAATAAGAATATAAAGTTAAATATAGCTAATAATAAAAAGAAATAAAAAAACCACCCCTAGAGCTATTTAATATTAGAATCCAGGAATAAAGCTGAATAAGTAACTAATAAAAGGTATAATAGAATAATAAAAAAGATACCTGGTATAAGTATATACAGGTAAAATAATCAGAAGAAGAATAACTAAAAAATATCCTAGAAGAATATAGAGTTTATAATAAACTGTTTAAGAAAACTCTTAAAACTAGTCTATCCGAATATAGCTAGTAGGATTATAAAATCTCTATTATTAATAAAGAAGAACTAGCCTTTTATAAACTTTATAACCTTATAGAACCTTAGTTATAAATACTCTATAAATATATTAATAATATATTAATAAAAGGCTATATATAACTATTAACTTTATCTATAGGATACTCTATAATATTTATACTAAAGAAAAATAATAAACTCTATTTAGTTATTAATTACTAATAGCTAAATAAGATTATATATAAGAATAGAATACCCTTACTGCTAATTATAAAACTTAGAAACTAGCTATAGGGGAAATAGTAGTTTATTATACTAGACCTAAAGGGAGCTTATAACTTAATATAAATTAAAGAAAAAGATAAATAGAAAATAGTATTTAGAATAAAGTTTAACCTCTATAAATACCTTATAATACCCTTCGAACTAATAAATATACTTATAATATTCTAATAAATAATTAATTAAGTACTCTAGAAGTATCTTAATATCTTTATAGTTATTTATCTTAATAATATTTTAATCTTTTTAGATAATCTGGAAATATATAAGGAATATATATATAAGGTCTTAAAGAAACTAGAAAATACTAAACTCTTAGTAGAACTAGAGAAAAGTTATTTCTATATATAAGAAGTTAACTTCCTAGAATATACTATTTAATTTAATAAAATATAAATAGAATAAGATAAAATTACTATAGTTAAAGACTAGAAAATACTAAAAACTATTAAGGAAGTATAAACCTTCCTTAGTTTTACTAACTATTACTAATAATTTATTAAGAATTATAAAAGAATTACTATACCCCTATATAATATTACTAAAAAAGGGATAGAATTCTAATAGAATAATAAATAGTAAAAAGTATTTAATAAAATTAAAAATTAAATACTTTCAGAACCTATACTATAGATATTTAACTCTATAAAAGAAGTAGAACTTAAAACTAATACTTTAGATTTTATAATTAGTATATAACTCAGCTAAAGAGATAATAAAGAAATACTATACCCTATAGTATTCTTTTTAAAGAAACTATATAGTATAGAGCTTAATTACTCTATCTATAATAAAGAATTTATAGCTATTATATATATATTTAAAGAGTTTAAGTACTACTACTTAGGAATAATATATAAGGTTAAGATATATACTGATTATAAGAATATCTAATATTTTACTATAACCTAGTAACTTAATAGGAGATAAATTTACTATACTAAATACTTATCCTAATTTAATTATAAAATAATATATTAAAAAGAATTAGAAAATAGAAGGGCTAATACCCTTAGCTATAAATCAGAATATAAGTAAACTATACTTAAAATAAACAGATAGTTACTTACTATAAATAATAAAGAATACTTAGTACAGAAGATCTTAAGAGCTATACTTAAGGAAATAGTATATACTAAAGTCCAGATAGATACTATTCCTAGCTTAAAAATACTATAATAAGAAGTAAAAATAGTACTTATTAAGGAAATCTATAAGTACCCGCTCTTAGGATACTAAGAAGTTAAGAAAATATTTAATAGAATTAAAAGATACTATAATTACCCAGATCTATAAAAAAAAGTATAGACTATAGTTTCAGAATATAATATATATATATAAATTAAATCTATAAGATATAAGCTATATAGAGAACTTAAACCAGTCTTAGTATTAGAATAACTATAGTAATTAATATCCTTTAATTATATTATTAAACTATTAAAATCTAAAGAACTTATAATAGAAGTAGAATATAATAGTATTCTAGTAATTATTAATAGACTTATAAAGTATAGATACTTTATTCTATATAAGAAAGTAAGCTCTATAGAAGATCTTATATACTAGTTTCTATAATATATAGTTAGTTACTATAGATTATCTAATAAAATAATATTAGATAGAGGAATAATATTTATCTCTAAGTTTTAGTAATTACTTATAGTATAAATAGGTATAAAATATAAGCTTTTAATAGCCTACTATCTATAAAGTAATAGTTAAATAGAATATTTAAACTAAACTCTGGAATAATATCTATAAGTATATATTAACTATAAGCAGGATAATTAAGTATAACTATTACTAATAGTATAGATTATATATAATAGTTCAGTATAGGAATTAATCTAACTATTACTAATATATATAAACTATAGTTATAAACCTGAATTTCAGAATTAATTAGAATTTAACAGACTAAATATACCAGCTGCTATATTTATAAAAGAAATACTATATTTATTATATACTGAAATAAAAATAGAACTAGAATTTCTCTAGGAAAAAATAAAAAAATACTATAATAAAATAAGATTAAAAGAACTAATCTTAAAGGAGGGAGATAAAATCTACCTACTTTATAAAAATATTATAATAATAAGACTAAGTAATAAACTAGATTATAAAAAACTTAAACTATTTAAGATTATTAAGAAAAAATCAGATACTAACTATAAACTCTTATTACTAAATATAATATATATCTACCCAGTTTTTTATATCTCTTTACTTAAGAAAGTACTAGAAAATACCCTAGACTAAGATTATCTAATTAAGATCTATAAAGAAGAATATAAACCAGAAAAAATCCTAAAGAAAGAAATTAGAAATAGATAGATATTTTATTTAGTAAAATAGAAAGGCTATAATAAGAATAATAATATATAGGAACCAGTTAAGTACCTGAAGAAGTACTAGTATTTAATTTACTAGTTCTACCGAAAGAAGAAGGATTAGTAATACTACCTTAAGTAATTCTACTAAAGAGGTCCTCTATAGAGAGATTAAAAATAAAACTAGAAAAATTAACTACTTATAAAGTATATAAAGATTAGACTTAGAATATAAGCTTAACTTCCTAAGCCTATACCTATTCTAATTCTTCCTAATAACTTCTTTCCTCTGCTTCCTTCTATTCTACCTCTTCTAACTCTTCTATATTATCCAGTCCCTTTTTCAGTATCTCTATACCCTTCTTATAAAGCTACTTCTATATCTAGTATAGCCTGGAAATTTATATAAGGGTCTTATTAACCTAATACTATCTCTTAAGAAGTAAGTCCTCTATATTATTTTCCTTATCCTCTAAATATAATAACTCTCAGTTAATTTTCTTAACTAAGAAAAAAGATTAATAAGTAAAAAAGATAAAGAATAAAGTACTTACTTAAAGATATTAAGGAATAAGTACTATTATATAAACAGTCTGTATAAATATATATTATATAGCGATTTAGGCTCAGAATAATAAAATACCTAATATCCTTATCTATATACTAAATATAAGGGATAACTTTAAAGCTATAAGTAAGAATATACTCAGACTTTTAAATATACTTATATACTGAATTAGATTTCTTTTATTTAGAAATACAGTTAGATATTTTATTAGTAGAATATATAATAAAATAAATAGAGAACTAAGTATATACTAAACCAGTATAGGATAAGCAATCTGGCCTTAGGGATAAGACTAATAGAGAGGGGGTATTATATTATAAATAAAAGCCTCCGTCAGGCTATATAAAGTTATATATAAAGTATAGACTTACTTAAAGTCCTAACTAATAGATATTAACCTATTACTCAGGATAAGTAATAGGTAAGTAATAGATAAGTAATAAACTTATTATATATATATATTTATTTTATTAAATAGAATACTCCTTCAGATAGTTATTAATATAATTATCTATATATCTATTATTACTAGCTTTATAATACTTATATATTAATAGTAACTTATATTATATAGCCTATAATAACCTGATTATACTACTCAGAATAATATCTAATTAGTTTAATTCTAACTTACCCTAGACCTCTATTCAGTATAAGTTATCTAACTATTACAAGATATATCTTTATAATTAGTATAAAAACTCTTATAAATTAGAAATATAGAATTAAGAAATTATTAATATTCTTACTAGTTATAATAACTTTATTATTACTTTTATCTCTATATTTAGTAAGATAGATTATAAATAATAAATAATTAAGGAACTTAAGGAATTTAGATAGATAGAAGCTATTTTAGAATATATTATAAAATTTAAGGAAATTATATCTTAACTAGATTAGAATAATATATCTCTTAAAGCTATATTCTATAATAGATTAAAAAATAAAGTTAAGAATTAACTTTTTAAACTTAATAAGTTAGAAGAACTTTTAGAATATATAACTACTATAGTATAAATTAATAACTATCTCTTTAAGTAAAAGTAATAGAAAGGGAGAGAATATAGTAATTAGAATTATATTAAGCTAAATAATAAGTCTAACTATAGAGTATAATAAGCTCTACTACTATTTATAGCTACTAGGATCTATATAGGATCTATAAAGCTAGAGGCTATAGAAAAATAGAAATATTATAATTATAATAAGATTAGATATATATTATTTTAATATCTAAAACTAAGAAAGCAGAAGGACTAGAAACCTATTAGAGAAAATAAGAAATAGCTAGATACTATAGGAAAAACTAAAACTAAGATCCTTAGTATAGTTAGAAAAACTACTTAGGAAGGGAACTTAAATAAGCTTAAGATTTCTAAATTTTCCAGGATATATATACTACCCTTCTATAAAATTCTAAAGAACTCTAAGAACTAAGATTAGAAGAGCTATATAGTAATAAGGAACTAATAGTAAATTAAGAAAATATTCTAATATTTTAAGATAAAATATAAAGTAGGTAATATAGATCTAGAATATAGATTACTTATAATCTATAAATTAGTATTTAGATATAAAAATAAACTTACTAAATAGATATTAGAAGGAAAGAAATAATATATATAGATTAGAAATATAATATAAGCAGAATATAAGAAAGTTTATACCTACTATTAGGAGAAAATTAAAAAATAAGATTCTATTATATTAGAAACTTTAGTAATCTATAGTTAAAGAATTATAAATACTATTTAATACTCTAATAGCTTCTTTAGCTTACTAGGAGAATAGAAAAAGAACTTATAAAAAAAATACTATAAAGAATTATAATTAATATATTATAATATTTTCTATATAATCTATTAGTAATAAAAGATTAGGAATAATATCTTCCTATAGCTATATATAGATATACTATCTAGATATACTAATAGAGATATTCTATATTTTATAAATAAGCTATTTAATATTAATTAATATATAATCTTTAAATAAGATTTAGAAAAATACTCTAAAGAATATAAGCTTAATAGCTTACTAATTAAAATATATATAGAATAGTAATATAAGATTTATAAGAATAAAAAAATTAACCTATAGTATAAATAGAAAGCTTAAAAAGACTAAATAGCTTATAGCTATAGAGAGTATATTAAGAACTATATTAACTAGAAATACTTAATATACTTATATATTAAATAAATAGTATTTAACTTAGTTAAAAATAAAGAAAATAGAAATCTTATTATTATTAGAAGGCTTTTCTAAAGTATATACTTATAGATAGATAGATATAAAAGTTATTAATTCAGTTACTATTCTAACTATAGAGTTAGACTAATTATAAAGCTAGTTCTAGAGTAGTTATAACTAAGTATACTGCTCTATAACAGGCTTCCAGATTATAACTACTAATAGGAGGTATTTAGTATACTAATACAGGCAGTTTTTTATTTTCTTATTCTATATAGATAGCTTCTTCTATTATAAGTTCTTTTTATAACCTCTATAAATATAGGAAATAAATATATATAATTCTAATTCCTTATATCTTTATTAAAAAAGTACTCCTTAAATATTATACTATTTAATTATATATATATATACTATAGTATAAGCTTATTATACTAGTATATATACTTTATTATTAAGTTACCCTACTATTATAGTTTAATTAGTTACCCTAATAATAAATAATTATAGATATATACCCTATCTATAATAATTCCTATTTTAAAATACTAAGTATTCCTCTTTTTCCTTTTTTCTATATAACTATATTCTATTATATATATATTCTTATAATAATCCTTATTATTCTGAAATATAGTTCTATAACTAACTATATATAGAATAGTTATTATTACTTTTTCTAATTATACTATATATAGAGATCTATATATTTTAAGATAAGATTTTATAGCTAATCTTATTTTAGAGAAAATAGTTAGCTATATCTACTCCTCCTTATACCCTTTTACCTCTAGTTAATAAAACTATTAATAAGAGTAAGTTTAGCCTTATACCTCTATTAGGTATATTTATCTAATAGATTTTAAAGTAGTTACTTATCTATCTACTACTACTAAACAGTATATAGATATACTTATAAGTATAAGGAAGAAGTTAGCTAAAGCTAAAAAAAAGAAAACTTATATAGAGAAAGTATACTCTAACTAGATATAAGTATTAGTAACCTATTTATTTCCTACTTTCTAAATTAATTATTCTTACTAATAAGTATACTAATAAGTATACTATATATATTAAATTACTTACTTTAAGGAAAAGTAATAGTTACTATTATAATTATAATAGAAATAGAGAATAGTATATTTATTATAATAAGAATAATAATATTTATATTACTATACCCCTTATATTAATACCCTTAGCTTAGAATCTAGCTACTGCTTAGAAAGCTCTTTCTAAGCTTTTAACTATATTAAGGAAACTTAAAATAGCTGAATATACTATAGTCTGTTTAAGGGTTAACTATATAAGTATAGTATAGAAGCTGGTTTATAATCTTATTTATAATAGTAGTTTTAATAGTTTAATTATTATTAAGTATAAAGAGAGTAATAAGCCTACTATTTTAGACTTTATTAAATAAGTTCTTAAGTAGTATCTTATCTTAGCTCTTAAGACTAAGGCTTATAAGCTAAAATTATTTTATTCTATAGATACTAAAAGAAATAAGAGTAATTTCTTTTTACTCTCTTTAGTTCCTATAAGTAGTAATAAGTCTAACCCTTTTAAATAAGTTTAATTTATACTAGTAATCTTAGAAAAATATAAAAAAAATATAAAAATAAAAAATCTAAAAAAAAAATAAATAGTTTAAATAGGTATATAGATAGAGAATAGAATTACCCTAGTTAGGAGCTCCCCCTTTATATATTCTACTTACTTATAATATATTTAAAATTATATCTCTAAGTAGTTATTATACTAGTTTAATTTCCCTATCTAGTTTACTAAGCTTTATCTATTTTAGATAGTTTTTTAATATCCCTTTATACCCTAATTCTTAATTTATTTAATTCTATAAGTTTTAAAAGTACTAAATTAGATTTAACTTTTATTAATATATTAATAGGGTTATTATCTTTATAGATCTATTTTATTTCTATAATTTTATAGTATTTATATAATTAATATAAGGTTATTATATTAATTATAAGCTTTTTCTCTATTATTATCCCCAGCTTAATAAGATATTTATATAGTAAGAGTAAATCTGTATAGATTATAAGAGGTATTTCTAATAGTAATAGTTTTAAAGTAATTATTTAGAGTATATTTATAATTATAATATTAATATTAAAGCTAGCTACTATACTATAGACTTCTAATATAAGACTGCTTTATATAATATATTTATACTTTATAGAGGATTAATATAGGATATTCCTAACTAGTTTAAATATAGGTTTCTAGTTTTCTATTTTAATCTCTATACTAAGTATAATAATAAACCTAATCTATAAGCTTATATCCTAGTTATTTATAAGTAAACTATCTATAAAGATATATAGCTTTAAGTTATACAGATTAAATAGTATAAAGTTAAGACTATAGTTATAATATTCTATTTACTATATAAATCTCTTATTTAACTTATTAATATCCTCTTCTAATAGATTCTATTAGATCTATACTACTATAGATAGATTATATAAAGCCTCTGGTTATATTATACTTATAATCTATATACCTTATACTCTTTAGAACTTATAGCTCTCTATATTTAGATCTCTTATAGCTATTTATAATATATTAGTTTAGCTTTTCTATATAAACTTAATAGTTATACTATAGAGAGATATTCTTCTACTATTAAACTCTAGATTAGTTCTCTCTATAAATTAGATTCTAGCTTTTATCTTAAACTTAGCCTCTACTAACTAGTATTTTTCTTCTATAGTAAGTACCTTATTAAATAATCTGAGTATATTATTAGTTTATATCCTAATAAGCCTAAAGCTAAGTATATTACTTCCTATAATCAGAAGGTATAGATTATAGCTGGAGATTATTATCTTTATATATATTATAAAGTACTTATAGTATATAGTATATTAATATATATCTAATTTAGCTATTCTATATAATAGCTTTATAATTCTTATAACTATTCCCTCTAGATAGTTTTATTTAAGTAATTTAAATAGTTTTATATAAATTATATATTATAAATCTATCTTAGACTATAAGTAGATCTATATAATATCTCTTTTAGTTAGAATATAGTCTTCTACCTATATTAAGAATAGTACTAATATAAGGATAAGGTATTAGTTATAGTATTAAATAGTTAGTAACTATATAAAAACTATTTCTTTATCTGAGTTATTATAGCTTTATATAATTAAATAGCTCTTTTTATATAGTTTTATATTCTAACCCTTTATCTTATTAATAATATATACTTTAAATAGCTAGCTACTCTAAACCTCTTAACTAAAGTATATAAACTTAAAGACTCTAGTTTTAATAAGTTATTTAATTTCTACTTTTATAAAGGTTTTAAAAGGAGTATCCGGAGTTATAATAACTCCTTCTTTTTATAGTTTTCTAGCTAGCTTAAGAGCTTCTTACTTCTTATATATTATATAGCTAGTATATAGTCTAACTGGTTATACTATATATTATATATATACTTTTAGCTTATTCTTTAAGCCTCTTAGTTACTCCCTTCTCTATAGTAGCTTATTTATTATAAGTAGTAAGGGGTTTTTTAGATATTTAACTAGATTAATACTATCTTAGACTGGGTTTTCTATCTATTTATCTCTATAATATAGCTTTATATATATAGACTAGAAAGTCTTCAGTTTATTATATATTTTAATTATAATATTATAAGAGTTATTTAATAATAGTCTATATAGCTTAAATTACTTCTTATTCTCTCTCTATATTATAATCTTACTTAGAAGTAGGAGTTTAAAGAGTTCTATTATATTTAGGCTATTATATATAGCTAGTATAAGTATAATTCTCTCTTTAGTATATAGTTCTTTTAATATTTTTATTATAAGGTTAACTACTTATACTCTTTAAATTATAGATTATAAAGAAGAAGAGAAAATAGTAACTCTTAGATATATTCTAAATATAAGTAATATTAGTATAAGATTATTAGGCCCTACTATATTATTAACTACTTTTACTACTACTTATAATATAGCTTCCTTTAATATTATCCCTTTAAGTTCTTTATATAGAATATTAAATATATATTATAATAGTCTATAATATCTTTTAATCTTACTAATTAATTAATAAGCTTTAATTAGAATTTACTTATACTTAGAACCTATAATTCTAGTATTTATATAAAATTAATTACTAGTAAATTAGATTCCTATATTATATATAATATAGTCTAGTAGTCTAAGATAGATATTTAGTTAGATTCTTTTTAATACTTTCTATATAGTATCTACTAAGATATTCTTAAGGAAAATTATATTTTAAAATATAGTTACTATATATACTATATATAAAATAGATTTTTAATCTAGTAAGTATATAATATTAATTATAATCTTATAATTAAAGTTAAGATTATTCTATAATTTAAATTTAAAGTATTTTAAAGCTAGACTATAAGCTTAGTATTAGTAGTAGAAGTATTTAATCTTTTTTATTATCTCTTTATTTATATCTTTATAGCCTGCTCTCTCTAAGAGTTAATATAGCTTTTCTACTAATAGATAACTAAAGTAGTAGTAGAGTTATTTTAGCTCTAGTTCTATTAAATAAGCTATATTAGCTATTAGTATATATTTAGAAAAGAACTATATATAGCTCTATTTTTTTATAGTTAGAATAAAGAAGCTATTTATAGTTCTAACTATCTTATTAGTTATATTCCTAAACTTAATATTTAGATAGTTTATATTATAAAAATATATTAAGAAAGGGGTCTCTGAGTTTATTATATAAAATATAATAAATCTGAATAGAGTATATAGTTCTATTATACCTAGTAACTCTATAAGTTCTTTTCTAAACTTAATACTTTTTATATTAGCTATAGTATCTAGTTTAATTAATAGGTTAATTTATTAGAGTACTTTAAACTATAGTTTATTTATAGTTAAGATTAATAAAGTATCTATATCTAGTATAATCCTTTAGAACTATATTATATATCTTTCTTTAATAATAAAGTATAATAGATCTTATAGTTCTCTTTAGATTTTCTCTCTAGAGAGTAAGTATTAAAATATCTTATTAAGTAAGTATTATACTAGTTATTACTTATTATTATTTATATACTAGTTTTCTTTATCTAGGTTATTATAGTTATTAGAGTCTCTATAATCTACTATTTTAAACTAATCTTTAACCCCTTCTAGGTTCTAAACTTATTATTTAAATTCTTTTAATATATTACTTTTTTCTACTCCTTTTTCTACTTTAAGGAATTTAGTTATAAATTAATAGTATACTTTATATCTTTATTACAGATAGTTCTTTAACTAATACCCAGGCTTATTATAAATAAAATAGTATTTTCTTTAGCTATTATATTATAGTTTTTAGTTTTAGCTAGTAAAATCTTTATTAAATAGTTTTCTTCTTATATTTAAAGAGTAATAAAGCTACTATTATATTCTGTTTAGTAGTTTCTAAGTATATCTATATTTCTAGTTAATAAAGTATATATCTCTTATTATATTCTAAACTCTTAAGATTATTAAGCTTTATTCTAACTATTTTAATAGGCTTATCTTTAAAGCTAATATAAGACTTTATATAAGGACTTTAGTATTTATATACTCTCTTTAGAGTACTATATCTAACTTCTTTAAGCTTTTATATACTCTTATTATAGTATCTTTAAGATTATTATCCCCCTTATAGTTACCTCTAAATACTTTCTATATCTTTATAAGAGTTATAAAAACTTTCTATAGTATCTAGTATACTATAAGATCTCTATTCTCTCTATCTACTTATATTAAAATAATATTAGTCTGAATCTAGTTATAATAATACTACTACTTATTAATAGTATTATTAAAGTACTACTTTAGTTTAAAATATATTTCTCTGAATATATATTCTTCTTTAATATATTAGAACTAGAAGTTCTATATATTCCCTTTAAGGATTTAGAAGAGAATAGTTTTAAATCTACTAGACTATATATTATAGGATTTATATATATTTAGTATTATTCTAATCTTTATATTAAGTATATTATATAGTTCTCTTCTAAATAAGTACTTTTTTAAATTATAGAGCTTCTGGAAAACTATAAGTTCTTATATAGATATAGTATCTATTCTAAGATTATTATCTAATAGAAGGTTATAATATAGATTATATAAGGTAAATATATAACCCTTAGACTATAGATTTAGAACTATATTTTAAAAAGATAGAAATACTTATAGGATTATATCTATATTTAGTTAGAGTATTTCTATTTTATTAATCTTAATTATATAGATTATACTTCTTTATTAGAGTAGTTATAGTATTAGTAGTCTATATCCTTATAACTTCCTATATTACTTTTATAATTAAAATACCTAGAAGTTTAGATTAAAGATATTTAAAAGAAACTATATATTTCTTAGCTATTCTAATAGATCTTCTAGTTCTTATATATTATTAAGAGCTGCTTTAGATATATTATTTAGAGGTTCAGTATATATACTACTATAATATAGTATATATTTTAGCTCTTTAGTAATATTAGGGTTTAGAAGTATAAACTTCTCTAGTAATTAGCCTCTGAAGTTATATATAAACTTATTTAATAAATTACTACTATATAGCTCAGTATATTTATAGTAGTATATATAGTATACTATATATATATTAGTAAGTATAGTAGTAGTAATCTAAGCTACTAAGATTAAATAGTTTATCTAGTTAATACTATTTATATAAGCTTTTATTAGTTTAATTATATTAAAAACCTCTTCTACTTTATTATATTTAAAGGGAGATACTATAAGCAGGGTTTATATTAATAATACTATTATATTTACTTAGAATATAAGGTTTAGAGTATATAAAGGATTTTATAATAGGGATATATAGGGTTCTATTCTTATCTAAAGAGTAAGATTCTCTATTTAGAAGGATTTTAATAGGAGAAAGATTAGAGTAGTAGTAAGGAAGAGATATAAAGGATTTCTTATCTCTTCTTAGAATTAGGAAAAAAAGAGTATTCTATAAAGATAAACTCTTAAGATTTAGTAGTTAAGGAAGGAAGTAGTTTTATTAACTGCTCCTATCTATATTAATAGGGAGATATATATAATAAAATACTTTTTAGAGGTATTTCTAGTACTAATAATATTATTAGAGGAATAAGTAAGCTTTAAAGTAATTATTTAAAGTATATAAAAAATAATAGTATTATTATATTATATATTATATATAGTTCTATAGTATAGAACTAATAGCTAATCTTAAGAGTACTTTTAACTAGCTATTTAGGAAATTCTATCTCTTCTTCTTTATTAATCTATAGCTACTATATAACTACTAATTAGTATTAGAAGGTTTTTCTAAAGTATATACTTATAGATAGATAGGTATAAAAGTTATTAATTTAATTACTATTCTAGCTATAGAGTTAGGCTAGTTATAAAGCTAGTTCTAGAGTAGTTATAACTAAGTATACTACTCTATAATAGGCTTTTAGGCTGTAACTGCTAGTAGGAGGTATTTAGTATACTAATAATTATATAAATATTTAAATAATACTAAGTATAGGAAAATAATAAATACTAATAATAAGAATAATTAATAACTATATTATTAATAGAGGATAAGGAATCTAATAAAGAACCTAGAATTATCTTAATAAATAAATAAGAATAAACTATAGAATACTTATATAAAGAAATATTATCCCCTAAGAAATTAAATAAACTTAGTAAATAGCTATAGAAGTTTAAATAATATATTCTAGAATATATAGAAATACTAAAGATACTAAAGAATCTTTTAAATTAAATATCTAAATATAATAATAAGTATAGTATACTTAAGAAATAAGTTAACTAGATAAAAAATAATCTAAACTATCTATAATAGAGCTATAGTATAGAATAAAATTAGTAATAGATTAAAGAATTCTAAAAGCTATTAAAGTAGGAAGCTTATTATATATTCTTATAGAAATAGAGATTAAGAGGAACTAGCTTATAGTATTTATTAATTATAGAGTATAGGAGAATTATATCTTACTAGTAGTAATTAACTAACTCTATCTATTATAAAAGAAAAAAGAAAAGATCTATATAGTTATAAATATTAAAGATTTAAAATTTAAATATAATAATAGAATTATTAATTTAGAGATTAATTATCTTATAATTAAAATCTAAAGAAAGAAATTTACTATTATCTATAACTTAGTATTATTAGGAATCTATAATATAATTCTAGAGCTACTATAGCTATAAGATATAAACTTACTAATTAACTAGTATATTAGCTAGATAGAGTAAAAGAATACTCTTAAGTATTAAAATTAGAATTAATAAAAATTAAAATTTTATTAAATATTAGAAAAATATATTTATTTTTTAATATCTAAAAGTACTATTATAAAAAATAATAATAATTTATAATAATAAGTAGATATAGTAGTTATAATCTTAATAGTACTATAATCTAGAACTATAAGAAACTTATTATAATAAGAACTAAAATAAATAATATAAGTTTTAGATTAGATATAAAAATAAGAAATACTTTTAGATATAGATTTAGTACTAATTAATTAGGAATAACTAATAAAAGAATAATAATAAGAATATAAAGTTAAATATAACTAATAGTAAAAGAAAATAGAAAAACTACTTCTAGAGCTATTTAATATTAGAGTCTAGAAATAGAATTAAATAAGTAATTAATAAAAGGTATAATAGAATAAGAAAAAGAATATCTAGTATAAATATACTAAGATAGAAAATTCTAAAGAAAAAGAATAGCTAAAGAATATCCTAGAAAAATACTAAATATATAATAAACTATTTAAGAAAATCTTTAAAACTAGCTTATTAGAATATAGTTAGTAGAATTATAAAATCTCTATTATAAATAAAGAAGAACTAGTTTTTTATAAACTTTATAATTTTATAGAACTTTAATTATAAATACTCTATAAATATATTAATAATATATTAATAAAAGACTATATATAATTATTAACTTTATCTATAGAATACTCTATAATATTTATACTAAAGAAAAATAATAAACTCTATTTAGTAATTAACTATTAATAGCTAAATAAGATTATATATAAAGATAGAATACCCTTATTATTAATTATAGAACTCAGAAACTAACTATAGAATAAATAGTAGTTTACTATACTTAATCTAAAGGGAGTTTATAATTTAATATAAATTAAAAAAGAAAATAAATAGAAAATAGTATTTAGAATAAAGTTTAATCTTTATAAATATCTTATTATACTCTTTAGATTAATAAATATATCTATAATATTTTAATAAATAATTAATTAAATACTCTAGAAGTATTTTAATATCTTTATAGTTATTTACTTTAATAATATCTTAATTTTTTTAAATAATCTAGAAATATATAAAGAGTATATATATAAAGTTTTATAGAAACTAGAAAATATAAAACTCTTAATAGAACTAGAGAAAAGTTATTTCTATATATAAAAAATTAATTTCTTAGGATATACTATTTAATCTAATAAAATATAAATAGAATAAGAAAAAATTACTATAATTAAGAACTAGAAAGTATTAAAAACTATTAAAAAAGTATAAATCTTCTTTAGATTTATAAACTATTATTAATAATTTATTAAGGATTATAGAAGAATAGTTATATTTCTATATAATACTATAAAAAAAGAAATAGAATTCTAATAAGAAAATAAATAATAAAAAGTATTTAATAAAATTAAGAACTAAATACTTTTAGAATCTATACTATAAATATTTAATTCTATAAGAGAAGTAGAATTTAAAACTAATACTTTAGACTTTATAATTAGTATATAAATTAGCTAAAGAGATAATAAAGAAGTACTATATCTTATAGTATTTTTCTTAAAGAAACTATATAGTATAGAGTTTAATTATTCTATATATAATAAAAAATTTATAGCTATTATATATATATTTAAAGAATTTAAATATTATTATCTAGGAATAATATATAAGATTAAGATATATATAGATTATAAGAATATTTAATATTTTACTATAATCTAGTAACTTAATAGAAGATAAATCTATTATACTAAATACTTATTCTAATTTAATTATAAAATAATATATTAAAAAGAATTAGAAAATAGAAGAGTTAATATCTTTAGCTATAAATTAGAATATAAATAAACTATACTTAAAATAAATAGATAGTTATTTACTATAAATAATAAAGAATACTTAATATAAAAAACCTTAGGAACTATACTTAAGGAAATAATATATATTAAAATCCAGATAGATACTATTTCTAGCTTAGAGAAATTATAATAAAAAGTAAGGATAGTACTTATTAAGGAAATCTATAAATATCTGCTCTTAGAATACTAAAGAGTTAAGAAAATATTTAATAGAATTAAATAATATTATAATTATCTAGATCTATAAAAAGAAGTATAAACTATAGTTTCAGAATATAATATATATATATAAATTAAATCTATATAATATAAACTATATAGAGAACTTAAATTAGTTTTAGTACTAGAATAACTATAGTAATTAATATCTTTTAATTATATTATTAAACTACTAAAATCTAAGGAACTAATAACTAGAGTAGAATATAATAATATTCTAGTAGTTATTAATAAACTCTAGTTTACTATACTAATTAGTAATTTACTATAGCTAACTTAGTATTAAACCTTAGATATTATAATATAATTAATTATTCTTAATATAATAAAAATAATAAGATAATAAACCCTTAGAACTAAAGTACTTATAGCTATATAACTTATAGTAGCTATACTCTATTCTTATTATAAAAGGATTAAGTAGAATAGTATTAATAAGGGTATTATACTAAAGAGTCTTTAGATAAAGAGATTTCTATATATAGTTAGATATTATTATAGATTACTATAAGAATATAAGGATTAAGTTAGAAAAAAACTTACTAATAGGCTATAAAATATAATCTTAAGAATATAACTAATAGAGAGAGGATCTTATATTATAAATTTATTATTATATATAAGTATTATATAGTATATCCTACTTTTTCTAACTAATTACTATAGGATTATCAGGATCTTATAATAATTCTAAAGATCTAGAATAAAGAATTATTACTAATTCTTAATAATCTATTAGTATATATATATATTTATTTTATTAGATAGAATACTCTTTTAGATAGTTATTAATATAATTATCTATATCTCTATTATTACTAGTTCTATAATACTTATATATTAATAATAACTTATATTATATAGTCTATAATAATCTGATTATACTACTCAGAATAATACTCTAATTAGTTTAACCCCGATCTACCCTAGACCCCCGTTCAGTATAAGTCGCCTAACCGTTATAATTAAAGGTTCGGGTATAGACCGCTAATTATATTCTTAAAAAATATATATCAGATTATGTATTGCCTGATCTTGGGATATACCTTTGTTTATAGCGAAACCAACAGAAAATTATTTTGATATTGTATTGAAATCCAACGCTCGACTCGACTCCATATACCCAAGCGCTTAGTCAGCAACTGAACAGCAAGGTAATTGATGGTTGCTGCCGATGCAAACACTCCTCGCCATCGTCTCTGAAGACCAATATAATGCCCCCTTCATTACCTCTCCACCATCATCAGTCCTCCCTCGAGGGCGTCATTTATTTCTCTGCTGAGCCGACCCTTGGAACAGATCAGCGTACCAACGCCAAACGCAGGTTTTACCGCATCGTCGAGTATTTTGAGGCTGCAAGTAGTAGTCGCAGCAGTGGTGATTATAGCCGCCCTCGACTTGTCCACCTTACCTATGATTATGCACTTTCCGAGGAATCTCGAGACAACTTCCTGCGGGCCTTCTTTCGGGCTATGGCTCTCTCAATAGACGGGAGCGAGGAAGATATAGATGCCGAGGATCTGCGTTCGCCCTTTTTTGGCTTTGCAGATTATCTGCTGGACAATTTCTTTCTTCCTCGTAAGTATATATATTGGCCTCCTCATCGCTTGATCGTCACTGACATCTCCTAGTGAAAGCTTCATCAAAACGGACCCCCCCGCCCTCCCCTGCATTCCATTCCGCCGTTCAGGGAGTGCAAGGAGGAGACGCTGAAGCCTTTGTCGGGACAACAGACCGGCTGGCAGCTCTTCGGGGTGCCTGTCTCATCCGGGACCGCCACCGCTGTGTGATCTCACGCAAGTTTGACCTGGAAGAGGGAGAAAAGCGAATGCGAAGAGATGGCGATAGCGCACGAGATGATGATGGGGATTTGCTTCTAGAAGATGCAAATCCAGCCGACTTCTTGGAAGTGGCTCATATTCTTCCGCATTCTCTAATGAAAGCCGATATAGGTTCCGAACTAGTGCGTCTCTCTTTAGTAGAGATATTTTGTCCGTGACTAACGTGCTAAGAACCCTACTAAACAAGCGGCGCTCGCAATACTTAATATGCTTGATAGCGGCGTTGTACACCTGGTTGAAGGTGTCGAGATTGACCGGCCTCGTAACGCCATCACACTCACACATGTTCTCCATAGGCTCTTCGGTGACTTTCTACTCTTCTTTGAACCTATCCCAGACCGGCAGCACACGTACCGAATCAGATCGTTTTCTCCCGTAGCTCTCCTCCTGCGGAATCCAGCCTTTCCCATCACTCGGACGCTCTATCTCACTGATACTTGGACCATCGACCCTCCTTCCCCTTGGCTTCTCGCAATTCACAGTGCTATTGCTCACATCCTTCATCTCTCTGCAGCAGGGGAGTATATCGATAAGTTGCTCCTGGATATGGATGGGAAGGACGTAAAGTCGGATGGATCTACTGAACTGGGCCGCTTGGTGAAACTTAGATTGGGAGGATATTTGGATGGTCCTATCTATTCGTAACAATCGGGCGTTAAGCTGCTTATTCTCGAGTCTGCGACCCGTATTATTAAATTATTGAGTGCAAATAATACATACTTGACAGATAATACGGCGTATATTATCACTTTATTTCATGTTATGCTCCTGAATTTCTTGATCCTATCTGGGAAACTAGTTTATTAATAACCACTCTTCCTTTAGGTGTCTCATTTCTCCTGGCACCCACTTGGAGAGCTCGCTCAAATGATGGGTCAGCCACGATTAATCAAGGAAAACTCATCATTCACCACAGCCAGTGCAGGCAGGGTCATTTCTTCCTAACCAGATGCACTTATATTTCTAAACATGATTCAGGCTTTTGCACCCTCTCATTCCATGAGTCCTACCTGATGAAGAACAAGTTATTGGATGGTTTGAGCAAACCGCTGCTGGGAGAGATGGCCGCAGTGCTTCTTCAACCTGAAAATTTTTGGCTATCCATCCAAGTTTTTGTGTATGATATCTGGCGATTGGTTGGCCCAGGGTCACCCACCGTTGATGATGATGCTCGATACAGCCAATATAAGAATTCAACGAACTATTACTGGCTACCAACGGAGAGATATGTCATGCATTTTGTCCTTGACCCATTCCAAGCCATCATCATCATTCGGAGTGCCAACTAGAGCCAGAAAACAATCCAAGAAAGTAATGGCCCCAATAGCAAGAGGGATAGCCTGCCCTGGTTGAGAGAGTTGTTGGGTGGGCGTTAGATCGTTCGCTTTGATGTCCATCTCAATAGATACGATGAAGATGACAATGGGGATGATTGAGGCCACCGCAGAGATACGCGCAGCTCCTTCGAACCGTTCCGTCCACCTCCATCCTAAAGAATCGTCCCTTTCATACTTCCAATTCAAGAAAGACATCCACAGCAGGATTGCCGACATTGCTACAGTACCCATGATGACCATGAAATTAATCACGGAGAAAATGAGTGCGAATATCCGAAACCCCCCATCCATTCTCCAGGACGCAAATAGAAACACCTTATTTGGAGTTCCGAGTGCTGGCAGTTTGTTGTACAAGATGGCCCAGAATACGATCAGTGCAATCCCATGCCATATATTTGCAACGCAAGTCGTGATAATGCCAAGGCTTTCCCCAACAAGAGCGTTGGGGCATAAGATAGAACTTAGGGCAGGATAACTGAGCACTGATGTAAGAAGAATGATGAGAAATGCCTCGGCGGGCGAGATTTCCTTATCAACAACCAGGCGAGTCCAACAGACAAGGATGGCGACCATAAGCCCTGAGCATGTGATTTTGAAGGAGTTGGCTTGGAGTCGGAGGACAGAGAGACACATTCCGATTGCTTGGAGGTAAATCCCGACACGAACACCCAGCCCATAGAGATCTTGGGCTGCTACCTCATTGCCTGAAGCTCTCGTCGATATTGGGTTTGCAATTTGATGGTACATTTTTATGTCTGGTTTGCACGGCAGTGCCATTGATTGATTGAGGCTCGGAGATAGATGTTCCCAAATAAATGCAAGACAAAGCGTTCTTATTACAAGCGACACAAACCCATTTTTACTCACTTTCAGTAACCAGGCTTCGAAACAAGGATAGACAATCCGCAGCTCTGTCAATGCATCAGACTAGCGATGAACTATTGGTTTGTGGATACATTTTGGTGAGCATGATTGGCGGCTTCGTAGTGGTTGTCCCCCTGGCAGATTTACATTGTTCAGCTCCCACCTCTCATTGTGTCAGCGCATGACACTCTTGCGCAAAACTAGTGGTCCAGATTCAGATACCAGTGTGGTGGGCGCTGGAAAGGCAGAAACCAGGTGGCAAATGGTTTACAGCCGCACCGATAGTGCTCCTTCTGGGTGGTCATGGGCCAGACGAGATAGCTGTGCTCTGCAAGGGGAGGCGGACTTGACCTTTGAATGTCACCTAAACTCTCTTTGGGATGGTGGACTGTCAGCTCTCTCGTTGAGCAAGCTGTAGGCTAAATTGTGTACATATAATTCTCTTGCACAGCAACAAATCCCCAGCAACCCGCTCTTTCCCATTCGCTAGAAACAAGGTTTCCGTTGCGAAGAGCCGGATAGGGACCATGATGTTTTTGAAAAGGCACGAGCAATTAACACATGTTCAAGGCTGTTAGCGAAAATTACTCCTGGCTTTAAGGTAGCAGCATGTTATATTATTGGTTCCTTTAGCTCGTCTGTTAGTGGAATCTAGGTTCTCTTTTTGCTTGAGCTGAGAATTAATGCAGGCGTTTTGTCAATTGCACGAGGTCAAAATAATATATATACTATGGTAGTTGATAAGACAATTCTATTCTAGCTAGAGGCGGCCCGTGGAGAGCTTTTCTTGTCGATGAAGAACTCTCTTAGGCTGGGTTCCACTCTTGGAAATCTCCTTGAGCCTAGCCCGACGACTCAGGTGCTTCCCATCATCATGATCACGAATATAGTACGCCAGGTCTGCCGTGTTGTCCCACTCGGTTTGCGAGAGGCCATTACCCAGCCAAGCGAAGCGGTTCCCGCTGTACTGAAACTCATAGTCCTCGAATCTCGGCTCCCTCAAGGCCTCGAGGAAATGCAGAACCGACCCAGGCCACGTAATAGCCGACTGGCCCCAGTTAGGTTGGACATTGTGGTCATTGCGGCAGGCATCGGACCAGACCATCTTCTTGGTGACTTGCGCCACGTAGGATCTAAAGTCGTAGGACGCAGATGCCTTGAGATGCATGCTCTTCATGCCAGGCTCCGTTTGAAACTTGTCGATGAATGAGCAAACGAAATCAGTTTGTGACTCGAGCGCGACAATAACTGGCCCGTTGGAAATGGGAGTGAATGGGCCGGCGATAGTGAACGAGTTGGGGCACTCGGCAATTCCAACGCCCATGTAACCTGTGATGGACGTGTTCCAGTCTTCTTGGAGATTGTGCCCTCTGAAGTTGATCGGGAAGCGTGGGACAAATGACAAGTCAAAGCCTGTTGCGCATATAACGACATCGGTCGTATGAGACTGCCCGTCATCACTCACACAACCAGACTCAGTGAAGTACTTGACCCCAGAGTAGACAACTTTAACATTATTCTCTTTGATGGTCTATAGAAGATCCCGATGATCTGTCAGTTGGTTTTCTCTCGAAATCTGGCTGTCATAGTGTCATCTTGGCGTAAGACTCACATGTAAAAACTTGTCACCGGAGGGGAGAATTCGCTTACACCCGACTGGAAAATCGGGCACCAACGTCTTCTGCACCTCCGGATCCACGATAACCTTTTTCATCTCGCTAGCCAGATGCTCGCGGGCCTGGGCCTGGAGCACAGTTCCCTTCATGTACATTGCTGTCGATGCGTTAGCGCATTTCAACCACCAGGTTGCCCCTTAAGCGACCGGCTCTCGCTTACTGAAGAAACTGTTCAGGGTCCGCTCATTAGCGAGCCGAAGGTCCATGAGGGCTTTCGGGTCGTCGATAAAGTTTTGAATTTCCTCTGGCGAGAACACCCCAGTCTTCTGGCTCGGCGATGGCAACGACCAACGAGGTGTCCGAATAAACACCTTGGCAGCCTTGACGATTGGTTGAATCGCGGGGAGGATCTGGACGGCCGAGGCCCCCGATCCTACCAAGATGATGTTCTTGCCCTTCAAGTCGATGGTTTCATCCCAGTTCGCGCTATGTATCTTGGGTCCCTTGAAGGCATCGAGTCCCGGGGCTTTGGGCCATGCTGGCTTGTTGAGGTACCCCGTGGCATGAACCAGGATGTGACACCAGTCGCGCAAAACGGCCCCCGTCTGCAAATCCTTGGTTGTAATATTCCACTGTCCCTTGTCATCGTCCCACGTTGTCTCTATCACAATGTGGGAAAAGCGGATGTAGTGGCGCAAATCATATTTTGTCGCAAAGTCGTCATAGTATTGTTTAAGCTCTCTCCAGCCGGCGATGGCGGCGGAGAAGTCTGCCTTTGGCTCGAAGGAATATGTGTAGTTGTGTGCTGGAACGTCGCACGCACAACCAGGGTATCGGTTCTCAAACCATGTCCCTCCAACCTCCGCATTTTTCTCATAAATCTAGAGTGCAGGGTTAGCCAGATAGTTTCAAAGCTAGGGTGTTGAACAATTCATACTGTGAGGTCATAGTTGGTGAAAGATCTCTGCAATTTGTACGCAAGGCAAAGGCCAGAGATTCCAGCTCCTACACACACAACTTTGACGAACCGCTCATGGTGAATTGCCTCGTCCTGACTGGGGTCCATGGTGCTTTGCGACGTACAATAGTAGCCGAGGCTGCAATAAAGAAAAGCGGTCGAGGACGTCTCCGTGGGAGCGCGTCTGTTTTTTTAATTATTTACTGGGTCTTGTTCGCCATCGTTCGATATCATGGAATCTCCCGCGCCCTGGCCGTTCTCGCTGCAACGACAGTAATCCTCATCCAACGGGCCGGTGTCGAGTCTCGGTTGCTCTGATGCTACCTTCATGTATACTAAGTGGATTTATGCGTCTTGGATCCATCCAACATCTGAAAGTACCAATACATCGGTCGTCCTCGGCACTGGAGGATTTTGCCCCTTACGACTACCAAGGTAACCCTGACTAGACTTGAACTCGCCAGGACTGACCCCCGTCTATGCCAAGTGCGTAATGCTGTTCCGCACTTAGGATCGGTACCGTTGTACAGTGTTACAATTTCCACATTCTTGACCTGCAAGTTTTGATTTGTTGAATCTCGTTAGCTGAGGTTGCTAGTCTACATGTCTCGAAGAACTCAGGAGAGGAGACACTGCCCATTCCATCCGAATCGCAGGTACAACAAAAAATAATGGAAATAATAATCTAACAGAGGAATATCTAGTCTTTACAGTGCCCAATTATAATCAATACACGCATGTAGCTCTAGTGCCACCCCTTTTCATCCTGATTAGCTGTATCATTACACGCGATTCATTACTGTCCGTCCCAGATTACCACCTTGTGTCTCTGTCGAACTGTGCCTGGCGCGGCCCTTCCTCTATCTCAATGCTCGAGTGGACGGTAATTCCGTTCACGGGCCTCCCGGATGGCACCGGCGGAAGACTCTTACCAACTATCTCCTCTTGGCTTTCAGATCCCCCTATCGTAGTCATCGGGTAGAGCTCGCTCGGCTTGCCAGCGCTAACATGGGTTCCCGATCGTTCATTGTCTCCCCGATGCTGGTGATAGCCGTCGTTTCGGCTACGGCTCGTAGACTTCCCAGTTCTGGAAGTGACGTAGCCGCCCTCTTCCCAGAACTTGCGACGGAGCAGAGGCGTGACGAGGGGCGCTTGTCCGACAAAGATGGCGACGCAATCTTCTCTCAATGACCACATTGCGGAGACACCGCGTTGGTTTAACTGCGGGAAGGGCTTGTTAGATGCTGCCGAAATCGATATGGATGCAATTGAATGGTCACTCACGTTGAAGATAAGCACAAACCGCAGGATCGCCGCGAACATGCAGAAGAAACCCAATGCGAAAAGAAAGTACACTCCAATTCGCTTCCAAAGTTTAATCTTCAGCCCAATGAGCACCTACGCGATGATGTATTAGCAGAATATTCTCTGTCCTTGCCATCCGTTGACAAGACCATACCGGAAGAGGGATGAGCATGATGCAGACATCCGTGAACAGATTAAAGCTCAGTATCACGACGAAAACCGTCAAATTCTGGGGCACGCATTGCGCTATTCGGTCATCAGTATCGAGGCAAGAAAGGCGAGCGTTCTCATGGGTTCGTTCATACGTCCAGGGTCTGGCCAGACCTGCCAGTAGTGCTGAAATGGGCGACATGTCAGCGCGATTGTCAACACAATCACGACACCAGACAAAATAATGATGGCCATGGCCGGCTTGACGAATTTCTCGGTCCACATCCGACGTACGACACGGCTGTAGAAGCAAAGCATGTTGAACTTGAGCATCCAGACGATGAAGAAGTACCCGGTGAGACCGAACAGAAACATCTGAGAGCCGTAGGTCCATTTCGCCCTCTCCTCCTCGCTCATGTTCTTTCGCTCATCGTACGTGAGGTCGGACGTGTGTCGGCCTTCCGCGACTTGGACGAAGACCTGGCCGATGCCAGGTGCCGCCGTCCACATGCACTATGACAAGAAAGAGCGAATTAGTCTCTTTTCTAGGGCATTTGGAAGACGATACTCAGACACTCACTGCAACACCGACAATGATGTAGTCATCTAGCTGGTAGTTGGCGAACCCGACCAATTTAGTGCGGCAGAAGATGCGCGCGCCAATCATGACGGCGCCAATGACATAAAGAAACCATATTTCCACAATCTGCCCAACAAGAGATTGGTCGCTCATTGTTCTGACGGGGCTGATGCTGCCAGCTTGATGCGTTTCGAGATCGATTTTCCTCTAAGACATGTCAGGATTGCGACACGATAGTGGCTGGCAAAGTGGGCAAAAAGAAGACTAAGAGAAGCTAGGTAAACCTCGCCACATCTTCCCAAGAAAGAAATTCACATGCGAGGAGGCCGATTGTGGTGGACGGGCGTATTTGTCCTGGTCAGGGGGTTTCTGTCTCGGCGTGCGACGCCCCCTCCCATTTTCGGGACTTATTTCAGGTGAATACCTCAGCACTGCCATGATGCAACTCTACCAACCAACAGAGGACGGATCCATATCCCAGAGCGGAACTTGATGAGACATGAATATGTCAGTGTTTTCGTGGGCAGGTCACGGATTCAGATCCTAGACAGGAATGATAGACACCATTGACGAGTTTTATGGGTCCATTGTGTCTTCTGTTTGTAAGGAATGGATTCAAATCCTCAATCAGATGGGTATAGGACTTACCTCTACTGATCGGCATACTCCGTTTGATCACTAGTCTCCCCCCGGGTGAAGGCAGGTCGGGGTATGGCGGGATGGGGGACGGAAGGAATACCAATAGCTTCCTAACTCGACGAAGTGTGTCTTGGCCTGTCTATGTCCAACTTGATGCGCGCATCGTATTAGTCAAGGATGATGTGTGGTTGCAGTGCGCTCTCCTGGCGAACCCTGTCGCATACGCTCGGCCCGAGAATTGGAAACTGAAGTGCCGTTGGAACAGTTTTCTTTTCTCCTGTGAGGTAGTATCTCGGTACGTCTTCGATCCACCCACATAAGCACGGTAGATTAAAGACGGAGAGAAGTGCAACGCTGTGCCGCTGCCGAGATAATTATACGGTATCATCAGTTGCTATTACTATACATAGGGCATGCCGTAATGATCCTCCACTCGAGAACTTTATCCAGCGGGTCTTAATATCAGACCTACCCCAGATTGGCAGGTGATAGAATCTGAGCAGAGTGTGAAAGAGGAAAAAGAGTGCGGTGGCAGAGCAGAAGATTAGTTTTCATATTAATAATGGCCAAGACATGGTCAGATACTACGCAGGTATCGCGGTATAATGCCCTTAAACCTGCTCAATGCACCACCCCGGCTCACGGGGAACCGGGGACCGCGTTTTGATGCCTGTCTTCTCCATTGTCATCTTCTCGAGACCCCTGCTGCTTACCCCTAAAACAAATTCCCACTTGGCGTGCGGAAAGGGACGTGCCTGATACGCCCCTCCTGGCAGCGATGGGCCCATGTCACCGCAGACTCGAACGACTTCAGAATGCTTATGGTAGGTAGGTGCAGGAAGATGATGACACTAACCTCAGTCACTCTCTCCCCAGTCCAGCATTGTCCAAATGCGACGGAAGAAGACGCCAAAGGTCAATTGCTGGAGCCCTGTTGGCTAGGGAGCTCCAGTTGGAACGCCACCACCAGCCATGTTTCATTCGTTGGCTGCAGGGTCTAAATTGTTGGTTGGTCCAATATTGGTTGATCCTGCAAGTCCGGATATTTAGAACCGTCCTGTTGGTTGTTCTCTTGTGCTTGTAAAATATTGTGTCCCTTCTGTTTTCATCTATCCTCCCCTTTTCATCTTCCACATTCATCACACTCCAAATTCAAGCAGTCTTTGCACCTGCTCACTGCAATCATGGCTACCCCAATCAAAGTTGCTGTTACACAGGCTGAGCCAGTCTACCTCGACCTTGCCTCTTCTATTAAAAAGGCAATTGGTCTCATTGCGGAGGCCGCCGGGAACGGCGCAAAACTTATCGCATTCTCTGAGTGCTGGCTCCCGGGTTATCCCGCGTGGATCTGGTAAGCGAAACTTGGCCTTCCTTGATGTGTCCTCTGTCTGTTGCTAATATCTTACGAAAGGGCGAGGTCCGTCGACTTTGAGCTCCAAACTCGATACATCTACAATGCCCTGCCAGTGGACTCCGAGGCCATGGGCCTGGTCAAGGCCGCCGCCAAGGAGCACTCCATCGCCGTCGTCCTCGGATTCGCAGAACAGAGCCCCTCCCACAGCGTGTACATCTCCCAGGCAATCATCTCTCCTCAGGGTGACCTGTTGATGCACCGCCGCAAGGTCAAACCCACACACATGGAGCGCACCATCTTCGGTGACGGAACCGGTGCCGACCTCAACAACGTGGTGGAGGTTGACTTCGGACCCGAGCACGGCAAGATCAAGGTGGGATGTCTTGCCTGCTGGGAGCACACGCAGCCTCTTCTCAAGTACAACAGCATCTCGCAGGGGGAGACGATTCACATCTCCATGTGGCCACCCATTGATCCCACCACTGGCGTGAACCACCCTGGCCTCTGGAGTATGACTGCCGAGGGGAGTCAGAACCTTTCCCAGACTTACGCCATCGAGAGCACGGCCTATGTTCTCCACTGCACATCCGTGTGCACGCAGAAGGGCATTGAGGTCCTCCAAACCCAAAAGGGTCTGGCCTGCTTCCAGCCAGGCGGCGGTCACAGCTGCGTCATCGGCCCAGATGGCCGCCGTCTGACAGAGCCTTTGGGAGACGGCAGCCCAGCCACCGAGGGTATTGTATACGCCGACCTCGATCTTACCAAGGTTGTTGCAACCCGGGGATTCATTGATATTGTTGGACACTACAGTCGACCAGACCTTCTCTGGCTGGGCGTCGATAGAGAGCCCAAGAAGAATGTCATCGAGTCACGCCCCAAGCCTCAGGAGAAGGAAGATCGTGAGGAGGTAGTCTAAGGTCTGGATCTAGCTATAGGAGCAAATTCTAGTAGTCATAAAGTAGTAATCGTTATCACTTTCTACTCTCCATAATTCATAGTTCCAGCCTCGAGACTGGAGTTCTGTATTCACAGACGATTCTCATATGAATCTAGAGCTCTCTTCATGTTTCTGTTCTCAAATATCTCATCCTAGTAGCACCGAAACTACAAGCTCTGTACTGGAGGGTGAACACTCGTAAGCACTCTTGTCGCCCGCGTACCTGTCCGGGTTGCTCCGTTTCCAAGGATACGCTTCCCCGTTGCTAAGCTGCGTGTCCCCTTGGACCCCTGGCATCGCCGCCCCATGTAAGGTCAATGACTGGGAAGTACATACGAGCTGGGCAATCCATGCAAATCAGCAAGGTCCCATCTGGATTATCTCTCCCTCCAAGATAGGCATGCAGTTTCTTTATGCATTAGGATACATTTAGCGATGGATTGTACTGGTACATTGGATACGCCGTCGGCGAAGCAATCCCCAAAGAAGAAAAAAGATCTTCGGGGTAGCAAATCGAACCATGTCAAGCAGACACCTTCTTCATCGAGAATATGTGACCCAACTAGGAGTGCTTACTCAAGAATCATTAACTTATTCAGTAGTGATAGGATCCTGCTGCAGGCAGGAAGGAGACAGTTTTTGTGCATAACATCCCGAATGTTTTATCAAAGGAACAATACCATACTTACGTACGTATCTTCTGATATGGCGCTATTCTTACACCGACGGATGTTACCAGATCCAGGGGAATATCTCACAGGACCCAAGTAGTAAGTCCGAAGAACGGAGCGAAGTTGCGAGCCTGGTCGTATCGCCTAGACTCAGAGATGTCGGTGTTATTAACTTCCCTTGCATCTTTACGAGTGACGGATATTCTTCATGAATGAACAACTATTCCCCATTGGCAAACCTTTATTGACAGCTAGAAACTCAATCGGTACTGAAGAATGACCGCTTTAACCAATCAACCCGTCAACCAGCCCGAAACATGGCAGTGTACCGAACCAAGGCATGAAAGCCTTGCCAGCTTCTCGGAGCATCAGTGGTACCGTACGGCGGGCTACTTGCTAGCAAGTTTGCTGCAAAACGCCGGATATAACCAGCAGGCTCAGCTCAGGATACTGGGCGAATTTGCGGAAATCATCGCTCCGCATCTGGGTTTGCCTCCTGGACTGGGCACACGACGTTGGCAAAGCTTCATGACTGACGACCACAACCCAATCGAACTCAGCTGGGACTTCCACACGGGCACTCAACAACCGACGATACGATACTCCATTGAACCCATTGGCCTCGATGCAGGCAGCGCTGCCGATCCTAACAACACGAAAGGCCCGTTGCTATTCAAACGATCGATACTGAAGGCATTCCCAAATGTCGATACGGAGCTATTTAAGCATTTCGAAAAGACCTTTTGCAGTCTTTGGGAAAACGGTCTTCCCGAAGGGCATAACTCAACGATATTCTGGGCGTTTGATCTCAAGGAAGGCCAAAATACTGCCAAGGCCTATTTCTTCCCGGGCGCGGTAGCCCGAGCGACCAACAGGTCCAACTTGGAGGTCATCCACGATGCTATATCTTCCGCACCAACATGGAAGCTCTCCGATCTCAAACCATTGCACACCTTCATTGGCTTCGTGGAACAACACAAGGAACTGGCACTCGAAGTCGAGATGTTGGCTCTAGACCTCGTCGACCCCGTACAGTCCCGACTGAAGATTTACTTTCGGTGTCGTCGAACCGACTTTTCCACCGTCCGCAAGATCATGTCCCTAGGTGGCGCGGTTGAAAATCTTGATGACGGCTTGGAGAAACTGAAGGCTCTGTGGGACTCGCTACTGGGTACGCAAGGCCAGCCGGATGATATGCCACTCCACGATAACAGCCACCGGACCGCGGGCATTCTGTTCAATGTGGAATTCAGAGTACAGAGCACGACCCCCAAGGTGAAGCTGTATATCCCCGCCCGCCACTACGCGAAGAGCGACCAGCAAGTCATCGAGGCCGTGGCCGGTTTCCTCAATGGCGAGGCGAAAAAGCTCGGGCAATCTGATTTGACAAGGAAGTACACGGCTTCTTATGCATCATGCCTGTACAAGGTTTTGTGAGTCTAGTGCCTCTTCTTTTTTGTGATGTTTGGGAGATGCGTGTTGCTAATATACTCATAGCAACACATACGATCTTTCTTCTTCACTTGGTGTTCACACATACATCGGATGCTCGGTGCAAGGCGACGGAAACTTGCGGGTGGTCACTTACTTCAACCCTCAGCAACACAAGTTCCACAGCGATGTTTATGCTTAGTTATGATGAGTAGTGGTGGGATCTCAGTATCGCAGTACTGAGCGATCAAACCATTGCATTTGATACAATGTTTCGGGCGTAAAATCCAGTTACCGAAGCATCGAGTTGGCCGAGTGTGCTTTGTTACCTGGAGAGTTGGTAGCCGTCTTTAACAATGCAGCGGGATAATCTTTCTTGTCCTAACAATCAAGTGTGGCTCGAGTAGGATCGCATGAACCAAGCTGAAAGAAGAAAAAATAATACAGCTTTCTTTCGTAGTCGATCAGACACAAACTAACTGCTGTCGGTATGGTTTTTCTTTGCTTTGCTATGCATCTACAGAGATTCACTCTTAGGTGTTCACTCCTAAAGTGAAGATGGAGCTCAAATTTTACGCCTTTTAGCCTACCACAGACTCACGATAATTCAAACCCAATGTGAAGTGAATCTTTGTATAACAATGAAATCGTTCTACCCCGTAGGACTGCTGTTGCCCTCTTAGAGTGCCGAGTTTACGGTACCTCACAGGCGGCGTGTCCAGGTGATATTCATACGAGACTATCTTAAAGCCTTCAAAGTACGAGTTTGATGCCGCAGAAGAAGAGAAACCAGTGCTCGGATCACAGGCGGTGGTCGGTAAGCTCTAGAGTTCTCAATTCGACATGCTGCGTGCACTTGGGTGCAGTAACATGAATCCTTGGTGAGGAGCTCAAACGAGCAAACACATCGAACATAGCAAACAAACAGAGTTGACCCACTCAACGTGAATGTTATCTCCTCAAGTTAATATGAGCCTTCTGCTGTACAATAAATTCGGGCTGGGGCAGCAAGTTCTGCAAACCTTTTCATTTTTTTTATCTTGTCATACCCAAGAAAAAATTCGGACTGCCCAATTTTCTCCCAATACAACTCATCCATTTCCTCAAAAGCCTACCTCCCATACGAAAGAACTCGCAATACCAGGGGGCAAGACAGTATACCACATCGCGTAACAATGAAGCCCGGTATCAACAAAAAGGGCAAGTCAGCCAAAGCCACGCCTGCAGCAATCGAGCCAGCCGCGGACGCAAACCCCACCCAACTTGAGACAAGCGAAGCATCCAACCCCCAGCAGCGCCCCGAGAAGCCCAATTTCCAGGAGAGACGCCATTACTACGGCCCCATGGATTACAAGCTGGTGGCACGAACCAGTGACACCGAGTTCGACAAGACCCGGGCCAAAACCAAGGGAGAGATGGCCGTGGACCCTGCGGGACACCCGTACTTTGTCATCTTCTGGAATGGCCGCGGTGCCAACTCGCTCCAGCTCCTTGTTCGGAAAGCTTTGTCTCCTCTTGAGATTGTCAAGCTCGAGGCCGTGCAGACAGGCTCTGCCGATCAAGCCACCACCGATTGGCCGGTCGTTGTTTGCGCCACGGTGAAGAAGAACTCGGCCAAGTGGGAGCAAGCGGTCGACGCCGCGCTCAAGGCGAAGGACATTCTCGACGGCTGGGATTTTGAGCACATTCAGTGTGAGATCAGAGAGGAGAAGTGAGGTGCTTGGTGATGAGCAATTGTAATGAGCTACTAAAATTGGTGCTTGGTGACACGAGTGGAATTATGTCGAAATGGATAGAAGCCACCCATAGAATCTCTGACAAATAATCGGTCTAGAATAGTCCCTCAGAACTAAAAGAAATGATAATTTAACCATACTATATATCTGCTATTTCCCTTCCATACTTGGGTCTAAGTGCATGATCATGACAAAGTCGCCATCGCCCACAGACATCACTCAGCGAATATATTCTCAACATTATACTCGCTACGCAGGTACGCTTTGCACATGGAAATAGCTTGATCTGAGGTATATGGTTGGCTGTGTGTCTGAAACAAAGAAGCGTTTATCACAGGGGCAGTTCCTCCTATATGGCGTGCCGGTCCCGTGATGCCAAACGTTGGAGGCAGCGTTTCGGGATTCTGCATCTTCATACTCGGCTCGGATCGGCGGCCCGTACAAGATCAGATGAGAAAATACACCATCCAAGGTCTTCTTTCGTGATCCGGGACTTGTCATAGCCCAACGTGTCATTATTGTTCGTTCTCCTCTAGGAAGAGTAATTCGGATGTTCCTAGGCCGATGATTTGTGGGGAATCCCTGGAGAGGACGACTATTTTCTGCACGAATGATATTCATAACTCATCCTCAGAAGCGATGATATAGGTGTCTGATTCACAGGCTTTTTGCCTGGGAGCACAATTGCAGTCCCAGTCACCGCGGATCAGGTCCAGATCAGATATCAAGTGCTCGGCAGGTGCAGTTGATCGTTCAGGGACGTCCCTACCTTATTTGGCGGGGAACAGTCCCTCACCTCCCCCCCCTTTATCCCTCGCCTCCCTGCCCAGCAAGTTACCAAATTGCCAACCCAATCCTTACCCATCCCTACTCCACCGACCTTATCTCAAGACACACGATGCTCGCACGATGCAACCGAAAGACAGGCGGGGGAATCGGGTATCATCTCCGGGGAATGACGAGCGAAACGGTAAATATGCCTGGTTCAATTTCAGCGCCTGCGTTAACGAACTGTTCAGGCCTGACAACCCCACGCGCGCATGCCCAGACTCAACACCCCAACCGACGGCAAACATCGTCTCTTTTCCGGCTCGGCGAGAAAATCGATAATTCGCAACATGGACCTCATATCCGGATACTATGCTACCTACCTCCCTTGGTTGGGGCCTCCAAAGACGCCAGTTGTAGCAGACGCAGATAAAAACCCTCGGACCTGGCTGTTTGACCATGCCAATCCATCAGCACTTCTCACCAGAGACTTCCTCCTGCCCTCCCAGACCATTAGCTCATTATGAGATTCGGATCATCCATTGCCGCGTTCACCTTGGGAGCTTCTCTGGCTCCCGCGGCAGCCTTCCCTACCACAGTCTCCCGTGACGTCTCCGGCAATCCCTTCGCCGGTCGCAAACTGACAATCAACCATTCCTACGGCAAGAAGCTCGAGGCCACATTCGACGCTTTCGTGGAAGCGGGCGACGAGCTCAACGCACGCAAGACACGCACCGTCCAGACCACCGGGACCTTCTACTGGATCTCCAACATTGCCTCGCTCTCCGCCCTTGACGAGGCCATCTCAGTCGCGCGCGCAGAGCAGAACCAGGGCGGAGTGCCTCAGGTAGTCGGTCTTGTGCTCTACAACCTGCCAGACAGAGATTGCAGTGCCGGCGAGAGCGCGGGCGAACTGTCAGGCCGAGATGGTCTGCGCCGGTACAAGGAAGAGTATGTCAATGCCTGGGCGGTGCGACTTGCGAGGGCATCCGACCTGACTTTCGCCGTCGTGGTTGAACCGGATGCTATTGGCAATATGGTGACAAACCAGGGTATCCCATTATGCGCCTCTGCGAAACCAATTCAGGAGGAGGGTATTGCATATGCGATCTCCAAACTCCAGCTACCCAATGTCAACCTTTATCTGGATGCCTCACATGGTGGCTGGCTGGGATGGGCTGATAATCTGCCACTTGGTATGTCCGCTCTCCCCTGACTCTCCTTTCTCAGTTACTGACCAGTACATTCTCGATTAGCCGCGGCGCAATTCAAAGAGATCATCACGCTCTCTGGTAACACTACCAAGGTTCGCGGATTTTCGACCAACGTGTCCAATTACAACCCCTTCCAAGCTACCGTCCGTGAGAACTATACCGAATGGAACCCATCCTGGGACGAAGATCACTACACCTCGTCATTGGCCCCCTTCCTTGAAGCGCAAGGCCTACCCGCAAGGTTCATTACCGACCAGAGTCGTGTCCACCTCCCTGGCGCCCGCGCAGAATGGGGTGAGTGGTGCAACGTCTCTCCTTCTGGGCTTGGTCGCCCTCAAGCCACGGACACGGGCAACGAGTATGTCGATAGCCTCGTGTGGGTCAAGCCTCCGGGAGAGAGTGATGGGCAGTGCGGATTGGAAGGCGCTCCGCCTGCGGGGGTGTGGTTTAATGAATACGTCAAGATGCTGGTTGAGAATGCTCATGAAGACGTGGTGCCTGCTGAGTCTTTGGAGAGGACTACGAAGTCATGGTGGCCGCAATACTAAACCCATCAGCTGTATTGACGTTCTGGGGAGGCCGATTTGATAGAGGGGCAATCAGTTACCACAATGTAGAAGCATATATCAGAGAAGGGGTTACGTTCGTAAATGACTAGCACGTACTATGGATTCGTTTGAGCCCCAATCTACTTTGGACATTTCCCTGGATGTTGAACATAAGTGAGCAATGTTAAGGTACTTAGAATATAACATTTATCTATGGCATGCTATCGTAGTTGGTGTCGGTTTTGTTATGGCAGCTTGTACAGCTTGTGCCCATCAGAAAAAAGTGAATCTGTTTTTGATTGTTCAGGTATGAGAACAATACCGATAGGCGAAGAAGACTCCGAATTGAAAAATAGGAAGTAGATGCGAGCAGTCCAAGCCCGCTGTCGAACAACGCTCTGTGCTGAGATCATTCGTACCACCTGCAATGCAAAGCTTGTACATCGCCCAGGATCGTACTTGAGTAGTCGTTGGAATTGGACATGTTGACCACAAGACGCAAGGCTTCCACTCTTCTGAATTCCTTTGAGAGGATACAGATTTTTGAGAAAAAATTACATAAAGCATTGACCCATGAAATAAAGCTAAATATTTGAGACGTTTCGCTGGCAACAACCCAGTTATTTGTTTGGGCATATTGGTGCTTCTCGCCCCCATTTCCATACTTCGTAACAGCATATTGTGGGATCACATCAGCTACTGTAATTAAATTGCCAGGGCGGAGGTCTCAACAAGATATACCCCGATAGTGTGTCGTATCCGTGGCCTGTCGAGATCTCTAAAGTATGCTCTATGACGGGACAGCAAAGTATCAACTTTCTCCAATGATTGAACCATTCCGATTGTTTGATCTTGGTATCGTGCATGTCTCCTTTGGTTTCTACCGCAAAATGAGCAGAGATGGCCAACCCCCCAACGCCCTTTTGACTCCTGTCGCAAATGACAAGGTCTAAGAATCAACCGATTCTTGACAAACCAAATGGTCAATCGATGGCTAGACGGCGGCATATTGAACCTCGCCGGCCCCCTGTGCGAGTTTAGCCACTAGGTCTCGGCCCCCTGTGCGAGTTTTACTATTAGGTCTCGGCCCCTCTTCACAATTCGGGAATTCCATTCCTTCACTTTCCCCTCATATAAGGACGCCAGAGTTCTGACGCCCAGTCTGTCTCTCGGGAAGCGGCTGCAGGGTACCAATAGCAAGAGGGATAGCTTGCCCTGGTTGAGAGAGGTCCGAGGCTCTCTTATCAAGTCCTCGGCTATACGGCTGTCACTGGCCGTCTCCGTATCATTCCCAAACAGTACATTGCAAAACTGTCCAGAAAGATAGTTGGTCCATTCGGTCCACATGATATACTCGGTATAAGTCATTTCCTCGTACAAATGCCTCAGCGAATCCAACCACGACCACGATCGCCTGCCGCTTTTTCGCGGTTGGAGGCATCCCGTATGGATGCGATGATGGTTCTCGTTACTGGATGTTTGGATGACAATTCGATGTCCGAATGGCCGTAGAAAGAATGTTGCGTTGGTTTGGTAAGGATATTTGATTCACTCGGCTGCCGTTTGGCAAGCTTTTCTAGGTATCCCACGATTCACCAGTCGCCCCACCGCCGCCCGACCAGCATCAACAGAAATTCGGGGGACTACCGTTTCCGTAACTTGCAGCATGTAAGGAGGCTGCTGGAAGAATGTGACGAGAGAAGAAAATCATTTGCTGTAGCTGAATTCTTGATAGTAATAGCCTGTTCACGGGTTGGCAAAAGCTGTTGAGCTTGTGTACGAGTCCTTGCGCCAGGAAAATCGATCGGCTGTTCTCGCCAATGTTCAATGGCGATTCCTCTTAGTGGTCCCGGGTGCATCTTGACTAGAAGAATGACTTTGAAGATCAGCCTTGACCGGGTTCTTCACAGCGACTGGGATAAAGCCTATGTGAGAAAAAAAGTTATACCTACCAAGGGAAGCAAATTATACTTTGATCCCACAGGAGTAATTTGTTCAGTTATCTCCCAAAAGACATATACATATATACATCCATGGTAATAAGCTGGGGTTGTGATAATGAGTAAACCACGATCGGTATAGTATCACTTGAATTGATACTTATGGTTATTCGACTCTCGAAATCGAGTCTAAAGCCTAATGGCCTCCGAAGCTGGGGGAGTGACGGCATGAAAAGAATGTCCTCCCGATTAAGAGACCTGGTCTTTTGCCAAATTTGCCCAGCAAGAAGTTCGGCTGTTTGGAATTTGATCCGAGGAAGGCTACTAGCATTAGTAAATGATGTAATAGTCGTCGGATCAGTCTTGGCTGGTCGGGATAAGGTCTACCTTGGGAAGTGGCATGACCGATGTCCTAGACCGAGATACTTCAGAAATCAACCTCAGGCTGTAGGAATCCCTATCCTAATTTATGCCCTCAGACTTTTAGTCGAAAGATCCGGGAAGCATCGTGGACGGGTACGTCGGATCCGGCGACGAGACGGATTCTGCCGTTTCTGATGCCCAAACTTTTGGCAGCTCACGAAGCTGGGGGAGTGACAGCATGAAAAGAATGTCCTCCCGATTACAAGTCCCTAGGGACCTGAATAAGGCCAATTTTCGACCCAGAGCTTACTAGTAGACCGTTTCAACGCTGTATGCAAGCCTGTATTTTCTCAACTAGGACGGAGAAGCATAAATCGTTGTGCTTAGGCTCCTCCATCATTCGTACTACTATAATGTAAAGTTCATGCCTGATAATGGCAGTAGTGGTGGTGATGGCGGTGATAACGGCCTAAATGGTAACGAGCTGGTGCAGCTGTCGATCCATTCCCCGACGGCGTGACGGCAGAAGAATCTCCAAATTCAATTAGGCGAGAGCGCGTAGACATATGTCTTTCCTCAGTGCTTTTCTCAGCCAGCTCCATGATGGCGGTAACGATAAAGCGGGGGTGGACTCAAGGTCGGCGAGCTCCTTCTTCAGAGCAATAGCCTAGTCCTCGAGTTAGTTTATGAAAGTGAAGAAGCAGCGGAGACGAATTACTCAGGATTCATGGAAATTCATACCCACTGGCATAATTCTGAGGAGTGTCTGAGCGAGAAGAAACAGGCAGTGGCCGAGTATATGGGCGGAGATGGCTCGGTACTGGTCGTTGTAGTGGTGGTGGTAGTTGTTGTTGTGGTGTAGTGGTAGTTGTAGTGGTGGTTGTGGTTGTGGTGGTTGTGGTGGTTGTGGTGGCTGTGGTGGCTGTGGTTGTTGTGGTTGTTGTTGTGGTGGTGGTGGTGGTGGTGGTGGTGAGATAGGGCAGCGGTGGTAGCGGAGTCGTACAGTTTTGTAGGGCACTTCATCGAGCTCTCCTTTATCGCTGGTACCAACCCACTCCAAGGCAAAGTAGGCCTTATGGTAAGGGTTTTAAGGAGCTCCAGAGGCGCGACAATGAGTCGGGGATCTTCCTCGGATCTTCCCACTTCCTCCTCCAGGATGCGGCTGGTGAAGCCGCCCCCAATTAGCCATCCTTCCCAAACATAAATCGAAGGGCCTTTTTTTGGCACTTCTTGACCAAGCCATCTTTGCCTTTACATCTTGTCTCAATATGTTGTCTCGGAGTACTGTCCCTGCCACGCCACAGCCAAGTAGTGCGGGTGCGCCAATAGTATCCATAGATTGCCGTTGTTTATATGGAAACAAGTGAGCAGCATGTATGCTATCAATGTCCATCGATATCTTTAGGACTGGGTCCCATCGACAATATTCCGTGGGAGGCTCAAGGCACCGAGATTTGGTCTGCTCTGACGTGTGTCCTTGTCGTCAGGACAAACAACGAAGCTGCACAGACACGTGTTAGTATAAGTGCTCTGGCTAAGGGACTACGGATACTCACCAGGTTACTGCCGAACAGGTGGAATCGGAAGCGGGAGGCACCGTGGACTGGGACGTCCGGTCTGGCGACGAGACGGATTTTTCCGTTTCTGATACCAACCTCGTTGCAAACGGAGCTGCGGCGAGCATGGCGCGCGCCTGGCTCAGTGACCTCTCGCGGGAACTCCAAAGATGCCAATCTGAGGCGAGAAGTCCCAACGCGCTGTCGAATAGCGCTCTGTGCCGAAAAGCTTCGAACGTTACAGACACAGGGAGCGATGGAGATTGATGATGCAGAAGCTAAGATAATTGTGTGCTGAACCCGTGGCCAAGGAAGCCTCTCGACTAGCGCACACCCAAGTGGGGAAGGTCCGACCTGCCCACAACAATAATATGTTGAAGCGTTTGCATTGGGTGTGAACTAAAGGAAGGAAGGAAGTTGTGTGTGATAGCTAGACAAGAAAGAGGGCAAAATATATAGAGATCTGACGGGCGGCTTGTTCTGATGGTAAGTGAGTCATCGGTATGAAGGTTTACAGAGTATTCCCCTGTACACGGTTGTAGCCTCAGGCCAGCAGAGCTTATTATTTTTGCTTTTCGTATTCATTATGTTGAGAAATCACGTCTGACATCTTCTATGGGATTGTTTTTACTGTGCGAGCCAAGACACTCAAATTCTCTCATCCGCAGTCACGTCCAGCGTGAATTCGATGATGCATGTTATCTAAAGTTCATTCTTCAGTCTGCTCAAACGATAAAACTAGTGTTAAAACGGGGGCGAGTATCGCGATGTTCGCTTGCCCTCGAATTTTTTTAGGGAAACGGGTGAGTATGCTTCGTCTTAATCTTCTCGTCCTTTCTTGTCTCTCACTCGCTGGCCGCAGGCTGAAGCAGCAGGCTGTGACATGGACGCTGCCTGCTCGAAAGAAGAAGGAACGATGCCGTTGTTATCATCACCGACTACGGAACCGTGTCTAGCCATGCTCTACTAACGAATGTTCGGGGGGGTTGCGGCGAATCATCCGGCATGATTCAACAGATTGGGGGCATTACGCCATCATTTTGAGGTCGCAGTTTGTACTTGGTTCCTGTGGGAGCGAAATATTGAAGAGAAAGGCCGGTAAACGCGAATGCAAGCATGGATTGACAGAACTTCGTAAAAAGTGACGAGTGGACACAGCCACATTTGTGTCCTGGCGGTGACTGAAGGCGAGTAAGTCGTGTGGAATCACGTGCTTAGGATTTGAACTTAACTGTGGCTGCTGCACCTGGCTTGACTTCACTCTGTTCTGCTCTGCATTACACAGCTTCACACGAACCAAACACCCCCATTTACGATCGCAAGTGAATTACAATACGCGAATGCCCAAGAAAGATGGATGCATCCATGGCGACTATTCATATCTTACGTCACGGACAAGCTCTTCACAAGTAAGTTCAAGGCTAGCAACAAAGTGTGCGAAAGATAAGTCTCAACCCTAATTTCTTTTCGCAGTGTCGATAAGCCATATCCTCGCCGAGACCCTCCTTTGACAAAAGTTGGGACCAAGCAAGCCGAGAAAGTCTTGCTCCCTGCAAAGCCCGATCTCGTCATTGTCTCCCCCATGACTCGCACGATCCAAACTACCCTGATTGCGTTCCGACGATTTTTGGGCGAATCCTCCACGCCGGCTAAGACAGAGGTCAAGATCTGGCCAGAACTGCGCGAGGCGCATGACGCTATTTGTAATAAAGGAGTTAGCCGAGCCGAGATTGCAGCTGCCTTTCCTCAGTTCGACTTCTCTTCGTGTCCTGAGGAATGGGACTACCCACCGCATAACGTAGAGGGTGCTACTTTACGTGCCGAGACAGTTCGTCTTCGCCTTATGAACCTCTCCAGCTCTTATCAGAATATATTCCTTGTTACTCACCGAGGCTTCATCGCATTTCTAGTCGAGGGGCCGAGGTACGATGTTTGCGGTATGTTATCCTGGTCCTATTCTTCTATGGATTTATACGGCCTAGCCTCAAATTTATTCTACAGCTAACTGTTTGGCCCTTCTTATACTAGAGTGTCGTTCATATAGATTTGCTAGTGCCGATGAGGTTGAGAACCAGAGGTATGGAACTCACCAGGATACGGGCGATAAGCAGGATTTTGGCCCGAGTTTGTTAGTTCCCCTTTCCTCATGAATGGCAGTGGCCACTCTTAGGTATGATCTAGAACCAAATTTCATGAAGACTCCCACTGTCACCTTTACGAGAAATCCTCTTGTGTGGGTATTGTTGGCCAAGGGGATCAGAAACACAATTCGGGAACTAATGCCAGCGGAGACGAGTGGTTTTATAGATCCCATGATCTAGCTCTCTCCTACCACCAGGTCCAATCCATTTTAAGGCAAAGTAGATCTTGTTCTATATGTTCTAGTCGAAAGGGTTCGTGGATAGAATATCTTAATCTTGCTAGATGCCTAAGTTCCTCGCTCCTCTCAACATACATGCCGTCAATTGCTCAGATGTAAATAGACTATGAAATCCTTTTCTGAATTTAAGCATGAACTTGCCACTTGGTAAGCTTAATCCATTGATTGACTCTGAGCCAGATAGGCATGGTAACAATTGTAAGGTGTACTTCTTTAAGAGATCTACAAAAACATGCCATCTGATTCCAGCAGGTTCCATGGGAGATATGAAAGCAGCCTGTGGGTACATAGCTTGAGCCCTCGGTAGTGACTTCCTGTTCGTACTTCTACTGCCAGCCGTCGCTACTAAGGTAGCTGGTAAAGCGGCCTTGCTAGTCCCACACCAAGCCCCATCTCTTTCCTGTTTCTCTCAGGTTCTGATGCATTTTTCTTTCATTCACCACCTTTCTCCTTCTCCTTCTCCTTCTCCTTCTCCTTCTCCTTCTCCTTCTCCTTCTCCTTCTTCTTCTTCTTCTTCTTCTTTCTTGATACTCATCATAACATGGAAGCAAGGCCGATGATGGAACTGGTCCTGAAGCTACTCGACCCTCGTCTGCGCGTCGTCGCAGTGGCATTGCAACAATGCAAGTATGACTTTATCTCTGGAACTCGGCAATTTCTCGAAAAAGAACTAATACATCGAACAGCTTCTCAACAGACAGGGGTAAGAACATCACTCTCGATACGATGACGCAGGCTCATATCTCACCAGCCCATTTGCGAAGTGATCAATCGGCCAGCTGAATTCGTGTCTGTGAACCCATAGTATGCGGTCGAGGATATCGACTGGATCCAGTGCAGCGCCTTGGGCTTTCGCCTTCAGAGCTCGCGCCCCTCTCTCATAGGTGCAGGTATCTCTTCGTCAAGGTTGGCGAGGCCGTGCCGAAGATTGATACCCCAATCGAGTCTCAGAACTCGCTGGGCTATCTCAGATAAGATTCTGACTGAAAGCACCACGGCAATGGGGAAGTAAAAGCTGTCAATCGACATGATTCGAGGGGAGAAGAGGTCCCGGGAAGGCCCGCCCGCAGAACGGGCGGCTGGTGGCCGATGATGGGACGGTGTTGGAGGCAAATGGTACGTACTCGGTTGGAGCACCTAGTGGCACCATTCGCGGCATGATCCACCGCTAACTTTGACTCTAGATCATGTATACCTCGTCTGTGAGCCACCTGGAGAACCGTACTAAGCGAGGATACATGGGCTCGGTAGTACGAAAAATGTTCCCCCCCAGCACCTGAGACCTGAGATGCGGGCGGGTTGGAAGCGATCCTGCCCTACTCCCAGCTCACATTCGTGGATACCGATATCCAGTGGCTGATACAGGCTGTTCTGGCAGGCACGGAGGCACTGGAGGAGCCTGGCTTGCTCGTTCGATAGCTCGGTCAGCTCGGGATCAACAAGATCCCCATATCGGCAAGTCATTTCGGATAAGAAGAAGTAGACGAAGCACGAGGAGGAGAAGGATAGGGAGCAGTAGAAGAAGAAGAACGAGGAGGAATATAAGAACGGGAAGGAATTAAGAATAGAAAGGAGAAAGGAGAAGAAGAATAAGAACGAGAGAGAGAGGGGCAGGGGCAGGGAGAGTGGGACAGGGACAGGAGAGAGGGGCAGGGACAGAGAGAGACGGACGGGGACACGGACAGGAATAGGTAGAGAGAATGAGGAGGAGGAGGAGAAAAGGAAGAGAAGGAGAAAGAGAACGAACGAGAAAGAATAGGAGAAGAAGAAGAAGAAGAACGAGGAGGAATAGGAGAATCAATAATCCCCGTTTCACGGCTCAGGATGTTCCCGCATCTCACCGCAATACAGGAAGAGGAGGAGGAACAGGAGAAGGAAAAGAAGAAGAATAACGAGAACGAGAACAAGAACGAACGCGAAGGAACAAGGGAATAGGAGGAGAAGGAGAACAGGTTTATTCCACCACCCCCTCTCTCTCTTTCTTCTATTTCTCTTGTTCTTTCTCGTTCGCAGACAGAAAGGGGAAAATAATAATAGCAATAATGATAGCGAGTCGCTTAAGAGGAAAAGAAAATACATTGTTCATGGTTGCAACCATACATCCTTCTTGTCTCTGTGGCTAACACGACATGTATACAAGGCTTCCCAGTAGTAATATCATATCGTCGCATTATGAAGCGGTATAGGCTCGACGGTATACACTGCGAGATGAAAGAATCGGTAGTTAAACGCTCTACCTCCATGCCCAACGCAGCACCTCAATTGATCCCAAGATTAGTCTCGTTATTATAACTCCTTCCCTAGGGCCACCTAAACGTTCACTATTGAGCTACGCACCTATACATAAAGTAGTTAGCGGATCTCTGAGGCCCTCGATTGCCTTACTTGATGATCATATGCTGGAGGGTACCAGGGGTCTTATCTCAGACGCAAAGATACTAGAGTAATTTTGGCACTGACTTGCCTTCTCCTTCTCCTCCTGCTCCTCCTTCTTTTCCTTTTCCTATCTTTTTTAATAAATGCAAACTTAACTGTTCTTCACCAAGGCACCAACCATCCGATGAAATGTTGGTTGAAGTGGTGGAATTCAAAGAGGCACTTGACAACAAGGACATCGAAGCCATCACAGAAGAATGCTGGCACTATGCCATGGATACTCTCAAATGCAAAGATATCAAGAATTATTTGAGCGACCAAAAGGAGCAACGTTTGAAAGACATCGCAAGAGACGTTTTCGACGCACTTAGGATCAACCGAAAAGAGAACCCACAAGCGTTCAACGCACTGATCAACAAAATAAAGGCAACCCATATACGCTTACCCGAAGTTCGGTGCAACCAAGGGCTTTTTGACGAAGATCCTGGACTTGGGGGATTTGGTGTTTGATGAATTGATCTACAGCGGGATGTTCGGATGATGCCATCTTCAATTAGGCTGCATGGCATCTTGCATAATTTGCATAAGTTGTCACCAGTAATGGAAGAAGAAAAACGCTGTCTTCAGGACAAACTGTACCTCTTTCCAGCACATGTGTAATAATGGACACGAAAAGGTCAGATGTATTGCTGGATGGATTGGCAGAGCCTAACAAAGGAAACCACCCGATGTAAGTGACCCGCGGTACTGTCGCTGATAGTTCTCCATCTCTCTGCTTTCGTGCTCTCCGGTCCGTGCTGGTTGATTTGTCGTAAGCGATTCGTTCGATGGCGATCAACGCCGTCGATATACATCTGATCATGACTTTGTTGGCAGTCACTCTTGCTGTAATCTTCCGCCCCCTCTCCTTGATTATTGAACTCTAAGCCGCATCTGCTACAGAGCCGCGCGCTTGGATGGAGCTTGCACGTTTGGTCGATGAGATCTCCAATTGTAGGTTTTCCGTGCTGAATACACCCAGAAAATCCATGGCCCTCGCGATTGAGTCATGGGCCTATGAGTCCACGACAGTTTTCCCTTTCTAACGAAATCTTTCAAGTAAGAAGTAAAAGTCCGCTGATGGTATCGCGTGCTGAATATAGAATGATAAACAGAATGTATTCATCCCATGAAGATAAAAGAGTTCTTCCTGTCTGTTGTCGGGCGAGTTATCCCTCTTAGAACAATATCTAATGCCCAAGAGATCGCACCTTGCACTTTGCACCTTGCACCTCGCACCTTGCACCCTCTATTGTCCTTGCACCTTTTACTGCCCACTTGACAGCCTGTACATTTCACCCTTGTGATAAATCACCCACGTATTCTCGTCATGCTTAGAAGCCAACCCTGCAACTGCTGACCTAATTATTGGCCAGGTCAGGCTCAAGGTCACGTGACAGAGTCGAGCCATACTCGAAAAAGTCACCTCCGCACCTAAACCCTTGTGCTGGAATCCATATCGCCATAGACGTAGCCCCACGAAAACGTCTAGGCTTAATCATCTGCTTACCATGGCTTCCATTGAGCCATCCTACGATGGCCCAGAAGCCGAATCTATTCAGCAACAGAGCCTCAACCGCTGGCGAGGCGCACTCTCTAATGCAAAAACAGCTTCACAATATCGAGTATCACCCTCAGATCTTCGAAGACTCCTTTCCAGGATACCATCCTTTCTGGATCATATACCCAATGAATGCAAGGTTATTCAGGGCTATTCCACCTGGAGGAATACCGATAAATGTACCCTTGTTGCCAAACAAGAACGCCCTCGGAGAATATGTCTCAACCATTGCTATCCGGTCATTTGCAAGGTATCTCAGTCAAAAAACTTCCAACAATGGGAAAAGAGCCTGAACAACGGTCTTGCATTGATGACCCTTGGGTGGGCATACATTTTGAGCGCGAGCCTTGCTGAACGACAAGGCCTGACTTTGCAGTATCAAACCACAGCAGATTCTTCTGGTCTTTGTACTAAGCAGCTTCAGCTTGAATATGCCACTTGCCATGAGCGAACATGGTGGAAATCACTAATCTCACAAGGCGCTGGTTGGAAGATAGTAGGCAGAGGGTCCCCTTGGGGGCTGTCTATCAAAGATCTTAATCTTGAGGTGGTTGGTCAAGTTGATCAAAGCAGTAGTCCACCAACAGCAAAGCAGGCTGCATCGTATTTAGGCAGACTGTGTTTTGCATTCGACCTGGGTAATCAGTCATCAGCGGGGCTAGCAGCTGCTATGAGTTTACCACTTCACAGCGCACAAAAGCTATGGGGCTCAGCCCAGATAGAGCTTCCTGCCTTGGCAATGAACCTTGCAGCTAAGACTCCAAAGAAGCAGAAATTTCTGCCACCAGAGTTTCAATTGATCAGCTATTACATGACGATTAGCCTCAGCGAATGGGCTATTGGTCCTACTCTATGGAGCGTATTCTGGGAACCACAGATTACATGCAACTTTGCTGGAGCTTGGCTGGGTCCGATTGCTGCTGTCCTTGAGCCTGTCTTATCTAATAACGACCTGGAACTCCTTGCGAAAGTCTTTTCATTCACTAGAGCTGCACCATTATGGGTCGGCATTGCTCTCTGTGGTCCCAGCGCTATAACCAACTGCATACTCCCATACCTCACCAAAATGTTTGATTATCCCTTTACTCTACCAAGCATCGATGCAGCGGCATGGACTGGCATTCCTCAGTCCTTCTTGGATGACTACTTGGATCCTTGCCATGACGGGACTATCTCCAGAGCTGATGTTTGGCGTCTACGCCATGACTGTCATTCGGAGTATGAAGAATCTGCTTTTCTGTTTACGCCACCGCATGGCTGGTCTCCATTTGGCAGAATGAAGGCAGAAGATGTGGAGTTAGAGATTCGGGATCATATTCATTGTTCGCATCATTGGGAATATGCCTACTGGACTTGGCAACCAGGCTCAAGTACAGACACTAGCTTCTGCAAGCGTGATAGGACGGAGAATTGTCCAGTTCGAACTACCGAGCTTGATATTGACCGCCGAGATTATGGAAATCTGATCAATTATCAAGTTTCAAAATTCGCTACAATGTCAATGTTCCGTTGGTGCTCGACTCAGGTGGAGCGAGGCTTTGGTGGTACGATTGTTGAGCGTTTCCGTGGACATGATAACTCGAGACCGCTTAGCGATAAGGGTATTCCTGACAACTTTGATTACGCCGGAATTGAGAATTGGCTTTCTACAGTAGCTGACCAGAGCGTTGAGAGTAAAACAAACTCAGATGAGACGAGCACTCGGCATTTGGAGGATGAATCCATGGGTTTGACGTGGGATGAATAGGAAGCGAGTATTCGGTTGGTTCTGTAATGATCTTGAACGGCAATTTGTGGTTTATTTGGGTGGCAATAGCCAGCCAATTGGCGTAGTCCACGTCATACAGTCAACCCTGCGTTTCTTCATGTAGATTGAGTTATTGGCAGCTGATGTATTATGCGACCCAGGCCGCTTACTTGCCGCAGAGTATTAATCAATCCTTACCCCTACCTAGATTGGCCCAAGAACTTCCGTATCAGAGATCGTTAATATCATTTCTCATGTCACTGTAGTCATTTGGACCCCACGACTATTGAGCCAGCTATCACGTGCTGCTCATCTTATCTGTTTGTTCTTCTGTTGGCTCTAGCATTATTCATATAAAGAAGCAGACCGCGTCCCTGCCTGCAGCCACGTGAACTCGCACTAGACAAACGACGAGATGGAGCAATGCATGATTCAATGCCACTCCTGCGACCTGGAGTTTCCAACTATGAATAGCGAGTAGTTTGACGGAGGTTTGAAGAGCAAATTGAACGGAAATTTCTTTAAGAAAAACATGGCAGTAAACAGCCAGGATATAGCAAATAACACACCCACTTCTAACGCGTGTTGCATCAATCTCTCTCGTTCAACGAAACTCTTTGGCAGGTGCCATGAGGGATAAAATCATTAATCATCCCGATCCTATCGCAAATAGATGTCTACGTTCAACATGGGCTAGTCGCGGACTGATATCCAGGGTAGGATTGCACTAAGAAGAGGTGCAAAATTGCACTAAAAAAAGGTGCAAAGATGCACCAGCGTCTGCTAGAATTGCACCATCACTGGCCAGAGCTGCATTGGGTGGGAAACTGCGCTGCAAATGATAGTGTGAAGAGCATGGCATGGCAAATAATCTGCAATGAACCAGACAGGGGCTCTAACGGTTGTGGGTGGACTTTATCTCCACCGGATGGGAGACACATTGTTCACTGAATCATAAGGGGAGAATGCCTTACCCCATTCGACCCAATAAGCTGCCCGTCGCAGGTTAGACGGAGTGCTGCAGGTGAACGCAACGAGGTCCGACAGTCATTACTGGCATCGAGGCTTGCATCACATAGCCTGGCCGCATCAGATGTGGAATGTTCAGCATTTACCTCCTCCCCAAAGAGCGGGAAATGCAGCAAGGCTATATTAATAGCTTCAAGTCTTTACCATGTTCAGCACGAAGGCCGAATGCGCGCGTATTCGACTGATCCCCACCTTAATCGACACACTCAACAAGCCATCAGATGGCGCTGGACGGAAAGCGTCGTAGTGCCACGAGCGCGGATCGCCCCAGGTCAAGCTAGCAACGACCATCGCAAGGCTAAAGTGCCAATTGTCGGTTCTAGCGGCTTGAGGCTGAGGCTGGGGCCCGGCCTGTTGCAAGGGTCGGCCCCGAGTCTCCAACTACCTACCGAAAGGGACGACGAGAGGGGGAGGTTTATCGTGAGGTTTCCAGCAATTTGCCCGAGGCTCAATGGCCCAGTGACGATGCCATCAAGTAACATGAGCGGCAAAAGACAGAAAAGCGCATCAAAGCAGAGCGTGTAACCGAGAACTTCACCTCTGCATGAGAATCAGCATCGAATTGAATCTGAATTGAATCCTCAACCGAGGGTCTGAAACCACGAAGGATTCGCCGGAGCACTAAAACAGCAGATGCCGAGCTAACCCCCACCTTGCTGCAGCTGAGATGAACAACACTCAGCAGGCATTGCAGTGCAGATAAATTAATTGCGCGTCTGATTTGCATTCATCCCCAAGAGCATCCCCCCTTCTTCGACGACCCGGACGGAGGAGCAATTACAACCTGTGGTGGTAGGCATGAGGCTGTACGAAACCCTCAATGCGCCTTCAAGATGACGGATACAGCTTCCAACGACACCCCGGCCGCTGATCCTCCTCCTGGAGTCACCCCCAACTTTGTGAACCCGCCATCGCTGCACTCGGTGAATTTGGGCGTCAGCATCGCCTGCCTGGTCCTCATGATCGTTGTGGTGGGTGTTCGGACATATACGAAAGCCGTTATCCTGCGAGATATGCGACATGAAGACTGTACGTCGCCCTGTTCCACTCACATCGCCGCTTTGTTGCTGACCTTGATTGTGATTGAAGATGTTGCACTCTTGGTTTTGGTAGGTATTTGGGCCCAACTTGAGCCGTTCCAGCTCCTAACGTGTCACCACAGTTCATTTTCTTAGCCTGGGGTCCTATCTACACTTACCTCTCCTCTCTTGGGCTAAGTCGAGATCTATGGAATATCAGGGCGAGCGATATGCCCCCCTTACTGCGAGTTAGTAGAGCCCAATACTCGATACCCAACTCTTCTAGAGGGAGAAGAGAGACCAAGCTGAACAAAACATCTAGCTATGTAATGACTTCCAGCTCTTATACTCACCCGCAATGGGCGCTGCCAAGTACTTCATCTGCGTCCATCTCAAGAGGATCTTCTGCCCTTCCAACAGGGGAGCTGTGCATTGGACGTTGGTGGCCCTGATTACCGTCAATGTCATGTTTTACTTGACCACCTTCTTTGCGCAAATGTTCCAGTGCATCCCCCGCGAGAAGATCTGGAGGCCCGATCTTCCAGGCTCGTGCATGAAATCATTCGTTGGCATATTGGCGATTGGTGTCGCCAACCTTGTTCTGGACCTGGGCATCTTGCTTGTTCCCATCTGGGCCATCTGGAAGCTTCAGATACCCGTGAAGCGCAAGCTGGAAGCCTACGCAGTGTTTTCGCTGGGCATCCTGTAAGTTGCGGTTCTGGCCAGCCCCAACCCATGCAGCTGAAGCTAACAACTGGGACAAGCACTTGCATCATAGCGGCAGTGAGCATTGTATTCCGTGTACCAAAAGACGACAACTCAAATGCCGTCCTGCATATGGCCAAGGTCGGTCTTTGGTCGTAAGTAGCCACCGGCTTCCCAAAATGATGCTGCATATCTAACAAGAGGAACAGGTTCGCTGAACTTACGGGAACGATGATTGTCGGGTGTATACCCTTCTTTCCTCTGTTTCTGCAGCATTTTAAAATAATTAAAGTGTCGCAATTGAGTGTTGGATCAAGCTCAAAGACTCCCCCGGGGCAAAGCCAAGGTGTAAGGGACGGAGAGACCCGGGCAACGCAGGGTTCTGAACACATGCGATCCAGGTCACAGGAGCATATATTTGTCGAGTCGGGTTCTGACCTGGAAGAAAACAATAGCCATAGCATGCACACGATTGAGCTAGGAAAGGGAGCCTCCAAGTCGCCAAGCAGGTCGTCATACCAGGTTATTTAGATTGATAGAGATTACTTATCTGGTATCATTGGCAAAAAGGACGTCACTCAGCTCAGGAGGTGTTCTTAAAGATTAGAGAATACTCTAGGCTTTGATAGGGCGTTCTGCCTATTGGATCATCATATGCAGGGACATCGAGCACGGACGTCATAGTGGTCTCGTATAGCGATCGGCTGGTCGTATAATCCCAACCATCAAGGATATTTGGCCATTTTTTTCTCTGAGTCCTTCCCTATGCCGTGTAGGAGCTACAAACTGCCTAGGAATTGCTAAATAAAAAAAATTCAAACAATAAACGGCAACGAGCGGTGATCACCGTAACATTAAGTGCACAACTTTAAGCAATCACGTGCCCCCTTTCCTCGATTGGCAGAGCTACGGATGAGCATAACGCGACTTCAGTAAATTGAGCCCCACCTCCAGCTGGAATCGAGATTGCTTGGGAGCGATCATCTTTCCGCTGACAGCTCCTGAACAGCCAAGAACAAGCGAGGGCCTGAACGGTGGCCTGGCAAACAAAGCAGCAGCGGTTGACAACTCGCTGTGGGACACGCGGCACAGTCTGCATGAGCTGAGGCATGAGCTGTGCCATGAGCTGCACAAAGCGACACTGTGCATCGTATCTAAATCCGACACAAGTGGCACAACGAAAAGTCCAAAACGTAAGCGCCAAGTGTGTCGCCAAGATGCTTGGCCTGGATTATGCACGCTCGCTGGGCAGACGGCAGACTTGTGGCCAGCGAGTCGGGTGCAGGTGCCTCCTGCTCAATGCCAATCCAAATATAGGGTAATAATTCTGATTACCGTCGCACGATCGGATCCCTTTTCTTCCCCCCCCCCATCTCGCGATTCGTTCGTCCCAGCCGCAGGCCACAACCACCGATGCGAGCATGGCGGCCGACGATGTCGAGATGTTGCCGTATCCCTCCAAGGCCGGCAAGGGACAGCAGCATGGATTGCGACACCGGCTGCCTGTGATCAGCGGCCCTGGTGGACGACAGGCAGCCGCTTGGATCGTTCGCCTCCCCGCCATTCGGATCATTCTGGCTGCCATCGTCGTCATTCTTCTGACGGGCACCTTGAGCTCGGTAAGACCCTCCCAATCCCGTCCAGGACGAGGCAGCATCGTGCTAGCAGTAACTAACCTACTCTTGCGAGGCATCAGTGTATCGGATACGACCACGACTTCACGCGCCCGATCATTGACGACAATGGGATGATTTCGTTTGGGCACCAGCCCGAACCTTTCGAAACCGACGCGACGCCCGGCGACCGTCGTCTCGTTCTCGTCCTCCCCGCCGACAAACCAGGCTTGTCCGTCTGCAAGACCGTCACCAGCGCCCTCGCTCTGGGCTACCCGATGCCTGTCCTGGTGAACTGGGGTGCCGACCCCCGCGAGCGATGGGGGAACAAGGGTGGGAGCAACCTTTTGAAGATCACGGGCGTGCTCGAGTACCTAGACGAGATGCTAGGAGGAGAATCCCTCGACGGACACCGACTACGGCCCGAAGACTTGGTTGCAATGGTCGACCCGAGCGACGCCTGGTTTCAGCTACCCCCCGAAGTGCTTCTCGCACGATACCACGAGGGAAACGGCAAGGCGAACAAGCGGCTGGAGAAGGAATGGGCCGGCCGCAGCGGCGAGGAGATGCCTGTGAAGCAGACCATCATTGCCTCGGCGCAGAAACGCTGCTGGCCGACCCAAGACATGGGCCCCGACCTGCACTGCGACAAGCTGCCCGCCAGTCCCGCCAGGAAAGATCTCTATGGCTCTAAGACTGACATCGAGCAACCCGAGGACGAATCGAAGCGATTTCACGACTTGCGCCCGCGGTTCCTGAACAGTGGGTTTATCATTGGTCCCGCAGCCGACCTGCACAGATACTTCCGTCGAGTCAAGGAGAAGCTGGACAGGAAGTTGGGCGAAGGGGAGCGTTTCATCCAGACCGACCAGGGCATCTTTGCCGAGGTCTTCGCAGAGCAGGAGATCTACCGGCAATGGCTCTTGGACCAGCAGAAGGAGGGCAAGCCGGCCTTCCCTACCGGCGAGGGGTCGGACATGCTCGACGACAACTTTGAGTTTCACCTTGGTCTAGACTACGGGCAAGTCCTGTCCGCACCCACTAACCACGCCGAGACGGACGGTGATTTTCTTCTCCTCGACGATAAAGCGCATATCAAGGCACGATCCAAAGACCTCAAGATTAAGAAGCCACGTCTCGTTGGTGTCCCGCCCGACCTCAAGGACGTCAGAGTTCCGACAGGAGTGATCGGCAGTCTGCACTGGGGGAACATGTCGCTCTACGCAGACTTCTTCTCCGGCTCCGTGCCCGTCACCGTACATCACGATGCCTACCGAGACGGGTTGAAGGCTAGGGCGACGGAGTGGTGGGACCGCACCTGGTTCTTCCCTCAACTGCGAGAGCTGCTTTCCCTCCGGCTCAAGGACGTGCAGGATCTTTCTCCATTAGCCACGCTGCCTGCGGGCAAAGAGGACAAGCTGGTTTACTGGCCCCTGACTGCAGATCTGACGGGCCACCGCCCGCGAGTGTTCAAGGCCAATTTGGACAGCCCTGGACTTGGCGAGATTTCGTTCGAGGACATGTGCCGACCGCGTGGGGAGACTCCCGATGTGAGGACACACTGGTATGATGAGGTTTTCCGTGACGGGAAGGGCACCTTGAGCGTATGACATTCAGTTTAACGGCCGCTTGTTTTGTTTTTCGTAGATTGTAATATACATAATAGACATGAGAAACACGGACGAACTTGGAGGAGAGTCGATCCTCATATGTATCTCGGCGGGCCGCATTAGTATCGCTAGATATAATGGTTAAATTTGTTCCACTGACGGCTCGGACGCAATCTTTTCCTTCCTTCTTCCGCCTAGAACCGCGAAATGTGTCATCATCAATCGATGGCGTCATGCTCTGCCCCCAACTTTTCAGTACATTCTATTGTGATGTATCTCAAACCGAGCCTTCATCAAGACATCAAGAGCGACACCATTTATTGGTATGTGATTAACCTTTGAACCTTCGTCATTTGAGTTGGAACTTGTGTTCAACGCCATAGCAGCATCTGGTTGTCTCATACCTGTAGAGGTGCCGGACTGATACGGATCTCGTATTCAGACACTGCTCATACTGACGGTCAGGGATGACTAGAATCGGCAGCACCGGAGCCGTTGAACAAACCTTCATGCCGTTGACGAAAGTAGAGAAACAGAAGAACAGGACACTTCTAAAACGAAGGTCCTGTCGACTAAAGAGACTAGCAAGAAATCAACTGCATCAGCGTTACGCAAGTGCAGGCACGTATGACTTTCCCACAACAACAACAACAACAACAACAACAACAACAACAACAACAACAACAAACAACACTGCCCATCTTCACTCTTCACTCTCCATCTGCAGTGGAAGTACTGGGGGTGTTTAAGATTCTCCGTGGGAGGTTGGGGAGATAAAACTTCCTGTATGCGTTTTAGTGAGTTCTACAAATCCTTATCTTGTAACATTTTTCTCACAATAGTTATGGAGGAAATGGGACAGACTCAAGTTACAAACAAACAAAATGCATTTCGAAACCTAACTCTAGTAAACTACAGTCATTCCCATAAGGGTAACTGGAACCATTTTATATGCCTCGTACCTTAAGGTCTTTTGCAGTCGTATGCCTCATATACCGAGGTCTTTGCTTCTTAAGTATCAGAAACAAACATAACTTAGAACTTCTTTGAAAGATTTCTGCTTCTTTCTCTTCTTCACGTCATTCACGGTAGTCATACCTGGCTGTTACCGGTGATCAAAATCACAAGCCTTGGATGCCCAGGTCTCTTGGAACCTTCCGTCATTCTCAAAGCATCACCATTTGCTTCACTGTTCAATGTTAGAACGAGGAAGGCGGCGTCGACCTCGAATTCGCTTGAGTTCGTTCTTAGCGTTAATCTCAGCGAGGGTGAGGGGGTGCATCAAAAGGTGCCGAAGCTCAAGATGCTTCAGCAGAGGCTGTCCGTGATTGATCTGCATGGCAAACTCTGTCTCGTCGATATTCTCCGTGTGGATGGCTAGGGGGTGTTCGCCGATATTGGCCGTGGCATCGACCCAGCTCTTAACGACGGCACGGTTGAGGAAAGGGATATCTGAGCGGCAGGTGCTCCAGGTGATTGAGGCCCTCCTGGCTCCTCGGTCCATCTTGTACCGGAAGATGCGGCCATCGCCATCCTTGACGCCCCAAAGCTCCATGACGCGCAGATTGGGACAGGCGGGAAGGATCTCCGTAGACCGCTCAATGGTATCCATCATAGCATGTCGGTAGGAACTCTTGCGATTAAATGACTGGGGGGTCAGGCTCAACCGCTCCAAGCTTTGGCACATTCCGGGGGTGGTCATCCCAGTCAAGATGTGATCCACGGTCCCAATGCAGTTGGTTGCGAAATCTGTCAAGAATTCGAATACGACGGCGATACCTATAGTCCTGAGCATAGATGGCTTCGACCCAAAGTCAAGAGTGCTGTGGAAACTCGTCCATTCGGTGAGCGACAGCTGGCGAACTGAAAGGGGAACACCAAGGATTAGAGTTGTAGCTTGGCCTAGATTCGATTCCTTAGCGCTGTAACTTAAATCGCGGAGGTCATTGGATACGTACTTCGACGCTGGGTTATATCGAAAAGAGCGTCCTGCGCAGCTCGTCTCTCGAACCGGATCGATCTCACGTTTGTGAGGCTCAACTGCATGAGAGCGACGGCATCTACTCCAATGCTCCGGAATCTCTGTCGGCGTATAAAGAAATGTTCCACAATAGGGACGCTCGGAAGGAGCGGGAAGAACTCTCCATGCCGTACAAACATGAGAGGATCACCGCAAACCCTGGTCTCCTCCTCGATCTCGTTGGGCAGGTCGTAGTGATCTTCGGAGGGACAGATGTAACGGGTGCTCTTCCAGATGTTGCGCTGATAGTACTCCAACAAGTTCGGGGACCTCTGCAAATCCCCTTCAAACTGGAAGGGGTAGTCTTCCTCTTCTTCACAGAAGAAGAAGCGGTGCTCGTTGTCACTTGGGGTAAAAACGGCAAGTCCAAGAGTGATTCCTTTGCTCTTGATTACGTGCCAGGCAGAAAGCATACCAAACAGTCTCAATATCTGACCTGCGAAAGCCTGGTTGTTCCTGTTGAAGGTTAGTTGATCATGGGTTACGTTTCGGTAAACTCGAAGAAATGAGGAAGACGAGGCCTTGATATAACGTACAGAATTCTGGTGTCGAAACCTTCCGGATATAGACACTGGGGATATTGATACTCTGGCAGCTTGACGCGAAATATCACTTCCTCGACAGCAGCTAACTTGGCTCTATTGGTTGCCACGGTAGCCTCAAACGCAGGGAGAACATCTTCATAGAGGACCACCTGCTTGTACAGGATGAGTTCGAAGAAGTTCTGCCAATCTCGGCAGACGCGAGCCAGACGCGGTAGGTTGCGATGGTCATCGCTGTTGGCTACCTCCTCCAGGATTTGAAGCCGAATCTCCTTTGGAAGCTTCTGCCAGCTCATGATTGCTGTGAGGGTTGGTGTCGTTCTTCGCTGCCGGAGAGGAAATTGTCTGGAGGTGGAGGAGGGGGAGGTTGGAAGGAAAACTTCGTGAGGAAAGTTGGAGAGGATGACGAAATGTTGGGCGGAGCGGGAAGGCGGGAAGGGGGAGGGGGAAAGGGGAAGAGCACAACTGGCTTGCTTCCGGGTAGGTCCTCATCAATCAAACTAGGGCTTGTCTGCCACCCAAATGAGACCTCTGGGTACATAGACAGTTGCCTACTGTAAGTACTGGATGTGTTAGACGGGGTAAGGTTGAGCTGAAGACTGGCTGACCATTAGGTAGTTTGAGCATCTTTTCTTACACTATGCATGTGATCAGCATATAACACTTCTCTATTCTGGTAATTCGTATACTTTACATATGCAATTAAACATGGCGAGTCGACTTGCCCTGCAAACAATTACCTTGCTTTGCCATTGTGAGATTGGTTTTGTATTGAAAGTAATGTAACACAACGATGAAAGCGAAAGTAAATCCACTTAAACTTCCAATGATAAGACCCAGTTAAAAATATCGAGCCTGTAAGCTCTATTGGGCTTGGATACTACTCTTTGGGGGATCTTGTGGCCGGCCTTCTCCATATCAAGCCCCAGTCGCTTCATCCACACCGGGTGTGACGAACCATGCAGCAACGAAGGGAGCGAGAGTTTAGATGAATGAGATGGGTTAGCGCAGCGAAGCGTAACCGTATTCATAGGTTTGTGTAAATGTCAGTTGATTGAAGAGGAAGAAGAGAAAGGAAGGTTCTCCGCTAATCTAGCTGGCTAGTTGTGGTGGCGCCCGGCGTGTCACGTGATACCGGGGCAATAGGAACTAGAAGAGTGGGCTCGACAATTACTTACTCATCCTATGTTACTTAATTATGGATGTATGTAGGTCTTGCCATCGACAGAAGCTTTCATCTGATTACCGATGGGACCAGGTAACTACTAGAACCAGTCATCCATCGCGAAGATAGTGAAGACCGCTGCTCGCTCACAGTCGGCCTCGCGACCTGCATTAGAATTGCGGTCGTGGGCACCTACTGTACCTAAAATCCATCAGGCTATAATCGCTTCCTGGCCCTTGCCGATGAAGGCGATCAAGACCCCTTGGAGAATTTCGTCCGTATGATCTAGAGGGCCAAGAGGCGTGGCTTGACGGACCTACGAGTAGTTGCAATTTTTCCCGACCTGGATCCAGACCCTGAATTTGCCGAAGATAAAAAGGCGTTGCAAGGTGATCTTCGAGGAAGAGTGTGATTGATCTAACCAACGTCACTACAGAGCATCACAACGAAAGGTGTCGTGATACTTGACCACACCAAAGAGTGCGCCGCAGACCCAGATAAAAGGCTTCAGCATGGCTGGGAAATGTGCATTTAGTACCTAAGATTTCCTTCTAGAATTGCTAGCTATGAGATACTTAGCCTTTTTTAACCTTTTGTATTCATTGTGTTGAGTTGTCGCGTCTGGCATCTTCCATTGCTGTTAACTTTATGCTCAAACTCTCTTTCGTAAGAACGTGCATAGCATATGCGACAGAAAAATCCTGATTGATTCAGGTTTGATTTTATTCATTGATTTACTGTTAATCCGAATCTTGGCAGCTGATTGATGCGTGCAGCGTACATAAAGACGCCGCTTGCACAACATAAAGACGCTGCTCGCAACAGACGCACTCGGTTTGTCATCCAAGAAAATTACCTGCATGTTGCATAAAAAAATAATGAAGGGCGGTGCGCGGCCGACCATCCAACGTCGAAGTTTTATGCCAGCTCGAACCCATTCTGCAGGGACTGTCACCCAACTGCCAGATATTAGTCGATCCATCACTATGGCGAATCCAGTTTATTACGTCAAGCACGCCTCCGGACTCGGAATGATGCCTATCACAAACCATGAATCGGAATATGCGGAGATTCGGCATTGTTGAGATATCATCCCAGTGTCGGGAATTGAGAGAATACAAAGGAGTCGCCACCATATACAAGACTGCTTGCTAATAGTCGCTCTTAGCAAGATTGGGCACACATTAATCCTCTGTCCTATAAGGTTAGGCCTGCTGGAACTATCTATCAAGCCCAGTCTGCACGCCGTCTGCAATGTGACCAATATGTGCCTGCCCTCCATCTCGTCTATGCCCATCATGATTAAGTGGCGTAGACGCAGCCCCAAAAGTGGAACAATATCCTGCATCTCTCTTGTACGACTTTGATCGCCCGCTCGGAGGCATAGCTGTGAGCTGCTGCTCGAAATGTGACATGTAATGTGGTTCGCTTAGGCGACGAGACAAGCCCAAACCTTGCGGGGTTTGAGCTCAGCTCTCCTCCCTTGGTCACCTCCCTGCCCCTCCCCGTCCTCGCTTACTTCTTCCATCCCCTCCTTTCTTTCTTCCTTCCCCATCATTCAAACTTAGTCATCCGCGGGTGCAAACGAAAATGCTCACTGCCCCAGGAATTCTTGCTGGCTACGGTATCGTTCCGAGCAAATGGCGTCATGCCAGTACCTTCGAGGACGTGCCCTCAGTCTACCAGGAGCTTTGCAAAATTGAAGCCCAGGAACGAGCCTTTATACTTAAAGAGCAGGTTTGGAGATTGGGGGATGCATTGGACGATGAACAAGAGGTAGCCCTTCTTTGAGCAGCTACGCCGTAGGCACATTCTAACCTCCTCTCTCTTCCAGGGACTCTTGGTAGTGGCGGACAAATATTTCCGTCAACAATGCGATGCCCTTTGCTCGAGGGCTGCGTTCATCGAGGGCGGGAAAGTGGAAGCTACCAAATTGACGGATCTGTCCACGGAGCTTCTCGTGATGATCCTCCGAAACTTCCAATACTCAGCACCGATAGATGGCACCTTTGAAGAAGACATCGTCCCCAAATTCCCCGAAGAAGACCGGCAGACTGTCCAGTCCCTGCGTCTAGTGTCCCGCCTTTTCAATGACCTGGCATCCCCACTTCTCTGTCCCGTTGTCCGACTCCAAGTCGACCATGCATCCATCATCAGGGTGCGGCACATCACGGCCAGCCCCCTGGTGGCATCTGGTGTCCGAGCATTCAGCATCAGCCTTGAGTATCGCCCAACGCTGCTTGCAAGAGATTTCCAAACATGGCTAAGACGCAACCGCCAAGGAATGGGCGTGCGTCTCCTCACGTCAGAAATCGCACAGAACTCATCCAGACTGGAGAATGTCGAAGACCCCGATCCCATGAGGCGAGCTGATCTCCTCGAGGAATCAACGACCCTTCGCGCGGCTTGGCGTAGGGTAAAGCTGTACACGGTTGCTGACAGGGAGCTGAGGGGCCTAGGGCATCAAGATTACGTCAGTACAATATCAAGAGAAGGGTTAAAAGATGAAGATATCGCCAGATACAAGGAACTCATCCGGGACAGTCATGCCGCGTTTGCGTCGGCGTACGGCCATCAGGCGCGGCTGACCTCGAGTCGTTCCTTCGCCAGGGTGGTCGCCCGCTTGGCTGCCAAGGCGCGGCGCCCAGTGGCTCTCGAGTTTTTGAAGAGAGTCTGGAGTCTCCCGACGCGCGGCAGGCACGAGACGCGGACTGTCTTCAGATCCGAGCAGCTCTTGCACGAGTTCCTTGCGGCTGATGTGGGTTGGTACATGAGGGATTACGCCGCAGGAAATGTACGGGGCGAAATCCCAATTGCCCTCATCGCCGATCTGCCGCGGGAGATTTTCAAAGCTGGGGGCGTGTTGGGCGGCTTTCAGCTTCATTGCCCGCCATTACCCCATCATATCGAGCTGCTGCCAGCCCCGGGGGCGGCCTGCTCCTGGTTTAGCCGCTCGTTTCAGCACCTCAAGGTTCTTCGGGTCGGTCGTCTGAATGTTGAAGGTGAACAAGACCGCTTCAGTGTGGTTTCGGATGCACGGAAGCACATTTATGAGCAGTTTTTTATCGCGCTGCTCTCTGCGCCACGCCTCAAAGAGGTGTATCTCGAAGGCTATCCATTTATTAGTTTCCTTGTGCGTCTAAAACTGTCCGGAACGGTCTTGAACTCGCTCCGTAGTATCCCTTTCCTCCGCGCTCGGCCCCAACTCAAGAGAGCTAGTTTTTCATACACAGCCCCCTCCCGACTGAACATTGAGGGACTCACCCAAAGTCTCGGAGACGTCGATCTTAGGGAACTCGATGAGGTTTCCTGTATGGGTGTGGACCTGGGAACGGCAATGGACATCTTGCGAAAAGGGTTGAGGCGATCTCGTATTCCTTTCTCCTCTCCCGTCTCGTCTGAGGAAGACGCCGCTCCTCTCTTCCTCAATATTGTCAGTGAAGACCAGAAAACCCTGGCGGATGAACATCCGACTCTGTGGAGGGAGCTGGCGGCCTACATGGAAGGCGAAAGATTGAATGGTACTCCGGTCTCGATGTGGACCCTTACCTATCGGTAATTGCGGATTGAGTGATCTGCGATTTTCTTTTTCACTTGTTTTTGTTTTGGATAGCTGGATTTCGAACACGGCTTGGTACCCTTGAAGTTGAGGGGTATCTCCAAGCTGTTATGTGGTATATAAGGTCATTGGTGGTTGGCTAGATGATTGTTTCTCTAAGCTTAAAGTTGAGTTTGAGTCTTACTTCAGCTTCTGAGTAGATTTGCAGGCGATGAGATCTCCAGCCTCGTTTTTTGAATTTCACGACAGGAAGCAAAATTTGTTACGGTGTGAGCACTGGACAGGATGAAACGGAGTACTGGTAATTTTTTGTGTATTTGATTTGTATGAGAAATGATCAAAATAAAAAAAAGGCAATATACTTACCTTGACCTTCTCCAATAGAGATTGTGCTAATTTGTCGATATCTATATCGAGATTCATTCCAACCTGAAGCTAGGCAAAGAGCTTATCCAGTGCCACTTTGAAGGTTCGCTCAACGGCCTGTCGTTGAAAGCCACCCTTGGCTGTCCTGGGGAGTGTTCCCTTTGGAACGATCAGAATGTACTTTGCATTCTCGATTCTCTCATGGTCATACCTCCTTTGATGGAAGGGAGTGATGCGGCGTAGAATTTCTTCGTTCACGGACGCATCTGAAGTCGCATCCGTCAACGGCTCAACAAGCAGGACAGGAGATGGTCTTCCTGTGCCAACACACACCGCCGCGCTGACTAGATCTGTTCCACATAGGTCCATGACATTATCCTCAATAGACTTTGTATCACAGCGGAGAGGAACCATCATTTTGATCCAGTCATCGTTGCGGCCCTTGTAGACATAGTGGCCCGGGGCCGGCTCCACGAACAGATCTCCAGTGTGAAAATCTCCTGTCGTCGGATTCCGAAGAGAGACATGTGGGCAATCACGCGACTCGGGAGGTATTACTAACTCCAGCAATCTCTCCCCGAGTGAATCGTCTTGTGCTGGGTCGTCTTCAGCAACAAACCTATACTTGGTCCCCGGGAAGGGTTGCAGATATGCAGGATTCGCATCGTCGCCCTGGGCTGTTGACAACATTATTCCAACCTCGGTGCTTGCATAGATATCGAGCAAGTTAACACGCTGCTCCCGCGCCCATGCCTCCTCTCTGGGATCCAACGGAGCCCCGCCACTGAGGACTAGGGAGAGTCCCTGCAAGAGCGAGAGAGTGGTGGGATTCGTACGAGATTTTCGGACCATGCCTGTGACGAAGCTGGCGAACATGAAAAGACGAGTGAGCCCATGCTCATTCACCAGTGTCGTTATCTCTTCTTGGGTAGGAGGAATGGCTTGGCTTATGACGACGCAATGGCCGAGACGGTGACTGCCCATCGCGCACAGAGTTCCGGACAGATGGCAAAAGCTGCCGCTATTGCGATGTCGTTAGTTGACAAAAGGAAGAGTGCAGTGGTGAAAGGGGTTGTCTGGGACTCACTTGATGGCTAGGACTTGCTGCTTTTCTGAAATGGGATCATCCTTTAGGCAACAATCGAGTTTTTCAAGACCAAAGTCAAGCCACCTTGCGGTCACTGGAACCAGCTTGGGGATTCCTGATGTTGATCCTGTGGAATGATAGTTGAGGATAATGTCATCGTTGTCTGTTGGGACCCACAACTCAGGGAGCGGGAGGTTGTCGACTTGGACGGAGAGAATATCAACCGCGGGCAGGCAGATGACATTCACATCGAGGTCTGGAAAGACTGATTCCTCGTATATTATAGCCTTGGCACCCGCTTTCTGGACCAGGTCCGAGACAAGACTGATACTTGTAAGCCGGAGAGAGATTGCAACAGGAACATATCCGGCCCTCGTGATGCCCCATATGTGCAAGAAATCAATATATGATAGACCCTTGATCCTATTGTTCCAATTAGCTTAACTAAATATACTAGGTTTGATGATTGAATCCTACCAAATAGCAATGGTGTCGCGTTGCTTAAGTCCTTGGTTCGAGAATTCATTGCTCCAGTACCGAGCGGCCCTCTCGATATTTTCCTGGTGCTGGGCGTAGGTAATCGTCTCCCAGCCCTCAAACACACCCTGCTTAGACCATTTGGGGTTTTTGACTGCTGGCAGAGATGGAGTTCGGGCAGCCGTTTCCACCAGGGCAGTGAGGTGTGTCTTTAGTTCAGGGGCCATGGTGGTTCGGTGCGGGTACGATTCGAAGGATCGCTCGGCGTCTTTGGATAGGAAACAAAGCTGAAAGGCACTTCTTAACGTTGAAGGATAGAAATGCAATTGTTGGATGGGGAATTACTCACACATTATATAGCTTCCAGGGGCCTTTTTACCCCCGTAATAAGTTCCATCAGGGACCCAAGGTTTCAACCAGCAGGGCGTGCGAAATCCATGCTTTAGCCCAGGCGAAAGCCGAATTTTGCCCAATGCTAAGTAATAAGCACTAAGCAGAGAGCGAAGCTGGGACCCTCAGCCGATCGGCAACCCACTTTTGGCGTTTTGGATGAGTACGCGAAGAGAAGTCGCGTTGCCATGGTGAGGTAAAAGAGGATGTCGCTGGAGGCATTGCCGTGGACTCTTCTGGCGTGGTGATCAGTTGGGCAGAAGTGTGTGCTGGTTTGGAGAAAAATCGAGGCAGTCCAGGTTGTTGGTTGAACAGTTACAGATCACAAGGTGGACGGACCTACCTTCTGCACTTCTACTAGGTACATACCTACCTAGGCAGGTGGGCCGCCAATGCCCATGGCAAACAGCTTTACGGCAACGGGCCAGTTACGAATCATGGCTTCTGCGGCTCTACTGCAACAATGACCGGATTTACGCGGCTGCACAGCTAGGCGAATTGATGGCATGTTGCTCGCGCCTCTCGTAGATTGCTATCCCAGGGACTTGGAGCAAATCTACCCTGCGATTCAGCTCGGACTGCTGACGTCATGCGGGAGCTTACATACTCTAATCAGAAGCAGCATTGAAATGCCAACAATGCCCGAAGGATCAGCGCATTTGGGGCAAAATACATTATCTACTTCCGGGAGGAAGCTTAGACGCAGTTGCAAATACAGCTCTAATGCAAAACTAAAACGGCACCACTGAGTTTAGAAGGCCTTCCAATTTTTGCCTCGGGGGATATCTCGGGCGGACTTATCTGGGAGCCTAGATCCTGTCTCTCCGGCTTCGTACACTTTCTTCGTATATCATTTGTGGTTAGTTTCGTTCACGATTAGGCTGAGCAGCCAGACATCACAAACTGGGAACTAAAGGTTCTTGGGAGATTAGATGTGGCGTTGCAAATGTTGTTTTATTCATTTTTTGAAGCTTTTAGATGGCATCAAATAACTTTTTTGTGAATATGAAATGGAGTAATGAATGACGGGTGAATGAAAGACAGTGCATGGCCAACCGATTTCAATCAACTTTTTTCGAAGGCAAGACTTTTCGCGGCCATGATTTTTGGAAACTATATAGTTCACAACGCCTTGTGAATCTTTTTTCAATTTTGGTAGCCAGTCGCGACGCGTACAAGCGAGCGCCCCCCCCCCCCCCCCTTCAACAATATGCGTCGTTTTTTAAGCCATTTTGATTCCAAAAAGGAATGAAGAACTTGAGAAACCCAAGGAACGTTCTTTCCTTTTGGGATCTAGCTTCGTCGGACTGGGCTGGGGCCATGGCACGACTCGCCTAAGCCCTCCTCTCTCCCTGGAAGGGGTACTTGCCCTGGCAGCAGGGCTTGTTGCACGGCTGGTGGTGGTGGTGGTGCTTGCGCTCACATTCGTTCTTGGGCTCGGGCTTGCAGCATGGCTCGGGCTTTGGCTCGGGCTTGCAGGCGCAGCAACCGTTCTCGCAGTGAGTGTGTGACGACTTGGTGTTGGAGTTCTCATAAGCGTGGTGAGAGTACTTGTCAAAGTCCGGGCAGCCAACATCAAGTTGAGGCTGGTTGTAGTTCTGTCCGGGCTTTCCATAGCCCTGAGGACCTTGCTGTCCGTAGCCCTGGCCGATCTGGCCTTGCTGCTGCTGACCGAACTGGCCTTGCTGCTGCTGAGGGCCTTGCTGCTGCGGCTGGAAGGGATCAGCACGAGCAGCGAGCCCGTTGGCGTCGGCGGGGAGCGCGGTGCTCAGGGTGCCCATGGCCAACATGACGGCAGCAAGAGTGTTTGAAGTACGCATCTTGAATAGACGATTGGGTTAACCGAGTAAAAAGATAGAGAGAGTCGAAGTTGAACTGAGAAGTTTTGTGCGAGTTGGTTTGTCTGGTGTCCAAGAAGCTGTTTGATGCTGAGAAGAAGAAAACATCATTGCCAGAACTTGAGGGCCTACTTATAATCATCTTCGAACGCGAAACAATGGCGAGGAATCACGGTTGCCAACCGTCGAGATGCTGAGTTAGACTGAGTACGTGGAGAGGTTGGGTTAGACTCTGCAATGTCGAACCTTCGAGCATGACAACGCATCATCAGGAGGGGGGAGCCTCCGGTTACACTGTACCAGTTAATCGATCTTGAGCTCAATGGTTTTTTCCAGAGCCCTTCGCTTCAAGCTGACACTGTTTGATATTACACTTTTCGAGTGCATTTCCCCGCCCACTCTTTCCGCCGAATGAAGCATATATTGTTGAGTTGAGGGGAAAGGGCGTTGTGGATCATATGGATTCTTCAGTCGGGCCTATCCGCGAGGTTCAGAATCTGGGAAGCCATTCCTATTTCCCTTGACGCAATCCCATGGATGACTTACAGTGTTCAGTATAATCACAGTCGAGCCGTACCCAAGGTCATGCGGATCTGGAAACAATAACAGGATATCTCGGACACATAGCAGTCACTTACTGAAGAGCTCAGACGTGTTAAAACAAAGTTCGTCTCGTGCGCGCTCCTGAGAAATAACACATATTGATTGGTTGCCTTCGAGCTTGCATGAGCCCAAGCCTCTGGGCCTAATACCGAAAGCCTAGTTCCTAACCGGTAGACCGGAATCACTTGCCAGTTAGTGCCTTGTATCCAAATCTTGTTGGGGGTTTTCGCATCGGTATCGGAGGTCTAGAACGTCGATCATAGAGAACGTCCCGGAATCTTGTCTTGTAGAGGGCTAATCTGAGAACCGCTTCACCAATGGTGAGCATTGGATCGACCAGTCACTATGGAAGTATCCCCTCCCAAATTACCGGTACCATCGCCAACCAAGCAGATTGCGGAGGGCAAAGAGGTTAACATGACGGGCAGCTAGCCCCAGCCTCTCGCCGACACAATGTCGATCTGCAAAAGCCGTCAATGGTCGATTTTAAGTTTCCGTGACACCAATCCAGGGGTCTCCCCCAGCCTCCTCCAAATTCAATCGAAACACGCAATGAACGCGGTATGGCCTTGGCCTAGTCGGTTTGGATCCGGAGCTAGTACTAAGGTTTAAGAAGCGCTGCTGTACCTGGCGTTGTGATATGCGGAACGAAAAGAGGGGGTAAAACTCAATTGAGACGAGATGAACCCGTTTGAGCTTATTCGTGAAAAAAAACACAGGATTCTTATGAATGTATTGGTTAGACTTGTGAGGAGAGAGTTAGCTGCCGCATGACACCAAAAGGGCGACGGCCTGGGCAAACTGAAAAAGACCGGCACAACTTGACAGTCCCCAGGTGTCAACATTGCATCACCGAGGTTCAAATACCAAACACGTAGTAGAGTATCCATGTGATCCCTTCTAGACCCCGCAGCTTCATTTCGACAGCCGGTTGGTGTTGAAACTGTTCTTGGTCAAATTATGAGGAATAGTCTTTAAAGACTTAGGATGTGAGGGCTAGAGACTGCTGCCCCCAGGTCTGGGAATATTTAGTTCTGTTGGGGCAGAAAATACAGACTCAAAGGTTGCAAGAACAGACGGATCGGGATCAAAACTTACCACATCCTTGAACTTGTTAGGTCCGCGTTCAGAGGATAATCCTCACGTGCTCAAGTATGTTACTGTAATTGGAGGCTTTCTATTGTCTCTCGCGTCATAAGTCGATTACTTTCTAACCACCACGTCGATCGATTGGCAACCAAGTTGTCCAAGGTTCGTGAGTGCTGTGTGATATTGAAGGAGACTAAAGAGATTCGGTCTCGGTATAGGCTCAGTGGCAAGTTACAGACCAGATCAGGTCCTGAGGTGCCGATGGGGCTGGGTCTCGACGTGTCACCGATCACAGCAATGATGGGGCAGAATGATCCATCGCATCTCCTGCGAGTCATCGTAGTGCTGCCTGTTCTTCACTCTCTTTTCCTTTTCCCGCCCCTCGTAGCAGAGGAAACCGGACTGCATTCCCAGGACTAGGGCTGGAGACTGGCGCTTCGATTTGTATTTTTGAGGGATACTATCTTGGATGTCGAAGCCGGACGTGCACCTTCTCGATAACGTCAGGGGTAGCGTATCTGGAAAGTGGTTGCGAAACGTACAAATCGTTTGCTAAGAGCAGACACAATCGCCCTGGAAAATAGATCAGTCAGCGACAAAGCTGGCAGGGATGCGAAGGGTAAACACAGGTCGGCAGGCATAATCGAAAGGAGTCATGGGAAAGCCGGGGAGTCTCTTTGGAGGCGAGGACGGCCACGGAGGAGTAGTGGTATGGATTCATATGCGAGGTAAGGTTATCAGTGTTGGCTTGAGAAGGACATTGAATTTACAGAGGCGTAGAATGCGCAAAGCCATGTTACGTCATTCATTACCATCAGCAGCGGAAGGCGCGATGAAGCGACGCTGCTTGGCTGGTTGGGGCCCTAGAAGCTTGAGCACCCTCCTGTAAAAGGCCCGAGCACTTACACGCCTCAGACTCAATTCTTAACCTCGCTACGGTCTCTTACACTACCTAACAGACTGGTCGATAGCTTCGAGCATATTGAAGTATTCAGGGATACAATCAGAATGAGCAATTAAATACTGGAAGTTATCTGCCGGCCGCTACGGCACTTTTTCTCGCAGTCATGGTGTTAATATTCGTGCCAATCTTCCAAGTATTACGCAGTCCTGGGGAGCACAGGGTCCAGCAGAGGGCATTCATTTCGTGCAGCACTTCCAAGGTGCAGCAGTCCCCAACAGCGCCGAATTGGGCATCGCCTGACCCAACATGGCTTTTTCTGCAGCCAATAAGCTGTGCAGAACTGCTCGAGAACAATCGGGAAATTCTCCCGTCGTCTGGCATTGCACCAGTCTCTTTCTTGCCGATTAGACCACACCATGCCAGGGTAAATCAAGGATCGCAATAGGGCTGGCTGGTGATGTCTAGATTAGTAGCCCGGTGCAGTGCCTCCTCCCACCAGAGTGTGACAAATCAACCACATAAACCCGGAATTAAAGATGAATTCTGTTCTTCCTAGATCAATCACATCAAATTTAATTTTTTTTCAGGAATGGCTGATCTAGTGTAGCTTACAATCCATAGTTTCCCATATCTTCCTTCATGTTTTCAGCTTCTGGGGGCAAAATATGGCACGCCCGAACCTCCAATGTTGAATTTGTTTCGACACCATATTAAAACAATCGGCCCAGTAATAAACACAATCTCGAGTAAAAGATTCCTAAAATAATTTCTCATCTTCTTCTTATTGGCATGTCACGATGCCACGTGATGGATCAGCCAAATCCAATGTCATGTCAAATCAGTCAAAGATCTGATTGGTTGATTGCTTGGACATGGCCCCTCTTATAGTGGGGAGATATTCAAACTGGCAGCAGTTGCCGCCTGTCTCGAGTGATTTGGAGTGATTTGGGCACCTCCCTCTAGAGCGAGCTCACTTCACCTTCTCCTTTTCCTCCCCCCTACCCTACATACACCCCTTTTGCAACCTCAATGGAATTCCAAATTGTTTCCCACAACGCCGGGCTTAAACCAGGCTGCTAGTCGAATGTTACTGCGGACCCCGAGACCTTGCCTACAAAGGCTATCGTCGACTATGAGTATGCCCTCTTCTCCCCCGAGTGTTCGAAATTTCTTTTTTCCAAAGTAAGGGCACGTCAATTCCGCTTGGCTGCGAGCATGATGATTCAAAGTCCCTCCTAGCGTTCTCTTAAGTCGCAGCCCGTGAGTTACACCTCTATGTTCTAACTGTGAACTCTGCTAACCTACATAGATCTGCCCAAATTGTCCAGAGAGAGCGGAATTATAAGCCAATAAAACATCGGATGACGAGTGTTCAAATCAGATAGCCTAGTAGTCTTGGGTGTCTGTTCTTCAAGTTGGATGGGACTGTTCGAGAAGTTCAGACGGCCACGCTGATTCCAGCGACTCTAGATGATCAGCCTCCTCTATGCGGATCAGTAGCCATGAAAATCATCCAGTTAAGGAAAGGAGAGGGGGAATAAGCCGCAGTGTTCACCAAGTATGACCTCTAGCTGCAGCTGCTCCCAGGGAGTTCATAGCAGTCCATATACCAGGAGCTGCAAGGTTACAGCACAGGAGGGCTCAGTAGTTGGCAAAATCCGTGATGAATAAGCCCTTACTCCCAAAGACATGTTTCAAGGTTCAGATATCAAAAGCTGAGAGATGCAAGTTCAGAGATGGAAGTGAATTTGACTTGACTAATTTCTTATTGATAATCTTTCCCATGTGAAGTCACTTCTCACTATCAAGCCAGTATCAAGGTCAAATCCGAGCCCACAATAATCAGACTCGTGGATCTATACACAGAAACAGATAGCCAACGTGCCATCGACCAAGTAGAATGGTCACGTTAATAGGTCCCAAAAGAAGACAATTATCAAAGACTCGGGGTTACAGAAATATTCCCATTACAGACCATGACGCAAGAGGTGAGGAAATTGTGAGATTACCCCGCAGGCGTCCGCGTCCAAGTGCAGTGACGCGGCGGACAACAACAAAGGGCCCCTCGCTGCCGGTTGCTGCAGGCACGTATGACTCTCCCACAACAACAACAAACAACTCTGCCCCTCTTCACTCTTGACTCTCCATCTTCACTCTCATCACCCTTCTTTAATATCACTCAACTCCAACGACCAAAGGAAATCATCATGGTGGACATCACGAACATTTCATTCCCGGCACCTCATGTGACGCCAGAGGCAGTCACCGATAACATCTTCCCGTTCTATGTGACCATGGATCGCCAGAGGATCAATCCTCAGAAAAACTGCCCGATCTTTAGGCTCTCGACGGAGGTCAGGCAGCAGATCTACGGCTACTTGTTCCAAACTGAGCCCAACAAAGGCAAAAAGTACCCCCTCAGGCGGTCTTGGAGGAGGCCAGGTTTTGAGGCCCCTCCCCATGTTCAAACCAAACTGCTCCAAACCTGCAGCCTCATCTACTCCGAGTGCTGGGCAATGCCAACACTGAACACTACGTTGATCATCCACGAGGGATCGGAACAGGACCGGATTCCTGGTGACCCCATGACCACGGCTGCCCATCCGTCGCAGCTGCTGCTTGGCCTCCCAGCCTGGCAGGTCCTCCTCCTCCAGCGCGTCCACATAACCCTCACGCAGCCCCAACTCGAGAACGGCGTTCTTGAGTCCTGGCTCTCAACTTTGCATAATGCGAGAGCATCAGCTGGATACTATCTCCAGCGCTTCATCGAACAAAAGTGCTTCAACACCCCACAGCTGCAGGACTTCGCCAATGGCCTTATGGACGTGAAGATCCAATCTCTCACCGTCAGAATCAACCGCCAGGACTGGTGGTTCTGGGACTACGCCCCCATTGAAAATCCCAAGGCCAAGGACGCCGATTCAACGAGCGAGGGCGGGGTGGTGAATCAAGATCTCCAATACATCATCCGCATGCCGCAGCCGCCATCACCCTATTCCGTCAAGAGCTTTGACAAACTCCACCCCTTTGCCGATAACTTCGAGATGACCATCGCTCTCGAGACCTGGCGCCCCAAGTTGTGGGAGCTGGACGACCTGCTCGAACTTGCAAAGAACTAGATCTTCGATGCTCCCGAGCCCGAGAACGACGACGGCACTGGCGACAAGCCCAGCTTCATGGTGTGGGACGGCCAGATCCACGAGGAGAGCTGGGAGAAGGGCAAGGCCGACCACGGAGTCTGGTGGGCGACCCAGCCCGGAATGGAAGAAGATGCGAAGAAAATCGAGACACGATACATCCGGTTCGTCCAGGAGAGGTTTGTCGAGCCTGCCAACAACCCGCGCAAGAGGAAGCGGACTTAACCTCCCCGCATTGAGGAGTTTTTAACAAGGTAGTTGCGCTACGACAGCTTTGCCTGGCATTTTTGAAGGAAGTTAATTACTCGGCCACCTGTAGCCTAGAGTGCGTGATAGTCTAAAGTAAAAAGAAATATAACAACGAGTTATGTCTATGTCTGTCTTAATGTTATACAGCAAAGTGGTTTGTCGAGCCCGCCAACAACCCGCTAAAGAGTCGCATTGAGGAGTTTTAACGAGGCATTTGCTCTTCAAGCGCGTTTCATTGGTGATTTTTGTAGGAGTTGTCGACAGGAACGGACCGATATTGCGAGCTGGCCTAGTGCCCACTGAATCTTGGAAGGACAAGTAACAAAAAACCAGATCTACTAGATCTACTGTAGGATAGACTGACTGTATTTTGAAGAAATGATTGACGAGAACGGACTTGAACTATCTAGATAGTTGGATGCTTGGATGAGTCTACAGCTAGTGCCCACGGCACATCAAAATGCAGTAGCCAGCCACAAACATGTACTTAGATAGCAGATGCGTTCTCACTAGCTCCCAAAAAAATTGAACTCCATAGCTACATTTTCACCGCCTCCGCTCTCTGAAGAGGGTGGTCTGTATATCAAACCCACCTCAGTGATATTTCCATCATGAGAGATTCCAGATATCCACCTCTGCTTGAGCCTTCTTGGCCGCACGCTGAGCACGAAGCTCATCTTTCTGCTCATCGGTCCAAAACTGGGATTGGTACTTCCTGCTGTTTAGGTGTGCAATCTTCCTCTCTTCTCTTGTTGCCGCCCTGGCTTCGGCCCGTACCTGGTGAGCTAGCGGTTCCATCGCGATGCTTCTCAAGATGTCGATCGTGGGATGATCGTGGTCGGGGAAACCGCGGGCTACCAGGAGCAACGCGGCCCTCAGGGTGAAATGGGCATCGTTCCCAGCGGTGTGTAATCGATCGTGCGGGCAGCCAAGAGTTTTCAACAACTCCCTAAGAGAGTAGTGGGGAGACCCGAGGACCTCCCCGGTAACACCACATGTATCAATGATGCTAGCGATGCGTGGAGAGAAGGTGAAGCCCAGCGTCACCAATATTCCGAGTTCTACGCGCACACCGTGTCCCACCAGGATGATGTCCCGATCGCTAGGGATGAGGCTCTGGATCTTCTGTAAGACTTCGGCTGGTTTGATGATTGCCGTTGTTCCGAAAAGCACATTGCTTGACACCATGGATGTGTAGGAGGAAGACCCTGAGATTAGGTTGTTGGTCGATATCAGTTTTTCCGGCGGGGACGTATGCAACTCTCTCGTGTCGAGAGTCGCGAGGCCGACTTGGCCTGTTTCGCTGTGAGGAAACCCATTCATGAAGTTCTTGGTATTCTCAAAGTCAATCGCGAGCAAGATGGGGCGATTGGCTTCAGGCTGGTTCCCCTCTAGTCCCAATGCTGCTCGGAGAACATGTAGGCCCTTAGTCGAGACTCCGAGATTTTTTACTCTTAATTTAAGGGATTTCGGGTTCATGGTTTCTTTGTTTGCGTGAGTGGAGTGGTAAAAAGTCTGGTTGGGGCTAGAATTGACGGAGCACCTGAGCCTCAATGTCAGTATGGTAGGCGATGGAAGATGCGCTGGAAAGGAGTCACGCAGTGGTACCTTCAGGATCTTGAAGACTTTGTTTGCGACGATCTTAGTGAGTTGTTCCTTTTGATCATTTAACAACATGACGCTTTGAAACGCGTTTGTGATCAGCTGGGTTGATGTTGATGCAGAGTGTGTGCCAGAAAAAGGCCGGCGATGTGGCGTTTATTTGTGCTTGGGCGGCGATGGTAAAACACCAGGCTTTGTGGCTCGTCAACTCTCGTCGATTAACTTTTCTCGGCCACCTGCAGCGTAGAGTACGTGATAAGCTAAAGTCAAAAGAAATATAATAACGAGTTATGTCTATGTCTATCTTATTGTTATACAGCAAAGTGAACCTAAAACATTATCGGTATATATGCAATCGCTGATCAAACGCCGCCCAATGCCCCGTCGCTCTATGCTTCTACCCCCGGACGCCCAACGCAAAAAGAATGAAAGTCAAAAAAATAAAACACTTTTTCATCCGCCCTATCGCAGAAAGCTTCTCATGCTACCTTTTAGTCCCGCACTTCTGATTGTTGCTCCCTTGATAACCAGGAGATCAACAACCTCCTCGTGATCCTTCTCCATGGCCAGCTTCAAGGGCGTGTTGCCCTTGCTATCGGCAATATTATAGTCCGCGTCGTTCTGCAGGAGAAACTCGACCAGCTTCGCATCTCCTGCTGCCGCCGCGATACTGAGTGGTGTCTGCCTTTGGCTGTCCTTCGGGTTGATGGGGGCGTGGTGCCGGAGGAGCATGTCCGTGACCACCACCGACCCTCTCTGGGCGGCCAAATGCATGGCCGTCGTCTTCGTCTTATCCGCCGTGCTGACGTTGGCTCCCATCTTCAGGAGCATGCTGATGATGGGGACAGACTCCGTCTTCACGGCCGTCATAAGCGCAGTGCAGTCTTTCTTGTCGGCCGTGTTGAATTCCGTCCCGATGCTCAGCAGGAACTTGACCAGTGCTGGGTTCCCAGTCTTGCAAGCACACTGCACCAAGCCCTGCCCTTCAGCATTCACTGCTCGCAGATCGGCACCATAGTGGATGAGAATCTTGATCAGTTCAACTGACTCTCGCCGTACAGCCTCAAACAATACTGGCGCGCCGGATCTCGTCATTGCCTTGGGGTCGGAGCCCTTCTGGAGCATATACTCGATGACGTGCGCGGGCTGGTGCTCCATCGCACAGGCCAGGGGCGTCTCGCCTCTGTTGTTCTTAGCCTCCACGTTTGCGCCGTACTGGATCAGCCGTTTGATGACAGCGCTGGAACTGGGCTCAACCACGGCGGTATGCAGCGGCGTCGAGTCGTTCATGTCCAGCGCGTGTATATCAGCTCCGTGAGACATCAGGACTGACACGAGGTCAGCCGACCCAACAGCTCCAGCATTGTGAAGCGGCGTCTTCCTCCTGATGTCCACAACCATCTTGGCGCCGTTCTGGAGCAGGAACTCGGCAATCTGCGCGGGCTCCTTCGTCATCCGTGTCATCCAAAGGGCATTCTGCCTGTCCCAGTTCAATATGTTCGGGTCGGCGCCGTGGAAGAGAAGCATGCGCGTCATTTCAAGCTTCCCCAGGTAGAGACTCGTCGTGTGCAGAGCCGTGTGGCCCGTTCCGTCGGTGCTGTTGACATCGGCGTTGAAGCCGGCGAGAACGTGGACGGCGTCGCATTGCCCGGAGGCTGCCGCTGCGTAGAGTGCCGTCTCCCCGCCGCCCTCCTTGTACTCGAGCTTGGCCCCGTATCCGAGGAGCAGAATCAGGCACTGCATGATGCTATCTCGGCTCCTCGTCACAGCAACGGTGGGAGTGTTGTGTGGAGCCGCCGCCATTGCCAGGGGGACGCGTCCCTGCCTGTCGCAGGCCATGGGGTCGGCGCCGTGCTCTAAAAGCAGCTTCACAAGCTTGTCGTTTGCATTTTGCGCTGCGATGTGCAGGGGGGTCAGGCTGGATGCGTCACGAGCTTCGACGTTGACCCTCTCCGTATCCAACAGCGTCTTGACGATCCGATAGTTGCCCGCGGTAACTCCTGCCAGGAGCGGGCAGCCGCCGTCTTCATCCCTGTTAAGGTTATGGAAGCCGCCATAGCTGGCCTTGGCATCCCACAGACATTGGAATATGTCGAACTGGCCGAACGCGGCGGCTCTGGTAAGGTGGTGCAGCCGGACGATGTCGACTCCAACACTGGTTGCTCGCTGGACCGTCTCAAGCTGCTCGTTCTTCACGGCCCACGTCACCGCGGATCCGTTTTCGTACAAGTGATTTCTCTCGTAGAGATGTACAACCGCCGCACTGAATATGGTCGAGTGGGTTGCGCACAAGCTGCTCAGGTCGGCGTTGCTAGGCACGAAGTCCAGTATCGTCTCCAGCAGCTCGTTCGGTAGTGTCAAGAGTGACATGTTGCATGGTGCGCTGGTTGAGATTGGGTTGGAAACATGAAACGGTTCAATCGATCCCAGCTACCTCTTTGAGGGTCTTCCGCGGCTTAACATTGTGCCCATCGCGAAGGCGGACCGTGTTTCTATCTATGTATGGCCCGAGTTTTTAGGGATCTGCTGGCCGAAGCGTCAGGATTTGCTTCTAATTTTAGGGGGAACTGGCTCTAAAGCCACCCAATTATGGAAATGAGTCAACCCATCCAATTCGAAAGATCCTGGTCTGAGCTTGATTGGTCACTCTGGGGGCGCTGAAGGTTTCATGGAACGCACTAAGCCACATCCAGAGCCTTCTTTTCAGGGTTCTGTGGATGTTTTATGATGTGCCAAGAACAGGGCCGTCGCGTTTTGGCTTCCCGGGTCATCTCATCGTCGGGGCCCATGCGATTGAGCAGATCTGGGATGCAACGTGGTTGAAAATAGCAAGAAGGAAGCAGGTCGGGCCCGCCGGCGTACCAGAGCTTCGGGGCGTCGGGAGCCACGTCCTGTCGTGGAGAGACTCGAGCTGGGGGTGGACCAGTCGCCGACTAAGCTCTTCTTCTCCCCCGCCTGGTGTCGCTAGAATGCTGTGGGTTCGGGTAATGTGCTAATTAAGGACCTGGTTTGGGAGAGGAGGAAATGATGATGGGCCAAAAGGGGCATCCCCGATGACCAACACCAACTATTGATCCTTGGGCCCGGGTGCGTATGTCGGATGTTGGCGCCGCGTGTTGCTATGTCTTCAGCCCAGCAGACTACTGGTCCCTCCTAGTCAAGATATTGTTAGTTTTCATTTACGCGATCGAAGGCGTAGGCGGAGATATCCCAATATGGGACAATACCTTCAAGCATAACAAAGGGCTGCTGCAGCCATATGGCTCAGTGATGCATGAGCGAGGGCGCAAAAGACCGGGCAGAGAATATCAGAAAGTAATCACGCCTGAGATGCGCGGTGGTGTTAGTTGGTGGTGTCGTTGTCTGGAATAGAATCGTTGTGATTGGCGTAGTAATTTTTAGGTGTTGCTCTCCATGATGGCAGTTACAGTGGACTCAGGCCCTAAATATAGCTGCTGATGGCGCTAGGACAGGTGCGAATCGGGTAATCGTTATGTCATGGGTCTGGACCTCTGCTTATTGTCCGTTGTGGCCAAAGGGCAACATATGCCGACGCCCTACGGTCTGTTTCCAGGAAAAGAAATAGTTAGTGGCTTCTAGGGAGCACAGTTGTGTAACGCTTGCGTGTTTGGGTATCAGGTAAAACATACAGATTGAGTTCGCACTTTGGCATGTTGCTGGCCCCTGTCAACACCACCTTTTTGAAGAATGGGCTGCATTGGTCAGTCAGGTGAAAGCGTCAGCATCTCACACGATCAATTTCTTAGAAGACTGACCGTATAGAGAGGCAGCACGATCGACCACACGACCATTGCTTACACCTGTCAGTGCGAGTAGAGTTTGTCACTCGCCTGACGAGCGGATCCACCAGTACCATCGCACGGCCATCCGTGTAAGTCTTCTCCTCATGCTAAGCGGGAGCTCGAAGCCCAATAGAGCGAAATAGGTACTTTGCTCCAGCTTTCAATTTGAGAATGCTTGATTCCGTCTATTATAGAGATATGGTCCACAGATACGGATCTCGGCCACGGTTCGATGGAAGGTCGCGCTGGAGAACGTCGGAGAGATCGCAACAGCGCCGGGGCATGGCGAGGCGTTGGGGAGATCAGGTCGGTCAACAGAGGCGTAACCGTCAATCTTCTCTAACATGTTAGTTCCAAGTTACGTGCGTGAAAACATTGAACCGGTCCTGTATCGTACCGATGATATGTTACCATTTCGTCACTCACCATGAATAACACCTGTAAAGTTTGTTGTGCCAGGCAAGGTATTAGGAAAGGCTTCCAGGTAAGGAGGATTGCAGGAGAGCAGATATACCAATTCGGCCGACATTTCGAGAAACAATGCAAAGAATGAAAATATGGAGGGAAGCGCTGCCTTTGATCCGAGTGCAGGTTATGGCAAGCGGTGAGAAGGGCAGATGCCTTGGACGTGAGGCAGGGTCCCCACGCCCGCTCTTGCCCTGCATTAGTTGATACCTAAGGTACCTATCTGTGGCTTATCAGTTCTTATCTATAGATGTCTCGTTATGGCTGCCATGAAAGTACAACAAAACCCTCCATTGACAGTTGATGCAAGTGAGGGAGTGCAGGACGCTGGCAAGGAAGTGAGCTATAACAATGGAATTTATGTGATCGGCTGCCTGTGCAGGGACTGTTAGCTATTGAGGAAGTTTACAAGCCTTATGTTATTATCTCCAATGCCCAAATGTAGATATCTCCGGTGTTGTCCCACACAAATGAACTTTACGGAAATTCCCAACTTTTCCATCTCTTGCAAACACAACTCAGCGCTCCTTGTCCAACACGTAGGAGGCATTGGCCTTCGGGTCGGTCCGGGCCCAGTTCTAATCTCGTCAGCGCTAGATGGCCCATCGATGGCTCGCTTGCGAAATTGCTCGATATGTCTCCGAGATGAGAGAAGTATGCTGCGCTCCGAATTCCGGGCTCTCCTGGTCTTAAGCTACGAGCTCCGTCGCATATAAAGGTTGGTTTCTTTGGCGCCCGGGGGAAGATCTTGGCAGACTCGTCACTAGTAACCAATCGTGGGCGGAACCAGCGGGGGTCTGAATGAGTCGGCGGCCTCTGCGGCCTTCTCGCCGTTGCCTGTAACATGAGGAAAGATCAGCCTCCATATAGACTAAAAACTGAAGATAGATGAAACGAGGTACACACACGGTAGGAGCCAAAGTCCTCAGTCCAAATCATCCAATTCCAGGATGGAATTTCTCCTCTGCTCGAGAAGCACGTCTACTCCCACGAGGTGGTATACACCCCTTCCATTAGAAAGGTATACCAAATTGAAGCCCCAGGAAATTCAAGGGACTAATAGGCAGAAACACAGTGTTCGGAGTTCCGAATTTCAGCCTAGACAGCCAACCATCAGTTAGCCACGAGATAAAACTTAATTACCAGTTGGGGCAAGGCCTTGAGTCAAATATGTCGGCTCTCCTAGGGTCTTGGAGTCCCCTATGGGCACGCGGTCAGCTCTGTACACGACAGGCAAATGACGAAAGCTTCTCGTAGACTTGAAGATTTCTCGAGATCTAGAGCCCTTGTAGTTAGATGCGGACCACTCTTTGTTAGTAGGTAGGTAGTGATGTTGATGAACAACTTTAGGAGAAACGAAAGTACTTCTTTTTGGGTGGTTGCTAGTCAGGTTCTGATCTTTGTCTCTTTCTGTCATGCCCGACCCCTGGGCAAGGTGTCTGATGGTACCTAGGCAGGAGCTACCTACCCGCAACACGTGTAGGCAACCAAGGAGTACGTAGGTAGGTAGGTAGGTACTATGTTACTAACCCAGTGCACCTGTGAATCTCCGTCCTTTTGCTTAGCTCATAGACACTTTTGAAAACGGCCCTCGCTCTGATACTGTTGTCGAGCCTCGCCAACTTCTTCAAGCCGCTCCTTTTCTTTCCTACATCTCACTGTCTCAGTTTCACAGAATCGGAATACGATTCAGCAACGCCATCTTCTTTCTCTCAACCAGAACCCAAAATGTCTACAACTCGATACAGGAGAGGATAGCATCAATAGAAAGGCTTCTTAATCTCACAGTGGGAGCCGCGTCTCGATATGGCGATCGTCTGGTAAGTATGCCACCCCGTGAGCCGCCGCCTTGGATCTTTTTGACTTGCACATCCCCCAAAGGCTAACAGTTCGCTTTTTACCTAGTTCCAAACTTCTACACCAAGAATACTTTGTGTGCGCCGCACAAAGAAACTGCAAACTCCTCCTCGACCACTAATACTGCCTGCGATCGACGTATCTTGCCCTGGATACGCTCGTGTATACATGGGATACTCTTCTAGAGAAGCCTTTCGCGATGGTTGTTGCTGTTGCTGCTGCTGCTGCTGTTGTTGTTGCTTGAAACAAGCGTGGAAGACGAAATGATTTGGATCGGGGGGGAGTTGGGTGGGCAAATCGGTTTGCGGCGTGGATCTTGTTCTTCACGTTTGTTGCTTTCACTTGGAACAGGAGACGGACCGAGGAGGTAGCAAATTGGGTGAAGGCTGTTCTTGAGCAGCAGGCTGTCTCAGGGAAAGGCAGCCCCGTGGCACCAGCACTCCATGCTGCCCCTCTCGATAGTCGGACCCGTCAACTATACCTGGCCGACTAATTGGAGGAAGAGTTCAATGACATTTTCAAAAACCATTGATTCACAAGAACAACATACGGAAGAGAGTTCGAGTATAAAGTTAAACAGCAATGGAAGATGCCAGACCCGACAACTCAGCACAATGAATAGAGAGAGACAAGAACAACATATTACCCCAAATATGATCATCCAAGATAATGTTCCCAAGGTGAAAAGCTGCAGAGGAGATGGCAGGCTTGACTACTGCCGTAGTAGGCAGAGCTGCTTCTCAAGAACATCCGGCTAGAGAGACGAACTATGTATGTGGCTTTGCACTTACATTCCAGATTCAACACCGTATCTATGACGCTACGCGCTGCCCGAATCCCTCATGATCAAGAAACCAAGCTCGTCGACATTTGTATCCGTCTCCAGCAAGCCACTATCCCATCCCAATGACGGATGGGTATCAAAATCCAACGAGACAGAAAGCTTCTGGCCTGTTATTACGCCAACATTGAGGGGAGCTTCTATAGCTAGATAGATGTGTTGGAGGTCGTTGAGCCAAGAGGGAACAAAAAAACAACTGCCTGCAAGCTTGCAGTAACAGAGCTCCGTTCAGACGAACGTTTTCCCAGCGTGAAGAATAGGTTGGGTATCTCACCCAGGGGGTTGCAAATGCGTTCGCCACTCATGCATAGTACTTTCGACAACTAGCATAAGCACATGGAAACTACTACGCGAGGTTAACCAGGAACAATCACGCATCGGTCAGTCTCGGAGCATAGAGTTGTTTGCATAATTCTGTTATTCATTCTATTCTTTCTTTCTTGTCGATACTTGGTACCTTGATTAATAAATAATTCCAAGATAAGCAATATTATGCTTCCCTTTCAAACGCTATAAAATCCACACAAACGCCGTCATACATGATCCTGGGTTATACCCTCCTGGCTTAAACAAAGTTCATTCCAAGTCTTTTTCTTAAAAGGTGCTATTCTCTGAAGTGAAGGGTTCGAAACTGCGCATGCCAAAGGCACAACGAGAGAGGGAACTTAGTCCTCCTCCTCATCGTGGCCGAGCTTGGCGGTGGCGATGGCGTCGTTAGCCCAGAGACCGCCACGGAGCTTGTTGACGGCGCCGTAGGCCAGGCCCTGGGTGATGACGAAGGAGAAGGCACCGAAGCAGGATCGGAAGCTGGTGGAGACGGTGTTGACCTGGCCGGCGCCGACCTTTCGGAGGGCGATGTTCAGGGCGCCGCTGACGAGGCCGAAGCACAGGTGTCGGAGCATGGTCATGACACCGAGAGCAACGAGGAGACCACGGAGCTAATCAAAGTTGTCAGCATAAAGAGATGATGAAAAAGGGGGTATGTGTTTGGGAGTGTAGACTTACCGACTTGTGGGACTGGGCACGGGGCTGAATAGCGGTGTGCACCAGAGACCCAACAGCCCAGAAGAACAGGAAGAAGTTGAGGATCATGTCCATGACGACCATGGGCTTGGAGGAGGTCTTGCCAGAGTAGTGGAGCTCGGAGCTGACCAGGAGACCGATGTTGAGGAGGAAGGTCAGGAGGAAGCAGATGATGGCAACGGCGCGAGGTCGGCGGGAGGTGCCCTGGACGAAGCTGGCGACGTTCTCCTCGCGCGAGATGGTGCAGACGTACTTGAGGCCGACGGCGAACTCCATCTGGGCGACGAGGAGGAGGGAGAAGACGAGGTACATGAACATGTCAGTCAGCAGAGGGAACTGCTGAGCCTGGAGAACCCATGAGTCGTTGCCGTCCTCCTTGTCCCTCTTGGCGAAGACAACAACCATCAAAATGGGACCGATGATAGCGAAGAGAATCCAACTGCAGAAACAAAAGTCAGTCTACACCTTTTTTTTATTAAAGGCTGGAGGGAACCGCGGAGACACGTACAGACACGCAAGACCGCCAGCAGCCTTGAACCACGGAACACCTGCACGGGCGTGATCACCCCTGCGCTTGATCTTGAAGAAAGCAACGAAAGCCAGGATGGCAATGATGATGCCGGGGAGAACAGTCAGGGCGAGAGTGACCATGTAAGCAGCGACCTTGACACCGGCCTTTGCGATCTCGTCAACCTCGGCGTTGTCGGACTGGGGCATGGCGGTGGAGGCAGCCTCGGCGGCGGCGGCGGCAGCGGATTCGGACATCGTGATGGATTTGCGTTGGGACAGAAAAGGGAAGAATAAAGAGTCGAAAGAATGAAGAACAAAGGTTGTAAAAAGTCGCTTAAAATAAAATATAATAATTAAAAGCAGATCAATCAATGACCTTGACGAATAGAAAACTTGACCAGCAAGTTGTGGTGTTGCAAACGTGGGTTTTTTTGGGGGGTTTGGATTGCTCGAACTCCAGAGTCGAAGGTTGGACCAGCGGCGAGCGACGGGCGGCGATATATAGGCATCGCCCTCAGGCCTGCCTCCGTGCCAGAGCGTCGACCGCCCCACTTGAGGCAAGGAACCGAAAATACTCTGCTTCCCAGGTGGACGAGATTACAGGCAGCACAGACGCAAGTTGCAAGGCCCCTTCCGTCTAGGGTTTGGGCTGCCAGCGTGAGCGCCGTGGTGCCTCGCTTCACTGCGGTGGCCCCGTCTGCGGTCCACAGAACCTCACTCATCCCATCCCATCCCGATTGGGGCGAGTGATCGATATAGAGCGTGACGTGATCCGACACTCAGAGTCTGAGGCCAACTCCGTCGTGCTTCGAAACTCTTTGTCACCGCGCGCAGCAGCCAGCCGAGGAGCAACAGTCGATCCTGACTGACCGCGGCCAATGGATGCATTGCTCCAGGCTACATTCCCTGGGCCATCATCATAAAAGCGGAGTCCGCCCTGTCCTTCAGTGAGTCTAACGCCCTATTTAGGCCTCGCTAAAAATAAATATAGTGCACCCGACAGGGGACGGCTCACCCAAAGACCAGGCCCTCCCTTTCCAGTGCGGCGCTGGTGGATTCCAACGTAATACCGTCGCCTGGTCACCCACCGCCCATGGGCAGGCCTCATTAATCACAGCTCGCAGGCAGAAGTAGAAGAGCATAGAAGCAAGTGTCACGGCTCGAGAGCATGGATTATTAGAGCAGTCACAGTCAAAGCATTTCGGATCAAATCAATCGAGTCCATGTACGAACAGTGCACCGTGAAGTGAATCTCGATCACTCGGCTAGCCATCCCATCACATTCCCTGTAAGGCTGCTGCTCACTGCGTCCTGGCTCCGAGCACCAGCGGCACATGCCAACTTTGGTGCAGCGGCGTTGCGATTGATGTGCTGTAGGATTCGCGCAGGTCATCATCTCGCGTCCAGCCCATCCGTCGCCATGTCATCATCATCTCCACCGCTCCAAGCACCTGCTCTCCAGCCACTTCATATGCAAACTATGCAAGCTCTCCACATGGGATCGACCGCGGCATTTGAAACAAGCGATGGGCAGAGGTCGCGTGCGAGCTGCCCTTTCGTCCAAATTTCGTCGTGGCCCTGGAGGTTAATTTGGTGCAATTCCCAAAGACCCCGGTTGCTTATGCCTCCCCGCAATAGATAGTGGACTCGATTCCATAAATAAGCTCACCTCAGCCAAAGGCTGTTAGGTAAGCATATCACGGCTATCTACCCTAGACCTGATCTCAACATTGCACGTGGGAAAGTGTCGCCTCATGACATTGTCTTCCTGCAATCGCAGGTATGGTAGACTAGAAAGAATAGAGATTTGTTTCAAGGACACAATGAAGTAAATGGTGCTGTAAATCAAGTGCTTTAGTCGCCAATGTGAAGGAAATGAAAGAACGCAAGTTTCGTTTATCTCGCTCAAACAGCGAACAGCTTCCACGTACATCCACTGTAGGGCTAAGCTCAGCAACTCCCGTTCCTAGCTCTCGGCCCAGCCTACCACAACTGAGATAACATTCAATACCCTAGAATAAAGCATACTTTAAATTCCACCTGCGGACCACTAAGGATTCAACATCTCGGATGCCGGAGAGACTGCGCAAGCAGATAACCAGAGAGCTTGGGGGACCATTCCCGAACGGCCGTACCCGCAAAGTCCCCCCCCGGTATCCGCGAAGCAGGGGCTTAGGTAAGCAAGTGTGGTGGGACTGAATTCCGGCAAATCAAAGGTTCCCCAAAAGAAAGCAAAACCTTCCGAGTTACTTTGAACTTAATGCATTGGGAACAATAGTAATTTGAGCTATTATTGTTCTTTTCCGATGATACCCAATCGCCCATTACAGGCAATGGCCGCGGTGCAACCCATTAGCGATACGACTCATTGTTGGTGCTCGAAGGTACGGTTGGAATGCAGCTCGCGCAACCTCGAAGGCAGGCCTTCCAATCGGCCTCTATTCTTATGTCCGGCCACGCACGTGATTGGAGGAAGATGGGAGGATGGGTCTTTTCTTGCCTTTTTCTGGGTGGCACTTCGCATCACTTGCATGTGTGTGTAGCAGCGGGTGAGGGTAGCACCCTTTCCCCTTCAATTTCTTTTCTAAACCTTCACGTGGTGGTGATGGTGGTGGTATCAATGGTACGTTGAGCGGGGTGTGCTCTAGAACAGTAGTGCAATTGAGAGGGATCATGATTTAAGTTTACATTATTGAGAGCAGGTTTCGACAATTAGCTACCCCGCTTCTCCTTCCATGCCGCATACTTGCGATAGATATCCTTTCGGAAGACCTGTTTCAGCTCGGTGACTGCGGGGACGTCGGTGGGAATCGTAGCTTGCACGGCGACGACACCGGCGAGGTCGTTCTTCCGATCGGCGAACCAGGCGAGCGTCATGCCGCCACCCCAGGACAGCGTGTGGTCCCCGTACCACCCATCCTCATCCTCCAGATTGACATGACCACTGAGGCCATAGCCTGCCTTCTTCTCGGTACCCACGCGAAAGAAGGGGCCAATGGGACCAGCCAACGCGACTTGGTGCCCGGCCGCCTCCTCGGGAGTAAGCCGGTCCTGAACCATAAGCTCACCTGTCTCGGGCTTGAAGAGCTTCCCATCATTGACCAGGACCGCGTGAATCACCTTGGCGTAGTCGGAAGCGCCGATGAACAGACCGTGGCCACCGAAATCCCCCCGGCTGCGCTTATTTGACTCCCCGCTTCCCACCACGGCAATCCCGATGCCGTTGGGGTCGTTCGGGTTGAGATCCACCATTCGCGCACGCAGGTCCTCGCGCGTGACGGGGTGGAACTGGGCGCTGCTGATGCCGAGAGGATCGAAGATGCGCTCCTGTGCGAATTGGCCGAGCGTCTTGCCCGTGAGGCGCTCAACGATGCGTCCGGCCCAGTCGAGCCCTGGGCTGTACATCCACCCGGCGCCGGGCTGGTAGGTGAGGGGATAGGCAAAGGCCTCCTCAACGGGGCGGGTCTGGCCCTCCTCGAGCTGGTCGTACTTCTTGCACCATTTCAGGAGGAGGGGATTGAAAAAATGGTAGGACATGCCGGAGGTGTGCTTTAGGAGCATTTCAAAGGTAATAGGCCGGGTGGCCGGTTCTAGAATGGGGGTGTCAGTCTCCTCAGACCATCCGGTGATGATTTGCTTGTTCGCCAGCTCCGGCGCAATGGAGGAGACATCGGTGTCGAGCGCAATCAATCCGTCCTCGACGCACTGGAGCGCAGCGATGGCTGCGATTATCTTGGTCCCTGAAGCGAGGTAAATGACGTTGTCAGCCTGCAGAGGCTGTTTCTCGCCGCTCAGGAGAGTGCGCTCGCCGATGGTGTTGGTGTAGGTGAAGTCGCTCTTGGCGTTGGAAGCCAAGAAGATGGCGCCATTGATCTTGCCTTGATCGATGGCGGCTTGGAAGCTTGTGTCAATGCCGGCCAGCGATGCGGTCTCCTTTGGCGAGTCAAACATGGTGCTTCTCCTATCTCATTGATCTCTGGTAAAAGGTATAGGACCTAGACATGATTGGCGCTTGTGTGTCGGTCAGCCAGGTATTTAAACGGTGACGATTCTAGATCTTTTCGGCGGCGGTAGTTGAGTATTTGCGGAAACCCGCCGGACCCGTCATTGATCTCCAGCTGGTCTGACTAAGGCCCGCCCCTCGCCGTAGCCACTTCGAGTTGGCCGACAGCTTCGGCGAGCGTTTTGGGTTCGTACTCGGATACACTGCTTCTTGCTTCTTCCTTGTCGCTGCTTGTCGCTTGCTGCGTGCTGCGTGCTGCGTGTTGTGATGGTGTGGAGATGTCGTATTCTCTCGAGGCGGTTATCATGCTTCGTAGCTGCAGCATGGCGTTGAGCGAAATGCAAGCCCCCACGAGTCAGCAATCATGCGGGCATGCGGAAGTCCGCCATTGCATCAACCGGAAATGAAGCCGTACAATTGATGCGACGTCGCAGGTGAGGGGTTCAGCTGTGTGGTGTGTGTGCCATTGTGTGTGTGTGTGTGAGTGTGGGTGGTCTGTTTTCTGGGCCGGTCGCGTCGTGCATTATTTCCGCCGCTGTGGCTCGTTTGCTCCTGCCTGCCCTGAATGACCTCGTTCGCGCTTGCCTTGCTTGAACTGAGTGAACCCAGAGCCTCGGTACACTGCCCCATTGTTCTTCTGCCTTAGCAGGCTTAGCTTAGATGATCAGCGCTGGGTGATTCACTGGTCAGTGACAGTCAGTTGCTTCGAGACATCCTGATGCCATGCTCAAACAATCAGACAAGCTATGGTCCGCCCAAACACCAGCCGGCTGCCCGTCACAACCAAAATAGCATCACGCAATCTCCTCGCCTCACTCTTCGAGTCATTCAATGTTGCACCCCTTCTGCAGTGCCGTTGACTGTGCATGCATACGCGCGTTGGGCCAACTTGGTGCCCCCCTACTGGCTGATGGCACCCATCGTGACCATGTTCTGCCCGGAGCGGGATTGATCTGATGTTCTGGGCCAACGAAACCGTACGATTGGAGCCATCTCGTCCCTCTCTGAGGCACCTGACGTGCAGCCGGTCAAGAGTAATTTCAGTCGTGGTGTTGCATTGCAGACTCTCTTCCAGCACAATCTAAGCAGGCAGTGTCTGATTAACTCACCCAGCAGCTCGACGGGTCGTCCACACCAATATATAAAGGGCCACTGGAGACCATCACCTTGATGTCGAACCGACGTTTCCAAACTCTTCAGATAGTTTCAAGCCAAGAGAGCTTTGGACTCACTAACTCTACTGCAAGCAACCCACACCATACTTCGTCGTCAATATGAGCGGCTACACCCATAGCAGTCCCTTCGATGAGGGCATGTTGCCAGTCGGTAACATTCACCGGATGTACTATGCCCAATATGGCCGGGAGAATGGCCTCCCTGGTATGTCTCTAGCAACAACATCCAACCGCTTAGACACTGTTAATATTTGGTGTGCCTATTGTAGTCATCTTCCTTCGTACGTTTACCCCAGCCTGTAGCTCCTGACCCCCAACTAATACCAGATTTCAGACGGAGGCCCCGGCGGCGGCACAAAGCCCAGCATGACCAAGTTCTTTGACCCGTGTATCTACCGCGTTGTGCTCTTCGACCAGCGTGGGACCGGCAACTCGACACCGCCCAGCGAGATCCGGGAGAACACAACTGACCATCTTCTCGAAGACATCGAGGCGCTTCGAAAGCACCTGAAGATTGATGTTTGGCACATGGCCTTCGGCGGCTCCTGGGGCTCGAGTCTGGCCCTGCTCTATGCCCAGGACCACCCGGACCGAGTCAAGTGTCTCGTTCTCCGGGGCATCTACACGTTTAGAAAGTCAGAGGTCAGCTTGGAGGCCGGCAGGAAGTTCTTCCCAGACGCACTGGATCGCTTCATCGGTTGGCTGCCTGAGGAGAAACGCTCCGAGGACCCGAGATATGAATATTACAAGTTGCTCACGTCCGAGGACAAGAAAGTCGCCCTCGCGGCCGCAATTGAGTGGAATCGCTATGATCTGACCATTAGCACCTTGACTCTAAGGGATAATGCCTTTGTGAGACTCAAGGATCCCAAGTGGAACATGGCGCACGCGCTGATTTTCGCCCATTACTGGTTTCATAACTTCTGGCGCGAGGACGGGCATATCCTCAAGCCCGAGAACATGGCAAAGATTAAGCATATCCCCTGTATGCTTGAAGAAACCCAATGAAACAGTATTATAAAGATGGCGGCTAATATGGCATGCGCTAGGTATCATTATTCAGGGGCGGTACGACGTAGTCTGCCCTCCTGTAACTGCCTGGGAGCTTCACAACAAGTGGCCAAAGTCAAAGTTACACATGATTGCTACCTCTGGACACTCTGCATCAGTAAGAGCCGTTTCCGGAACCAACATTGAGTTCTTCTCAGGTACTAACTGTTCGCTAGGAACCTGATACTCAACCCATGCTGGTTGAAGCTTGTGATACATTTGCTCGGCTTTAGGTCAACAGTCTCTCAGAGAAACTGCACCAGACATAGCCATCTTCTTACGAGCCTGAGCCTCATCTGATTACTTCTTCTATCAGGGTGATTCCTTGGGTCAAGCGACCGCCTGCATCCGCAGCTTTACCTCTTTTTCTGTAGCCGCTACGACTGACAAAAGTAACGACGGTCGAGCTGAGGGTATTTACGTAGAATGGTCTAGGGAATAGTCTCCATAAGACAGTGACCATCCGCCAGATTTGTTATCTTGATTTCATAACACAAAATTGCAATCTTATGACTTTCGAATACGTGATACCTGTAGCCGCGTGACTAGCTAGCCCCTTTATCTTTGCCCAAGCCTCGAAGCTTTGGGTTGTCCAAGCCAAGAATCTCTCCGAAGCAAGTTTGGTTCCTCGCGCAACTACCGCTGGGACCCCGTTCTGCAGAAATGGAGGGATGGCGGTAGCATAAATGCTGCTCACTTGTTTCTGATATCGCGAACCTGGAGAGTTCACTTTCATCGTAAGGCTCAAGCTCAAGTACCCGAGCCACTCTTTCAAGGGCATGAAGCCTTTTGTTTAGGTAGCGGAAGCCTACTGGTGACACAGGGAACAATGACAAGCGCACGTCCTGCGCTTAATATGGGTGGACTTGTATCCCAATAAAATTTTCTCAGCTGTCCTGTCCTTTTTAAAGCCAGAAATAAATACCAAATAATCCATATTAATGAAGTAAAATGCACAGGAAATGATATAGTATAATAAGCGGATGATCAGTATAAAACATACGACACTCTCAATAAATAAATGTACTCGGCCATTGGAAATTTCTTCATCGATCATCAGGCGTCAAAAAGGAACACATAATAACGGCATGGTATTGAGGTCTATATTTAAGAATGAGGCCTCTTTGGTCCGTGGGCCAGAAAAAGCTTCCAAGACTGAAGCATGTAAGGACTCAAAAGCAAGGCAGAATACCGTTTCAAGAATATCTTATATTAGTTTAATCTGGCAGTTTTTTCGAGATTTGAACAATTACTTGATCAGAGTCGGATAAAGTATGCTGATCGGTAGCCTTCTCCCTGGGCAAGCATATAGTAGCAAGAGTCTTATAGTGTTGCCTACCTTGGGCATCACTTTAAATGTCTACTTGATCCGGTATCCTCCGTTGATGTGCGGCGGCCGAACACACACATCTGGATCGCGTTTATATAATATTGTTTTTTTTTTTTTCACTTTCTACTCATATAAACCTTCACCCTTCCTCAATTCTTCACATCCTCGCTTCTTCACATCCTCACTTCTTCACACCCTCAATTCTTTACATCCTCACTTCTTCACATCCCCAATTCTTCACTTTAAGGCATCTCTCTCTCTTCAAGCTAGGATATACGCAAACCTCAACTGCTCCCGCTACTACATCCATTCCTCTGTATTCGACCTCTCTCTGGACATGGAATCAGCCATCACGGTGCGGTGGGGTCGCACCTTCCATTTGTGTAGCTAGCTAGGCAGCCACAAGAGGCCTCCGCGGCCTCCGGCCACACAAGAATCTTCTTCGCATCATCATCATCCCCTTCAATCAATCTGGTTTTGACCAAAATTCATCTCTCCCATCGTCTTTCTGTGCTTGATTAATTGGCGCATGGAATCAGCCATCATGGGACCAGCCATCATGGGACCAGTTACGATATTCCAGATAGCTTCAGACGAAAAGAAAATTATTATTATTACATGGACGTATGCTATGTACTTTCCCTCTAAGGGACACACCGGCGTGAAACAAATTCATTATCCTCATTATCCTCGTTATTCTCATCATCCTTATTATCATAATCATAATCATAATCATAATCATCATCATCTAGTTATTGTTGACTGCGCATCGGCAGCTTCCCTTTTTTATCCCAGACTACTCCAGCATAGAAGGTTCCGGCAAGGGATCTTGAGCTGGTCGAAGATATGGGGCGAGCTTGGCGATGATGTTCCAAATTCTTTTCCTGTTTCGTAACCCCAAAGTCAAGCGAGCTTCGTTTGTTTTTAGGAATAGGGATCGCCAATCAATAGCTTCGTCGGCATCTAGCGCCTCGAAGAGCCATGACCGTTCACCTCCGGCGGTGAATCTTGAGCGCCAAAAGGATTGATCGTGGAACATCGGCCAGAACGATCTTGTTGCAAGTCTCGCATTCAGGAAATCCCTCGTGGGTAATTCCTTTCCAATCATTTCTATGAGCTCTTGTGGGAGTTGGTCCAGCCGGTTCCCATCAGACTCTCGCTGGCTGGATATGTCGGCGACGGGTCGTAGGCTTTCTGGCTCTTGGTTCAGAATATTGGTGGCTTCAGAGGCGTGTAGGGGATTGTGAAATGCTATTTCCAGTCCGATGACATGTTCGATGGCAGGTGGAACCCAATTGAGAGCTGTGCCATTGATGTAGACGGATGAACAAATCTCGTGAAGTCTCTGAAGTGGGACCTGTTCTGGGTGGCAGTAGGTGGAAAGAAGTTGCCAACAAACGTCATGGACAAGAAAACCATCCCAACCGTCCTTGGAGCAACTTGTCACAACGTTGAATGTGCCATTGTCTGTTTGGATCTCATAACCCTCATCGTCCCAAGCAGAGTTGTCAGCTGGAGGAGCTCCGAACTGCTCCTCTTCGGGCTCGATTGAAAAACAAACACCGGTCAAGATGTATCCTTCCTCGTGATGATTATATACTATGTCAAAAAAAGGGTGGTTAGCAGGTTTCTTGACAGCCCGTTGATTTCATGATCAGAGCCACATACCCCCACGGAAATTGGAAAGCCAAAGAGTTGCCTCGTCATCCTCAGGATGCTCCCTTCCACCTACTCTGTTCCCGCAAACAACGCAGGGATACAAAATGCGGCTCATGGTGATTGTTAGGCATGCAAACTCGAGAAATTGTGCGAGGTTATTATAGGAGCCTGCAGGTGAACGGAAGTGAACGGGGGGGAGAAGGGCGGGTATTCAACTGGTGGGTCATCGGCCTTTTGAGGTGTTGAACATAAAAGAACCAACGTACACTGCACTGGTTGCTCTCCAAGTGTGGGACACTGTCTACATGTTGAATTTCGAACTGGAACTCATATCGAAGTATACGGCTTGTACCAGCATGGTGGATTCTCTATAGATGGCAATGACGCAAGGATGCTCGAGGACCATGAATTTGACACTGGCAAGTACCACTCATTATTCATAGGCTCCTAAACAAGGTGTAGTTGGGGTTGATTAATAAAGAGCAATAAAGTAATTCTCTAGTTTGTTGATCGTAGGGGGCTAACTACTCTATGATATCTGTTAGATCAATCTATAAGTCTCCGTTATGCAACATCATAGCCTCTTCTCCCACCCCTCAGCCTCGAAGCTGTGAGCTTCTCAATATCATGTTCAGTCCCCCAAGCTACCGCCCCCAAAGGAACCTCTCTGTTGTTCTCATCACGCCGGCCGCCACATCCCCGAGAAGAGTTTCTCAATCTTCCAGAGCCAATCCAAAGAGCTCCGAAGCTTCCGAGTATCCCAAGTTCAAGCGAGCGCCAGACCAGCTGGTGCTCTCTTCACCAGAAGAAGTCAAGAAGGCTGTCTCTCGCGCTCCGCAAGCCGCGCAGACAGGCCCTCATCATGGCCGTTGGCGAAGTCCGGGCGAGTACCGGCGGCACAGGCCCACCCACCTGGACGCAGGCTGCCACCTGCGGAGGCGGACGCCTCAAATTAGTTGAGGGACCGGCCTCCACAGGCGGCTGATCACCCAAGTTGGTGCCACCCATCTCCAGATTGCCAAGTCGGGGGCCGGCCACCACCCGGCCATCCAGCTTGAATATTGCCGCGGCTTTGCCGTTGCTCAAGCCGATCTCTGTGCCCTTCGTCTGGCCGGCCCCCCCCGGTGAACGAACCGATTTGGAGCCTTCAACTGGGGCTCGGAATTGCGGTGTGAAATGATACTTGGAATGGCAAGGCCGAAACCCGTGACTGTGCAAGAGGAAGAGAGCCTTCTCGTAGCGGTTGGCGAGCCCAACGCCAGTGTCTTGAAGAAGAAGGAGATCATTGTGACGGAATTCGCGCTTCGAAAAGCCGGCGAAACCACACGGTGGGTTATCCATAATCTTGTCGAAGAACCGGAGCCAATTCTTACGGGCCTCCTCGCCCGCGGTATCTTCTCCGAAGAAGACATAGATTGTGTCTGGGTACGGCATGGGGCTCGCGGCTCCGCTTGGGTTGATGAGGGTGGTAACCGGAGCCCTACCTAGAGCTTGATATACCGGCACCTCGTCCCAAGGCCTTGACATGCGGACGAAAGCGTTGCGCGCGAGAATCATACAAGCTGCTTCCATGTCCCCTCTCCCGGAGAGTGACCGAATGCTGACTTTGTCGAGCCCTGTGATTAGGCATGGGCGGGAGCTGAAAGCCCAGGAGCCAAAGCCAGTCTGCTGCCACTCATCTGTCATGGTGAGGTCCACCTAGAACCGACGCCATGAAGCTCGTAGCTGAAAGTCTTCGCCGACGTAGATGACGACTCTGATCTTGTCTTCGAGGAAAACTGATTAGCGTCGTGTAAGGGAGCAGGTGGGGAAGGGTTCTGCTTACCGTCTGCCCTGAAACTAAGGCGTCTAACCCTTTTCAACGGCATAGTGCCCGAGATGTCGGAAGATTGCGAACCGCATGTGCTGATTAAGGCATCGGAACTTGCTGAGAGCTTCATGATGGGGAAGAGTAGAAGAACGATTCTCAACAAAAAAAAAGGCAACGATCTACTACCACCAACAGCTCAGGCCACCTAAGGTAGGTAGGGTATCCGCCTGTAATAGAAGAAAGATGTGATGGCAGAATCTGGGACGGATGATGTGCGTTAAGAAGAGAATTTCTGGGAGGAAAACAGCGTTGAGATGGAAGAAAGTGATGGAGGGAGAGAGAACAGTCAACAAGAATGGAAGGTTCAAAAGAGGGAAGGTACGCGTAAGAAGGAAGGAACTATGGTAAGGGGCGGGGTGGGTCACGGCACCCGGAGAGCAGGCTGACATCAACAACATCAGCTGCTCCTTTAACTGAGCATGTATGCTTTGCATGTGATACAGAGCGCATCCGTTAGTACTTTCCATAAAATCATAGTACTCTGTACAATACTTGCGTTTTCATAGCTGCTATTATTGGCTTCAATGTATTGTTACGCGAACAATGGGCATCTCCTGGGTTAGGGGAGGAAGATACTTGGAAGTTAACGGGCTCGGCAAGACAAGCTACCACCCAATTCCAGCCTAAAGACCTGCGTAGATATGTACCTACCTCAAAAATAGATGTATCTACTTGTATGTCTCTGAGGCTCACACTTCCCACCTACTCGTATGCCAGGTACAGGCAGGAAAGCGCTCACTTACCTCAGGACTCAGGTAGGCGGCCTGCACAGATAGAAGTTCCCTCGAACTTGTGAGGGCAGGATACTGAAGGAAACATGGGCAACCGCGAGGCGTGGTAAACATAGCAAGATGAAGAACTCATTATTCGTTGATTTTTGAGGTCGCGCATTGGTGATGTGGACAAGGACACAGCCCCGTACGTAGTGACGCACAAAGGGCGGACCTAGCAAAACTCATAGCTACTGGTGGTGAATCAATCTAAATAACATTTCCCATTGCTATTCAGCTTCCGATTCCCCCCAAAAGAGAAAGTTATTTGCTCATAGTTGCCGCAAATCAGGAGTTGGTCCAAGTGGTCATACCTCATTGTCTGCGAAATTGATTTTCTTCTTGTCTAGGATCAATGGCAACGTGTTTTCCATCTCTGTGATCTTAATGCTAGTGTTCAATCAAAGCCTTGGCGGACAAACAAACATCAACTATTGTTCGTGGGGTCGCACGAAGACTTCATTTTGCACTGCTATAATAACCTACGAACAGGGCAACGAATGTAAAAAAAACTCTTTCCATAATAAATCACCGAAACGAATAAACCCGACCGATACCGTTTTCTCAGCGCGCGCTTTTATACACACCTTGCACGCCTGTGAAGTCTGAACCCGGAGTGTGCAGCGCGCTCTCAAACGTGCCTCAGCTTTTTCTCAGATCCTTTTTCCTCGTGCTACATGTGACATCAGGAAACGCATTCACTTATTGTACTGGCCACATATATTACACGAAGGCTTAGGAATTCCATTTTCTCTCCCAACTCATCCCCCATCACATAACTCATAGGATCCAAAAGTCGAACAACTCACAAAAAAGAAATCCACAACGCCTCACTCCACTCAGGCTCATACTCACAGAGAACTCTGCCATCATGTGTAAGTTGCTAAAATCGCTTGAAAAGTTTATTGAGATTATCAACCTTAGATGGAAGACTAACCTAGTCAACAGCCGAGTGCGGAATCCAGCTGCCCAACGGATGCCTGTCCCGTTGGTATCTTGTTCTTTCGGCCTCAGCTCCACAGACTGGTTCCAAGGAGCAAGAAAATGAGCAGAAGCTCGCGGCTCAAGTCTCCGAATCGCCAACCACAGATGTTCCAGAGGGAATCTCTGTGATCTTTGGAAAGGGCTTCAAAGCCGACAGAAAGGAAACGTGGGAGGCAATCTTCCATGAATTGATACAAAAGGATGAGTGGAAGAGCACTGGCCTCACCGACTTAATGAACCCGCGCTACGACGAGTTCTCATTCTTGCCTCCCTCCGAGGGCAAGGTGTCCAGCGAAGGTTTGGCGAAAGCCATTTCCATTCTTTCAGGATGTGGTTTCATGCCGCTTTCGCTTGAGGCCGACACGGCCTAATCGACAGTACCAGAGGACTGGGGAACTCCCTCCGACAGCTCCCTGAGAGAAATCCCACAAGCAACAAACAAGAAACTTTGCACCTTCCTCCAACTCTAGTCATCACTCGAGAGATGATACCCTGCCACACCCATACAGTCATACACCCAATCTGTGGTTTCCGCTTTTAACTCCGAAGTAACTCAACGAAACTCTATACAAAACCGATAGCTGTTACCGACTATTTTTATTTGCAAGCGATGGATGGGACCTGCTCAGCTGGCTGGATGAGAAATTCGGTCATGAGGGTCCTCGTAAAAGCATTCTGGAATATTGAATGCTCCTGATCGTTGGAGGCGATTACGCCTAGTATCAAGTGCAAGATAGTTCGGCAATAAGGCCAATGAAAAATTTGCTACATAATGAGAATCTAGTACTTCCAATCATGTTCGACCCGTTGAAATGCCCGTGACTTACTTTTGATTTTTTTTTTCTCGCCATCAATCCACATCATATCGCGTATATTCTTCCAAGACCCTTCGGTGATCGTTTGAAACATATTAGCACGCCAAACACGGTCCGTGCCACTTCCTGGAGACCGGAACGATCCCAGTAGATGAAACTAGTCTCGCTTCTTCCCAATGCGCGGCAGACACAGCCAAAGAACCAAAAGAAGACCCAGGAAGGCGAGGATGATGGGCTGAAGGACTTGCACACCCTTCGCTTGTGCAAGAGCTCCGGTCGCGAACGGCAAAAGGGCGCCTCCGCTCCCACCAACCGCAGCAACGAAGCCGACGGCGCTCACATGGAGGTGCTTGGGCAGAAGTCTCGTCATGACGACGATGACGGCCGGGAACAAGGGCCCGAGGAAGAAGCCCTGCAGGGAGACCGCCACCGCAGAGACGTAAAACTGCGGCACGAGCCAGAAGACGAGCTCGAGCGCCATGGCGGCGGGGACGTAAATGAGGACGGCCAACTTCACGCCGAGCAGGGGGGTTACGAAACCCAGGATGGCTCGCCCGACCGTCAGGCCTAGCCAGAAACCCACCGAGGTCATGCCAGCGGAGAAATTCTCGGCCTCACGAACGCGGATCATGAACTGTACGATCCACCCTCCCAGCGAGACCTCGGCGCCAACGTAGCCCAGGAGAAACAGGGCACCGATCCAAGTGACGCGGGCGTAGGGTTTCGAGAATAGGGCAGTCCTCATGCCGGTGGTGTTTCCGTTGCTGGCTTGGATAGCGCGGTTGTATTCCTCGGCCCCGCAATGCCAGAACGCCGCTGTACATGTGGCAAGCTCAATTACGGACATTCCGATCTGTCCAATCCATCAGTAGCTGAGAATCAATCGCTGTTTGAGGCAACCTACCATGACATAGTAAAAGCTGTACCATGACAAGCCGCCCTTGGTGATCATTGTGGTTGCGATGAGGGGTCCAATGGTGCCGCCAACACCGTAAAATGCATGAAGGAAGCCCAGCAGTTCGTTGGCCTTGTTCAGATTTCCAATCCACGCATTCCATGCCGCATCAGCCACGCCATTGCCGAACCCAGCAACGATGAAGACCACAACCAGCATCGGGTAAGGAGGGTGCTGCGAGAGAACGATGTATGCTGCAATGTGACACAGGCTGCAAATCACGGCAATACCACGCTGACCAAAACGCATGTGTATGTGGTTGTTACAAGTGGCAGCGAGAATGTAGCCGACGAAGGGAGAGAGGAACACCAAGGACACAACGAGATAGTCGAGTTTGTAGTAAGTTTCCAGCTAAGCCACTGTCAGTTGGAATGAGCTAATTGGGCCAGATCGGGAAACATACATATGGAATCAAGGCCTACAAAACTCCATTGTTAGCACGGCAAGTGACCAGTGGACACGGCGTTCCACTCACACCGTAGGCGGCATCATTCGCGCCAGTCACCAACAGACTCCAGTATGAGGCCCCAATCCGATATATGTTCGATCGAGGATTGTTCCAGCTCTCAAGCGTAGTAACATCGTGATCCGAGGGTAAAGGGTCTTCAGGAGCCGTAGTGATGTCATGGGCAGACTCAAGTCGGCGGCCTTGAGCTTTAGTCTCCGATGCTAGCACACGAGGTTCAGGGGTTGCGGCAAGCGACTGGAGCGCAATTGGCTCAATTACAGTCGTTGAAGACTGTGCCACGGACATTTTTGAGCCTTTTTCCTCTTCACTCCGAGTTGGGGTGTTTAGGCATCGGAACGGAAAATAAGATCGAGGAATAGAGCGGTCGAAGTTGCGGGTCGTGGGAGCCCTTTTACATGGTGGTTAGTTGCCAAGCTGCTTAATAAAGGCAGGCACGTGTGGGTAATGAACCACTCGGGTGACGGCCCGGCGGGTGATTCTCGGCTGACTTACGTAAATCTTTCGTTGCTCGACTTTCTCGAACAGAGGAAGATTATCGAGGAGCTATCAATTAATGGATTTCGGAATCGACTGGGTTAGCTGGTGGCGTAAATGCCTGGCAGGATTGCATCCCTTCCAGCCACACCTGTGGCTTCGATCAGTTCTTGCGGGGCAGAATTACTGAAAAGACTGTCCGAAGTTCTGCCAGGTGGGCTCCTTTGCGGGGATGGCTACCCTAGAGAAGAACTCGTGAGATCACCGTCGCTGGCATGCATTCTCCAGCTGATTAAAAAGGATATGAATTAAATCTGCGCAGTGAATGCATTCAATTATTGACAACGATTTTTTCATATATCGATTTGGAATAATACCGCACCCTAGCTGGTAGAGGAGGGGTGCCTTGCCAATAGCTCAAAGTATGGGGTAAAGCCCTCTTTGCTATCTGATTACAGGTAAGGTACCTACTCAGCTATTTAAAACAACCACACCGTCAAGCCAAATCAATCCTGTACCGATTCCTTTGGATGACACTCCAAAAGGAACTTTTTCTCTTATAACAATGAGATTCATTGGGCGCCCTGGTGTCTTGATTGACTGATGGTTGGTGCGCATCACGGTGACCAAGCCTGAGGTTCCACGGACTATCTTACTCCCGACACTGAGTTGCTTGTTGCTGCTCCTGGATTGCCCACTGGTGCAGCACCCGAATGCCCACTGCCGCACCCTCCCGCCTACGAGATCACCACTGTCAATGTCACCCTCCAGCTCTCGCCCAACCAACCGACAATGGATGGCACGCCAGTTTCACCATGTCAAGCCCACTCGCATTCCACTCAACACGAAACAGGAAGCAGGCGGCTAGACGCAGCCGCGAGTGCCTCGTTGGGGTCGGCAGCCTGCAGTGCTCCCACTTTCGATACGAGCGCCTGTGCCTGCTCTAGAGAGGCACACACGCGGGACCCGGAGAACGTTGGTTCAAGCGGATGCCTTCTGGCTCCTGGAGGATTCTGCGACCTGCATTCCGACCAGCGGCTTGCTACGCCACTCCCTGTATTTGGACAGTGCCTGTATCAGAGCATGCCGTTTGCAAGACTATTGGTCTGCCCTGCTGCGGCGAGGCTCGTCACAGTGCAGTCGAGCCTGCCGATATATGTAGCTTATGATCGCAGGGACATTCGCGCCTGCCTTGGGTTTGTCTCGCCAAAGCCCAGCCCAACCAACATCATCCACCTACGACGCCGCTCAGCAATTATGAGACCGCACAAACCAACCATCCGCACCTGAATCCCAAGCATCTTGAACTCCCACGACAGCCTACGTTATTATTTGCATCCGTATCTACATCAAAATGCCTCCGTCACACCCAGACAAACTCAGCTCGGATTATGTTCCCCTCCTCGCTTGCTCCGCCGTCTTCACCTTTCTCTCCCTTATCGTTGTCGTCCTGCGATTTATACAACGCATCAAAATAAGAAGTCATTGGTATGATGACTGGACTATCTTTGCTTCGCTCGTCTTCGCCATTGGAATGATGGCAACCACTGTACTCGGAGGTACTCGGGCCCATGCTGGTTACGCTGCCGACACCTATTCCCACTTACAGCTGGGCAGGTTTTCGAAGGTAAGATTGGGAGTAACGAAACATTTTGAAAACTGCCATCTCCTCTACACTCCAAAATCACATCCCAAATCACAGCTGCGCCAGAGCTGACTGAGGTCGCCAAACAGATCTTCCTGGCCTACAACGTCATTTACAACTGGAGCATCATGACCTCGAAGCTATCCATCCTATTCTTCTATTATCGAATCCTCGTGACCGACACTAAGCTGCAACGGCTTTTGCAATGCGTCGGTGGAGCGATCATAGCCACCTGCATTGCCGTCACCTTTGCCTTGATTTTCTCAAACAACCCCATTCAGGGCCAGTGGGAGTACGGCACCCATTCGACGGCGATAAACAGCAGGATATTTTGGATCTCTACCGCCGCTCTCAACCTCGTGTTTGACATTGTCGTTCTGATGGCCCCCCAGGCCAAGATTTGGAGGAAGCACATGCCCATCCAGCGGAAGAGCGCAATCTGTCTCCTCACCCTTCTTGGTTTTTCGTAAGTGAACGACGTCCTGTTTAAACACAGGTCTCCCTCGAATGATCAAACGGGGTATACTAACCTTCGAACCCAACAGTGTTTGCGCATTCGCCGCCGTGCGTCTGGCACACGTCTCCCGTGCCAAACTAAATAACATGACGTTCGAAATCAACATGCTTGGGATCTGGAGCTGCCTCGAAGCGAATTTGTCCATCCTCTGCGCCTGCCTTCCAACCGTCTATTCCCTGTTCAGGGGCACGAGAAACAGGGGTCCTTCTGAAGCAGCAATGTACCGTCACGAGTCCGTGCCGTCCTCTGATAAGATGTATCTCGAACTCGGCTCCGGCGCACACCTCTCGTACCCGGGGAGCTACCACGTCAGAGTGCAGTCACCTAGTGTGGGCAGCAGAGACGATCTGACCCCCCTGGGGCCGATCCGGGTAGAGAGAAGCTATGGCTTCAGCGTGGGAGATTCACACCCGTGAACTTGCCTCTCGATTTGCTAGATGTCGTCCTTTCTCCTATTGAGTCTCCTAGATAGGTATCAAAATTGCTTGCTTCACTACAGCGCTGGGTGTCTGGACAGGGAGGTGGGTAGAAGGCTTTCTAAGCTAGGGCTTCGCAAGAAGTAAATTCCTATAGCACTTATTCTTAATGAAATCAGCTATTTATCATCGCTTCATGTCTCGTAATCAGATGCTCCGGTAGTGAACTCCTCCAAACCCCAGGCTAGGTCTACCCAATGCTCCTAATCGCTTACACTCCCAATGCCCCAAATCTCGTTACATTGGGCGAATCGCTCCAGGTTTTCCGTTATGGGAATGATTCAATCTCAACCAGTACTCCTTGGGAATCCGCGAACCTCGACGAGCCTTTAACAGAGGGCGAATGTAACGGGTAGCGACTTCAGTCAGGGGGTGGCTGTATGTCCGTGCCACCTTTTCGGCGGTTCGGAAAGGGAGGTGGGACAGAATTGCCGTGATGATCTCGGTAGGCATCGATTCGAAGGTCGCCATGTTTTTCTTGCTGTGGCGGAGGAAGGTCGGGCTCGGGCTTTTGAGTGACTGCTCGACTCGGGCTGCTGATCAGGCACTTGACTGGGCGGTGCAGATCGACAGCTGCACCGACCGATCAGACTAACGCCCAGCTCTTTATACACAATCGTACGCCTCGATTTCTTACTCGTGGTGCTTTTCGGGCCCAAGAGTGTACTGTGCACGGCCACATCAGCAATGGTTGACAGTCTCAAGTGCCGTCAGCAGCCATCTTACGTCACATGCCGGGGAAAGAATTGAAGTGTACAGCCCCGAAGCTACGCAAATATCTGCGATTGGAGCTGAAATAAGAGTCACGTAACCAACCCGGGGCGTTTGCCACTCCATAATGGAAGCCTTGCGCTCCAGTCCCTATAGTTAGACACAAGGCAGTTGACTTGAGCGATTTGTCTTTTCAATGAACAAAAGACAGGCCAGGAGATGTGCAAAACCAATCCACATTTGTTACATTTGGTTACCTACTTGCCTACCTACCTAGCTGAATGGGTGGGCAGTAGAAATGTTTTCGAGGAAATAAAGAAGAGGGGTTTGTGTGTAGAGAGAACAAAGGATTCTATGCATTAGATGGAGGAGACGGATGTGCGTGGGACGAGGACATTCATATTAGAGTAGGGTGATTCCCGAGGCACGGGCCACCACTCCATTGACGGTCAATTCAGACACAACGGGATTGTGTCTCGAAAGATTTCCATTAATTATCGGGTGTAATGGATCTATAAGAACAAGGACGCAGAGAGTATTGCAGACAACAGAGTCGAGGATTCACTGCTTGTTCTGATATATGAGATGAGTTACCGAACCAAGTTGGAACCCAGCCTGTTTGATTATGAGCAGCATCAGTACATTTGATTCGCCTGAGCTTCTAGGTGATCTGACCTCGTAGACTAGATAGATTGTCAAGTCGTAGCCATAGTAGCCTCAGTTAGGCCTGCCTTGGCATAAATACTTCCCTCGTGCGTTTCCTCGTCGTGGGTTTTATTTCCCTGAGCACTTGATCTAGAATCACCGTTTCAAAAGGTCAACACAACTTGACAACAAGATTGCAGTTATGGATGACCAATTTCTACAACTAAGCCCCGAGATGGGGCAAGAATTTCTTCAAACCTGTGTTGACCTAGGGCTATTCCAGGGCGAGCCAGCCTTGACTATGGACTTTCCTCCACCCCTCGCTGGCCTGGATTCACTCCAAGCCGAGGGGATCATGGTCATGCAAGCCAAGCATGCAGAGCTCTTCGAAGCTTATGCCAAAAACAAGCAGAGTCAAGAAAATCTGATCAAGGACCTAACGCAATTTCATGGCCGCGCCTCGGCGGCTCTGGCCGAAAAAACCGCGGCTACCAAAACCATGAAAGAGCTACTGGACGAACAAAGCGCACTTGATCCACAATGCTTCGCCATGCGCCACGCGGAAGCATTAAACGAGCTTCAAATTACTACAGAATGCGAGGCCAGCCTGTCTCGCCTCGTCGAAACTGGGCACCGGGACTTGAAGAAGGTTACCCAAGAGGGGGGTGACATCGTGTTTCAGCTCAAGGTTCTTGAGATGCAGCTACAGAAGGCAGACCCAAGCTTTCAACTATACGATTATGGCAAGGTTGGTCCTGAAGTAGAGGATGAGATGATGGCTTGAACCCCCCCCGGAGAGTTGGCATGTCGGCCCTAGTTGTACATAGATCGCGCGTGTTCTCAATCTTCACCCATTGCAATGCTCGAGTCCAGCCTCGAACGGCCACAGGCTGCTCTAATGCGTGGCTTCGAGGTTTCGGGGATTAGCCGGAAAGCGCTCCCTTTGTGGTTTCATTGGAGTGCATTTGATTGTATATAGTTAGAGAATCTACTCCACTGATTTCCAAACGTTTGCTCGAATAGTAACCGATGTGTAATTATTGAAATAAGCTCGAGTGTACTGTAGCTATGGGATGTTCCAGCCATTCAGTTAGATTTTCCTGCGCTGCTTCTCCTCGTCTATGCGATGCATCCATTGCGTCGGCTGGCTAGCCAAGGAAGAATCATCCAATGAGATGCATAAATGGCCGAGTTGATTCATATCACAAGACATGGCCCCCGTTTGTGATCACGGCGCTTAGCGATGCGGCCGTTGGTGATAAGGCGGCTGGTGACGTCCATTCAAGAACATGGTGGGGGCGAGGGAATACGCCCATGATGCCGGGTCTCGCAAATGCAAGGTCATTTGAATCCGTGCCCTAAGAACACATGGATGCAACCGCAGGCCTAGATTTTGGGATGAGAAACATGACAGCCTTGTGCAAGGCGCGCAAGATACTCGTCGAATGGAATGTGAAGATGGAAAGTATAAGGCTATTGTGATTTTTGAAGAAAGAAACCTTATATCGTTTCACTTGTGGCACCAGTGGGATCCGTGCAGAAGGAAGCTCGAGCCAACGTTCATGGCCCCTGAATCCTTGCGAATCCTTGCGAATCCTTGGCAGTGCTCAGACCACCGCCCCCAGAGGTCTCATTCAAGGGTCTAGAGGTGTCAATACCTACCAGCGCGGGCGGGGTTTGGATAGCAGTGGACAGCGCTCGGAAATTCCTCCACATAGATTTGTCCGAGAAGATTGACCTGACACAGGAAGCAGCAGATAAGAACATGGAAGCAAAATAACACCACCGCTTAAAAGAGTTTGAGGTATCGCCTCCAAGACCTTGCTTTTGAATCCTTCCTAGAAGATGCGGAAAATATAGCCAGTTGCTGTTCGTACCGCTCGACACGTTTTGAGTGGACCTCTTCGTCTGCGGCCCTCTGGAGATCCTCCTGCTCCTCGTCTTCCCAGTCCCTCTTCACCCACCACAGAGGCTGAATGACATACTTGATACGAGAGCCAGCACTCGGCTCCGTAAGCAACCATGCTCTCGGAACATTACCCCGGAAGCGCACAATACGAAGTGAAGTGTGCTTCTGGACCTGCCTCATGATGTGGTCATCGTTCCTCGGGTCGGGGAGGATGGTCACCTTTGGTCCCCAGACGAGTTCCAGCTCTTTCAAGTTCCAGGCCTTTCCCAGAGTGAAGAAGAAGTCGTTCTTCCACGTCTCGGTGTGGAACCTGTCCGCTTCGTTGACAAACCGCAGGCGCTCGAGACGTCTCCAGCAGAGCCTCCCCTCCACGACAAGAGCGATCCGGCAGGGCCCGTGAGGCTGTCCTGGGCCCGCTGTCCAGAATAATCCCATGCTGCCTCGAGGAACCATGTCTCCGTCGTACATGCGCCTGCAAGAAAGCGACAGAGGGGACGGCGCGACGCAAGCCGGTCCTCTGGCATAGCCATTCCAGCTAGGCCCGCCGAGGCGTTGCCAGCGAGCAGCAGCCTCGCGGAGGTACTCGGCAAGGTATTCTATCTCGATCTGTACCCTCAGCTCCCGCGGAAGAAGGAAGAATTTGGATCTCCTTTGGGGGTCCGGGTTCTCTGGCTGGTAACGCACCACGGACAAGGCGTCGCAGGGCGTATCGGGGGATTCGAAGGGCGAGCACGAGCAGATCCGCGGAATGCCAGCTCCGCCGCTCTTTCTCGTCCGGAATATCATGCGACGCATCGCAGGAGATGCAGGATCAGCAGCCATAGCCCACAGTCGGGTCCGTTTGATGCAGTTAGCAAGGCATGTCCGCGCGCATCCGAGAAGGCGTTGCGCGACCCCGCTCATGTGGTTTGACTGACTCGTGCGTCTGGGGCGGCTGAACGGTTGGCTCACTTGTAGCACGTGCCATCGCACAGCGCCGCACTGACATTATATTTGAGCAACAAAATTCTGATAAAAAAAACCCGAGCAATTTTTGACGTTGGATGGGTGCGGTATCCGGCCCGTAAGAGGGAGTTGAGTGCAAGTTTTGTTGCCGGCTCGACCATTTCTGCGAGGGGAATGCACCTGTCAGCATACATGTGCCTAATTGAATAGCTGTGGAAAGGGCTCTAATACTGTCCCCTGTAAATGCTGTTATAGACGAAGTGACATAATATAGGAGGCTTAAAGATCATTTGCTCAGGAGGTGCTGCTACTGCTCTATTATCAGAAGGATATACTGTTGGAAGAGAAAGCTGTTGTTGGAGCCGCTGTTAGAGTTGCAATTATTATACCTTCATTCCTTGACGTGCCTTCCTTCTTGAAGTCCCTGCCCAAGGCAATAAGGATCTGCTCCTTTTCCTTGATTTCTCTGCCTTGACCCTCATGAACACGATCAACAGCTGTAGCCTCGAGCAGCCTTGAGCATGTAAGTCTGATCGCATCCACGTTGACTCTCGCGAATCGGATCAACAGCCGCAGCCTCCAAGGGCCTCAAGCAGGTAAGTCTGATCCTATCCACGCTGACTCTTATACATACAATCAACAGCCGTAGCCCTAGGCTGCTTTGAGTAGGTGAGTCAGATACTATTTGCCGCGATAATGTCGGATGCGATCAATGTTGTGGCTGCAAGCCGGTAAGTCAGACCTGCTAGATATTGATGAATTTGATATTGAGATTTACTTCCGTCGCGATAATCTGCTGAAGTACGGGATGCCCATGGAGTTTCCTTGAACTCCCAAGCCACTTACTCGCACTGTTAGCTAAGTTGAGCCATATAAGACCCATTGCGATGTCTTGAACGTGGCATCTGAGGTGCTGGGAATGCTTTCGGTCTTGCATTGCACTTACTCCTTCTGCGTGAGGTAAAGCTGGGATGTAACACGCGAAGAGGAATGATGCGTGAGTCCTTGCGTGATATCGACAGCCTCCGCAAATACAACCTCGCTCTCAGGGAGTGGATGGTGTCTTGGCCATCAAGTTCGGTAGGCGAACGCGCGAAAGGGTGAGCTGCTGACAGACCTATTTATGCTGTGTTACCTGTGATGCATAATGGCATGATGTCATCTAATACTGCAACCAAGTTCGAGAAATGCAACGAGGAATTGTGAGAGGACGCTGAGCTGGTCCGATGTGGACCCGAGTGGCATTGGGCTCTCCCCTCTTCGGTTTGTTGGTAGAGCTCACTTCTCCTCCCACCTCTCACCACTCTTCCTTCCATCTCCCACAACTCCATTTTCTATCTCCCACACCTTCATTTCCAATCTCTTAGAACTTGGTTTCCCATCCCTCACGACTCGATTCCCTGTCTTACAGCTTTTTCCTATCTCTTGCGACTTGACTTTCCATCTCTCACGGCTTGATTCCCTATCCCCCACAGCTTCATTTCCCATCTCTCACGACTTAATTTCCCATCTCCTACTACTACTCTCATCTCTCTGATAATCTCTTCCATCTCCACTACTCAGCCTCTTTCATCAATCTCTTCACCTCCATCTCGTCTCGTCAAGATGAGCTCAACTGACTTACCACCACTTTTGAGGCTTCCACTACACACTATAGCCCTCATTCTTTCTAATGTCAAGACTATCCAAGAACTTGGGCCCATCATCTTGAGCCACTCTATCTTCCGCGATGCATTGCAGGAGAACTTCCATTCAGTGGTCAGCGCCATCATCATGCGCAGGGTGCCAGATGGGACCCTTCCATATCTACTCGCTTTAGTAGGATCACAGAGGCTATCGCTCTCTAACCCTGCTGCTGTCAAGCAATTGTTGGGCCTCGCAGCGTCGCCTTGCCCGGTGGCCTTGTCTACCTTGGGTCTGTCGAAAGCAGAATATGCCTACATGAACAGTAGCTGCTCTTCTGCTAAGGCTATTTATAGACAAATGGCATTAGAGTTGAAACCCCTTTGTAATGCTCCGAAGAAGCGACACTACGTCAACCCCTGGGAGAGGTTTCGTATCTCCCGAGCCGTCTTTCGTTACCAGCTCATGTGTAACCTATTTTGCCACCGGCTTTGCCTTATTCGCAGACAAGCATTCGGGCCACGATTTGATGACGAGGAACTCAAACGCTTGTTCTTTTCTTCCTTCTCACCTTGGGTCAACGAGGAGCTCATGTGTGTATTTGTATTTCTGCGACGTAAAGTAGCTCAAGGTATGAACATCCTCTGTCTTGACTAGGTCTCAACCACTGGCGATGGTTTTAACGAGTCTTCACCGACAGCGTATGATGATATTCTAGCACACGATGTTTCACTCAGTCATTGTAAGATTGAAGACACTCCGGATGTCGACTTCATTAGCCAAATTCATTGGATGGTATGTGGCCCCGAAAAGCACTGCAAGAAAACTAAACTTTGGAATATCTGACCTTGGAATCAAATCAGTTATGCATGGGGCTTCCATTCCTGAGCAAGATAGTCTCAGGGGGGACTCTTAGAAGCACAGGCATTCCTCAGTTTTCCACGGGGCGATCTGCGACAAGAGCCTACAACCCACACACGATCCTCTTATGCTCGAAGCTTGTACTGGAACAGCTCACCCTCAACCCGCCCCTCCAGGACCCAGGGCTCCCGTTGAAATTTTGGGATAAGAGCCAAATTTTGCAACTCGACCCACAAAGAGCACCTCACAATAGCCCGTTTCGTGCATGGATGGGTGCCCATTTCAGATGTCCCATCTCCCGAACTGTCTGCTGCGATGCTGATTCGAATTTATGGTTTTTTGGTTATGTTATATGGACCTCGCGAAGGTGGGAAGATCCCCCGTGGGATGAGTTTTATGAGTCATCCGACGAGTATAGACGGCGGGAGCCAATCTTCCCGCGGCCCGGCAAAGAATGGGGAAGAGATGACTGCTTGCGGTCGAGAAAGCAACGAAAAGATATTCACGATGCTGGTGGCGAAGGGTACTGGCCCCGAGAAGGTGGTGATTGGAGCGAAATACGCGGATTGACGGCGCCCCAGAAGGAAGCTCTCGAGGCCAAATGGTTACGTGAAGCGGCCACCGAATCTACGGGTGAGAGTTCGACTACAGAGTAAAGAATGGAGATGTCAACCCCGAGATCTCGACACGATGAATACGATGTCTCCCTCCAACAAATCTTCCCCCAGAAAACTTCCCCGTCAACATATCTTCCTCCCAAGCTTTCCTTCATCAAACCTCCCTCCTCCAAATATTCCTCCTCCAAACCTCTCTCCAGCATATGTCCCTTCCGCAACAATGGGCAAGAGCTTCGAGTACAAAGAAAAAAAAACACAGAAATGGCAGATGCCAGGCCCGAAATCTCAACACAACGAATACTCCCTCCCGCACCTCCCTCCAACCAGTTAGGTGTGAAAGTTCGAGTTAACCCACACAATGAAAAACAGCAATGGAAGATGCAGACAAGGCATCTCAAAAGAATGAATAACCCCCCCGACAATATTTCAGAGGCCAAATTTACATTCATTTCGGCATGCTGAAAGGTTGGATTGAATTTAGACCTGCATAGCTAGGGCCCTATATGGATTGGGTTAACGACTTACTGCTTTCAGAATGATTTTCAGAGCAGAGAATAAAAGGTGTAGGATAATGAACGACGAAACATCCCATAGGAATATACTCTCACGTTGAAAAACATAAGCTGTTGGCCTTAAGCAAGAGGCGAGCACTCGTGATGTCAGGGGTTGTTTTGCTCTCCGTGTTTAGGATCGAACGATCGTCCAGTAGACCAAAATGAATGAAATATTGCGCTGAACTATAATAATATATCTCCTTGTTTCCAATCCACCCAAGTTGAACGGCCCTGCTCCCACCCTCCCATTACGGCTCCATCCTTGCTGCTGTTACCTGAACCACAGACCGTGGCCCATTGGCGCCTGGCATGTCCCGAAGCTCGATATAGTGGTGTGCTGTGGCCTGAATCGATCCCGGTGTGCTAAAGTCTTCTTGGCGCTTCGAAGAGCGAACCGAGAGGCCCAGTCGCGAGCTTGTTACGTTTGTGCCCTGATTGCTTGTGCCAATGCGTGATGTCGAGCCAGTCTGCATGCCCCAGAATAGGTGGAACGCCGGCGCGCAGCTCACGAGAACTACGATACTGCTCTCAATAACGCTTTTAACCGGAGCCGGTTAGCTCAATTGGAATCTCCTCCATTTGTATCTCGGAACTGGGAGTCCCTGGGGCGTGCTCACCTGACAAGAAGAGCATTTGCGATGTTGGATGCTGTATCCCCTTTCTTCATGCTTGAAAAGTATAGCCCGAGGGCACTGGCAACGATCGCCCTGGGACCACAGGATTTTGTGGTTAGGAAATCTGTAGATCTAGATCTTGGCTACGTCGAGGCTGGTTGACTTACAGAACTCCTGCAATAAAGACTAACACTAGTCCCAACTTCTTCCTAAATGGCAACTTTAGAGTTTGGATGATCGGGAGCGGTAGGACGAATAAGAGTACGTCGATTGTAATCGATATCGAGCCTCGAGGGATAGTGACATCTGCGATTGATGTGATGCAAGTTATCAAGAACGTCGGGCTGACAGTGTGTAGCTGAGGGCTGCACCGGACCGCGGGATAGATTGCCGTCGCCATAAATCCCATGAAGCCCAACACCACCAGGATCTTGCAGGTTATTTGTAGCCATCGTTTGATACCGAACGTTCGAATGAAAAGAAAAATAAGGGGTAGTTTTGCGGTGTACAGCGCGCAGTTGGCAGCGAAAATCCCTACAGCACAAAGCTTTCAGTTGGGTTAACACGGCAGTCATAAAAAAGCACAGCAAGGACACGGTATCTTACCGTCGTGAGATAAGTAAGATCAACCTTTTTAGGGTCAGAATTCAGTACTAATGCCGAAGATTAGTACATGTTCAAGATGATAGGATGCAGCAATTTAGATAGAAATCAGGGGCTCACCTGAAAGTAGCAGGTAAAATATTACCGCAGTCCAGACCATGAAGATGAGAGCCACAATGCATAAATCTTTATTCAGGATCGGTCAATGCTGGCTTTAGAGGTCAGAGCGGCGAGGAGGATTAACTCCAAGAATAACTCACAATCGTCAACAAAGACTTTATTAGCGTGGCTATAATTTGACCAGAATCGTACAGCAATGGCGAGGGCCGTGAGCACACACATGGAAACCGTCGAGGCTAGAAAATCCGTCGGGGTGAGATTGGTGGGCTTGATGATCAGCGCCATAACGTCCTCGTCCTCCATTGTTGCTGGCGCAAACCAAGGCAGATGCCAGTTCCTTCAACCAGTTTTCCGGGAACAGCCAAGCACAAGGGCAGGTCTGATCAATTTATACGTTGGTGAGTATCAACTAGCGGCAAGATGAAATTTTTTAGCTATCAAATAGAGCAGGTCTTGAATTATTACCAGCAGTTGGACCTAGTGGAATTATACGACAGGCGGGCATGAACGCCACTGGAACGCATTTGGTTAGAGAACCTAAGTAAATGAAGGGAGAAAAGAAGAAGTTTCCTTCTTGGTAAGCCGTAACGGGGATATCATGCTACTCATTTGCCGATACATCGTGCGTCCGATCGAGCTGAAGTCTACACCCCGGCCAGTGGAGCTAGAACCTTGTCCAGTGGACTGACTTCCAGGAACAAACCGTTGGGAATGTGTGATAACCACGTGTGATATCGGCGATCCTGGTAGAAATCTGAAAGAAGTTTGTTTTCCTATGGAGCCATGGGGTATGAAAGGAGAAGACCGAGAATCCGAGGATGTGGTAACCCGGGGGGCTCCGGTTGTTTTCGGATGGGATGCTATTTTCGAACACTGGGTTACTCATCCATCAATGCTGCCAGGCTATCGAAACCATCGTCGGACACTGACTCGTGCTGATTGCCAGGGACCTCTACTGCTTCAATTCGGCCAAGGAGGGGTTTTGGCACCCGTGCCGTTTCCTGGTGCCAAAGTCGGCGACTTTTACCACCCATGAGTGGTTAGGAGGATGGCTTTGGATTAGAATTTTCTTGAGAAATGGGAATTAGCTCCTGTCATGTAAGCGGTAAGAGACATCCTGACGGCTGACTTTAGATCTCTGTGAGTGACGTACCCCTCGTGCATTGCACATTATATTGGAGGCAACCTCATGGACTTAATGCCCAGGCAAGCGATAATTTTTGCAGTTGCTGACCAGAAACTTCTCAAGGTCGCCAGATTAAAAGTACTCTATGGCAAGGTAGAGGATGCTTTCGTTGGCAAATCAGCCGAATGATCTAATAAACAGATCTTCACGCTACATCGGCCGGTTAGCATTCTGGTATTGGTACGCCTAGGCTCCAAGAGGGGGTACGCACTCTGGCTTGGGAAAATGTTGTTATAAGCCTCAAGCTCCGCGACATAGAGGCTCTGGTTCTTGTCAACTTCCTCCTCCGGAATCGTTATTGACTCTACCGCTCGGAGTTTTGACAAGCGCCCACGCTTAGACTGGTTGGTCTGTAGTTCAACGGAGCCGAAGCCGCCATCCCCAGGGTCTTCTGGCGTGCCCATATCTTCAACCTGCTTGGCGCGCCGGCTTAATTATTCCTTTTGTGGAGATCGTCAAATGCTTGCCTCCTTCCGCGCGAAATGTTGCGTCGAGGTGGAAAATTTGTACTAGCTTGGGGAATTTGGTGAGCTGATCGAGGCTCGTCATGTGTTGGGAGAGTGTCACTATCAATGCGAGAGGTGCTCTCTTAATGCTGTAGAATGGATTATGCTGTCCTGAAGTTCTATATGTGACGCAAGAAGCTCGGTTGGGAATGGTTGAATGACGGCTGGTGTGGCTTGAGCGGACGAAATGAACCACGAGCTAAGCTGGATTAGGACGAGCAGTGGTTTCGCCACATTCGAGCCACTTCCCGCTAGTCCGTCTCAGGTCTAGCCCACTTTTGCTAATAAGCGCTGCGAATAGCTGCGGGAGCGCTATAATTTAGTGCTCGTCAATTTCTGGGTCTGTCAAACAGCCACCACCCAGTCTCCAAAGCTGCAACTCCACCATCGCTTTGCGCATTCGCCACAGACCAGGTTTCCATGTCTACTTTGGAATAACTTTCAATTGGCTGCCGAGGAGGCAAGTTTTAAATATTTTTTATTTATTATTTTTGTTGGAAAGAAAGAAGGAAGTAGGAAAGACGGAAGAAACAGCGCCCGTCCATGTATGTTTTTTACTGGGAGAGCTAAGACGCCTGCGCGGCACGTACTCCGAGAGGCCGCTCCGCACACACTGGTATTCTGATTTATCATCGGCGTGGTACGCTCAGAGCCTAGGATATTTTCGAAGCAGTAACCGATGAAGAACATCACATTCAGTACTGTCTATCTTATTTGTGAAGGTTTAGGATATAATAGCAAGCAAAGCACTGCTAAAGCCGTAATGGTTACCTGGGATTCGGAATCAATCAAGATCTAGCTACCTAAATACCAAGCTTGCCTATTACTCTAAATCCAATGCTACCGTTTTTGATGGGTAGTCATGAAGTGGTATCACCAGATCTTTCGATAGCGTTGGTGAGTCTAGGGGCACAGCGGATAAGGAGGTACCTTTACACGGGCAGGCCAGTTAAGAGTTCTTTGGTGGACTTCTGATAGCTTCTGCCTCAGGTGCCAAATTGATTGATCTCCCACAACCCCCTCCCACCTTAAACCGATGTCAATTGCTTGTACTCCTGTCTGCACCGATGATCTAATAGAATTTGGGCCTTTCATTATCTCAAATACTTGGAAGAGCATCTAACCCCCCCCTTCCAAGTCATCTGCGAACAATTAATCGATGCCTACGTCCGCTGGCAACTCAGCAATACCACGAAGATGAAACGAAGAAAAGAATCCAGTACAAAAAACACGATGCATCACAGTTAGACCGGGCATATGTCATGGCAAGTTTATTCTACCCTCTTTCTGTCGATCAAAGATGCTTGTGCTCTTTTGTTGGCCCCCGTAACTTGGTTCGCTAGACATTTACGGATGGGAGGAGGAACTGATTATTAGCGCTAACTAACGTGTGAGCAGGGGCAGAACCACGGTATCGTTTTTTTGAGAAGAAAATTACTGTTTTCTAGAACGGGATTCGTTCGCAGTGAATAGAGGACTCTACTGCACGAGGAGTTTGCCGCGGCAGCGAGGGCCCCGGCTTGCCCTACCTGATCGACTCTCCCGACCCCAGACACACTCGACACGATTTCACCGCAAAGTTAAACACGCTCCGATTCCCAACCGAAAATTTCAAGAAATACAACGATCTTCTTCCTTGTCACTTTCACGAGCCATTTTCGGTCGATCACTCAAGTTCTTAGCTGTTCGCGCCACGATCCAGAGACGAGTACGCAAGAGCCTCGCATCATCAGACCACCACTTCACATTAATCTATTGAGAGTACGACATATATGGCCGACGGAGAGATGCCACAACGCAATTGGAAGCTAAATGGCTGCCATAACCCGACATAGATCCGCGGTCTTCCTTGCCTGCAGATCGACCCGCGAAAGTATTATCCAACAAACCAGATCTATTGACGAAACGACTGATAAAAAGGACAAACAAAATGGACTGGTTTTATTCAGTGATCTCTCTTCGAGATGAGGACCATTGGCGAGTACAATCCACGAGTTTCTGCCAAAAACATACAGATTGGGGTAAGTCTCTATCATGACGCAACCCCTTTACACATCATCACAGCCTTGACATTTTGATACCCGCGAGGATACGGAGAATCTTAGAGCCAGGTTCATTTATTCTTGGTCAAGAGTTCCATCTAAGAGATTTTCAAGTTTTATTGAGGAAGGTCTCCGCTCTTGAGATGGCTGGATAAATAAGCAATGGACGGAAATGGCCAAGAGAAAAGCATAAATGCCCAGCACAATACAGTATTGACGAAAGAAAGCCAACCCCTCGCCTCATGGATCGATACTTTGTATCATACGGTCAGAGGTAGGAAGCCCCGCCCTTACTGCTTGAGCTGCCTCGTATTCTTCTCTAGCTTCGACCCAACGAATTGTTCGCAGGCCATCGTGGATCAACATGGAAGGTTATGCAGTCGAATCCGGAAGCTGTTTGCTCCGGAACATGATTGGAACTGAGGGCTCAACGTGGGCCGTACAAGTTCCTGGAAGATCGGTACAAAATTCTACACCCCTGTCGGTCACATTTAGGCAACGGTAACAACCTATGCTTTCAGGCAGATGTGGTCATTCCGGCGTTGATTGACTCTCGGCTGTGGTAGGTTGGTTTACGTGAACAACCCTCCCTCGTCCTAGCTATCCCCACACTCCATCATCTGACAATCCTCAACTTGCAAGTGAGAACTACAACTAGACCTAGCAATGTGCCACCCCCCGCCTTCTCCGTGCCAGGGTATCCACCATTTCACACACGTTACGTCTCAATGGAGTAGTTTCGAGCATGTTAGCCATTCAAGTTGGAAGGTTCTTCACTTGACAATCCGCCACCCCCGCCTCCAACATCTTTGGTTTATGCGAGGAGCGGCTTGATGTCAAGAGAGGGATGGATATTGGCCGCTTAGCGATGGACATCCGGAAGCTTTCCGGTGTTTTGCTACAATTTACGTCATTGATCCCCCGACGATGTGACCCCATGGGGTAATCACGTCCCAATCGAAGCATCTATAAACTCCTGTTCATGAGGCTGTTTTTACCCCTGAAAATCCTCCAGCGTTCAGCAAATCCCAATAGCCTCTCCGTGCTTCCCACTATGGTGACCATGGTCTCATTCAGCCTCCGTTTGTTGGCTATGGCATTCAGCATTTCCAGTACGGCGTTGGCCCAGAACTACACTGAGCGCTATCGTCCACAATTTCATTTCACCCCAGCTAAGAATTGGATGAATGACCCAAATGGCTTGATTTATCATGAAGGGACTTACCACTTATTCTATCAACACAACCCAGGGGGCATATCGTGGGGAGCCATGTCCTGGGGCCATGCCACCAGCTCGGATCTGGTGCACTGGGAACATCAGCCAGTGGCACTTCTCGCCCGTGGATATCCAGACAATATCACTGAGATGTTCTTCTCCGGCACCGCAGTGTTCGATGCCCAGAATACCAGTGGCTTCGGCACCGATGACAAGGCTCCTCTGGTCGCTATGTACACGTCTCACGTAAGTCACATCCTCAGCATATGCGCTGCAGCAAAAAGTTTCTCTGACCACTTCTATTAGTACCCTGTGGCACAAACTCTGCCAAGTGGAAAGACCGTCGATGCAAACCAACAATCCCAATCAATCGCGTACAGCCTTGACGACGGCATGACTTGGACTACATATGACAGCGTGAATCCCGTTATTCTCAACCCTCCAGCGGAATATTCCGACCAAATACATGACTTCCGTGACCCAGCTGTCTTCTGGCACGAGGAAACCCAGAGATGGGTTTCCGTGATGTCACTACCTGGCCTCCGCAAGCTGCTTATTTACACTTCTTCCAACCTGAAGGATTGGGAGCTCGTCAGTGAGTTTGGCCCGGTCAATGCCGTCGGTGGCGTATGGGAATGCCCAAGCATGTTTCCTCTCCCCCTGGACGGAGGCGAAGAGCTCAAATGGGTTGTTCAAATCAGCCTCAATCCTGGTGGCCCAGCCGGCAACACTGGCTCTGGAACACAGTACGTCGTAGGCCAGTTTGACGGTAAAACCTTCACCCCGGACGCCAACAGCGTGACGCAGGCAAATTGGGTTGACTGGGGTCCTGACTTCTATGCCGCCCTTACGTTCGGTGGTCTTCCCGTGGAGGACCGTGTGGACATTGCGTGGATGACCAACTTGAGATATGGCGGGGCCACGCCGACCGACCCCTGGCGAAGTGCTTTTACGGTTCCACGAAGACTGTCACTGAGGACTATCAACGGGAAGGCGACTCTCACACAGGAGCCTATTTTGGGTGACGCTGATTATAGTAGTACCCATTGGGACACCCTACCAGCCGGCAGCACAAAATTAGACTTCACCGGAAAAGCACTGGATATAGTTTTGTCATTTCCCGAGTCTGAATCGACCCAATTTGGTGTCATAGTTCGAGCTTCATCAGACCTGAGCGAACAAACACAGGTGGGATATGACTTTGAGAAGAAGGAGGTCTTTGTCAACCGGACCGTTTCAGGAGTTTCAGGGTTTGATGACACATTTGCGGGAGCCTTCTCTGCACCGCTCGAGTTGACAGAGGGCAAGGTCACATTACGTGTTCTTGTTGACTGGTCCTCCGTTGAAGTGTTCGGGGGGGCGGGGGAAGCGACCTTGGCTTCGCTGATTTTCCCGAGCGACGGATCCTCTGATGTGTACCTTTTCTCGGCGGGTGGAAGTACCAATGATGTTGAGATGAGGGCAGCCAATATCAAGTCAATTTGGGTCACTGAGTAAGAATCTATAGCAGGGCCTGAGGACAGGTCTGTATGATACATAGCAAGTATTAGCTAGGTTGCAGTCACACAGTCAAGAAACACACGTCATCCAGTCAAACTTGTATTTTAAATGTCAATATGTGCTTTATATTATAGTCTTTCAATGTAATATCTTCAAGTCGAGGAAAGAAATGCGATAAATCCTGCAATAACACCCAGTCTCCGGTTTCATGGAACTCATGTTGATCCAGCCCCAACCACTCCACCATCCGCAATTTTGGAATCAAATTCCGTACTTTGTTCTCGACCAGCTCATCCACCTTGGCGAAACTGTCCCATCTGGTTATTCCAAAGGTACATATGATATCTTTACGTACTTCTTGTGATCTAAACTGGAGTTAATTACCACTGGGGTAAGATTATTCGAAGTTGCATTGTGCCTTGGTGGATCTGCCCAGGTTGCCCAATACAACTTTGAGCTAGCGTCTAGCTTCACCGAGTGGAGACCTGGCCCAGACAAACACGTACGTAGCAAATCCCCAAACATGAGACGTTCCGCAGGTGGTTCTCCAACGTGGTTTAGATCAGAAGTTTCACCCAGACCCATGTTCATATGCATCATTCCCTTAATGTCGAGCTCGTTCAGGTTCTGCAGGGCTTGTCGGAGCTCGTTCAGCTTGTTATTGCTAGGCGATAGGGCATCTGCAAAAAGCACCGCATCTCCCATAATCTTGAGCACATTGTCCAGAACGAATGCATGAAGAATGCGTCCTGCCTTGTGGAGAGTGATGGGGAGGTCCCAAATAATCGCATCCTGCAATACCATGTCATCTTCCACGGCCTTCCTATATTTTTCTTGTAGCGAAAATAAACAGGGGATGTTTGACATGAAGTACAAGAACATGGCTTCTGGGCTCGGAGCCCCTGTACGCAGCTGGCTATCGAGAACTGTCTCAAATTTGAGGGTGACAGGGCGCTCCGTGAAGGAAACTAGCTTGACCAAAGCACGAACAAGAGACTGTTCGGATGCGATACGCGACGCCTCATGGTACTCTTTTCTGTACATCTCATATGCCGATTGAATCAATCGCTCGTACTTTTCCATGGCGCCATTTGGCCTGGTTTCGTCGACTCGCATCTGCGGCCACTTCTCTTGCCACCCGTGCTCCTCATCCTCAGACCTCATGAAAAGCTCTCTTCTCTCTGGAAGGGTCCGAAGCCTGTATTCAGAGGCGGACTCCGAGGGCTCCCTCTCACTGCAGCGGTGGTAATCTCTGTGCAGCATACAGTCCTCCAGGACTTGGGTGAAAAGCGATATGTCCTGGACGAGAGGGCTGAAGCGATGGGCTAGGGTGACCGTAATACCACGTACACCAGATGCAATGTGTGGTTTTTCGAGAATGCCTTGGACACGGTCTAGAGATTCTTGGGTCTGTCCGACTGAGATAGTATGGATCAAGAACGGTGATGCGATGGGGTCGAGTTGACGGCACACCAGTCGCAACGATGGGATGAGCCCATGGTCAACCAAGCTTGCAATCCCGGTTAGGAGCTCGTTGGGCAAGTCAAGTAGACCAGTTAGGTGGGGTTTAGATTGGCGGAGCGACGCATCCATGGCAGATGATGACATTTCGGTATCAAGAGTCGGAGGCTTATGCAAGGCTGCTTTTGGTTCGGATTTAGGTGTGATTGAAAGCAAGTTGTGTATGGAGAGAAAAACAAACCCAGCACCTTGTCAAATCAGGCACCTCTTATGGAGAATCCTTGGACGAAGTCGCATTGTTGAACTCCCAGGGCTTGCAATGCTCCCTTGTTGTGCTAGTTGCCAGTCATCTTTGTCAGTGACAAAGGTGTGGTGTTCGGTCCCTTTCAAAATGCAGGGAAATGTGTGTGGCATTGATTCTATATTTGTCCCCTCAGCGATTCTTACCGAATTTTATCTGGTGATGTCACAACTGACCGTCACAATCAGTCCGCGCCTGAAATGTTGAATGTAGACGTGTGGCAACGCATTTGTTGGGTCATGCGCAGCCTGTCGGGGTACAGAGTAGACCCTTTGCATGTTCCCGAAGGCAAAGTGCACTTGTCTATGTAAGTTGTCGATGGATAGTAAGGCGAGGTCACCTACACAAGGCTCGGCCGCTTGGTCTGAAGCGAACGTGGCGAAGTTTTCATTCGGTCTTATGTGATGGTGCATATGCATGATGGGTTACCGAGATAGGTCCAGGGTAGGTAGATGCAGGAGGTGAGGAGATGTATTTAATCGCAGCTGCCCAACACGTACCCAACTTCATCCCGCACAAGCACAACAATCAATCCCCCATCACCGTGTGCAGCGGCCATTCGTGACACTCGAGTTTAGTCGATTGAGCGTCTAATCAAGAGGCCTACCTGTCTGTCGCAATGTCGCCGTCTCATTTTTCCACCCCAAGTCTGCTTGACCTCCCCGCCGAATTGGTGCTCGGCATCGCTCGTCTGCTGGATCCTGTTGGTCTGGTCTCTCTCAATCAGACGAACACCCAGTTTCGCCGCCTCATCACCATTGGGAAGCGGCAGCTGGTAGAGCGGCTCCTGCAGCTGGAGTGCACCGAAGAGCACGGCGGCGGCACGCCCACTCTACGGGTCCGTGATCAGATCCTTGACCCAGCCTTCTCCGAGGAGGAGTGGGGAAACTTTCGCTGGGCCTGTTCGAGATGCCTGCTCCTTCGCTCGCACGTCCACTTCGACAACCGCTCCATCCTGCGGCTCCAGAACCGCAAGCCCATTGCTGGCTCGCCCGCCGCAGAGCCCGTCTCGACCTGGGAACCATCGCTTCGCGGCAAGGTATGGGGCCGCAAGGCGTGGAAGCCAATCTCGTACGAGGAGCGCATCGTCCGCCTTCGGTACCGCCTCGCCATCCATCCATACGAGACATACTATCCGCCCTTCCTCCACCGCTGGACCGTGGAGGAGCTGCGCGCAGTCGGCATGCAGGGCTTTGATCACGTCGACGACAACCAGTACCAACACATGTGTTCAATCGTCAAGGACGCTATATTTGACCGCAACCTCTTCGACATCGAGCTTGTCACCTGCGGCTCGAAGCGCCACAATCGCATGTGCAACGAGTGCCGATATCAATCAGGGCAGCTGAGGGTGCAGCTGGGTGACAAGCGCGGCACCCCGACATTCCCAATCATGACCAGTAGACAGGTGCACTTCGCCTCTGCGCACGATCGCTTCTTCCCCGGCCTCCCCGACTTCTTGGGAATGCCAGAGCCTCGGTTGTACCTCCCCATCGGCGAGATTGGCCAGATTGGCGACACCTTCGTCATGGGCCCGGTCGGCCTCTACACGCGACCGTGGACCATGTACATGGCGCGATGCTCGGGCTGCGAGAGCTGGCAGGAGATGCGAGCCTTTCGCCTTGGAGGCTATGAGGCATGGTGGAACCCCAAGCTTGATGCCCAGTTGTGGAATGACGAAGAATTTGCCATTGAGGACCTGTACGAGATTATCTGCAACGGCTGTTACGCGCGCAAGTATGGCAAATTGGCCTTGGGAAGGCTCCTTGGCGAATTCCTGGGGTGGGTGGTCTGCGAAAACGCCCGGCGATACCTGGAGGCCCAGCTTTGCTGGGGATGGTTCGCCCTCGAGGGAGTTGTACCGAAACTCCCCTCAGAGTACCGGAAGCAAGTGAGGTCTATCCTGAAGAACGTTAATGGTCGAAAGATTAGGTCGTGGGACGGTGACGATTTCTCGTACATGGATATCGCAACCCTCAAACTACGCCACAGGGAGTTTGTCAATGTGTGCAGGGAGGGGCTTGCCACTTCGCACAACAAGGCTATCGGGGAGCTTTTCTGCGATTTTTGGTTCAACACCTGGTTTTACGCTTACGATAGGCTGGAGGCGGAATGGTTTTGGATGACTGCGTATACTGCGAAGGCACGCGAAAATCCCGAGGCGTTGGCCGAATGGGCTCTAGGTCGAGACCCGGCCGCCTTCACTTGATTCTGATGATTGAGAAATGTCCAACAGCTCAAGCTGGGCTGTTTCCATAACGAATTGATGATTGATTAACACCAGTAGCCTGCTAGACAGGACGGAAGGTCGGTACAGGAAGAATTGTTTGGTTTTTTTACGACAAGGGCACTTGATTTCAGGTTGGGATAAATTAATGATTGAATGAATGGAAGTTTCGGATAGGATAAATGGAAATTTGGGATAGGATAGATGAAAATTTGGGATGGGACACATGGAAGTTTCGGACAGGATACTTGGACAGTGGATACGGACACTTGGGTCACAGATTGAGCTCACACATGATGATGTTTTTGTTATTAACTTTATTTCCTTCTAGTCGAGAATATCTCACAAATTGACTACCTATAATTTCATTGAGTAACTTCTTACACAGCCTCCAACCTTCTCTCTGTGGATACCTTCGACCTCTGGTCGGAGTCGCCACATGTAAGCGAATTCTGAGGAAGTGACAACAGTGCCTCCAGATCATGTCACCATTACACCCTGATTAATCTCTTTCAGTAGGCACCCGTAAATTTTATACAGCTTTCGGTGAGTGAGTCATTGTGTCATGAGGTAATTTACAACTTCACCTGGAAAGTCAAGGTCTACGTAAACCTTCGAGTAAGCTTTCGGGGCATGGGTATAGCACCAAGTTGTCCATTTCTTAATGCTTAGATGTTTATATCAAATGTGACCCTAGAATCATTTCTGTACTGCTGTTTAGGTTTAGGTTGACCCATCTTTCCCCCGTTCTTCCCGCACGCATATAAGCAAAGCGCATGCCCCTCTCTAAAATCCCTCAGTTATTTAGGCAATTTTTGAAGCCTAACATCTTCGCCCTTCATCCTACGCGACCAAGCCAAGCTGATCATGGAAGAGACGAGTGACACCGGCATCGAAAATATTCCCTGCCATCAATGCTCGGACATTGATCTAGACAGAGTCTTTAGTGGCGGCTATAAAATGCCACACAAGATCATAGATCTTGGCCCAGTACCTAGAGATCAGCTGAGAAGCCCGTGTCCTCTATGTCGCTTAGTAGCAGAAGCAATATACAGCCCATTCGGTAACCCGGAATTGGCGTCTTTTCACGAAACATGTGGGTTTTGCACACCATATCGAGAACGTGGAGTAGCCGAGCCAGGCAGTTACCAGTTGGTAGCAGAGGTTGTCAAACCAGAGACAAAAAGAGACAGCATGGGCCATGGCAAGATGGCTAGGTACAAGGATACATATTTGACCACTAACCCGATACAACAAGAGGCAAAATTCTCGAAGCTGGAGCCCCAACTTGGTACCGAATCAATGGACGGGACCAACTTGGCTCCAGGCGAGTTTGTGGCTCTCAAGGTTGCCAAGACTGAGACTTCCGACTCTAGTTTTATTGCCTACTACGGCAGCATATATCCGGCATTTAATTTGGCTGAAGCTACGGCTCCAGCACGATCATTGCCCATCTCTTCATTGGACTGGGATCTCCTGCGCTTCTACCTGAGAGACTGCGATGACCATCACAATGAATGCTCATCTGCGGTGCCTCAACTCCAGATCCAGGGCTTCTGCCTGATAGACTGCCATACGAGGCGGTTAATTCCTGCAGCCAAGGGAGCCAAGTATGTGGCATTGAGTTACGTCTGGGGAGCGCCCGAAAAGAATACTCACATGGAGGTCCCAGAACTCGGGGAGAAGCTTTTACAGGCCCCTTTGGTCATAGAAGACGCCATGGACGCTGTGAGGGAGTTGGGACACCATTATCTCTGGGTAGACAGGTAAAAGCTTCCTGGCCAAGCTAACATTCCACGGCTAACCTCCCTTTAGATTCTGTATCCTGCAGAACGACTCGAAGTCTCTGCGAGACCACCTTGCGAATATGCATTCGATCTACCAAGGCGCGTCGTTTACAATCGTTGCAGCGGCGGGGTCTGACTCGTCCTTTGGCTTACCTGGTGTTTCGTCAAGAGCGCGGGAGCCGCAAGCAGAAGCTACTATCGACGGATGCCTTCTGGTCTCCTCTGTGGAGTCTTTCCCTGGACTTTTAGGCTGCAAGTGGAAATCTCGGGCTTGGACGTACGTATCAATTACTTTGGGTTGCAGAGGATAAGAAGTCTGGAAAGAGGCAGAAACTGACTTCCGAACAGATATCAAGAAGAACTCTTCTCAAACCGCCAGCTTATTTTTACGTCCCATCAAGTGTCGTTCCACTGTCTACAGAGCGAGCATTGCGAGATTTATACTTCGCCCGCAATCATAGCTCCCGGAGTGTTGAATCGGACAGGGAACGGGACTTGTTCAATTTGGGAACATATTGAGCGGTACTCTAAGCGAAATTTGACATATGATTCCGACTCTCTCAATGGCTTAAGGGCTACGATCAATTCGTTTACTGAATCGGCCGAAAAGCCGGTCGGTAGTCTCTGGGGTATTCCATTTTCAGAGACAATTGCCGCCTTGGATCATGACCATCCTTCCGGGAGAGCCGGCACGTCGAGCATGATGGGAATGCTATCCAGAGCGAGGTTTGCCTCACCCTCGGCGGTTTTCGGTTACAGTCTCACCTGGAAGTTCCTCCCGCGAGAGCACCAAATCTTACGACGACGGACCCAGTTTCCAACATGGTCCTGGACAAGCTGCGTAGGTGAAATTGAATATCCCAGGCTCCCGTGGTTGACTCCGGATCAACCGGCCATGCCTGACCCTGAGTTAGATATTTCTGTGTTGGGCTCTGATGGCTGTTGCATGCCGATATCTGCATACTTTGACGCCTCCCTTGAGCCTTCACGCTATTTGCATGCCAAGGCATGGTCTGTTCGCGATGCCCTCACATTCAACCTTGCCGAGGGTACAGCTTTACTGGATCTGGGGGATACAGATAATGAGCTCAAGGGCTTCATCCAATTCGATTCGATACCGACCAGCGACCATAAAGATAAATTCGAGATCTTGTCAGAGGCTCAAAACAGCCAAAAACGTTGGGAGGCTATCATTACGTGCGTGGCCCCTGGCGTTGGCGGGGCCAATGTCCCGTTCGTGTTGATCTTGGCGATGGTCGAGGACGCCCAGTATCCGGATAGGATGGTGTACGAGAGGATTGGATGCATTCCGAACCTGCACCTTATTTGGAAGCCTAAAGCAACGAGACGTGCTGCTCGGGCATTGGGCCAGCAACGTCGGAACCCCAGGCCGACCATGCGGTGGGCAGCCGAAATAATCGAAGAGCAAGAGAAAAAAAGTATCAAGGATGCAAAGTGGATCAACGACATGAAAGCGGAATCGTTACAACAAAGAGAGGCTCAACCAGAAACTCGACCAGAAACTGATCTCACCAAGGGAGGCACTGGTGAGGTCGACCACAGTGAACAGACTGCTTCCGTAGAAGGCATGCTCACGGGGCTTGAAGAATGCGAACAGCGCACCATGTCTGACGAGGCCCAGCTGGTGAATACGATGGGCCAGGCCCATGTGGGCGAGACTGACGAAAGACCTACATCTGCTATTTTAGCTGACGTTGGCGCGGATAACTCAACAAGAGACCACGACGAGTCATCGAAGGCCGACTCTTCTCTGATAGAGACCGTCCTTGCGCAGGAGAGACATTTGGACAGTATAGATGATGGCAATACCAGTGACTCCAGCTCAGGTGACTCGTATGATATGGGTGATGGGTTTGTAAATTCGCTAATCTTTCAAGGAAGGGAGAAGGCCTGCTTTCCGCGCATACCTATGGTGAGAAGGGAGTTTGTAATCCGATAGGCTGCCTGTCTTTGCTCCAACTTTGTATCCAATCTCTTTACGATGGCTGATATTACAATGCTAGTGGTAGAATTGGCTTCTCCTGTAGTTACTCTGCACATAGCTGTTCGCTTAAGAAGGTCGTAATTGCCACCATGGCGACGTTGTGTCGAACTAGGTTTTGTCGTTAGCTACCTCTGAATTCATCATCTTTTTCCCCTTTGTACTCTCCTTTTAATGATCACCGCCCTTTTGTTCCAGAGCCATAGGATGCAGTATCCACACCAACGGGATCAGAGACGTTATTAGCGCATGGTCAAACGAAGAATGTTGGCGCAGTGACAATACAAGCTGAATTGTTCATCAATGACAGTCATGAGCGCGAGTGTGTTCATTCAGGTTTTCGGGGTCAGCTCTGACAAAGGAGTCCGTACGTATAGATGAAATGGCTTACTTAGATTACGTAAACATCTCAAAGAGCGTTCTTTTCTTTATTACAAGACATCGCCCTTGCATAATGCCCCTTTTATTGCCTTTGTCACACTGGACTTACGAAAGTTCAGGCTTGCCCATATGAGGAGTTCTGAATTCAGCAATATACAAGCTTAAAGAATTGATGTAATTCATGTAGCACTGTGCTTTGTTTACGAACATAGGCTGTCAAGCCTTCCTCTCCGTGAACACAAGTGCCACATCCGAAAGTCACCCACATTGTTGGCCTCCCACTCTTGTACGGATATAAATTCTGGCTAGATATCCCGCTTCTTACCACATCTTTCCTTCCAGCTCAGGCTCAACTCATAACAACAATAATGAGTCTCGAATAAGAATAATCAATACAACAAAGTCCTCCGCCAGCGCAGAGAGACTGACTAATAAAATAAGCTCTTGCTGGATACCAAAACAACATTGCCAACTGGGAGTGGAGGTGGATGGAGGACGAAGGCCATCTCTTGCCGCAGACCGGACGATACCGCTCAAGCGAGCCAGCGGGCCAAGGCTTCATGGAGGGTGCAACGTAAATGAGTGTCCGAATGGGATTGCCATGATCCCGGCTGGAGATGGGATGACGACTACATGGCGATCGCCAACCTCAAGTTCTTACTGAACTTGCTGTCCGATAATGAGAAGGAAGCCCTCGGGCTTCAGGACAATCCAGCCCGTTCTCTATATGGTGATCGCCAACCCCAAGTTCTTACTGAACTTGCTGTCCGACAATGAGAAGGAAGCCCTCGGGCTTCAGGATAATCCAGCCCGTTCTCTATATGGTGATCGCTAACCCCAAGTTCTTACTGAACTTGCTGTCCGACAATGAGAAGAAAGCCCTCGGGCTTCAGGACAATCCAGCCCGTTCTCTTAGGCACTGGGGACGGTACTCTTTGCCAGCTGAGTCCGAGTGGGATCACTAATATCATCTCGTCCTCGACGAACGCACATAGACCTTCGAATCTTGAAGCAGTCTCTCAACGGCCGGCTATACGAGGAAGCCTGCCGTGAACGCCAAGTCCTTCGATGCTTCCCTGAGATATTTGACAAGGAGAAGATCATTTGTGATGAGACACAAACTAAAGGCTTGATTACACGATGGGCTAAAGCCAATGGTTTAGCTGGTCATTAGCCTATCGCAGAGGAGTTCCATCCCCACTGCTCCAAAGGAAAACGAATAATTCGGTAAACATTAGTACGACTTTGACCAAACACCTTGAGACGGTGATGAGGGCCAGAGTTGGATGTATGCTGAACAAGCTGGGGACCAGCAAAACGGGCTGTGCCTCTCTCTTATTCGATCTATCGTTCGTCAAGCTAAGAAAGGCGTTCCTCACCCAAAATATCGAAGCTTCTTTGGAAACAGGGAGAAGCTTCCATTGGGGACCAGGTCCAAGCTTATCTATAATTCGAAAGAGAGACGAAAGATTGAAGGCTGGCTTCAACATCCTTTGATACCCGGCCGTACCGAATCCGTCTCTAGCAGCAACATAAGGGCAAGCACAAGAGCGAGTGCAGCCCAAACAAGCCACGGACTCGGGCGGTCCGAGCCTGAGTCTAAGATCTTATCTTCACGGTTCAATAAAAATATTCCATTGCTAAAACTCTATATTAAATAAATATTCAATAAATTTCGAGACAGAAAAATAACAATACCTTTTTCAAGTGGTTTTAGATGTAGAAGAATCAAAGTCTTCAGCAACAGTGACATGCTTCCTTGTCTAGAGGACCCTTGGCGTGAGGGTGAAAGATATAAAACGAGGCAATTCAATTTGACCAGCTGGGTGATGAAATAGAAACCTTTGTTCAGCCAAGGCATGTCCGTGCAGTGGCAGTGCCCAGCACGCACACAGGTACTTTTGGCGGATATGTCAATACCAACGCAGGTCGTAGACTGAACTCGTGCTACGTAGGTATGTATCATGTTCACAAAAAAAAAGGACAAGGCGAGAGATGTTCAAAAACAAACAACGTTTATTACCTAGCTGCATCTGTGCTATTACTGCGTTGCGTTGAACCCCTTGTTTTTACTGCGTAGCGTTGAACCCCTTGTTTTTACTGGAGCAAGTTTTGCAACAACATGAAGACTTTGTTGTGCCCACTTACTCCCTTGGACGCGTGGGTTGGGACGAAGGCTTCTCCCCTCACAGTCTTGTCAATCCGCACCCCTTCCCTCTTTGCCACTTCACAATTTCTCAAAGTCCGACGTTGGTGTAAGATTTGAAGTATCTTCCAACTCCAAGATCTGATGCTCTGGGGGTAGCTCCTGCGCCACAGGTGTAGGATGCTTCCACTTCTCTCTTCTAGAATGCCCCTGCTCCGATGAGATGGCACTTGGTACGCGCCCATCCGACTGCTGGTAACCGCGAGGGTGAGTCCCGCCGCTGCTTCCATGCACTGACTGTTCGCTCCACTGCGATAAGCCTCGCGATTGTGGTGACAGGGTGGGCGAGTCCTGTCGGGTAGGGGTTCGCTGCATCATATCGTACTCGGAGTTCTTTGAATAGGCAGATTTCAGGCCCAGACCCATCCCGAGATTGGCCTTGTCGGGAAATCGGACTGAGGGCGACCTGTACCCAACCGCTGGGACCGTCCCGCTACCTTGAGACCGGCGAGGCTTCTGGGTCCTCTTGGTCGTCCGCTTAGCCCACCAGATCGTCAACCCGATCATGAGCATTGCAAATAGCGTGACTCCGACAGCTATCCCAGCAGTCGCGGCGGTGGAGAGTTCTTCATGCGGCACCCCGGTGAGAAACGGTCTGGCAAGTTCGGGGTTGTCGTTCAGCTTCGCGGCATAAAGCTTGTCCGCTGGGCACCCACCAAGCTGGCAAGGGTTGGCGGAGCAGCATCCCATGAAGGGCGGCTTGGATGCGGCGCAGGCAAACCACTGCACCTCTGGGTCCTCGCTCACGCATTTCTGGGGCTTGATTTGGTTGTAGGAGTACGCTTGGAACGTGGTGTTTCGGAGGCTCTGGTCGGGGCAGTTGCCGTCGGATGTCTTGCATGGGTCGAGCGTGCAGCAACCGACAAACTGGACCGACTTGCTGTTGCAGACGTAAAAGGAGCCGCCATTGGTGCAGTCGACGCCGAGGTTGTCGATGACCTCCTTTGCCGGTCCGACCATCTTGTGGTGATGGCTGGCGTTGTCACTTGGAGCGTGTCCGTTTCGTTGTTCTTGGTAATATTCTAACTTGTTGTTTTTGGTTTGTTTTTCGCCGCAAAGGCGATGAATGGGAGAAGTACGGGGGAAGACAAGACTACAAGGGATTATTATCAGTGGGAAATGTGCACGTGCTCGAGACCAGATCTGGTGACTTACCGTGCTGTTCTCTGTTCTCTGACCAAATTTGTCTCGTGCAAGTACAACTTCTGAGCGACGCGTATGACAATGTATGTCGACAATAAGTGCACATTTATCCTACGCCCGAATGAGGCTGAGTCGTTGAACGAGCGTGGGAGGCCAAGCGTGCAAAGCCGATTTTAGGTCCTTGCTGATAACATGGTGCTGGTTCAATGTCAAGTTCAGGTACAGATTCTGAGCTTGGTAAGAAATCTACACAAAAAGTGGAGAAGGCCAAGGTCCTGTATCTTCTGATTTCATGTAGCCAAGAGCCAGACCAATCCAATATTCGGCTTCCCGCGTAGTCGTATGTTGAGAAGCACGATCATCCTCAACCATCACCCATCAGTTTCTATAAATACTTCTAGCTCTTCCTACCCTGCATATGAAGTTTCTATTGTTGACTTGATTTGATTTAGACACAATAGCTATATGACCCGAGCTAACGCAAAAAGAAATTAACTAACTGAGGTGGGGGTGGCTACCTATTCATATTCTTTGTTTGTTCTCAAAGGAAAGAAGGAGATAACTAGTGGAAATAGGGAATGACTAAAGAATAAATAGAAACGCCAGTGGGGGGTTTTGGACTGCATTGTGGACAGCGTTAGGATATCCTAAACAGCGCGTGGCTGCATGTGCTTTGATACCATGTTCAATGTCCATGCGTTCTCTCACATACAGGCTATGTACGCTGTCAGCGGCTATACAACGTTTATTTCCAAAAATAGGTACTTCTAGCTAGATACTACTCCTATGTGTGATAGGTTACAGTAGGCTACAGAGCTACTACTACTAGTCCTACTACTAAGAAACTATTCCTGGGGACCTGGGGGAATTGAGGTATGTCTAAATTTGGCCACCATATGCAAGTCTCCCTTACTAACTACGGTTTTGCTGCAGTTTAATACCACACTCAATCAGAAATTGGCCGCTGGGATAAGAGGATACAAGAAGCCTGCCTACGTGGCAACATTTCCCTTGGAGGCTGGCGTCGCGATGACTGACTTCAATGTTCCAAACTTGGCCCCGAACAGGGTGTTGAATCACGGTCTCCCCGTCCTTGCTGCGGAGGAAGCCGTTCGGGGTGGTGTTGGCATATGGGTCGTACTCAAGTGCAAAGGCCGCGACTTTAACACGATTGAATTTAAGGACGCTGGACCGCTATAGTTGACCGGTCCAAGCTGAAAGAGTATCTATCATATTGACAAGTTATCATGTCATGGAATTTTCATTTTTTTACATTTTCTCTGCTTGATCTCTAGCACAATCTGCTCCTCGCGGGCTACTTAGCATGGGCAGTTGAAACCCTTGAACTGAAAGCAATGCACCCTATGAACCGTTGGTCTTGGAAACATCTGGAGCTAGAATCATTTATACTTTGTCATGTCTTTCAAGCGATGCTGTCGCATCGGTGAGCTCATAATGCATTGTGACAAATACAACTCGCGCCCATTGCTTACCCCCCGTCCCTTTATGAAGTGAGGTAGCTTCATGGGTGTGAGATCTCGGCATCAAGCGCCCTGGGCTGGTCGCCAGGCAAATCACTCGAAATTTACTCCACCTGCATGCCTTTGATTGGGGGGAAGTTCGGTTAAGAATGGAGCTTACATCGAGTGATCCTTGGTGACTACCAAAAACATCCAAAACACCCAAAACGCCAAAAAGTAGGTGACCAAGTGGGTGACAGAAGCGATGAGACACCAAACCAGTACTTCAAGCATCCATAGCCGGAGAGGCTCTGTATTTTGTCAGCCACAACTTGACCCAAAAACGCCAAAAAGTAGGTGACCTAAGGTACATGGTCGGCCAAGTCAACCGTTGCAAAAGGTAGAGGCACCCAAAAAATCCAATACAATATCATATCGAAGAAATCTACAGATAAACAAATAAAGCGCTTACTAAAGCACGTGCGAGGGTCGTTGGTTGATTGCAACCAGTAGTAGGATTACGTCATCATCCTATGGTACGTACCCCAACAACGGGAACCCAAACCAAAAACGTCCGCCTTTCTTCAAGCGAGATTGTCTCCTGTCAACACCGTTTCGAAATGCAGAACCAACCCAAAGTCCCGCCTGGCTTGGCCCACCGTTGTCGCTTTGTTACACCGAGCTTCTCGTGTTTGCCGAAGGGCCAAGTCATGGCAACAAAGTCCCAATTGTAGAGTGATACCGCGATGGCACCCACTCTTCTGCTCGGCCTCGTCCAATGGAACCCGAACAATCCAGCCCCATGCATGACAGATCAGCAGACAACATGCATGAGACAATCCTTTATTGTTCTTCTGAGATATTTTCCCGCGTTTGCCCACCACCGCCATAATAGCTCCAAGATCCTCAAGCCGGCAAGATGCCTGGAGTTCCGAAACCGTACTGCCAACCTTGTAAGCACAAGCGAGTAAGGGTAAGTGTGTCTGCCACTGGGCCTCCATCGTAAAAACCCGCGTTAACCTGGCTGGATAAAAAGTGCGACCAGGCCTGGCCCACCTGCTCAGCCTGCTCGCGAGCCAACATCATGTGCCCGGGCCCGTCATTCGCCCTCAAGTTCGTAGCGCATAAGGTCCGGCAGGCGGCCTCGACCAAGCCTCGAGACATGGCCTCTAGCTCCAACGACAACAGCAACCACGGCCCCCGCGATCGAGCACGGGTATCCGCCGCTAGCGGAGCGAACGGGCGGGTACTGGTTGCACGGCCCCGTGCGGCCAGGGGAGTCGTCCCAGTTGGTGGACGGGGCTCATCCCTTCGCTCGTTTCGACTTGTTGTCAGTCCACAGGCCAGCCTGCTCTCCGTATCCGACCAGGTCGCGTCTCGGCTGGTAGCGACTATAGAGGGGCCTGGGGCAATCAGGACCACGGCCATGATCTGTCTCCCGTCGATCCCAGTACGGCTGTCCCAGAGCGAATGTCTGCTCGATAGCGCGAATTACTGGTGCTCCTCTTGGTCGGATTGCAAACAAGGCTTGAGGACACCAAGCGTCGACACGATGAATACTTACGGAAAGGCACTCCAAAGCCTCCAGCTTGCTCTCAACGGGCCGCGAGCCCTTAGCCCAGAGACCTTGGCTGCCGCTACGATGATCCACCAAACCGGAGAGGCTTTCTTTCTCAACATGAGCTGGTCCGGCTGGAAGCTACACTCAGATGGGGTGGCCCAGCTGTTGATCCGCAAAGGGCTGCCCAACTTAGGAGACAAATTGGACGTCACGGCCACATTAACAAATCAGGTGCTGATGGTATGTCTTTGTGTGTCTCCGGCTCAACTTGCCTATCCCAGCTAACATCATCCCCACTCCCTAGGCAGGATACGAACTTCAGTTTCCCGGTGAAACACCTTTCAGCAGCGCGCCGTGGAAAGAAGCCTTGGAACAGATGCGGCGTATTAGTTTGGCCGATGAAGGCTTAGGTCAAGACGGGCTATGGGTCCCGATGACCGAACTCCTCGAACATTGCTTCTACAAAAGAGTGGAGTGGGCAACAGTCATCAAGTCAGCCCATGGCAATCCCACCCCGTACACTTGCAGATCGACAGAAATATCAACCCACATGTGGCAGGCCTTGGACGAACTTGAGGCCGGCCTGCCGGAATACTGGGCCTACATTCGAAAGAATGTGGGAGACTTCGGAGAAGTAGCTGATCCTGACTTCTTCGTGGGGAAGAAATACTGGGTGGCGCCTGGTCCGAAGAGCCGTGTGGTAACCGAGTACATCTTCAACATCTTTTACATCCAACTCATGGTGTCCCGCATGCTCTACGATCTCGGCGCTTTATACGGCGAATCTTGGCTTGACGCCATCAAGTCGAAGCACCGGGAACTAAGTGCTCAGGCATGGATGCTCATCCCACACATGATGCAGACGAACCCTTTTGAATTACAAGAATTCATGCCCATATTCTATTTGTCATTCGAAGGGGCCAATGAGATAGAGCAGAAAAATATTCTCGACGCGGCGGAGCACATTGACAAACCTATGCGCCGATTCGGCCAGAACCGGGATGAGCTGCAGTGCGGTTTACTCTCCAATGCAAAATTTATGACGGGCAAGCCATGAAAGACTTGGGCTTCATATCGCGGCGTTTCTTTATGTATCAAGAGCGTATTGCACTGGATTTTATAAGATACAGCTTCACAGCGGAACCTCATTTCAGAACCAGATTGAACACAGGGGGATTCACCCCAAAATTGTCTCAGGCAGTATTGAGAGCAATCATCCCCAGCCTTCTTGGTCTTCAGTTCAGAGGCATCCCTTGCTCAATACTTGGAGCGCCCCTCTAGTTTATTGACAATTTCCCTAGCCAATAACCGCCCAGTCTGCTCGCTTGGGTGCAACTCGTCCCACCACATATAGCTATCCCTTTCTTCCCAGCTACAATCTCCCCTATTTCAACGGATTAGTTGCTACCTTCGGCATGAGGCAGGACATCGAAATATCTTACACTCCGCAGTATCGCCAATCAGTTGCGTTGGGGCACTGATGACAATGGCCTGTCACGTTGGCCGGCGCAGTCCCGTTGAAGTATTGATCCGGATTGAGATATATCTCTTCGAAGAATCTATACGTGTCGAAATATTCTATCCGCGCGTCTCTCTTCTGAGAAAAGCTCCTGACCCCCACCTGTAAGAGAGCATTCAGCGCGTTGGCGTATTGGAACATCTAATCAATCATCAGAATACAAAGCCACCCAGTGATACATTTCTGCGAGACTTGCCTGTCTGTGCCATGAAGCTCCGTCATGCGGCTCCGGCCAGTAAATCACGGGATCATCGACGGCCGAGTATAACTTCGTCAAATGCAGAGGAATCGTCGACAAGAGGAGGAAGTTCCGCACCCCGTAGTCATAGAGCTTCTGGAGAGAGCCAAGCTGGCAATCCGCCAGATCCAGCATCGTCGTGGCATTGTCGTTTCCGGCAGCGATTGGCGGGACTGCCGGGGTGAGCGGAGGTATGTTGGGCCAGTATGTTCTGCCTTCCGTCGCGTTGGGTGCCAGCAGGGAGTGCAGTCCGAGGTCATTCGTGCCGACCCAGAGTATGGCGAGTGTATTTGCGCCTGGGATATCCAGCTTTGGTGGGACATGTCCTGTCCCATTCGAAAGTACGTGGTCCTCCACGAACCAGGCGACCTGGCCGCCCGACACGGCGGGAACATTGAAGCCTGGCGTGAGGTCGTTGCTGCATACTGCGCCTCCGACCGCATAGTTTTCATAGGGCAGGTCGCTGTAGAACTACACAATTGATCAATAGCTAGCTCAAACACAAGTTGAATCATGGTCTTCCAGAGTACGGACTCCAAAATAGCTAAGGGACTTTCGTATCAACAACAACTCTCATATTGGTACAAACAGGCCACGGCACTTACCGAGGCCAGGAAACACGGCCCTCTGCGGCAGGGTCATCGGGGGGGTAGATGGTCTTGTAGTATCGCCCGGGGTACGTGCCGTTGCTGATCGAATGTGCCCTGGACTGGTCCGTGAAAGAGTCTCCGAAGAATACTACATGTTGTAGATTATTCCGCCACGAACCTGATCCATAAACCTTGGGCCATAATATGGCTATGGTAGCCAGGTATACCAATTCTGTTCGCATGATGTTGATCCAATCTCGGGGTGGCCTTGTCACTTCCCTTTCGAAGCCGTAGGCTCATGTGACAGTTTACGATCGATGCCAAAAGACTTCGACGCCAAGAAGAGAAAGCGGGATATATAAGTACTCCCATGATGATTCATTATTCTAAAGTATGACTGGCATTAACAGCAAGTCGTTGCGTCGAAGGACGGAAAAACTATTACAAGCTCAGCCCTTTTCCCGATCAGCCTAAATGTACTACCATCAACATAGGTCACATACTGGCTACGGAATAGTGTACCCCCGGATAATACTCACAGAAAGGGCAATATATGGGCTCTTCCGACATGGCTCCCCCAAGTGGACAGTAAAAACTGGCGCCGATTGTATGTTGCTGCGTTCTGTACTGATCCATTCGCTTCTTTTCTTCTTCTTCTTCTCTTCTTTGTTTATACTTTCAATCTACTTGATTGTATGAAATTACTTTTTGTTAAAACTCGTTGCATATTTATGGAAGCGGCAACGTTGGGAGATGAATGAAATCATGTTGATTTAAGAAAGGAGCCGTAACTATCGTAAAAGAACTAAATGAGTAACTGTTGTGGTGGATGACATACCACCTAGCTTTCAACCGCCACCATCCAAGACGTGCAATCTGGTATGTCCAAAACAAAATCAAAAGTCCGCCCCATTCGTATCACTCATTATATGCGCCTAGCTGAACAAATTAAAACACGGGTTAATCGAGAGGTCGGCGCGGCATCATTCTCGGCGGGCGCCCCTGCTGCCCGCGCCCGGCCTGACAGCCGTTGATGTGGTTGAGATGGGCCACCCGGTCAAGGTGGTGAGGAGGATGCGGGCACACGCAGCTGAAATACTTGAGGCTGAACATGCAGGCGGTCTTGTCGAGGTGGCGGCGGTGGTGGTCCTTGCGGGGAGTCGCGTACCCGCAGCGGCAGATGAAGTGCTTGAGATGCTTCGGCTGGGTGTGGACCCGCGACTTGTAGTGTCTCGAGACGTCCTTGGGGCTCGTGAATGTCTTGTCGCAGCCTCTCCGGCAGGAATACCTTGGGCCGGTGCTTGATGACGCTGTCGATGCTGAGCTCGCGGTCTCGGCTGGAGAGGAGGCGGGCGTGACTGGTGAATCATTCGGGAGGTTGAGGCATGGGTTTGCGGCAACGTTGACGAGGTCTCGTGGGGCGATAGAAGTGTTCACAACTATAGTTGGCGATGGATACTCTTCGACTCTCGCGTACACGGAAGTCGGTTGCCAGACGGAGGCTTGAGGAAAAGGGATTGGTTGGGAGGGGATGGTGAAAGATTGCGACGGCTCTCTTTGTTGGAGTGCCGGAAACGTTCCCATTCCAGCATTAGCTGTGGCCATGTTAAGGACTGTTGATTCCGTGAAGCTCATGATTATATTGACATGAAAAGCTTGGTTAGCTGCAGGATGGCGTACGCCCAAGGGCTGCTCAAAGGGCTGCTCAGGGGTTGATGGACCAATTAGGCTCTGACTTGGACGGTTACTCGGGAGTTTAGTACGACGAGGGTATCGGGAAGCTCCCATGATTGCTCGTTGCCCGATGATGAAACAAGTCAGGGGCTTTGTGTATGGTCGGTTGTGTTAGTGAGGAACGATTTGTTCTCCACATGAACACAGCGACGACTTCGTTGGGTTTATCAGGCAGCGCGGGGTAGTGTCCTGGCCCCCGCGACAATACCGATAGGCTGGCTCACAGAGATTAAGTAGGTTATGATGACGGGTCTTGGAAATATCCCGCAGTGATGGGGAAGCCGAAGATCCTGCGAGCTAAACTAGCTCAAGCCAGGACGATGATGATTTCTTTCGGCCGGATGTCTGTTGGGAGGGGTAAAGCTACCTTATGTATCCGGGCGAAATCAGCTGACACCCATATGAACCTATCGCGAAGGCCACTCAGGAAGAGCGGGATAAGCCCTCCACATCACCACGAATCAGAGCAGATGATTGGATTGTGGTGGAGCTGCTGATGCTGGCTCTGGTGCTACTCTGGGCAACCGATGTGACCATGGTAACCGTGGGTGCCGGGCTGGTGCGGGCGGAGACACGTCAGGGTGATAGGCCATCATCTGGATTTGTGAACCGTCCTATGCATCTAATAGGGGTGCATAACAATGCTGACTGCGTATTGGCTGTAAGGTCGTACTCGCTTGCCTTGCATATCATGCCCGCGGCGTCGTGGTTCGCATTACGGTTCGCTATGCATAGCATGGGAAAAGAGACGGTTAATTCACACTGGACTATGAACGAATAGAGTCGGGATTCGTGCCGTTTATCATGAAGAAGTATTCATGTCCGTCGTTACCCTTTGTCTGCGATAGGAGATTCAAGATCCAACCCCAACGCTCAAGAGCCTAATCATTTGATCATACGGCTAGGTCCCATGCCTTCAGAAATTCTTCGACAGGCTTACCGACACCCTGCCATACCGAGTTTACAAAAGAAGGACTTGAAAGATCTAGAGGGCTGTCAAATGAACACACGATGCACCGGTGTATTGCGTCAGCCAGTCCGGTGCCACATTCTTCCATCACCTTTTTCTGCCACTGCATCGCAGTGCAAAAGTCTGTGTATTCGTTAGGTTCTCCCGTCGGACCAAGGAATTGGGTTCTGAACGGCTGCCGCTCAAGGGTTTCTCGAAAGAGCAATTCAAGTAGCAACACTCCAATGGCGAACATGTATGTTCTGGCTAGCTCGTCTGGCCTTCGATGATGGCTCTCGCCGTTGACTGCGAGTTTCAACGAACTGTGACTCAAATAGGGCTCTGTGGTCTTGAGTTGGGAAGATCGTAGAAAGATTTTGGATCTGTCCCATCCTGTGGGGATCAAAGGTAAAGGTCCCAGGGATAGTATTGTAAAAAGTACCCCCAAGGCTTGTTCAACACGGTGATCTCGTCTTGAGGTCGACAGCAAGAATTCCTCGAGAGACGTAGGTTGATGTTTTGGCCCCTCGGCTTGATTGTGCGGACCCATTGTCAGCAGGATCCTCTTGTCTTTACCAGCCTCCCAAAATCCGAGTATATCGTTGATAGAAGAAGTCTTGAGCATGGAGCAAAGATCACCCATTGGGTTGGCATGCTTGATGAAATTTGACGTGGAGTCCTTGTACAGGAATCTAACCTTTGGCAAGGATTCGGCATCATGGGCCTGGAAGCTGGGACTGCACGACATGTCAACAAGCGAATAAATGACAAGGGGAATTTAAAACTTACGCGCTTATTCGGCGCTTCTCTGGCGTTGCCGGTGTTGGTTCATGGATATTTGCATCTATGCTCTTATGGCGAGATGATCTTAAAAATGACTTTCCCCTTTCTAGAAAACTCGTCTGTCTTTCAAGCGTCCGATCCTGGAATGACGAACTTCTCCGAGCTTCAGAGTCCAATGCCAAAAGCCCAATTGAGGAGAGGATACCCTTAGTCCCCTTTTCTGAGATTATTCTAGCCTTCTGCCTTCTAATTGTCAATTGGGTGCGGAGGTTGGCTATGTCTTCGTCTTCAGGTTCACTTATTTTGATGGCTGGTAGCGGTACTTCGTCAAACTGAACCTTAAGAATAGACGTGTCTTCTCCGTTGAAGACAAAACTTAGCTCCAACGCATTGCCATTGATATGTTTTCGCGACACAGTGATGCCGCAAGGGTGCTTTTCAGGACAAGTGCAAGTCCAACGTTCCTTTAGGCAAACGTATATATCCCTAGCCTGTGTCTGAAGGGAAAGGAAACCAGGGTCTTCAACTGGCTTGAGGTGCTGGGTCTTCGAGTGATTGACCATCGAATCGCGGTTCAAGAAGTGGAAAATGGCCTCATTTCTGTCTCTGATAATATCGAGAAGGTCATCTTTTTCTCTTGAAAAACTTCTCTTTAGTCGAAACATCTCTGCTTCGATACTTCTCGAGTCGACCAAATAAGCCTGCAAATTCAAATTCCGGTTGGGTGAGCCTTTGTGAGCCAGTCTGGCCGAGCTAGGGGGACATAATCCTACCTTTCCGATTGGGAGGAGGCCCAGAAGCTTCTCTATGGCAGCGTTTGTGTCTCTTAGCTGTTCCATAAACCAGGGGTAGTGCCGGTTCTGCAGTCGCCGTCGCAATACAGATTGAACTTGGGGTTCGTACCAAAGATTCGATTCCGGCACATTCTGCAGAGTCGCCTTCTCGTACTCCGACAGAGCCAGAGAATCTATCAAGATCTCGAGGTTCTGCGAGTACGCGATCTGCTCTCTCTGCACCGTCGCAAGGAAATTATCGAACTCGACCTCAAAACGCCATCAAAGCTTGAGGGGTTTGGCCGCCTTTCGAAACTCCTTGAAGGCCTCAAACAAAATCGGAAATGCCCCAACAGCAAGCCCTGCGACCTCGATCCCGGACATGGCCGAAGAAGTGAACCCTGGAGCAGAAAATTGTTGGTCAGTTGTGTTGTCTGGGTCTGCGATCGCGGTTGTCAGGCGGGGGGCTGAGGCGGAGCAGAGATTACCCGCAGCTATTGCATAATCGCGAATAATGTATTTATCCAGGTTGTGACATATCTCACCTGATTTTCACATTGAGAAAGAAGCCTTGTTCTTGCACACGCGGGCAAAGATTGACCCCACGCTGATGCTGCTGTAACCTCGCTCAACGCGTACATTAGATGCTATAATCGGCAATATGCTCTTATAAGAGTCTAGTGATTTGTTCGCTAGATTTCCCCACTTGATGCGCCATTCCTTCTGGCAACAGCAACTTCAACATAGTTAGGTTTACCTCTAAGCCCTCGCTATTGCTCCAGGACGCTATCATCGTCGTTCAGCAATCGAAATCAAACTTATTTCATAGTTCAGCTACTTTTACGCGATTACAAGGCATTCTAGCCTTGATTCTAGTGTGAGGATCAACGATCAGTTTTGTTGGAGACCGCGGCCATGGATGAATCTTCCATGTCGTCACCACCACTACACGTCATCGCCTTAGGTATCAACCAGATCCTTTCCGGCATAGTCACGGAAGCCAAAGAGAAGTATTTCGATCGTGACATCCAATCAAAGCACAATCTAGTAGAAACTCTGGAAGACGAGCTGGGCCGCTTCCGTGTTTGGAGTGGTAATCTAGGTGCTTTTCATGAATCAACATCGATATCATCTCCTGAGTATCGGCTCCGAGATGGGCCGAAAATGAAAGCCGGCATCATCACTGGACTGGAACGTTTGGGAGATGTTGCTCAACGTGGTATGTTAAAATGATTTTTGTGGCTTCTCTTGCAGTACGGTCTAACGCGCATAATGCTCAGTGAACGAGATCATAACAGGGAAGCGCCCGAATGCATTCGATCCGATTCTCGACGGTGCATACCAGGATGTATTCCCAGAACAAGGTTCACCACTTGATGAGTTGTTAATGGGCCTGCATTCCTCCATCAGCAACCTATTCTCTCTTTCTATGCTGATTCGCCGAGATCGACCAAAAGGCAGACGTTTAGACTCAAGAAGGTTTGTTTCACTCGACAAGACGGCCGACATCACTTATGTTGAAGACAGATTTCCGAAGCTCAGACAAACGCCATGGTTAGCGCAGCGCTTAGGGGAAGCTATCTCATATAGGAGGGAATACATTCGTTACCGACAAACTCATCGGCAAAGGCTACAGCCAACGACCGAACTTTCCGCGCCAAATGATGACACACAAACTCTTGCCACCACCTTCAAAGAAGTAAATTGGAATGGTGATCAAAATCAATCATTGTTCCACGAAAATAATATGGAATCTGGCAATAAGAGCTATGAAAACCAGTCTGTCTTCTCAGCAAGTACCTCACACGTGTCTACGGGGATAAATTCCTCTGAGCTCCGTGTCCCGGATCTGTCGGTCATGATTTTGGACGGAATTAGGTTGGATTACGGCCAATATATTGAATGCCCATATTGTCGAACGGTACAAAAGCCTCTAGATCGACACGAATGGAAGTGAGCATACACCTATGCAAGATCTGAACCCGACGTCATTATTTGCTAACGCATTGTAGGAAGCATGTATTCCAGGATCTCGAACCATATGTGTGCCTTTTCGAGAACTGTTCCTTCAAGCTCTTTGAAACTCGACGGGAATGGTACGAACACGAAACAACGTTTCACGGACGACATTTCTCTTGTCGTTTTGCTCAACTCCAAACCCTGACATGTACGTCACAGAATCCGAAATGGTTGATCACATCAAATTGAAGCATGCTGCAAACATGACGGAATTGCAGATTCCTCTACTTCTTCAAGCATGCGAACAAAGGAATCACACATTGGACACCTCATCTTGCCCTTTCTGCCCGGAATGGAAAGCAGATTCAAATGCCGAGACGATGAAAGGATATTACCGCCATATTTCTACACACCTTCAGCCCTTGGCGTTGGCCTCAATTCCCCTCGTTATCGATGGACTCGAGATTTCAAACGAAGAGGAAACAAGAAGAAGTGAAGATTTGGGATTTGAGGAAAGGGTCGCTGCAAACATCCAAGACTCTTCCGAAATGACCAACGTGATGAACTTCGTCATGAAACCCTTTCGAGAAATTCAGGCGAAGGCCCGGATGGTGATCAGTAATCTCGAAAAGAGCAACATTGGGACTCGCAGCATCGTCGCACTGCATCAAACGAACCTAGCGCTCGAAACAGAGGGGCGAGTGGCTTTGCAGACCATCGAGCCGCTCTGCGTGAATCTTCTTCATGGGCTTGGACCCAGCTTCGTGGATGCTCTGACACGTAACGGTATGCACAGCCTCAAGCTTACCATGAGCCAGAAAGGATTGGACTAATATATATTTCTTGAGATAGAAGAAGTAGCCACTCATCGTGCGGTAATCCACAGAAGTATCTGGGACTTTGACTATATTGATCCCGGTCCTTCCGGTGTTGATACGTTTATCACCTTGCAGAAGCGCTCTAACAATGCCCTGCTTGGTATTATGAGCGCTTTGCAAAACATTAATGCGAAATTCGAAGAAGAAAAATTTGATTCGCAAAAGCTGAAAATTATTGAAAGTGTTTCAACAGCGGGAGCGATTCCAGCGGATCTTATATTCACCATGTTGCCCTTCTTGACGGCTCTATGTTATGTATTCACGTTTCCAATAGTGGAGAAATCCACATATCTCACCTAACACCGGAGGACGCAACAGGAGGGTTTTCAAACGATATGACGTGGGACTTTGAAAAGATTGATGCCATACAAAGATCCATTAGAGTTCCAACTACCGAGTTCAGCATTGAGATAGACGGGTTGTGGCATGGGTGGGTGACGACCTCTCACACCACTAGTATCTCCTTCATCGCAAAATGTGTCTCGGTTTTTTATTCCTACAGTGGGGGTCGTTTCCCTCGTCTTCTACATTTTGCACCGGACGAGATGGGTCAGATATTGGGATCGAAACAAAGGGAGTACTTCCAACAATCGATGACAATAGACAATTAAGACTTTAGCGTGAAGTCTGAGGCTTGTTTATTGTCACTTGCGTATGATAAATCCGCCTTGCTCAAAACAGCTACAGCGAGAAAGATGGATGACCTCTAGGTTCGGTAGCTTGCCGCATTCCGTTCACGAGCTGCCCAGTGGAAATTCAGTCAAATATGAGTAAGTCCATCAGGACACTCTGCGCCAGGGTCTCTCAAAAAGCGGGACGCGGGCAATGTAGATCATGACGACAAGGACCCTCAAGCTTCGTATTCACACCGCCTACAAGTCTTGTGAACAGCCACTGCTCCGATCGGGATCTCACTTCTTCTCCACCAGTCTGACGGCAGACACGTCAGCCCCCGCTGATCTACACCAGCTCGGCTCGACGGGTATTGATCCACGACGCCTGCATGTTCTGAAAGGCCGTCACATCCACCGAATCATACGAAGGCACTTCACATGACTATCATGAGGATTCAAATACGAGACATCGTTCATGCTTACCGATCCCGACTTTGCCGTGACTGTTCTTTTACTTGTACTAGTCCGGATATATTAACCCACATCCCTCCAAGGAAACAACTATTTTCTAGTAACCATCAGTTCTTGTACAATCTGCTTCATTCTCGACAGTTACCTTAGTTCAATATCCTTAAAACAAACACACATAGACTTCAAAATGCGTTTCGCCACGATCGCCGCCTCCGTCTCCGTCTTCGTCGCCGGCACCCAAGCCGCAGGACCCAGTGCACGCAACGATCCTCATATCTCCGACTTCCGTCTCTGGGGCTCACCCACCTGCAGCGGGACGCAAAACTATGGCATCTGGACAATTCTTCAGTCAGACACCGACAAGTGCACAAGCCTGCACCTAAATGACCCAACCGGCCCTTCTGTCTATGGTATCGGCCTCGGTGATATTTCAGACAACTTCAAGCGTGAGTCATGGCATAACTTGCTCAGTTTTGACGTCACTCGTTTGTGACTAACAATGTTTTAGTCTTCGTTTTCGTTGAAGATGACTGCTATGGAGAACCAATCCAGGCCACCCTTGGAGGGTGTGATGCCGCGGAATCGGAGTGGAAGTCTTTCATTGTCAGGCAGTAGGTGATATATTAGGAAGTGATGTGACTGGTGTTCTCTATTTTAGCGTACCTATTATCGTTTAATTTTAATTCAACAACCACAGTATAATATGCTTTGGGAACTGGGCTGCGTAATGTTGTGCTTCGTAATCCTACTATATGAATTCCGCTTGCTATGAAGCTGCAACTTCTGCTGCAGCCCTTGATCAAAGACTACAAGACATACTTGTATTCTTCATCGGCTTAGAAGTGGTCCCCATTTTGACACTATGCACTGGATTTCACAGCAGTACGCTTGATTGCTGTCTCGTGTCTTTTTCTTGCGTTGGCATGTTGACCAACAAGGATTAGTTATCACGGAAGATGACCCAAATATACCCAAGATGAGGGATACCACCGAGATAAAATCATCATAAGAAGCAAACAGTCTATAAATGAAATGAGCAACCACAATAAACGAGATAACAACCACAATATCGCGCTTTGTTGTCATTCTTGTCACTTGGCAGGTGACAACCAATTTACTCGCCTGCCTTCCGCCGAAAACAAACTTGAATTTACCGATAACATGGGGCTGGATAGTGAAAAAAACCTCCGACCTTGGCTCAACTCCCTCCTGAGCTCAGAACGGTCTACCTGTGCCTAGGCGGGACGACAAATCGGATCTTGACGTATCATTTTGGGTGGTGCAGACCAGCAAACCTGACGCCGCGGACGAAATCAACAATCCGTCATATATGCAGACCAAAAAGGCGTGGGGAACGATGTGTTCGTACAGAATGGAAACGATAGGCTCCGATGAGAACATTCTTCAGAGCGGTTTCGCCTCATACCAGCTCTAGACTATACTATTTTATCGTCAGCGGCCCAAATGAGGGCGGGCGAGAATGGCTCCATTTTCCGATGCAAAAGCTCCACGGACGGTTACTTATATATGCACCAAGATGCCGCGACCAAGGCTAAAACTACTACATCAATGCTCACAGCTTATTTACTGTTGTCCATTGTAAGCCTCAGTCTAGGATTACTTTAGATCTGGGGCAGAATTTTATTCCACTAAATGTGGGAAATGAACTAACTAACTTGGTAAGGCCTGCTAACCATCAAAGAGTAAAAAGTTGTGTTGGTAGTCATCCTATGAATGCTAGTTGCCATTCTCAGGTTAAAACCCTCAGCTCAAATCTTTGCACCCACATTATCACTCTTCACCAGGACAGTTCTGCGCCTTTCGCACCAAGGGTGGCGAAATAGAGGTTAGTGGCGCCCATGATGATCATACGCCCGTCACCCGTAAACTGGAAGTTGGCAGCTGTTCTTCCAGTGAAGATCTTGCCAAGAAGCACGCCAGATGGATTCCACACATTGACGCCATCGCCGCATCCCGCATAGACGTTGCCCTTATTATCACAATGGATTCCTAAAAGGGGTTCGAGATCAGTGTCAGCACTGGTACGGAAGATTGGACCTGAAGGGATACCAAATATTTTGGTGGGGTTGCGGTTTGTGCGGATCACTTACCGTCTGCGATCCTAACAGTTACGTGGGCAAACAACTTTCGGTTCTCGAATGTGCCGTCTGGAGCAACCGTATAACGGTAACTATCCCGATTGCGGGAATTGTTAGCTGATTTTGTTCCATTCCAATGGAAGGCTTCCTTCTCTGACTTACATTCCAGCAGGCCGTGATTGGATATAGCCCTGGAAGGCCATTGAAGCGCCCGTCTCTGTAATATACGCATACTTTCCATCTGGCGAAAAGGTGATACCTACATTGATAATTAGAAAGGCCACTAGGTTCTATTGTATTGCTGGAAATCTCACCATTGGGATTGATTTGATCATCAGCAACAGCTGTCAGAGCTTTTGTCACTGCATTGAGTCTATAGGCTTGGTTCGGCAGCACAGGCTCCGGTCGGAAGTCTTGGAGGTAACCATACGTCACATCGGTGAAGTAGATATCTCCATTGGTGGGGTTGACGGCAACATCGTTGACAGAGTTAAACTGGCGACCGTAGTAATTGTTGACAAGCTGGGTAGTATTATACGGCGCAACGGGGTTGGCTAAATAGAGCGCTGGTGGCACTCGAGATCCTTGGCCTTCACCAGCGAAAATGAAGTTTCCTTGATAGTTGGTTCCGCCTGCATGAAGAAAGCACTAGTTAGAACGGCTTGCCATATGAACGTAAAGTAAGAGACTGATGGGCGACGAAACAAGGGGAGGAAAACTTCTTCCGTTTAGCTTACCATTGGGGTTGATCACCGGCGGATCAAAAGGCACCACCTCCACCTTGACCTGGCCAGTGGCATCGCGGAGGTGGGATACCGACACGGCCTCGGGGACGGAAACCTTCTGGAGAACACTAGAGCGGTTCAACCCTGTACCTGCTGCCTTTGCCCCGGCGTTCTGGCAGAAAAACACCTCATCCGTTGGGGGGTACCAGACAGGGGCCTCATGAAACATGGGGTTGGTGCCCGAGTCGGCAATCTTGGTCAAAGTGGGATTTAAACCGATGATGTCGAGGAAGTCTTGATGGTGGACATGGAACGGCTTTTCCAGGAGACTCTCCAAGGTGGTTCCGGGAGGAATAAAGAGCTATAGAATGCTTGTTAGCAAGATGTTGCGATACTGGATGACAGAATAGGATAGAATTTGAGGATGGGGTGACTTGCAGCGGTGGCATTGGCGATATCAGGTGGCTGAACAAACGGCAAAACTACAGTAGAGGCGGGCAGCATCCATTGTGCCTGCGCGGGAAGGGAAATTGAACTGAGCTCCATGTTGGAGTTGGTGTTTGTAGATGATGATAGAAGAGAAAACGGGTTCAGGGCTTTAAGGCCGCCGGAGTAGTAGAGGAACGCGCACTGAAAAATAAAAGCAGTGACGAGGGAGGTAGCAACCATGACAAGGAAGGTGTTAGCCGTGCGAGCTTGTAATGACGCCATGTCTCCGACTAGCTCACACGACGAGAGTGAGACTAGAGCTGGGCTGGAGCTTCAATGCAACGTTGGGGATGGTAATCTGGAGGCTGCTCGCGGGGATGCAAGAAGTGAAGAGGTTAATTGCTCGGCGGAGGAGCTCTTGGCAGCACTTTCCCCACCAATTTTCAGGGTCGGCCAACCTCCGACTGTGGGGCCAGAGCCAGAATGACGGAGATGGATAAATATCCAGCTTCGTTCGCTCTATGATTACCCCGCCGCCGACGGTCCACATTGTCCCAACCAAGTCATTGAGCCGGTAATTAGCTTCATGCAATGCAATGTCAGTCCTTCATGAGTGCCGAACAAGGACTCTTTGCGGGGTTGCTGGAACCTACTCAGATGGGGACAAGACAAAAGAAGCTAAAGAGGTCTTGGGGCCTTCGCTGGAAACCAATCAGAGGGTGTAGGGCCTCGAGCATACTTCCACAATGGCCGTAATGCGTCAACTGGCGAGAATAGCGCAACGGCTTCAAATCCTGGAAAGGTGGCTGAAGCGTTGCTGAGAAAGGCTTCAAAGACGGGAACGAGAGTCCCGGGGTCGATCAATACTCCAAGAGGACTGGAAGCGCTCTCGATTGATAACCCTAAGGTTGTATCAGATACGAAGTTCTTTTTAATGCGATTCAGGCTTTAGGAGACGTGAAAGCATTTTAATTATTAGTCGGCACCTGATCGCTCGTACAGGCCTAAGTTCAATGGCATGTCATATCATAGGAAACCTCCCTGGAAAGAAACTACCGCAAAATAAGGTGCCGACAGAAGATACTGATGAAGCCAGACCTGGAGAACATACGCCCTGACCTACAATTATGCACCCGATGATGCAGAAAAGCGGTTCTACTCTTCTTGAAAATTAAGGAACCACTTAGAAGCCCTTGCTATGAACTCCGTGCATCTACAATATTGACGAAAGTGAGAACCAAGGCAGAGAGATGGCAAAGTATTCTACGAATAATCCATTTAGGCACCTAAAAACCCCACAGTAAGCCTATTCAAACGGTGTGACATAGAGAAAAGGAAGCACCCATGAGTAGGGACGCAAACACAGAAGCGCCAAGTGGTAGAACCAAAGCACAAACCCTGGCAGATCTGCACTTCCACCTAAGAATGATACCAAATAGGAAAATAATTCAATCAATTAAAAACTGTATAATCATTTTTTGTCACATATTTGCTTTCAAGTGTCTCATTTGCTCCGACTCGCTGGAGGTTTTCTTACCTAGATGTTTTAAGGAATATAGGGTAGGCAAAGTCAGCTTACTCATTCCTCCTTACTACCTGAGGTAAGTGACTAAGGTTAGGATTGTCTCCACCCGTTTGGGGCTTGGTTGGCCAAGTCAAACGTTGCAAAAGGTACAGGCACCCAAAAAAAAATCTACTACAATATCATATCGAAGAAATCTACAGACAAATAATTAAAGCGCTGAGCATCAAAGTATTAAAGCACATACGAGGATCACTGGTTGATTGCGACCGGTAGTAGGATTACATCATCATCCTATGGTACTTGGCCCAGTCTCCCTCAGCGACCTACTGTGAGTCTTCCTCAGCGACCTACCTAGATAGATACCTTGGAGAAAGGAACTAATGCCATTATGTACATCCTCGATTCGAATGGCCAGCAACTTCAATCAGAGTATCAAACGACTACATCACTACTAATCTGGTCTAGAAAAGTCTGTCTCTTTAAAAAGTCCAAATCTCGTTTATATATTCATTTATCCTCAAAAAAATCACTTAAACTAACTAGGTATGGCTCCCATGCTCCTACAACGCCGCCGGCTCCCGCAACCGACGAGCATGGACCCAAATCCATTGAGTTGTTCGCGCAAACGCTACTATTTTAGCCAGTGCTGGTGTTTGAACTTGCGATGACGAGTCAGCGAAACGCCTCGGCAAAGCGTGCGTACATTTATTAATTGGTATCGTAGAGTTTAAAGCCATGTCTCTCTTGAGCAAAGAGAGTGCGCTATCTACCGATGAAGCATCAAATCCGAACTTCTGGCGCGTTTCTCGATCACGCCTCTTGATCACTCAAGGAGGAGGTCTTGCAGTGTGTGCAATTAATCATAGGATAAATTCACTTGCAAAACGACTTGACATGCGGTGCATTGGTGGAGGACTGTTTCCAAACCACATTGAGGGATTCGCTCTAACAAGACTGGGCATGACTGCGATAATTCACTCATGCTAGAAATCAGATGGCGACAAAGGACGAGTGAAGAGTAAGTTCATAATACATATGTCAGATCTGTATTACCGAGTTTTCGGAACGTGACTGCAATGGTTTCCTTCCGACCCGATCACCTGGCAGGATAGTGAGGTTGGTCTCCATGAGCCACATATTCGTGCTCTCATGTAGCCAGATCGTGTAACAGAAATGTATTTTCTTGAACGATATCTCCCAGGATTATAGACTACCCACGAAGACCACAAAGTGGCACGGACTCCGCTTCGCTAGGGTCATGAGGGCTCATGGTTTCCTAGCCACACCTTCTACTTCATTGCCCATGTTTAGGTGTATATGGATGTCGTCGTCATCGTGATGGGGCTCTCTGGAGTCCCCACCGCGGAGTCCGTGAAGCGGCTGAACGATTCGGCACCGCTATCCGACCAAGACGACAGCCAAAGTTTGCGAAGCTAACTCGATACGAGCAGACAGAGGCCCTGGAACTCTCGGGCCTTGCCAAATTTCACCAATGCAAGGGATCACAGTCGTAGTCGATGACCCTTGCCATAGCATAATGTCACTTCCTCAAATCATCGCACATCTCCTAGAAATCCTGGTTGGATCACACCTCAAAAGCGACCAAAAGAGTCATCACTCGATATTATTAGTATAAGTCCTCTTTGGGGATTCGGTTTTGGCCATGCTCAATGTGTGTAAATTTTTCAAAGAGACCGAGCTATTCACTCTGCCATCGGCGCTCGAAAAAGCAGTTAGTCAAGCTCATAACTTCTCGACCCTAACCTCTTAGTCAAGGTACATCGACTCTATGCTCAGTCCATGTAAGGATTCTTCGCCTAACTCGGATCTTCGCAAGCTTCGCATAGCCTAGGTCTTCCGGCATGCCAAGCCACACACTGGGCAACAGGGATAAACCTGGTGTTCCGCTTCTTCCGATTAATGAGATCCTCTGTTCCTAAATTCCCCTAGCCCTATCAAAGGCGATCGGCTAACAACTGAAGCCTCCTGGAGGGTACCGAACCCAGGGGTACAGAAAACCGAGATTCGCTAGATGCCCGGCATACACAGAGACCGTTTCATGTGGAGGGAGCATCACCACGCCAGCAGCACAGCCACAAGTTATTACGAAGTCCCAATTATACCTTGCATGAATTGATTGGGGAGCAACGGTTTCGCCTTCACTTGTTTTGAAATGCTGGTGAATATATAAGCCCAGCCATTGTTTGTACACCCAAGTTGGCAACTCGTTTAGACTCTCAGTCAACCAACACTTGGAGTATAAAAACATACCACGATACCAGACCATCTGCCTGTCAAAATGGCAACTTCAACCCTGCCAGGCGGTTTGATTGCCTTTGGGCCGGACGCGAACTGCACCCTTGCCCTCTGCCCCCTTGAGGCCAGCCTTCTCCAGTACCGTCCGTCCTTACCGGCTAGCATTACATTCATCAGCGTGTTTGGGCTTTCTCTCTTGGTACATACGGCGCAGGGAATTCGATCAAAATCTTGGGGGTTCATGTCTTGCATGATAAGCGGGTGCATCTTTGAGGTTGTTGGCTACATCGGCCGTATCATCATCAACGACAATCCTTTTGACTTTGGCGGTTTCTTAATCCAAATCAGTGAGTATCACCTTCCAAACTTTTTGCTAAGTACAAAAGTCCATCTGACACGGTTCTAGTTTGCATTACAGTTGCCCCCGTGTTCTTCTGCTCCGCCATATATGTTCTACTATCTCAAGTGTATGTCGAATCCGACCGTCGCATGGGCGGCGCGTACTAATCGCAGAATTCCCAGAATAAATCTTCTCGATCGATCGATTTCGCGTTGCGATCCTCGGCTCTTCTACTGGATATTCATACCCTGCGACATCGTGTCCCTTGTGCTCCAAGCAACCGGCGGCGCCTTGTCCTGCATTGCCTCGACTAAGGCTGACATCGATGTCGGCGTAGATATTTCATTAGCCGGGCTCATCTTCCAGGTCGTCACGCTGACCATATTCTTTTTCTTATTTGCCGACTACATGATCCTGTGCTGGAGGTTAGGGCCACGAGAAAGACTTACCAGACGGCTGCTGTTTTTTCTTTTGTTCTTGTCGCTTTCGGTGCTCTTTATTCTTATCCGATGCGTCTATCGCATCGTGGAGTTGCACGAAGGCTACTTTAGTGAGCTGTTCCGGGAAGAAGTTCCTTTCATCGTACTCGAATCAGGGTTGGTTAATCCCGCCGCTATGGCTATTCCTTTGCTAACCCGTCACAGTATCATGTCAATAGGTGTGATATGCCTCAATATTGGCCACCCTAGTCTAGCTTTCGGCCGCCGAGGATCCAAGAAGATGGAGCTGGATCCGACTGACTCTGGTGATTCTGCCTACGAGCTTACAAACCGCCTTGCAGTTAGCGCTGCACTTGCCGTTGCCGAGGAACAAGACACAAACGATAGGAGAATGGAGCGAAAATGGGTTTCACGAGGCTTTGTCAAAAACTTCCGAAAGCTTTGAAATGACATGGAGGAGTTTGGAGCAGATTCATCAGCTGAGAGCCACTCAACGATTTCAACGATTAATACGTGGAATGGTGATTCCTTGTTTCCGACCTACCCACCTGGGAGTCATGTCGGAAATTATGTATATAGAGCAGATTCCATGCCCCAGTAATTGGGTTCCAAAAATTCCTCCTTCACAATTGCCCTTCTCAATCACTTAAATCCAAGAGGGTGATTCCGGCACCATTGCGTATTGCGATTCCGCAGCTATGTTTCCTTCACAATCAGATACCAGATTCCATGCTCCAGTAATTGGATTCCAAAAATTCCTCCTTCACAATTGCCCTTCTCAAGCACTTAAGTCCAAGAGGGTGATTCCGGCACCGTTGCGTATTGCGATTCCGCAGCTATGTTTCCTTCATAATCAGAAACCAGATTCCATGCTCCAGTGATGGGGTCCCAAAAGGCTCCTCCCTTTCGGTCTTTCTTGTTCAAGTAGTCTCCAAACAAAGCGCCAAGTCCTATCCTCCCATGCATGCTCCATTATTCCTCACTGCACCATCAGTCCAACTGCCCCAATTACTCTCGAGCCTTCATGCAGTCTCGCCCCAAATTTCAATGTGGGTTACCTTGACACGAATATTGCGATCCCCGGTCTGCATCGAAACAAGCCCGTCATCACGCAACTGTAATGCATCACCGAAACAAAGACGGTCTCCTACGACCTGGGGCTCATCCTCGGAGCGCACCATCCGCTGTGACGGGCTGAGAATAAACACATGCGGCCGCGCAGGATACATAATGGTGCCCCGGTATTCCAGGCGGTCGTGCACTGCATCCAGCTTTGTGAGGGTGATTTGGCGACCAATTTCGTCATCCAGCTCGACCGGCGGGCCGAGATCAGCATCTTCGTTGTGTTTGCGGGTCTCGAGCTGGGCGGGCAGCGGGTTGAAGAAGCCAAAAACGAATTCGTCACCTGAGCGGGATAATCCTTTGACTACTAAGACACTTTGCTCCGGCATAGATTGCAGCACGTTCGCAAGGACCCGCGCGTTTGGGCGGATGCCCTTGTGCCACTCGTGGGCTCGATCAAATCTTTCGAAATCCATGTCCATGTTCACCATTGAGGCTAACTGGCTGAGACGGGGCAGAGTCATGAATGAATCTCTCGGGGGTGTAGGAGCCTTGAAGGAGTAGGATATCTCGAATGGTAGTCTTTCCAGGAATACGGCTGCCAGTACTCTATACAGCGGATCGAAGAGAAAGGGCATTTGAGGGAGCATATCGTCAAACTTGCCCCAGGTGATGACATTAGAAGACTCGTCACAGAATGATCTCGCAATCGCGGTTGCAGCCTTGTTGAACGGGGCCAATTCCGGTTTCTCGCCCTCTTCCCACTCGAACTGCGCGGCTAATAGGAAGCCAACCAGTGCAGTAAATTCATCCATAGGTATTGCGAGGGTATGGAGCCTAAAGCGATCCTGCTCCGCGACCAGTTCTTTGGCGGTTTCGCGAAAATCTTCACGTTTTACGTTTCCAAAGGGGAGAAACTTGTCCTCATCATACTGGAACATGTGGAGCACGTCCAAGACATCGTGGAACATCTCGTCCCCGTCGTCGCAATAGTTGCTATGCAACCACTCCATTTCCTCGAAGTCAGGCTCAGGCATGGTAAAGGCGTTGCGGGTGGCCCTCTGTCGATCTGTATCCGCATCACGAGTGCCGTCGTGGGTCGTGGTAGCCAAGCTCTGGAATAGAAGTCTGCGCTCGTCGGCTGGGGTGCGAGCACGACCTCTACTATCGCCTCCCCTGACGTTGTTCGGTGTGAGCCACTCCAGCCCTCGGTAGATCTCAGCGATAGTAAGCGATGTCCTCGGCTTCTCGTTTGCGGGGGGGTAGAATGGCGTAAGACTCAGGTAGGCAATGATCTGGTACGCATATCGGCCTAGGCCAAGACATGAAGGTGGTAGTCCGCCCGCGGTGAGGAGAAGCGATGTGAACTCGTCTTCGGTCAGCTCACCTTCTCTGGACGGAAAACTGCGCGACCCAAGTCTGTCAAAGCCAAAGTAACCCTCTCCCAGGTGACCTAGAATGTAAGAAGGCTGAAGGCGGCCTTCCAACTTCCACGTTTGGATTCTGTCCATGGTGCCGTACAGGATGAACAAGATTTCGATGGGAGTTGGAGGTTATCGGTATTTGTGGAAGGTTGAGGTTCACTGGGCAGAGGTGGTGCTGAAGGAACGTCATCTGATCTCATATCAGGTCGCATAATTAGTCTGTTCATATACAGACTAAATATAGAATGAAAATAAGCAATAGGACATATTGGCATTCGTTAAACAAAGAATTGCTTTTTCTTCTCTGTTTTAGTATCTTCTCTTGTTGTAGCAAGACGGTAAAGTGTTGTTTTTGGCCACTACCTTAGTACCTAAATCCAGAACGGTGCTTCAGTGTAGGGGTCCAGGGTGGTGTGGACACTCGAATTGATGCCTGAGGAATAAGGAGAGGGTAAATCCCGGATACAGTCCGTCTCCCAACTCCAGCACAACCACTTCCATGCTTGGGCGGCATCAGAAGCATGATACTGATAGGCTCGAGCAATGTTGTGGCATCCTTATCCTGCCAACCCTAGCGACGCCCCTTGATACCTCAAGCGCACGGAGCTCTCGCTATAATCTACGCGTCACGATCACCGCCGAACGCCTCCTTGTCGATGCTCATGGAGGAAAGCTATTGAGAAGCCCAGTCGGTCGGTGCATGCACAGACTGGCCCACAACTACTCAGCCTTGGTAGCACTGGGTTTACGTTCAAGTTGAATAAACACATCGTCATCAGGTCCGCCCTGGCCGAGATCGCAACTTGGCCAATGAACGAACGATTTTCGACTTACTCGAGCGTTCCCCCCCGTCGCCGTACATTGTCCGAAGTTTCTACCGAACCGAGCAAGCGATCTTCCTAGAATATGCCACGAATGGGGATCTTGCGTCCCTTCTTAGGGAAGAACAGCAGAGAGACGAGTCATCTCGGCGAGTGGTCGCGGTTGGGAGAAGACAACCCCCGGAGCGTTGCCTCCGTTGGATGAAGCAGCTCGGCGCTGCACCAGAGCATCGTGACAAACAGCCAAGGCTGCCCACGTGTCAGTATAAGTGCTCTAGCCAGGGGGCTACTGGCATTTACTGGGTTGCCCAAAGGCTTCAAGCTTAGTGTGCAAAAGTACTGAGATTAGTGTGATAGAAGACAAGTGTAATAGTTATCTAGGTACCTAGATGGATGAAAGAAGGGGGATAAATCATTAGGTACCTAAGGTAGATACTCTATCAAGGATGCAGCTCCGTCCCCGGAGTCCAGTTCCTCCTCCACTGAAGTGAAAGTCATCGAAGACCACGTCGTTCCCAATCTCTCACGTCTAAATGTATTGTGTTCTACAGTCTGGAAACACACCCTCGCGGCGATGAAATCTCTTTTTTTGCCTTCCTTTAGAGAGATCTCTTTCTCTGTCGGGATATGTCATCTCTCTGCGATCTTCAGTCTCCGTAGTTGAAATCACTATGTCTCGATCGCTCGCCTTTACGGAGCGATTTCAGCCTGATCGCTCGTACCAACAACGGTTTTGTTAAAAAGTGTATCTTCCTACACAGATTTCTGTTGGAACAGTGGTATAGAACAGCTTTTTAATCAATGGTTGTGTGAAGCCAATATTGAGTCGACTCAGTCTAGGTCCGAGACCAATTGGGAAAACCTAGGGGCCAAAGGTGCAAAATTATTGTTTGGCAATCTGCGATGCTGGGTTAATGCTTGCGGGATGTGTAAATATCACCATCATCGTAACTTTGGCGCCACCCCGAAGCTTGGGCTAGCTACCGAAGTCAATATCGTTCAAAGTTTTCACTCCGGGAATTCTTACCTGGGCCTGCGGCCAATCTTTTCAATACTGGATGTACTGGGCTACACCTTTTGCTCCTGTACATCGCCATCTCTCCTAAACCAGCGTCGTTCAATACCGACACCGTGTTGTCTAGTATTCTTATCAACCCAAAATGCCTAGAGCCTCAATATTTCTAATATTCCTTGGGCGTTGGGTCGAAGTTTTTAACAAAAGACCTCACCATGTCCCAGTCACAACTGAGCTACGAAAGCGATCGTGTAAGGTCGAGAAGCGGTGCGCCTCATCATATCCTACTTTTGACGCGGGCGAAGACGAACCAGCGTGGATATCGGCTCGGCGGGCCAATCTTTCAAGCTGCAGATTCTACCAATTTCCAGAAGAACTCCTCTTACAAATTTTGAACCATCCCGACTTCGTATTACAGGCCATGGCCATGCGTACGTGCGGTCTCTTGCTGAGAATTATGTTCGATCGAGCGCTATTTTCCCAAGTATCCAACCAATCGGGTTACTCGAGAGATATCGAGATCTGGCCGCCATTCGAACTAAGAAATTGGAATATTCCCCGTGAAGCCCGGCTTGCTCTGCAGCAGCAGGTCAACCACCTCCTGGACCGCGACCGCTTCTGTGACCCTTGCCGCCGGTTTAGAGAGGACGGTGGATACGAAAAGGCTATACTGGCTCTGCAAGCTACACGTTGGTGCTCTCATTGTAAGAGGACGCATAAACGTCCCCTCTTCTCGCCACAACAGAGAGCCGCCTCCTACACAACGCGGGTCTGTGTCTTGGTCGAAGGGAGAGCACCGGTCTGTGCTCATATGTCCATAGATTTGAAGTTCGCTAGGGACTTCGAATCTAGTGGAGAAAAAGAGAGGATAGAGACTTGTCGGCACACTGAACATGACTCCACGTGGCACATCCGCTGGAAGAATTCACTTATAGCTCGCCAAGGATGCGAAAGGCCCCGTGTGCGGTTTAACCACGCCGGCGGCGACGAATGGTTTAGGTTGAGAAATGAAACACATATCTTCCTATTCTATCATCGGCGCGCAGTTCCTGTGACCCGGGAATTGCTGCATGAGCGACTAACGGGAAAAGCACACCTGCTGGACACGATGTTATGTCCGCATGTTAGGGCTAGCGATGGCCAACTGTTGTTAGCCTTCAATCCCGCGCGTTGCTTGTGCCTCGACAACCACCCTTGGACCAACCATAGCTGTTCGTCTGACGGTTTTTTCTGCTGCCGCTGCAAGACGTTGAAAAACCCAAGTCCCGTAACACGTTTCATGTCGGAAGAGCTTGATGAGTTGCGGCATCAATACCGATGTGCTATTTGCCACGCTAAGTATCGCTGGCGGCGCGATGGCTCAGCCGTTTATCTCATAATTGACTCCTTCGATGGGAGTTATTGCTCATTCTTAAGTAAGGGGCCTAATTTCTATTTGACTGACTGTTCCTGGTTATGCAGGATTGATCCGGAATCCTGGGGTATCCTCGACGACGACGAGCTCCACCGCGTCGCATGGTGCAGCGACTTAAATTGCGCATCGCGTTGGAGATGGGAGAGGCTGATAAGGCTTCTGAAGCATGCTTAACACGTCATTGAAGTTGTGAGAATATCGCTTGATGAATGGATTCTCGAGATTCATGTCTTTTCTCTCCTTGATCCTATACATCAAAAACAGTCCGCTCAAATTCTTAGTCAGGAAACCATTCTCTGGGCTTGATTGCGTTAGGCTAATTTCTTAAGGGTACTACCCAGTATATCTTAGTATGATCTTTCAGCCCGTTTTTTATTGGTAACATCGATCTTGGCCTGTGATTTCTTATAGCCCCGACACAGCAGAATAAATTCACAAGGGGAACATTACAGCCCTCTCACTCTCGTTGCTGAAACTTGATATATCAATCCATGCCTGAGTTCTTCCGATTATAAAATAATCGGTAATCGATTGAGCAACTCATATTACTCCTCAAATCGATGACTGAACCCATGATATTACTCCGATACTTCTACACGGCCACCTACTCCTGTTTTGGCACTTGATGCTCTCAATGTCCCTTAGATATCAATGTGGAATCGAAAACCTTTCGACATTTTCATTAACCCCATATAAAGCATGATTTCTCGATTAACAACATCATCCTAATCAGTCTGCTCAATTAAACGCCCCAAGCATTACAACAATCTGCATAAAGCTGCTATCTAATGGCACTCGCCTCCCCAGCGAGACGGTTTGGTCCTTCACAAAACCGGTAACCGGAAGCGCCGTCTTGGCATTAATTGTCCCAATGAAGACTCAATTTTCTACTATCTCAGGTGAGCCCAATCCTTGTCTGCCTATTCTTCATTCGTTTGTGGCAGGGTGATCACGTGTATCTAATGATGCTACCCGATTAAGATTCCCAGAAACATTTTTGAGTTCTTCCCCGCAACCTGTCGTCATTATATTTGCAACAGAATTCCCACGTCTACTGGCATCAGTTGTACTGACAAGGTCTAACTTTGCTCTCAATTCATAAGCGACCAAACGCTATCAAGATCCCAAGGTTACTCTCCTCGGCGACTTCCCCAGCACCAGCAAGATGGGCCAAGATCTCATCCCTACACTCCACTGCCTCCACCATTCCGCCGCATTCCGCGTTCTGTGGGCTCTCGAGGAGCTCAAGGCTTTGAATGGAACTACCTTCCATCTCAAGACGTACCCTCGACACCGTGGACTGGCCCCAGAAGAGCTGAAGAAAGTGTTCCCCCTTGGGAAGTCGCCCATCCTCGTTCTCGAATGGGCAGACAAACGCGACGAGCCGCTCCCCGTCTTCCAGCTCCAGCCTGGAGTTCTCACCGAGGCGCAGCTGATCCTGCGCTTCCTCAGCGACGAGTACGGCGACGGGGTCTGGGAGCCGGAGTCCAAGGAGGATGAGAGGCGCGACACGTTCTTCCAGGCGTTTGCCACCATGACACTCACCCCCAGGCTGGATATGCTCGTGACTCTCGAGAGTTTGCTCAGGGCGCTCCCGTTTGGCGTCTCGGGACTGGTGCGCCTCGTCATCGGCCCCGTGATTAACATCTTCAAGGGCGCGCTCCCGGTCTTCTTTGAGCTCCTAGAAACATCTCTCACTGATGAGAAGCCGTGGTTCTCGGGTGCAAGGTTTGGCCTTGCTGATTTCAACATGAGCTTCGGTATTGATACGGCTTCCCAGAGAGGCTACATCGATCCTAAGAAGTACCCCAAATTGACTGAGTGGTCTTCGAAGATTCAGTCTCGGGAAGGGTATGAGACGGCCATCAAGGAATGCGGTGGATACGATTTGAAAACATACGGTATGAAGTAAACTAGATGTCATTGATCGTATGTAGAGGACATATGGGAACATCACAGCTAGTATAACCGCATGGCTAGTATGAGTTGTTAGCAATTAGATTGGAACCGTTCCAATTATGATCGTGACTGTTTTCCAAGGTGCCTAAGGTATTAACAACCGGTCATTTCCGCAGACAGTTCAGGCATAGTTGATCATTTCCGTTTCGCCTTAACGAACTTGCGGTTAGAACGCCTGAGTTGCGTCAACTAGGCTCCCCAGGTCAATGGTCTGAATCCAGAAAAGCCATTCGATGCATCCGAATGGTTTGAGAGAGGCTGCACGTTACAAAAGCTCCTGACAGCGAGGATAGTCCGATTCTGTCGTAAGTGAAAATTCATAGGACCACTAGCTATGAGATGGCTTACAGGTCTGAACCCTGGCGACAAATTTAAGTGAAATCTTAGAACCATTGCCATCAAACTAACGGAAGCTCCCAAGTTCAACAACTGGCAAAATCTACAAATTTGCTATGGATCGGGAGCACGTCGACCTTATACATTTCAATATCAGCGGCGAGGCTCCAGATGGCAACAGTGGCCATGACGGTGAAAGAATGGATATGCTTTAGTCCACGGAGCTCCGTCTTGACGTTGACTTGATGGCCGGTGGAGCCTCTGGAATCACACTCGCAATTGTGTGAGCGATCAAGATCACAGAAGTATGCCGCCGGCTGTGGTAGCGATGGATGCAGATCTTGATCGCCTGTTGGACTTTGCCCTTCTTTTCATACGCTCTCCTAATGCAAACAGCACACATAAAAAAACACGCTTAGCTGTTGACAGCTGCTTTGGGAGCCGTCCAGCGCCTCGTTCCACGTGGCTGTGCCGTTCAGGGCAGGTTAATAGACTACGCAATCACTTCTGCCTTTCCTGTACTCAGAAGCTTTCGTTCTCTCACTAATTTCATCACCACTCGTCTTTGTTGCAACCGTAAGCAAGGTCCATACAGCCAACAGCACAATGCAGCCCCATGTCCTGCCGGTGGGTGCGCTGTTCTATGCACGCTGCCCATTCTAGCTGTCTCGTTGCCTTGGCTCGTCTCGATGGGTGGAAAGATACCCTACGCAAGTGATGCGCGGTGGCGGGCCTTCCGATTCGTATGTGAACCACTAGATACACTTTGGCTGTTGCCTGCCTGAACGCACCATTCTTCAGCCAGGAGATAGTCTAGTAAGAGGCCTACCCCGCAGGCAATCAGGCAATCAGGCGGTAGCAGCGGGAGCGGCCATCGTGAATGGAGCGCAGAGACACCAGCCCGGCTCACTGAATACACCAGTCCCGAAATACTGTCTTTGCCATGTGAATATCCTCTGAAAATTCTCTAGTGACTCGATCACTGGACTTGCCAGCCGCATTCTTGTGATCCATCGTCTCCAGCTTCCGTCTGCGCTTGTTAGGCACCAACTGGGCCAGCGGAAGTCGAGGTGGCTCGAGGAGCGAAGCTCGTTCAAAGTCAATCATCATGACCCCGTTGATCTCACGATTTAACAACATATTTGCAAGACGTACGTCCTTGTGAATCACTCCCTCTTGATGTATGGCTCGCAGGGACCGGATGGCCATATTCTGGAGAGACTTTGCGGTTTCGCCAATGTTCAATGCCTCAGCCATGGAGCTACCTCCCCAGGACAAGAAGGTCATATGTACCACGTAGACCCGGTGGTCGTAGTAGTAAATCTTGTTCATCGACCGGAGGTCAATAGCGCCCAGGAAGGCAGGCACCAGGAGCCCTTGGAAACGTTCCAGACGCTTGTACACCGCAGCCTCATGCTCGAGATCCTTGATGAAAGCCCGCACCGTGCCTTTGCCGACAATGGTGTAGCCATACGCAAGCAGGGTTACCTTGAACAGCACACCCCGCGCGCCCCCCAACCCCAACGGCTCGATCCCGTCATCTAATGACTGTTCCAGCTGCTTCCAAAGAAGTTCGAGCCACTCAGCGTGGCTAACTGGGTGGCGTGCGCGAGAATGAGCGTGAACGTGAGCACAGCTCTTGCGGTGAAGGGCAACATTCGGACACTTTGAATCGAGAAAGCTCCCCTTTATCAGTCCAAGGAGGCACTTCTGCGTGCAGTACTGTTGGCCTCGGCCTTGTCCGCTGCCACCCCCTCCGCGTGGCCGTGACTCCAGCATCAACCGCTGACTCCGTCGAGGGCCTTGAGCTGCGCTTCGTCCGGCTGGTGTAGGGGTATCCGGTGGCCTGGGCGCCGACTCGTCATCCGATGGGTCTTCCCTATCGTCCTTCCTCAACAGTGTCTTATCAATCTCTCCCTCAGCAACTCTGTGCTTTCTTTTGCGGAGGATGTATGGTGACCGATCGACGTCTTTGTAGGTAGTAGGCTGATAACCAGGTGAGTCCTCCTGTGATGCCGATCGTTCATCTTGTGGAATGGAGCGCAATGTTGTTTCAAAGTCCTCGGCCCACGTCTTCAGCTTGTCGGTTGCTCTTCGGCGGTCTTCCTGTCTATGCTCCTGTCGTTCTCCACGAGGACCGAGTGCCATGAGGGTAAAGGCAAGATATTGACCGACGGCCGTGCAGATGTGAAAGTTTGTCGGATGAGCTGATACCTCAGGGCCGGGCTCTGCTAGATGATAGTAGAGCGTCTCGGGTTCGTCCCAGTCGATTCTGAGAAATACGATGGCTTCGCCAGTAGTCAAAAGACCATACTCGAGGCCGCTTTCGATCATGTAATGGTATGTCTGCGTGACAGCCGACGCCGCCAGCCTGTCTGCCCAATATCGAAAACGGCCGTCCGGATCCACTGAAGTGGGAATCGTCTTTCGGTTCACAACGTCTTTGTAGATGTCCATGGGACGGAGACCGAGGCGTAGATGCGGAGCTGTCAACTTATGAGGCGGCTTATACTCGCAAACGTAGACCATGGTGCGCCGTGAGGAGAGGGTATCGTCGGATCGATAGATGCAGATCTGGTCTGGTCGCAGCTGGTTGAGATCTAGTCGGTGGTCTGGCGTCCGTGGGGTCGATGGCGTCTCCCTGTCAACGACTTCCTCAGAGACGTCACTTAGGGCATGAGGATGGTTCTCAAAAATGATACCATCTCCGATCTCAAAGGCCCCGCGGACCTCTTCCACCCCTTTGAGCTGCTGTATGATGGCTCTGACCGGATCCTCCACGCTGTTGTGCAGGAAACTTTCGAGCATCTTCTCGTCTGCTATCGGCCGCTGAGAGATCCTGTTCCCTAAGCCGACCAGGAAAGTTCGGTTCTCGAAAAGACGGCTCTCGGCCGGAAACGTGTCGTAGAGTGTACCGAAGATAAGCCTTTGTTGATCAAGGAAATCGGGCCAGGGCCGCAGATTATTAGGACACCACTTGTCACGCGGATTAGTGATGGAGCCCTTCGAGGTCAGTCTTGGATCTGTTTCAATAACGAATCTGGAGTAGACGGAGGCATGGCAGGCAGCGATGTATTCGCCAAGTGTCGTGTGTCGGGTCTGTTCCTCTGACGCTTCGGCGCGTTGCCGCTCTTCCTGTCGATCTCTTTCTGCTCTTTCAGCGCGCTGCTGTTCCCTCTCGGCGCGCTGCTGTTCCCTCTCGGCGCGCTGTCGCTCTTCCTCTCGATCTCTCTCTGCCTTTTCAGCCCGCTGCACTGCCTCTTGAAGGAGCTTTTCCAGCTCCCCCACGCTCCTCTGCGCCATAAGATTTTGCTGTGGTTATCTGATTTTGCAATGAAGGCAGACTAAGGGATCAGCCCAGCAGAGGGAACATTGCGTAACAACAGCACAACACACAACCACAAGGGAATGAATATACACACAATATTGACAAAGATCAGCACTTGTTATTCGCCGTATTTGTCTGAACTCAACAATAGTGCCAACGAAAGGGAACGTCATTGCTCGGGGCAACCCATTCTGTTGGCTGAGGTGACACGAAAGAAAAGGTAGACCCTGGATGCAATGCTGGCGAGCGACGCGTCCATCTCTGACTCCAGCACGTGTGCCAACACGAAAGCGCGCTATCCAATCACAGCGCATAGATGAGTGGGGGTCGTAGACTCAATGGAGGGGTATCTCGTAAATGACTAACCCAATCCGTTCTGGCCCCAATTACAATTACTTGTAGTAGAGAAATGTTTCTATGCAATTGGGACAAATTCAATTTCGATCGTGCTTGAGATCACGGCAGGGGACTGACCAGGTCCATGTTGGAGATGCTGTCTTTAGGTAAGTAAACGGTTTCTTTTCTTCCTGAAGCCAGCTCACTTGAATCAGTCTTCTAATTGCACAAGAGGGAGGCTCCAACTGGCAGAAATTACCGGCACAATGCACAATGGCGACCAGGTCGCTCACACAATTGCGAGTCTTGTGATTCCAGAGGCTCCACCGGCCATCAAGGCACAGGCCGGCCCTTAGCACTCATGAGCCCAAAGTCCCCGACAAGAGACCCTCCTAAAACCGACCGACTTCAACGTCGCCGAGAGCTAGATACCGAGCCTACCCACCAAGGCATCCACGACGAAAGTGAAGGAGGTATAGGCACCGGGCCCACGTTCCCCAATGACAATTGTGCCTACATCCGCATCGACGAAGACCATGCGAGACATTTGCCCGACATGGGCGCCAGAATTTCCGAGCGCGTAGAAGATAACCAGCTCGCCCCCAATTTCTCAGGCGCGCCTCGCGTGTCGTCTCCCGAACGGGCGTAGCATCGCAGCGTCGCAGATTGTCGCAGGTCGCCCAACTGCAATTGCTGGCTTTTTGAAGACCACACCTTCCGGCTCGCCATGGCTACGCAGGCGCTGTCTCAAACGTGTCTCGCTGCAGACCAACCGACCGGTCCAATCCGATGTTTCCGGGGCACAAATGCTTAGAAACCAGGCAATACTCGTAGATACCGACCACCAAACGGCACAGGAAGCTTCGGTAGTGTCTGATGCGTCGCTCACACTCGCGCCGATCGGAGGGACCTCCCATCCATCTCTCGACCGACCGCATCTGCAATCAGCGTTGTCCTCGGTCACAAATTTGACTCGTACCAAGGGCTACAACTTTCTCCAACGACTTCAGGGCCCAGCCTCTCAATCGTTCGCCCCGAATCCCTGTCTAATGGGTAGAGAGCCAACGAAAATTTACTTTGGTGGGACACGGGTGTCAATCGCTCAGTCTCAACTGCATCACCCTACCAACAATCACCGACCTGCACCCCTGCTCACACACTCAATTACACATTCGGCGACCAACAACACGGCGCGCGTTTCACCCGACGAAAGTAACAGCAAGGGAGCTGTCCGCGCCAAGGCAGCATTGAACTGAGGATGGCGTGACTCCGCTGGCCAGTCAGCCCTGGAAGAGGGTGTTGTTGGGGGCTTGTCAATAGAATGGGAAAGTTCATTTACCCCGCATAAGCGCTCAGAGTTTGCCGTTGCGTGAGGCGCTGCATTCAGCTTGTGCGATTTGCCTCGGCCCTTCCAACGAGATGCCGTTGTGTGGTCTCCTTGGGCAGATCTCAGCTTGGCAGGGTGAAAAACCACTGGCTGTGAGGAAGCCAAGAGGACCGGAATCATTGCCGTTCGCTACGCCCACCTCCCTATGCCCAACTGACCTCCTGTCTGGGTGGAACTTCTGAACAGCACAAATTGGGGCGCATAGGTATGTATAGGCTGTGCCGAAGGAGCCTGCAGCACGCTTGTTACATCACCGTTGCAATGGTTGTTCTTTTGTTACCGACGCATTGTTGCCTTACTTGCTTGGATCGTGCCGACGCTCTGCATACTGCTTATATCTCGCTGCCCGCCCCGCGACACCAATTGTGCCCCCTCTGCACTCTGATTCAGACAAGAAGCAACACCGACAAAATGTCCACCGTCTCCCCATACCCATATCGCCCTGTGCACCAGCGTATCCTGAATACGCACATCGATCCGCAGCCATCTTCGCTCCTATTCAAGAAATTACCCGCAGAGGTCCGGTTCAACATATTCTGCTACGCCTTGAGCGACTATCCAAACCCGGATCCCAAAAAAGCCTACGAGTCGTGGTCCTGCTACACACGCCCCTCATATTTCGCTCCCCGAAAGGCCGAAACGGCCTTGGTCCTGACATGCAAAGCCATCTACAGCGAGTGCTGGTTCCTCCCCTTCCGCCTCTACGAGCAGGTCCATTATGCCGTGGTGAATAGAAATCGTGCCCCGCCAGGATACGAATTCTCCCGACAATTGACCAGGCTAGAACTCAGCCTCCAGAGCATGAGGGAGCGGGAGCAGCAGCCGGTTCTAATCTCCAACCTTCGTGTGTTTGCACAGATGTGTATGCTCGAACAAGGCGCGCTGGCAAAGGTGCTGGCCGTTCCAGAGCTTAACCCATCCATTGTGACATTGACCATTCGACACACCGACTGGTGGAACTGGGAGCATGATCAGCCGCTCTACTTCAATGGGGGCTGGCTTGAGGGGGTCTCCCAGGTCATGCCGCCCAGTGTCCGCGAGCTGAACATCGAGCTGGAATCGGTGGATCGAAAGAAATACCAGGTTGATGAGATCGCGAGGCAAATGATGGAGAAGTGGTTCTTCCGTAGGACGGATGGTGTGGCTCTCTACCCCTTCCAGCAACAGGAAAGTCATTGGAGAGGCACGAGCCGGTGGGAACGCCTACGATGGGTGTGCGACGAGATACTCGAGGGCGTCATCGACTTCTACGTTGCCACTCTGACCTTTCTCCCTGAGACTCGGCTGCAGTGGCACCAGACCAGTCCGGTTGCTCGAGAAAACGCAAACAGCACTCCTGAGGACCGGGGCTCGCTCATGCTCAGCAAGTTGGGCTGGAAAACAATAAGCACCGAGCGCCCGCCATTCATGACTGAAAAAGAGCAGATGAGGTACTACCGACAGCTATGGAGAAACCGCCCGGATATCCAACGTTCAAGGGGGGGCATCAGAGGACCCCCGCGCTTCTACCAGCAAATCAACAGAAACCCTTCCTAGGATCACTCTCTCTGATGCGAAGAGGCGGTTGATCCGGTAACTGAGGAGCCTTTTTGAGGCCATCAACTTAATTGGTAAGGTTAACGAGTCTGGTGTTCTGGAATTGGCGACCGTAATGCGATGTTCAACGTCACGTCTTGGGTAGGGAGGAAAGCTTAACCTGTTTTTGTATTCGACGACTTTTCCGTAGCCTCTGTCGGCAAGTAGAATAAACATCCTTTGTTAATCGTGCCCGGAGTTGTATCCCATACGACCTAGGCAGGTTAGCTGAGATAGTAAATGCTCCTTACCTAAGAATGATCTCTCTCTGAAGGCTCGGATCTTTCTTTAAGTCAGCCCAAGATGAAACTGAAGGCCATGTTACAATCGTGAAGGAGCTGGAACCAAACACGAAGCCGTCATGATTGAGAGAAGGAAGTTGAAAGAGAATTGAGTGGTAATATTATATCAGCTAGTGCCCGTTTACAACGACGAAGCCCCCTCTAACTAAAGGAGAAAACTGGCGCTCTCTTTGCAGAGATAGGTGGTGAAGGGAAGCTTGAGACTTAAATAAAATAGGATATTTCAGTGGGCAGATATTCATTGTGTTGAGATGTCAGGTCTTGCATCTTCTATTGTTGTTTACTTTTATACCCGAACTCTCTTCCGTATTTCAGCGGGAAGGAATCCAGAAAGAGGCTCCTCGCCCCGACTCTCCCGCCAACGGTTAGTCGACTCCATCAGACATTCACAACCTTCCATGGCCCACCGCCACTTGCGTACAAACCCAGGAGTCACTTCCCAATTCGCGGCGTTATAAGGCTCTCCCCATACAATAAGGCCCTTGCGTGTCGTAGTGATCTCATCGTCTCCTTGCAGGGGACCAGATCCGAGATAATCACAGGAATACTTTACGGATTCTGGCATGTAGTGCCTGGTAATGTCCAGAAGGTCGCCAACGAGGTCCCGGGCGAATTCGCGGGGGTCAAAGCTCCCCTCCCGCTTGATCAAGTTGTCGCGCATTTCGGGAAACGGGAGCGTGTCTACCCAAGTCGGGTGCTCGGCTGTCATCTGCAATTCTGTTGGTAGGAGGGATGGCGGGAGGGCCTCGCGCGTCCTCGGCAGGATGACAGCTCGGGTTGGGTGGTCGTCCTTTTGAAATGTGACCTGGAGCTGGCTGTCGGCAAAGTACGTGACTAAACTCATAATGGCGATTTTGTTGTCGAAGATACCGCGCAGCACATTATACTGTATCAAGCTTAATAGGAGGTCCCGTCTGGGAGAAGGCGTTGACGAGAGGGACTCGTAGGCGGAGCGTAGAGCGTGGTCGCAAGTCTCTTCGCCGTCCCGTGTGTTGGCTGAGACCTCTAGCTGAATCATGTGTGCGAGTTGGGTCAGGATTCTTTGGTTCTCAGAAGCGACAGGCCAGAGAGGTGGCGGGCCGGTGCTGCGGGCACTGAGACGCCATCGCGTAATGTCAAACGGGCCCTGGTTGACCGTTTTGCTACCCGAATCCTGTTCTCTTAGACGTAGTCCTACATTCATCAGCTTCGGAGACCCTACGAAGGTATGTGGGAACCGTACTCCGTGCTCTTTGGTTGGCTCTATTCTGCAGTCTGCGAAGCTGCTTCTTATCCTCAACCTTGTCGGAGGGCGCCATAGAGTAAAGCTTGCGTCGCGCGCGTTCAAGCTCGGCCCGGCCGGGAAATTACTAATCGTCCGATGCTGGGAATTGGAACCGCCCCAGGGGCCTCTAGGAGAAATGGTTTGATTTGATAGAGGCCGAAGCAGATTGCAGAACTGGGAGGGACCAACTGTGGGAGGGAAGAGTGGCTTCGGTCTGCTCGTCGGTGATAGGGGAGCTGATCAATCAGATCAACTCAATCAGGTTAGGCACCTCCCAAGGAAGAAGCCTAGCCGGATCGGGCAAGAAACTGTCATCAACCACTGACGGTGCCGGGATTAGGCGCGATGATCCCCCAAGTCCAGCCCCCTAGTCGACTCCTCCATCAACCCCAGTGGATCCAATCGCTGTTCACCATTCTGGATATGGCAATTCCCTGTCATCACACTTCAAGAGCATCCAGACCTTCAATCTCTCTGGCCCCGTGGCCAGAATATAAGTACACGGCCATGACTACAATACTTCCATCGCTGCTGGACCACTCTGCAGCCCTCCGGTTTCCCCCTCTTCACCCTGTGCTGAAACCAAGTCACGTTCGCCATGGCCTCTCTACCCATCGCCAAATCTTCCAATGCGAAATTAGCCGCTGCACTCCCGAAGGAGATGGTGGCAGTTTTTGTTGGTGCCACGAGTGGAATAGGCGAGCTCGCTCTCAAAGCCTTCGCAGAGCATGCAAAGACACCTCGGATCTACTTCGTTGGTCGATCTCAAGAGGACGCAACCCGCATTATTTCCGAGTGCCAGAAGCTGAACGCGGATGGCCAGTATACCTTTATCCGGGCCGACGTGAGCCTGCTCAATAAGGTCGACGAAGTGTGCCAGCAGATTTTGTCCAAGGAAACCTACATCAACCTTCTTTTCCAGACACAAGGCTCCATTCGCAACGATAGTATGTGACCACTCACCCACTCCCAGCACCCAAGCTAACATCAACTGCAGAAACTTCCGAGGGCCTCCCCATTTCCTACGTTCTCCCCGTTACATCCCGCATCCTCTTCGCCCTTAACCTCCTTCCGGCTATCCAGAGGGCAACCTCCCTCAAGCGAGTTGTCTCCGTCTTTGCAGCCGGCTTTGAAGGGCCCTTCTCCGAGAGCGAATGGACCGAGTATGCGGCGACCCACAACCTAATGAAGGCTCGCGGCCACGTTTCTTCCATGATCACCATGGCCCATAACGCCATGGCGAGACAGGCGCCAGACGTCTCCTTCGTACACAATTTTCCCGGCTCCGTAAAGACCAAGTTCGGAAGAGACGCAACGGGGGTACTGGGTGGTGTCCTCAAGGCCGTGAACGTGTTGTTCCACGTCGTGCCTGACCGCCTGTTTTTCCAAGCTCCCTCAGACTGTGGAGAGCATCAGCTGTACATTGCGACGAGCGCCAGATTCCCACCTGCCAGGGGCGATGCCGCTGGAGTGGCTGTGTCGGACGGTGCGTCTGTGGCCAGAGGCAGCGACGGTCTGTCTGGGAGTGGCAGCTACAATATCAATTACCACGGCGAGAATGCTTCCGCTGACGTCGATGCTCTCCTTGCAAAGGCCAAGGCAGACGGCGCCGAGGACAGATTGTGGACGCACATTTTAGAGGAGATCAAACGCGTCACTGGCAAAGCTCGGGGTTGACTAAGCTGGACATTTTTTCCGTTTCTTTTTTCTTCCTTTTTTTTTCAAGGCTGGAAGCTTGTTGTTGACTTATAAATTCCCTGAGTGAAGCACCAACAGTCAAACTAGTACAAGATTAGGACTTTGTTGATTTAGAGGGAACTTGTCATGAGTGTAGGGTTGGCAGATCATTCAAGTGAGCCCTGCGCTCACCGCGCATTCATAAACAGTCACCAGTTGCTTCCAGGATTCCCTGGTCTGGATTCAATGGTCTACATTAAGCTCTTCTTCAGATCCTGCTCGTCCCAAAGTGCAAGCTGCGCCTCCCTCAATCTGGCTTCCTCGGCGTTGATCTGATTGTCCAACTGCATAAGATGTTTGTCAAATTTTAGGATCTCCTCCCAGACATCCATATATTTCCTGACAGATGCAGCCTTATATTCTCGTCCTGCCTCGGAGTTGCGCTCAGCCTCCGTGTACTGGCCTCGCCAGACCCTGGTGAAAGCCGCTTCGCTGGCGTCCATCTGTCGATATTTCTGGTCTCTCCTCTCGCGAGTGCCTTTCTGTACTGAGCGTAGAGTCTCGAGCTGGTCTCTGATCTTCTTTAACCGCAAGAATAGTTCGTTTATTCTGTCCATGATGGTCTTGAGGAGACGATTCCTATTGGGTTGTATCAGTTGAAAAGTGTATGATCGTCCGTATTTGACTCGTATGGTTAGGATTTGGGCTGTTCCTTGACGTTACTCGGCGGTCGCGGTGGTTTTTGTTCCTAGAAGTTGAACAGAAGAAGCACGGAGGATTCCTCCTATATGTAAATATAGCGATTGATTCACGATATTCGTGTCACGGACATCTATCGGAAAGATTACCATAGCTGGTTCATCCCGTGTGGAGGGAAACTCCGTCTCAGAGTAGGCGTACATGTGAATTGCGTAAACGTTGAGCGACTCCTGTTATACATTAAAAAAATCTGAAGGGAAGCTATGTACTTGAACTATTTCCCTGTGACTGGTCTCTTTCAGATTATTCAAAGCAGCATGTTAAAAGCAGCAGACTTAACAAGCAATCTGCCCATGTCCGAGGGGCGGTGACTGCCCTGCGAGTATGTGTTTTCGTATCACAAGGCCAAGCGGTTCCGTCACAGGCTCAGGGGTTGGCACAACAAGAGACCGAAGACTTCACGTTGTAGAGTTCGGGTGTAATCCGCTGCCACGTCCCACATGCCACGTGGTAGAACGCTTGTATGCCCGGGGACACTATGCGATGCCGAGATGATCAATCTTTGTTAAGTTTCTGACTGTTCCTTTCTTCTAAGCCTAGCTGTTCCATACAACACAAGGAGATACTTGCAACAGTGAGTCACCGGATGACGAGTTGGCGGTCTGCGAGAGCGACCCAATTAGTGGCACACCTTGAGTATGTGATCATTCTACAGGCTTCACAGGTAATTCACAGGAGTGCACGTTCTATTTGATTGCTTTTGTCGACGCTGGCATGGAATGATTAATACGAACAAATTCTTTTTTCTTTCACCTCACAGAGGTGACCGGAGGGCATGACATTTGACCTGTTCCTAAAGAGATGTATACTTGTACTCAGAACCAACCCTTTGTAGCTGAGACTCAAAAGAGGCGGAGATCCGAGGAAGATTGATAAGCGCAAATCGTTGATCCCGCCGCTCTTTTAAGGGTTGGCACGGTTGCAATAAGGAACAAGCTAGTCCGGGCCTCAATAGTAGTATTGTTTTGGCTAGAAGTTGGAAGGCGTGTTAATAGCACAAAGAGCCTCTTGGCAACGGTCCTACGTTTTAAGTTGCTGTACGGATCCCACAAATACCGGGAGGGCTGATGTTCTAGACTTGAGAGGACAAATTAAATAAATAAAGGCTGTGCCCTCTGAGGAATTCATGCAATTCCATTGGGTCATTGATCGGTCCCGAGCGAAGCACGGGACATCCGGCCCATGATTCCTGTAGGGCTCCTCTCACCCTAATTATAGCCATGGATTCTCCTATTATGATTGACACTTGCCGGCCGGTAACACCCTTCTTGATTGAATGGCTCATTCTGGGCCTTGGTGGGGCGATAAATAAGGTATGGGAAATCTGGGTTACCCATGCAAGTGGGCGTCAGAATAACTCCAAAGATGTCTTCTCCCAACTTTCCAATATAGGCCACGTTATTGTTAGATAATAGTCAGTAAGAATAACAATGATGAGTTTTTGGCTTATTATTAGGCAGTATTATCTACTTGCTATCACAAAAGAAGATATAATTCTATCGAGGTGACTTTGCAGTCCCTGTTTTTTTGACAGCAACTTGCCATGACCCGAGTGCGATCATTGCCACGCATTAAAGGGCATTCTATCAACCCCTGTTCCTACTCTTGCTGGTCCTTCGCCTTGGCGAGCGTGATGCATGGCATATGATTCGCCCATCTACGGTTCCAACCAGCTGCGTCCCTGTCTTGCCCAGTCCTCTTCTAATTTTCATTGGTCTCTTTGCTGTTGGTCCGAGAAAGCGACGGATGGAATGGGTTTGATAGGATTGGATGGGAGATAAGAACGCTTTGGTCGCAGTGAGCCAATCTAGCCTACGAGATCTGCCTGTCGTGATCATGCTAGGCGCGAGGAGTAGTATATATCTAGGAACGTCTTCGCCACTCTGTGATCGTTTACACAAGCATCAACCCAACTTCTTCCCTTTCCTTCTTCTTTTCCTTGGTCTTTCCTTATTATTATTCAGCCTTTCTCTCTTCTTATTGGTTTTGTCTACTTTTCAATCTTCTTCTTCCTCCTTTGCGTTATTTCTTCATATAGTTCTATCTATCTTTATTCTCTTTTTAGGTTCCATTTCTTTATTACCTATAATCAAGATGCGTTTCCTGAAACTTACCTCGGTCATCGGTTTTCTGATACAGGCTCAGCAAACGCTCTGCTTCACCAACCCAGTTCGGGAGAATGCTGCAGATCCGGATATTTTCTACGCCCATGGCCACTATCAGGTGCATGTCCGCATTTTAACTTCCAAGTAAGCAATCTAGGAGTTGGGTCATACGCTGACAGTAATTATCCAGGACTTACACCTCTGGCGATCGTATCGAGATCACCCGCGCTTCTGTCATTGAAGAGCTCCGCAGGGGGGAGTGATTTGCCTGGCCACCACTCTTTTCACCTCTTTCAAAGGCAAACAAGCACCAACCGTCGCGATGCAGAGCCAACATTAATTCAGGAATTTTACTATCCAACCACCACACTTCACTATCTGGCCACCCAAATGTGGCTGAACGTGGCTTGGCAGCTGATATCGCAACTTGCTATGTTAAAGTACAGGCAGCGATTATTATGAAGTTGACCTAGCTATCTCCTATTAAGACGAGAGATAGCCACGGGCATGACCTGCGTGTCTTCCGTCAAGACGAGCGATTGCTGTGTAGCCGGCCTGGCTGTCTATCGCTGCGACGAGCCGTAGCTGTAGGCCTGACCTAGCTGTTTTCCATCAAGACAAGCGATCCCTGCGGACCCAACTTATCTGTCTGCTGCTATAACTAGCAATCGCTATATAGCTGACTCTATATTTACTTAGGCAGTCACTCTAGGTCCTGAATTTAGCGGAAGCTGCCTGTAATTCAATAAAACAAGTTGCGATATCGGCTGCCAAGTCCCGTTCAGCCACATTTGGGTGGCCAAATAGCGAAGTGTGGTGGTTGGATAGTAAAATCCTATTTCAGCCGTCATTTACAACAGCTAGGCTGAGCTTCCTGCAGTTAGCTGTCGATGCACAAACCCGACCTCCAGACACAATGGATGCATTGAGCGAGTACGCCATGACAACAACGTTATGAGAGCAAGTGTACCAAAATCGGAGTGAAAAGATTCTATTAATTTCAAACCCACCTCAGGTAGGCCTTCTTATATCTCACACTAAACTACTATCCGGCTGAAGGGCAGTGTACCCCCTTACAATCAGACAAAGACAGCTTTATATGAGCCCTCTCTTCAGCTGGTCACCTTTCAAAACCCTTCCCATCAACCCTCGCGTCTTCTTAAAACTTGGAAGCGGGCTTGATTGGTCTAGGCTCCTTGGTCACTGGTCGGCCGGTGATCGACTTGCTACCACCTCCGCTTGGCTTAGGAGGCGGCACCACAACGGCATTTTTGCGCTTAGGCGGCTGTGGTCGTGGCTGCGAAGCAGGAGGACCTCTGCGAAACTTGGACACAGGCTTAATCGGCCTGGGTTCCTTGGTCACTGGCCGGCCGGTGATGGAACCTCCGCCTCCGCTTGGCCTGGGGGGAGGCACTACGACAGCATTCTTCCTCTTAGGCGGCTGTGGTCGTGGTTGGGGAGCAGGAGGACCCCTGCGAAACTTGGATGCAGGCTTGATCGGCTTGGGTTCTTGCGTTATCGGCAGACCGGTGATCGATTGGCCCTGGCTACCGCCTCCGCTTGGCTTCGGTGGTACCAAGATGGCGTTCTTGCGCTTCGGCTGTGGGACGGGAGGGGCCCGAGTCATCAACTCTTCAAGCTGATACTCTAGATCACGATCGTCGAGGTCGACTTCTTCCAGGAGGTCCCGAATGGCCAGCTGAAGTGCAAGGTCGCTGTCGACTTCAGACCGGAGCGCAAGATTGTTGGAAGCCAATGGAGCACCAAGAGCCGACTCGGCAAAGGCGACCAGGAAGACAGAAAGGATTGAGAATTGCTTGACGGAAACCATTTTGAAAGAATAGAGGGAAATAAGAAGATTAAAGTAATAGATATAAAGAAGCGAATAGAGACCAGCTCTAGTGTTTGCAAGTCAAGTATTGGATTTTTTTGGGTTTTTTGAAGAAGAAAGAGAAAAGCTTTCGAGCCGGCGAATGGCCTCCTTATATACTGTTGCCTCTAGCACCAACACGTTGAACCGACCAACACAATGAAAGGTAAGAACTCATTCCTTGGTATAACCTGTTGATCCATGATATCTAAATTTATATTATATATGGGGCCAGGAGTGGCATTCTCCGTAACCCCTACCTGCTTATGCCAGACACACTTCCTCCGGCTACGGCATTTGAAATTTTCAACTGCCTTCCTGGGATCTCAGGCCTGCCGCCTCCCAATAGATGAACACTCTAGAGCAGCCTGCGATCAATGCGCGAAGTGAACTACCGGCAGGCGTTGCGCTAATCGCATCCCTCAGGATCCAACATGATCCAGGGGTTTCAACTCCCGGTCCGGGGCAACCGTTAGTTCGCGAAATCCCTCAGTGTATCAACTACATAGGTAGCACGTAGTTGGTAGCCCCATCTCTTTGAAAGTTATCAAGAGAGAGTGTGTACTACCCTGCATGCACCGGAATAGCCGGTGTATTAGTACCATCGAAATATTGAGTTTAATGCTTTCGAGAGAGCAATGAAGTCTGTGCTACTCTGCGGAAGGGCTTGTAGTTGTCTGAAGCCATCCGCCACCTCTTAATTCACTTATAATGGTGGGATGGGAGGTCCGTGACCTCGCGGCTCCCCATGAACATCACCTTCACCACCAGACTACAGGCAACGAAGTGCTGTGTCATACTGGATTCCGGCAGTTCATGGGATACCTTGGCGCTTGAGAACTCCTTGTCGACCGTGATGATCACAATTAGGCCCGGTTGAGTAAGGAATTCGCGGCTTGTTTATGTTGTCTACTTCATTCTAAGGAACCTCAGGGCTACCCTGGAGGATGGGTTTTGCCTTCAAATCCTGGTATAACCTGTTTATTTAACCGCTATTATTGTCCTGCAGCATCGTTAGCATCGCTAGCATTAGTAGGACAGGTTCTTGTAATCTGACACGTAAATAAATTACACCTCAGCGCACTATACTGCCTGTCACCAATACGTCCTGTTGCTGTGAGACAGAGCTCGGCTACGCTTTGGGCAAAATTATTAAATACATCAGTGATGACGGTGTAGGTCAGTTTAGTATTGGACGGGTATGGCTATGTAGCACGAGATTCGGGTCAGTCTATTTCTTTTCTGCATTGTCCAATTTTTTCCCCAATACAAAAATAAGTTATATGATCAATTTGCCGCGTGACAGTATCGAAGCCAAGTTGGGCGTCATTGACCAGGGTGTCGGGATGTTTAGCCGGTCAGACGCAAAGTCTTGGCCATGACGAGCCACTTAGCAAAGCGGCATTGATGACAAGCCACCATCATCCGCATCTCGTCATCACCGTCATTCTCTTAGCCTAGATATTATAATACCGCTCAATGCCGACTTGGGAACGTGTTAAAAATACGAAGCCCACAATGAGGCAATGGCCAAGATGATGGCGTTATGGCTGTGTATGATGATGACAATATGCGTAGCCAGACAGACCACAACAAGAGGAAATACGAGCTGATCTGGGTCATCTCAATCGCCGACTACTTGAATAAGTTATTAGAACCAAAGGCGACAAACAAGACAAATCCCGCATCGCATTCTGATCTGTATTCTGTATGGGCAGCCATTGATCGTGGAAGGCTGGGCTTCTCACCGTCAACTCCAATATCGCCTTCATTATGCATACTGCGAAGCGGCTGTGATGGCACCACTATGGCTGTTGATCGACCAGCTGAAACGACATCTTATTGGTGAACCCCCTATGGTCCTGCAGCAGCATCTCGTATTCGAGAGGCTATGATGCGTCCCCATCTCCCGCTAGATCCAATGATCGGCACTTCACAGTAGCATTTGGGACACGAGGCCCCAGGGAGCGTCTCAGCTGGGTTATAGCGGCCCACATCACTAACAGTCACTGCTATAAAGAAGACGGTGAGCCTTCTCTGTTGACCGGTTTGACATCAATCGATCACCAGTTCACTCACTCATCAGTCAATCAATTATCATCGTCTCAGGACTTTCATCGAAAATGCGCTTCTCTCTTGCCGCTGCCGCTGCCGCTCTGGCTGCCACTGCTCAAGCCCGTATTTCCGGCATCAGCGTGCCCGAGACGATCAAGCCAGGAGACACTGTCGATCTCAAGATCATCAGCGAAAACTACATCCAGAGAGTCGACGATGTTGCTATTGCCTATGGCTATGCGACAACAAACGCCTACCCCGGCACTCTGACCAACCTCCTCGACTCCTTCTATCTCGGACCCGGTACGTCGAACATGGATGCCATCTGCTAGTCTTCCGAACCCTGTTGCTGACCCAATTATTTACAGATGAGTCCAATTTGCCCAGCGGACAGACCGTCGTCAAGACCGTCACGTTCCCTGCCGATATTGCCAAGGGCCCGGGCTTCGTCACGGCTGGTGCCTACAGCTTGTACGGTGCATCCAAGACCACAACCATTGTCAACTACAATGTCAGCATCACCTTTGGTGATGAGACCTCGACCACATACAAGAACAGCTTTTAGGGAATGAAAGTCTAGATGCAAAGAATGACGCCATGCAGGATGAAAAATGTTTGATTCAAATAGAGATAGCCTATACAACATCAGATATGTCATGAATTGATGCCATGATATCAACAGATTACTAAGAGCCTTGCTACTTGGAATAGGCTACTGTAGGGGGCTGGAAGAGGGTGTAGTAGGCCTCAAGTTGGTTGAAGCTGTCACTATCCAAGTAAAGAGACCATACTCTAGTTGTACTATGCAGAAATAGCACCAGAGCATAAGACTAATCGGCGATCATAGAATCCAGCTACATTCCGAAGATCGTTGGAACTGCAACCGGCACTACCAATCTCCAACCGTATAAATAATTACCATGCGCTGTGCCGCTTTCTCTCTCGTTCTATACCGCCCAACATTTCTCGCTAACTTCTCTACCCGCCCTCGAAACCAAGGCCAGCAAACCGCAAGAGACGAGGAGTATTACCAATGACAATGTATGTGTTGATGAAGTTGTTTTCGGAAGTAATAGCGACAGAAACCTGACAGAACCCTAATGGCTGATGGTATTAAGGCTGTACGAGAAGACGGATCAACTTTGGAAGTCCGTGTGAAGGAAGTCATTGTCAGTGGAGGAGCCTTCTCTAGAGTCAAGACCCCCAATCGCTCAGGCACCGGCGAACCGGCAGATCTTGAGCATCATGGTATTCCGACCCTTGTACACCTCACCAAAGTCGCAGAGAACTTCATGGATCAGCGAGCAGTTTGTCCAATAACAATTCCAAGTGCACCATAATTGCTTCTGTTGTCTAAGTTGTCCGTATTTGATATGAGGCTGGGGAGGTAGGTTCGACAAATGACTACCGGGCCTAGTATGGCGATTCTTTCGCCAAGACTTATCCACGATAGGATAAAGAGATGAAGGGCTTCCTCGCAACTTCCCCTTCGGTGTCTTTGCGTATGCTCATTTCGATGCTCGCGTACGTAGAATTGTGAAACTCGGCTCCTAATTAAGAAGGTCTCGTCCCCACGGGGCTGACCGCTGGCCAACCCATCTTCTAGTACTTTTGTACTGAGCTTTATAGGCGCTAAAGGAATAAGCTGCCTATCCCAAGGACGGAAAACACTCCATTGCCATCATCTTTGATTTATTCGGCGCACGTTCGTGAGGTACCGTAGGTTTACGCAAGAACGACCTGCGCAATTCCGGTAGTTGATTGTGGCTGTATTAATGATCCTCTCGATCTAGAGGTTTTGCCAGACTGTCGATTCGGAAACAAAAGTATGATGGTCGGCGTGGGTACTGAGGACAGCGTTAAAGGTTCGTGGCCGCCCGAGGCTTCGTATCATAAACTCGTTGCGCGCAAAGGCTAGAAGCCCTTTCGTGAAGAAGCATGCTACCGGTTGTAAGTCAAAAGTCCGACATCGGTAGAGGTGTTGTCTTACTTCTCATAGGCCATCATGGGCAAAGGCTCAAACGGCATTGATACAAAACAGCGCTGAGTATCTCACCTTCAACGAATGGACGGAAGATAGGCTGCTTTCGCGGTAAGAAGTATAGTCCCGAGGCAATACAAGCGAACAGTGTTGTCAGAGACCTCTCTGGTCGGTCGTATTGGGAAAACGGCTTGATAGATAGCATTCTCTGTCGGAAGCGATAGGGTAGGTTGTCCAACCAGCCAAAGGAGGGAGGGCGAGGGGGTTTGCCTGATATTTTCGGCCGACAATGTCATCAACCGTCTATTACTGAGCCAAGCTACGTACATAATGATTAACCTGAAACGTACCGCTAACCTCTTCTTTGCTCCGTTCTTTGGCATTTCCAATTCTATATCATCTCTCAACCATTAAAAGTCAACTGTGGAACCATTCATTCTCTGTCAGATCCCCACGCCGCTGGAAGGACGCATAACTTTTTGTTTCTTTGCCATTAACATTATGACACTATCTTAAAGCTAGCGGATAGGAACAAAGAAAAATCCCATTTCGGAGACGAGGAATTTATCGAGCTCTATTCAACACAACCCTCTCGACATATCGCGAACCCCGTCGCCGCTTAATCAGATCGAACAATAGCCTGCTCCTCGAGGACGCATAGACAGATTAGAACCTCATGCCTGGTACCCATACCCGGATTATTGACCGTTATTAGCAAGTATTGGACCTCAATGGCACGCAGCTTTTACTAGGTATGCATCACCTAAAGCGACTAGGCCCCCCTTCTCTATAGACCCTCCGCCTGTTTTCAGAAGTTAGCTGGGCTGGTATACATCGAAAGCTCGCTGTCCTCCGTGCCAATCGTTAGATATAACGCCCTTTCACTGAGAACTGTCAGTTGACCAGTTCAGCAGGCTTAAGGTCACCTCGAATCACTCCGCCGTCTCAGATCATCCAAACGGACGTGACAGGCAATCTCCTTCATTCTGACGGACTTGGTATCGGCAATTTGATCCTCTCCAGGCGCGCGGCTCTGACAAATTGGTTTAGAGCGGTCAAGGCATAGAACCGGTTTTCGATTCGTACGGTTGCCTCGGCAAACCAAGAATCTAAGCGAGCTTTGCTCTACAAATACATGGCCGACGCCGAACCTGGAAAGTTTCGCAATAATCCTCCTATCCTCCGTCTCCGCGAACCTCCATCGTCTCGACAACACATATAAAACTGTTAAGATACATCACGACTTGAAAAAGTTCGTAATAGCTTCCAGCTCTCGCCCTTGGGACCGGTTTAGATATAATCCAGCCACCACAGCGACGCCTACCGCGGACAATGCCCACGTCCCTGCCCCCGAGGAACCTTTGCGTTGGTCTTCCAAGGTCTCCCCTCTCTTGAATCCCAGAGAGTTCTTTGCCTTGACGTAGCTCACCTTGCTGAGTTGATAAGGAGGGTAAGTGAAAGCCATCAGCCCATCTAGCCATGAAGGTGGTGTGGTAACAGTCCGCTTGTGAGTAAAACAGTCGATTCCTGTCACGCCGTGGTAGTAACCATATCCAGATCCGCCGACCCCTCCGAACGGTGCCCCGCGGACAGACGAATGCATCACGACGTTGTTGACCGTCACTCCTCCGCTCAGCGTTCGGTTCAAGAAGTCCTGGACCATAGAGTCGTCTTTGCTAAAGATGTACGAGGCGAGAGGGTTGGAGAGCGAGTTGATGCACTGAATGGCGTCCTCAAAGGTGGCCGTGATGATGGGAAGAATCGGCCCAAACATCTCCTCCGACATGAGCGAGTCCTCGAGAGTGACATTCCTGACGATGGTTGGATGGATGAATGTCGCCTTCTTGTCCAACTTTCCACCATAGACAATCTTGCCATTTGTTTTCTCGAGAAGGTCAGCGAGTCTGTCAAAGTTGCGAGCGTTGATAATCTTGCACATGGTGTTGTCTCCCTCCTTCACGAATTGATCATTCCAGTACGACAATCTCTCCACCAACTTGTCCACGATTTCAGGCTCGGCGATAACGTGATTGACAGCAACACATATCTGACCAGCGTTGACAAACTTGGAAAAGGCGATTCGGCGGGCAGCCAGATCAATATCAGCAGTTTTTGTGACAACTGCCGGACCCAGTCCTCCAAGTTCCAGGACCGTAGGTGTCAGGTGCTTGGCGGCAGCCTCAGCGACAAACTGGCCGACTTTACTGGATCCAGTGAAAAAGATCTGATTCCATCGCTTCTCGAGAATATATGTAGTCTCGGATACACCACCAGTCAAAATACGAATAGCCGTTGGGTCCAGATACTTTGGGATAAGCTCCTTGAGAAGGGCCTCGGAGTGGATAGCGAGCTCCGAAGGCTTGATCAACACGCAACAGCCTGGTCTCTGTGTTAGATTGGCTCACGCCGATTATTGAAGGCTGGGGAGTAGATTGGGCACATACCAGACGCAATGGCAGGCACTACTGGCAGTAGGGCCATGAGAATTGGGAAGTTCCATGCGCCAATGATGAGAGACACTCCCAAAGGCTCCTTGCGATAATGCGATTTGCTGAGATATCCGAAAATGAAGCCAGCGTCAATCTTGACTTCAGCCGTCCATTTGTCCAAGTTCTTGAGGAAGTCGAGGATCTCCTCTTTCAAAACCAGGAGATCTGTCATGCAGCTTTCGAATGTGTGGCGATCCAGGTCTTTGCGCAACACTTCAAGAATTCGTTCTTCGTTGTCTTCAAGGAGCCACCAGAGCTGCTTCAGCTGCCATTTCCTCCACGCAAGATCCTTGGTTCTTCCAGTGGCAAAAGTGGCTGTCAGTGCCGAATGGGCGTCGTCGATTTCCTCCCGGGTGCTGTAAGGAGCGGCCATTTTGCTTAATGTAGTGACAATTGAGTTCTGCCAATCAGAGAGATGAGTATTGAAAGAGGAAAAATGGCAAGCTCACTCGCTGATGACTTCATTTGACCAAGTCATCGGTCGCCCCCTGTCGTCTTGGAAATTAGCTTCCCCACAAGTCGTCACTAGTGCTGATTCAGCTCACGGTTTCAGGGAAAGTTGGCCATTGTCTCCATCCTTCCAATCGAAATGTTAACAAACATAGTAATTTCTAGAGCTGGAGGGTGGGGTTTGTTGGCACGACGTCGAAACACCACCGCCATAGACAAGGATCACAAGGATCATAAACCGATCCTTTACCATTTACTTTAGCATTCTCATTCAGGACATCGATATCAGCACATGGCTACGCCATCGATCGAAACGCGTTGAAGTATCAGAGGCATCGAGCCATGATATTTCTACTTTGTTCACTTCTTACAGTTATAGTTCAGTTTCTCCATATCCTTGGCGTGTTTGTAGACCAGGGTTTTCGCTTCCTCATCGTCCAAATAGATGGTGAAAGAGTCATTGTGGTTTCTTCCATACGAATAGCCCGAGTATCCGTACTGCCAGTACACTGTCCAGAGTTAGCAACATTGGATCGATCACCAACATGACGCCAAACTTGCACAGGGCCGACTCACTATCGGAAATCTTTTCCTCGAGACCGATTTGCTGCCATCCCCCGATGGCCTCGATTCTCGACACGTTGCTCACCTTGCCAAGATTTTCCCATCTTCCCAAGTCTGTCATCCACCCGTACTGTTGCCAAGGTTAGCGATTTGCGACAGGATGGCAGGGAAAGTTAACAGCCACGAGGCTCACCTCTTCATGAAGAACGGGCTTGTTGGCCTTCCGAGCAGCTTCAGCATGATCCTTGATCCACTGATCTGTCCACTCGACTGTCTTGCTCCACCAGTCCGGATAAGAGTGGAACGTGCCGAAGTCAATGGTGTCCAGAGCGATGTCAGCTGAGAAGTCTCCTCCATTCTTACCATTATATGCCCAGTCCTCGGATTCGATATTGAAATCACCTTCGCCACCCCAAGTTACGAGATGGTTGGGATCGATTTCCTTGATGTATGCGCTCATCTCAGAGATCCAAGCGCCGAGGACATGAGGATCGCAGCCGTCTTCGCTCCTCGGGAGATTTCGCACGCCATCTGCGCCACATCTAGGCTCATTTCCAAGCTACACCGCCAGTCAGCCGCTTGAAAATAATCGATACAACCTCTAGGCTCGAATATGGGGAATTCCTGACCTCCCAGGCAAAGATTGTGGGCGAATCTTTGTATCGAGTCACAAACTCTTTGACATAACGCTTAAAAGCGTCCTTGATTCGAGGAACCTTGTAGAACTATAAGGAGTCAGAATTGAAAGCCCGAGACTGTGACTGGGACGAATACTGACATCGTCATGATACTGGCCGCCAAGATTGACGACATAGACATCAGAGCCTCCATAGTCGGCCCAATTGTTTGTCAGCGCAACTAAGAGCTTGATGTCGTTCTTCTCTGCAGCCGACACTACTCGGTCAAAGGGAGTGACGTCGATTGTGGATTTTCCATTGTCCCATCGTTGAAAGACGACCTCGGTCGCTCCAGCACCCTCGTCACCATATTTGGGAAGACCATCGGGATTGTAGGTGACATTCTTGTCGTTGAATCCCCAGGTGCGGAACACCTTGAGTTTTGCCTCACGGGCTGCCTTCAGGCCCTTTTCGATATCTTCGTCCGTCTGGAGGACAAGTTTTAGTCGCGCGGCCGCTCTATCATGCACAGCGGTTTAGACTTACACCAGAGAAGGGGAAATAATACGCATTGGATCCGGCAAAGTAAAAGTCTTTCCCATCCAACTTGAACTTCCCACCTTCAGTCGTAACAAAACCTGGAGGAACCTGATTTCGGGGATGAGGGACCGCGGTTGCTGCCTCTGACAGAAGTAGGCACCAAGGTACCGCTTGGACACAATTGAAGCGCATATCGATTGTAGGGCCAGGATTTCTCCTTTAGAGTATCACTGATTCAATATGAGGTGTGCTCAAGGCAGTGCTCTACTTATGATATCAATGGACTAGCCAAGGCCTTTCCCCTCTATGTTGTAATGGACACACATCTTCCAGAAAAGGCCTAAGATGGTGGAATTGCGGCTTCAGGGCCGGGGCCGCGGTGCGGTTAATTGTGCGGGAAAACATATCTCCACGAGTTACGGTTTCCTTCGCGGTTGTTTTCCCAATGAACACCGCGCCGGAATGATAAATTGCCGGGGACGTTCTCGACCTTCCGTTTTACCCTTTACCGAAACCCCTCACCGTCGCCTTGGTCCTGTTTAGTCGGACGATGTATGTCGCTGGCTTTGCCAGACCAGCGGAGACACGGGAGGATTACTTCAACGAGTCTCTTCATTTTATACCCTACCCGAAGGGGGCTCTCTGCTTGGCATTCATCGGATCCTGGGCCGATACACCGGTACTTGTCTTTTATCTTTATCTGGGCTATAATCCAAAAGCCTGTGGTCAATATCGGCCTAAAAGACTTGGAAAAGCTACTGTGGCCCGTCTCTTGACTGGCGTTCTCAGAATATGGGCCCGTCTGGCATGCGGGCAACTTTAGCTTGGCGAGCTATTTCGAACACTCACGTGTAAATGCATTTACTGCTTGTCATGGACTAAACAGGTCCTGTTTCTCGTATCATATTCTCTGCATTAACCCAACCAGCTTACTCTATTCGCAGAAACCCAAGCTCTAAGACAAATCAACCTTAGCAACAACGCCAAATAAGAAAAGAGAAGCACACCAAAAAATAAAAACAGCCATTCCATCGTATGCCTTGACGCCGAAATCCTTTTTAACACATATAATTTCCGCTCACAGATACTGCCATAAGAACATGCGGATACGCTCGACGGCTCTCGTTAACCGAACATCCTGCTGCTCTACACTAGGTAGACGAAAGCCACGTAGGGGAGACGAGCCCCAAAAGAAGGAGGTCCTCAACCGCTTGATTGTGGGATGAGGCACTTGGTCCTTGACGATCCACCACACCGAAGACTTTTGCGATATCTTTAGGTCGTGCCTCCACAGTATATCTCGTGTCTGTTGATTATTATTGCTGTCCTCATTTCTATCACGTTTGAATGATACCTGGGTGTCGAAGCGAGAAGGCAGGCCGAACGTATGGCCCATCATGTTCAATACATCATGCCAGTAATCCTCACTCCCGGGCAGCTTACAGTCGTACTTCTCGGTGCTGGGTCGGAACACACGCGTCGGCGCACATATCGGGAGGGCTGAATACGCCTGACCCCTGTTTGCAATAGGGTCGGGATGGATCCATCCTCTCGTCGATATGAGGGCGCCCGTGCCCTCATGTATGCTGTCTAGGACAACCTCGCACTGTCCATCTAGTAGCCCAGGACCTTTGGAACTCTCGCTGTTCAAAATGGTTCTAAGAACTTGGCGCTCTAGATCGATCCAATCAAGGGCGCCGGCGATCTTTCGGGCCTTATCGCGAGATTCTAACGAGTGGAATTCGAGGTCCAGGGTCGGGCGATCAACTTTTGACCTATCCCAGGTGTACGGGCAGCCCGGTCGTTTCTTGGCATCCTGGTTCTGACAAGATTCCGACATGTGCGTTTCAATGTCAGCAATGCCCTGGGATAGCTTGTGAAAATCCACAGCATCGTTCTTGAACAGATGGGCTAGCTCAAGAGACGACCCTAGTGGATGTCGCAGCCATCTCTTCCAGACTGGGACGGCCTTCTTCCTTGCAGATCCTCCGATCAGTAACTCATCCTTGGAGGTCCCGGCTCTTGACACAGGCTCTTCTTCTACTGTAACTTCCTCGAACACCTTTGTGACGTCTTTTCCGAGTTTGTCAAACGACAGCAGGTAGTTATTCATGACCTGTTGTTGATCCTCCCACAGCGTCGTGTGGTTTGATACAATCTCTGGCCGGATCCAGCTGAGGAGACTCCCTTTCAGGTCCGCGGAACCGGCGTCTTGAGGAGGCGTCGTGGTCAGCCGTGTCTGGATCTCCTCGATCACCCGGGCCGTGTCCTGCAGGGCCATCTTCTGTGCCGTCCCGATGGTTGGTGCCGCCCGAGACAAGGCCTCGGTGAGCTCCTTGGCGTCCTGGCACAGCTTCACCACTGCCCGCATCCCCCCGTCATCATTCGCACTCGAAAGGAAGAGACTCGTCATGTTATTTCGCCTGGCCTTTGATGATTTTTTGTCATTCCCGAAACTCTCCCCTCTCGGCTTGTACGTTCGCAGTTCTTCCCACTTATTGGGACCCTGGCACATATTGTCGATGTACGCGCTGCTGCGCCTCAGAAGCTTATCCGTGCCAGCTAAACCCGAAGGGAAGCCCATCAAGACGTTCGAGAGGTCTAGCACGGGTTGGTGTACTGGTAGTAACAGTACCTCGCCGTCCTCGAGGTTACGGAAGCGGTGTGCGTCCTCAACGACGAGCAAGAGCCCGAGACCAAGTACTAGCATGACGAAGAGCCAAACTAGGCCGCATAGACAACTCTTCACCCTTCGCGCACGGTGGATCGGCAACCCGTAGAGAAGTTCGTCCTCCCGCTCGGCCATGGCTGGCTGACTCACTACTCTGGGTGTGGACTCTAGAAAGGTTGGCCGTTGCGGACGTCTGAGCCTTGGCGGCGCTTCGTCGAACGGTCTTTCCTGGCGTTGCGGTCTCGGAAGTTCATCCACAGGTCGTTCCCAAATAAAGGTGGACGCCTCGGGTGTGTCTACTGTCAGCTGCACGCCGAATCTCGAGTCGGGTCTCCGGACGGGCGTGTCATCCTGAAGGGTTGCGCTGCTAGACTCATGGTGCGATGAGCTTCCTCGGGGAGGTGATGGAGGTGAAACCTCGACACTCCTTTGGGGAGACCAATGGTCCCCTGTCGGAGACTCGTCATTCCCAGCAGAACCGGCTGTGTTTGGACGTGTAGATATGTTGACGAAGGGCGGGCTCAGGCGAGGCATAGGATGGCTCAAGCGAGGCGTAGAAAGTGGTATTGGCCTCTCTTGCCGTGCGCTGTCATCCCTGGCTGGACGCTCATCCTGGGCTTGCTCCTGCTCTTCCTCTTGCGGTTGGGTCTCCTCCTTCTTCGTCCGGCTATTCTTAGGCTTGGACTTTGGAGCTGGTGCCTTCTTGGCGGCCGTTGGCTTCTTCTTTGCCGCTGGCGCTTTGCGCGGCTTGCTCGGCGTCGGCTCAACCGCTGGAACGGGAGCTGCGGCGGCGGCGGCCGGACCACGCGGGCGCAGTCTTCTGACTGACCAGGTGTTTTCCATGGTCGGTATCTTTATCACTTATTAATAATCGAGTTTTGTTTGCTTTAATGAAATGAATGGTATGTTAAACTTTAGTTAATGATAAAGAATAGAGTTGAGCAGAAAATGCGTATGAAGAAAACGGCTTCACGTCTTTTGGTTGGGGGGCAACGTCGGCGTTCTTATTTCGATCACGAGCTCGAGCAGGAAGGGAAACGGATCCCTTGGCTGGATGGGCTTTGTTCAACCCATGAGTTTGTGAGGGGGTACCGGGACAATCGTAGTTTGTCAAGAGACGACCCGTCTTTCACGATTCTCTGCTTGCATGGGCCAGCGGGGGCACAAAGCTTGTCTTTTTGCGGCAACAAGGAATACTACGTGTTCGCTAACATTAGATTGCTTTTCTTTGTTTGTTAGCCGTGAATCAAGGTGCAATGCAATCACATGAAGCATTGATTCAATGCTACCCCTTGCATGGAGGGAGGAAGGTTTGTGTGCCACTGTCTGGTGTTGTGCCGGTCTCAGGTCGTCCATGATGCGAGATTTGGGCTGCAGGCATTTGGGTATTCACGGTGGCGAGTGTCTCATCTCAAAACAAACATAAACTTCGTGTATTTCAATCTGTCAGAGTACTAAAAGCAAATAGAGCTAAAACACATCCTGCCAATTTGGTTCCTGTTCCTCAAAATCATCATTTACCAAACAATTTGTTCCTGCAAAAGTCATAAGTCATTATCGTACTGGTACCTCGGGCCATCCATGAGCCGACCAGTTCTCCCCTGCACAATCAAGATGCTTCGGCAGCGAGCAAAGCTTCCGATGGCTTGGTCCCCTTCTTCTCCTTCAGCACAAACATTTTCCCCTCCCAGCCGTACGCCCGATACAGGAGCCTTCCGTAGTGTCGCGCTTCCTCGAATGGTAACTTTGGATCCGGATGAGGCTCGTGAAATTGAACCCTCCTCACGTCGTCATCGATCCGGTGAAACTGCCATGCCGATCCCCCTCGCTTCTCAACTGAGAACAAACCGGTAGAGGTCATAGCGTGGAGCAAGTCTTTCCAAATAACCTCTCCAGGTGTTGATGTAACCTCGGGACTGTAGAACATTGTTCTGAAAACTTTCAGGGAGCGTGCATCGACGGGGATTGGGGGTAGATCAGCTACTGGGGGGGCTCCCGCTTGGATGTCGACGTCGTGAGAGGCCTGTTGCTCAGTTGGCTGCCCCTTTGTCTTGATCTTGGTCTTAGTCTTGGCCTTCCCTCTCGCATGTTTATACTGTCCTTGGTCTTGGTGGCCAAGAAAGATATTAGACAATGGTCTGTAGGTCATGTCGGTAGCATCGACATTGTTCACCTGCGAGGCTTTGGTTCGCATAGACTTTGGGTCAACCCATTCTGGGGTTCTCTGGATGGGACGGGGCTGCGAGAGCATTTTCCAAAACGCAAAGCGGTCAAGCTCTGAACATTCTTTCTGGATGAGCTTATCAATCTGGGCCCAGAAATATTCAAGAGTCTCCTCTGCCCGTCGCATCGCCTCGGTGGTTTCCTTGGTTCGCCGACCAGAGGATGGATACGCCAACTTCTTCTCCGATGGATCGCACAATTTCGCCGGGTGCATGATTTTCTTTTCGTCAAGGCTCCGCCCTACAGCCTGTAGAGGGCCTACATTCTTGGTGAATTCCGCCATGATCCCTTTTTGCTGTTCCAAATGCTTGTGCTCGAAGCCCCTTGCCCAAGGCAAGAAATGGTCAATCTGGCTACGACATTGACAGATGATCGACATATCACCAAGCAGCCCTGAAACTGTGGGAGAGATGAACTGCTTCGCTTCGGCGTTGGACTGAATCAGGCGATCAAGCTCGTCCATGATGGTGGGAAGGCCAACCAAGGAAAGCTCTTGATCCATGTCCTTGCTCCACATTGTCTGGAGAAGCCAGGTAACATCTCCCTCAACAATGCTCATGCGTGCATCGGGCTTCAAAATGACCTGGTCTTTGGAGGTAGCCCCATTGCGCGGCGGGAATCGAACAAAATATTTACGAGCATAGGGGGATGCTGGAAAAGCCGTCTGTAACTGGCCACACCATGCCTTGGATGCCTGCCCGAGATAGTGCCTGAATCTCAAGATGGCAGAGAGGAAGTCGTCAGGGAGATCTTCATCTGAAGAGAGCGTGCTTTCGTATTTCTTGTGAAGCGACCGTAGTGTTTGAGCCTGCATCCGAAGCCAAGTAAAGATTTCCAGTTGTTCGATGGCATTGGTGATGATAGATCCGACCAGACGAGAGAGGAACACATCTTGGCGAGCCCCTTTGAGGGTTGGGTGTGTTTCACCCATTGTATCCTTGAGGATTTCCTTGCGGTGTTCCTTGGCATCACGAATGTTCATAGCAAAGTAACCCGGATCGACCCGCATGGACCAGAAATGATCTTCTGCGGCGGACTCGGCAGCTCCAAGAATCGCCTCCATCTGGTCAAAATTGATTTCGGCGGGCAGGCGATATGGCCGCTCAGCAGCCATCGCAGTGAGTGACTCGAATCCGTCTATTTCTGCAGTCTTCTTAAGACGGGGCTCTGGCCGGATACTCGAGTCTCCACCAACGAGCGCTTCAGCAGAAATATCGTGAAGGATGAGCTTGCAAACCTTGACGAGGAACTCCATTAGCCTCTCTTGGGCTTCAAGGACCAAAAGTCCTTCTCCTGGTAAGAATTGGGTTCTGGTTCTCATCCACTCAAACGTGTCTTTATGTTCATGCCACGGAAGAAGTGTACCATACTTCTCTCGGTCTGGAATTTTGTGTAGAATCATGACATGTTCGTTGAGGAAGATGGGCATCATCTGTCCGGTGGCAAGCCCCAGATGCATGGCTTCGAAATCAGCGGCGGCGAACTCGGTTGGCTCGTGTCTACCACGAGCATTTAGCAGCAGGAGCAGCGGTCTTGGCTTGGTCAAGTCTTCCTGGTTGATGTGTGGCCACTTGTAGCCATCGACGTGAATCTTGACTTGTGCTGGCCTCGAGGGCTTTTTTTTATTGTAGAAAGCGATGAGGTCCGGTCGGTGAACTTCGACCATACCGTGCCAAGCCTTGTCGAGAATCGCAGCCCTCTGGGCCGTCTTCTTCTTGGCCCAGCGGCTTTGGATGATGCTCTCATGTCGTAGCAGGATGGCATTCAGAGTATCATAGTTGGCGAAGATGCTGGAGGATTTCTGCTTTGCTCCTTGGATGACTTCCTCAAGGGTTTTCGAAGATATATGCGTGTCAAGAAGCTTGGGAACGGTCGCTGGCTCACTGTAACACAAGGGCTCGACACCGAGACTTTCGGGTTCGAGCTCACCTGGGGCAGAGGGATCAGGGTTTTGGCCTGGCTTGGGCTCCATAGTGAACGGTGGAGGACAGATGGTGGCCAGTGTGCTCAGTCGATAGGCAGCAAGTGAACAGAGGACAGGATGAAAGAGAAGAGGTGAGAAGATGGGAGAAGCGGGGAGACACAAAGTGCAGCTTCATGCAGCCTCACTGCATCCTCACCCTCATGTTGTGGCTGACTAACCTGAGACATGTTACATGTGAGTACCAAGTACCCAAAGTCTCAGTCGCCGTGGTATGCATTGTTCTGTGTACGTGAGGCTTGATAATCTTTCTGTCGGGAGCAATAGTAGTCGTGTTAACGAGTTGAGAAAGACCATTCGATGGGGTTTTTCCTTCACCATTCGCCGATTCTAAGGCAAATTGCTGGAATATTTTATCGGCGTAGAAAAACAACCATCTCAATTCTTAGGCGAGTCCACACGTATTTTGTTGTGTAGTGTAAGTAGAGCCCTGCCGGCTCAACTTCGGCTGAGCCACCCCACAAACAAGCAAGGCGGAGTTTCATAACAATAGTACTACTAGACAGCATTATATACTTACTATTACACAAAAGGGAGTATTCAGTACTGACTAGCATAATAGTTCTGTCGAGGGGACTTTGCAGTCCTGTACGATAGGCCCTGTCATAGGACGGGACTTCACATACCTACCTCCACTTGCCTGGTGGATGAGCTCAGTGCCCCACATAAATTTCCCAAAGTTTGCTTGTCACAAATGTCCCAGTTAATTTCATCTCACACTTCGCTCTTACGTCTCATCTTCACAATGCCTATAGAACCGCTTCATCCTCATCAGTCTGCCCTGGAGAAAATCTTTGACTTTTCGGCTCGGCCACCACTGAACGCAGCTCAACGCCAAGCAGTCGAGGAGCGATTCACTGAGCTCATAGAGCGCTTTAACCAACCAGAGGGCGAAGATGGCGAATACAACCGTGTCAAACTTGTTCAACTGACGTACCAATACTCCCTAGGCAATGAGTCAAAGGGGAACTTTCTTCGTGCATTCTTCGAGTCAATCGGGACTCCAATAAACGAAGATTTCAGTACCGCCGAAGTCAATTTATCCGATGCCGCTCTCCGTACTTCTATATTTTCGTTTGCTGATTATTTGTTTGAGAACGTCTTTTTGCCACGTAGGTCATTGCTGCCCCTTTTGGCTTTCAATAAGTGCTGGAGCTCTCATTAAGCACTTTCTTACCAGCAACATAGTGAAAGCATCAACCAGGAAAACTCCCCAGCCAACTCCCGGGTCACAATCGGCTGTTCTCGCCCTGCAACAGGGAGCTGTTGCATTCCTAGGCACTCCGGAGCGAGTTTCGGCCCTTAGAGGAGCTTGTCTTATTCGAGATCGCCATCGATGTGTCATTACGCGGCGATTTGATGTTGAGCAACTCAAGAAGCAGCAAAAGGCCTCTCAAGGACACCATGAGCTTCAAGATGATGATGGAAACCCTTTAGGCGCGCATACTCGCTTCTCTAATCTTGAGGTCGCTCATATTCTCCCTCATTCACTCACAAGGTTAAATCCGAATAACGAGCTGGTAAGAACTATCTTTTTTGTTTACTTACTTCTCGTATCAATGAACTTTCATTCCATGAATTTTCACATCACAGACACGATGTCATTATCATATGTTGACTACTAACCTTTTCTTTTTTGCTAGGATCCCTCCAAGGTTGCAGCTTTAGCCATTCTGAATATGTTTGACGTTGGTGCTGCCTTCTTAATTGAGGGGATCAATATCGACCGTCCCGGAAATGCTCTGACTCTAACTCCGGGCATGCATTATCATTTTGGAGCTTTTGATATCTATTTCGAGTCTGTGGAGGGTCAAAGCCACACTTACAATATCCGGTCGTTCTTGATGGATGGTGTTATTGATGAACTTCCCACGACCCGTACTCTCTTCTTGGCTGAGTCACGGACTATTGACCCTCCCTCATCGCGATTGCTAGCCATTCATAGGGCCATAGGGCACATTCTCCATCTCTCTGGAGCTGGAGGTTATATTGACGATATCATCCGTGACTACGAAGAACTACACGCAAAGGAAGATGGGTCAACGCAATTGGACCTGTTGGTGAAGCTCAAACTTCAACTTCAAGGAGACCAGGCGGGGCGGGACGCCATACGGTCGGCTTCATAGAACCTGCGGCGTTACTTTAGCCCGATAGCAAAACAATCAACCCAGTAAGGACAGAGTATCAGAATAATTCTCAGGTCAACCCAAACAGCTGCACGGGAACATTCTGGCGCTGTATTCGACGTAGCCACCGTGACATGTCACTGATATATCATCATCATCTTTGGCTTCGTGAACTCTCTGACAGCCCAGGTTCCGCCAAACCGGCCATATCCGCTGTTCATGGTACCACCATGAGGAAAGTTTCCTTCATCATGAACACTGCCTGCATTGATGTGCACGGCGCCCACATCCAGGCGTCTGCCCAAATTTACAGCCCTCAGCGTATCTTTGGAAAAGATAGAGCACGATAATCCGTGATCAGTAGCGTGGACAAGTCTTACAGCATCGTCCTCGCTGGATATAGGCTGTACCGCAAGGAGAGGGCCGAAGAACTCTGTGCGATGATGTTTGGAATCCGCAGGCACATCTTCAATGAGCGCTGCAGGAATGGCAGGGTGCTCACCGGTTGTCGTTGTTACTTTGGCGCCAGCAGCAGTAATCTCCTCCAGCGTCTGAATGATCCTCTGACGAGCCTTGTCTGTGATGACACGATAATTGAGAGAGGAAGGCTTATCCAAATGCTTGCGTATTGCCGCAGTGAAGTCCTTTATGATTGCATCGTGGACAAGGATGGTGTCTGTAGCCATGCAAACTTGGCCATTCTATTATTGAACTAATGCATTAGCTAGGATCTCGACAGGCCACAGTGGTGACTTACATTCATCATGGCATGGTCCCAACTCTCTTCTGCTGCCTTCTCGATATCCGCGTCTTCAAGGACTATGCTGATGTTCTTCCCACCAAGTTCTAACAGCACCGGTTTGAGATATTTAGCCGCAGTAACGGCAATGGATCTCCCAACTGCGGTGGACCCCGTAAAGTTGGCCTTCTTTACAGAGGGATGACTGATACAAGTCTCGAATACTTCGACGGCGTCCTCGGGGCGATGAAGAAGGAAGTTGCAGACTCCGGGAGGGAAACCGGCCCAGCGGATCAGATTCGCAATAAATCTATGAGTTCTCGGGGACAATTCTGAACCCTGTGAGTGCCATACAAGTCAGCGAGTTTCAATTCGAAGAAGCATCATCTAACAAACCACTTACTCGGAAAATGACGGTATTGCCGGCAGCGAGGGCACCAACGATCGATCGCAACCCGAGAATCAACGGCGCATTCCACGGCGCCATTCCGAGGATAACGCCGTATGGTTCTTGAATCACGAGGGGATACGCGCCGGGAACCATGGAGTGCAGAATCTGTCCCGCCGCAGCCTCCGAACTCATTGCTGCTGCCGCCTCTTCAATCACACTAACCCCAACAACTAACTGGATCGTGATCCAATGGTCGTCGCAATGGATTTCTTCCTTGATCATTTGGCCGATCGCCTCTTTGTTGTTTCGAATGCCCTAACTCCGTGATGAGAAAGAAGTCATCGACATCAGCGGACGCTGACAAGTGACATACCTCTACTAGCTTCTGAAACAAGGTTCTTCTCTCCCCTACTCGGGTCTGAGACCAGGTTTCAAAGGCCTTCTGAGACCCCTCGATCGCCTGGAGAGCGGTGGCTGCGTCGGCGCCTTGGAAAGTTGCGGAAGGGCCAGCATTGTTGTCACCGGTATCCAAGGTCCAATGTCGGCTAGTATCCGAATGCTTGATGTCGGCTCCGTTGATGAGAAGGGGGATGAAAGCGCCCTTCGGCGGGATCAAAGTCGCATCAGCGCCGTTGGAATGCGCTCCGTTGTTCGAGGCCATTGGTGATGTATCGTGTGTGCTCTGTGGGGAATTAAGGGTCCATGAGATGAGACGAGAACTGACCGAAGTGCGGATTCAGGCAGGGAGCCATTATCAATCAAAATGAGGGGAGATCGGATAAACTGATCCCATGTGCGGAGTTGATCGTGATCGCCAGGGACTTGGGAGGGATGGTCGTGCGGCCGAAGAGGGCCAAATTCCGAAGAGGGCGAAAGGCGCCAGGGGCAAGTACAGCGATGGAGTGGATACAGAGTAGGACCACCTTCCGGCTCGGAATCGGGACCCCCAACTTCCGACCAGCGAGTGGACAGTGGACACAGCGGGACACAGCGGCTGGCCCACAGCGCACTCGGCCCCTCAATGCCCCGTAGCGAATGTAGAGGATTGGGAAGGCGGTGTGGTAGCGAGTGTGGTCGTGAGTCACAGCAATTTTGCACCCCCCCAAAGGGTCGTCAATACGGAGGATTCAGAAAGTAATGTCCTAGCACCAGCTGTATAATTGTTTTTTCTTGCAAGGGTACAAAAGATACATTCTCCTACTAAACGTCTGCTATTTCTTAGTATACCCATAATGCCTGTAATTTAATTTGACCTCCCTATCTCCGCTAGAATAATGAAAGCTTCAGCACAGTAGACACTGAAGCATTATGTACCTTGAGGTCCTTCGCAAGGATCTAGGGGGTTGCGCATTTAGCGTGGACATTACTTTCTGAATGGTCCTCCGTACGTGCGCCGAGCATCGATGCGTTATACACAGCAATCTTAGCCTCCCGAAGGCCCCTGCATGCGAATGACTGACCCGCGAGTAGATGATTGGTGAGGGGACATACAGGCTTTTGCACAGCGATTTTGCGCTCGCCTCAAGGGTTGTCTCCTGCACAGCAATTTTGCTCTGTTCAGAAGGGTTGTCAAGGCACAAAATTTCCATTCATGTCTACCATTTGACATTTGAAAGAACCAAAGAGAACAAAGGATTCACGCTGGGCTGGCTAAATGAAATCCATCACAGTCTACAAAACACCCTTGGCTAGGTAGGTACCAGCCTAACCATCCATTTCCCTCACGCCAAATTGGCCCAGGCCACCATCCTCTCATCCAATACGAAGTCTTGTAAGCTTCTGCGACTCGATAAATCTCAGAACATCTTCATGCTTGCTATCCCCAACCAGACCGTCGACAAAGGCAAAATCAACAAGCCTCGCATATCGCCTCTCGTTTCCATCGCAATACTCACCTCGGATCCGGAGCGGCATTGGCTGATACAGAGAGGGCGAAACAAACAAGTAGTCTCCATCTTCAATCATGTCCGAGCAGATCCCAAAGAGGCCGGAGCGGGTGACAAAGAGAGCCTTGCCGGCCAAGCGCTCTGCTTTCTCCCGAAGCAATTGCAGCGACTTGGGGAGGCGCTGCCATGGGAGATCGTTGGAGCCACAAGCCTCAAGTCCAGCCTGTATCTGGCGATATTTCTCCTCCGGAAATTCCGGCGGCCCAACATGATCGTGGTAGTAGCAGGCGTAAGCTATGCGCCGGTGAATCTTCGTCCCGTCCAGCTCTCTTATACCCCAAGACTCATATTCGAGTGATGCTTCCATTTCTCCGTCGAGATATTCGAGTATTGTGTCCAGGTTCTTCGTTGCGCTGTCGTCGAAACGGAGCACGACTTGGCATTTACCGACCATCCATGCATCAAGAAACAAAATGTTGTTGTCGATGACCGGCCTCGATCGGACATGCCGGGCTCCTTCGTGGAACCCCGAACCTGTGAAACCATCAGGCTGGCACCCAGTTATGTCAGGTAGCCAGGTTGGATAGTTTTCATCCTCCAGCCTGCCTGGCCGCAACGGCCATATGTGGATGATGGAGAAGAACATGGGGTGGTGCTCCAGTATATAGGTCAATGTGTCCATGAGAACCTGCTCCGGCAGTTTTCGATAGTCGGCAGGGTAAGCTGCCTGGAGCTCGGGAAATAAGGGGTACAGGGCGAAGACCCTGTCTCGAGGATCAAAACACTCCCGGTGCGCCGTGGCAGATAGTTGCTGAGGGAATATCTGAAGCAGGCGTGGAGAAGCCGTGATGGTGCCTTCTTGGAGCGCCGGCGGATCCATCATAGCATGAACCTGCTCCAGGATATTCTTGAACTCCTCTTTTAACCTGCGACCGACAAATCTACTATCGAAGGCTTTGGCATAAGCAGCTTCGCAATCTTCAAGCAGCGACACCCAGTCGTCGTTGGCTCTCGTGAGAAGAACCGCTTTCTGTCCGATCAGAACGATGGGTGTTTTATTGGCCAGGGCAAGCTCCTGGACCGTCCACATGCGCCGAAAGTACTGATGCTTCCAGAATGTAATCTCTGATCGCACAAACTTGGCGTCCCGTATCCGCTTCTGCGCCCGCGCTGTAGGGGTGAGTCCTGGTAGAACGTTCCTCTGGATCCAGCGAAACGAGAAGGGTCGCTTTGAAAGATAGACATGCGCCCAGTCCGCGAAATAGTCCAGGCTTGGGCTGCCCGGCCCCAGAGACACGACGACGTTGAAGGCCGCCGAGTAGATCCTTGCCATGAGCGGAATCTGATTGTTCTTCTCGAGGAGATCTTCCCGGTTGATGCAGATCGCATCCACCCAGATGGTTCGCGGTTTCGAAAGCCCCCGTATAGCGCAGAGCGCATACTTCAGGTTCGCGGTGACCAGGTGCGAGACTCCATCGACTGTAATATCGGCTGTGATGGATGAATCACCCCAGACGTAGGAAAGGGCCTCATATTGAGGATTCGCATTCAATGACACCACAGAGAGCGAGCAGCGCACCTCATCTGTAGGCCTTCCGGGGTCGATTGTGAGGAGCCTGATCTCAGACTGGTATGTGTTGAGGGATGTGTACTTGATCTCCATCTTGATGGGCCTTGTTGATGTGAGTAGACTAGAGAAAGGGAATGATGCTGCGACAGAGGCTTCCCCGCATCATTATGACGAGGCAGCGAGGCGACTGTTGGTTATCTTGCTTACGGTTGCATTTGCATGTGCTGTTGGTTGTTGGCATAAATCAATACGGGCGCAGAATGGTCGTAACCTCAAGAACAATGGGGAAGTAATCAGGTCGCAGGGTACAAATATCAAGGTTTCTCAAGTAAGTAGGGACCATCGGGAGCATGAGCTGAGTCTGTCAAAGGAGCGTGGCCGCACTGCAGCCTTGATTCGTTACGTGCTACTGCTGCATCACACCAATATTATCCGCTGGTCCGGAGATGAAAATCCGATCACAAGGTGCTCATTTTCGACACAGTCTATGGGTCTATACTATCAAGTAGCGATAAAAAAGATTAAATCAAAATGCAGCCGTCTTCTCGTTATAGGCAACCTCTTGGCGAGGAGTGACTCGAACATTGAAGTCCCTAGGCTTCACAAACCAGTACGCTGTTGTCTTCCAGGAGACATTTGAAGTCGCTATGCTTCCATCGAGCTGGAAATCAAAGTCTCGGACAATCCGTGGGATCAGTTTACACATCTCCAGCATTGAAATGTGCCGCCCTATGCAGGTTCGAGAGCCCAGACCAAACTAATAATGCAGAGTCAGCAAGAAAACAAGCGTTTTAAAAGTAGCTGCGTCGGAAGGCTTACGGGCATCCAGTAGCGATTCATCAATGAAACCCTTTCCGCATCGTTGGACAGCCATCTCTCGGGATTGAAGCTGTCGGCATCTTCGCCGAAAACACCTCGGTTACGGTGCTGCACCCACGTATTTACCGACACAATTGTCTAAGGGGAGTGCAAGTTAGTCAAGTGAAGAAAAATCAGCCTAAAGAGAACTCACGCCTTCGGGAAAGAAAGTCCCGCTGATCGTGGCACCACCCTCTGGGACCACCCGCTCGAGGGGGAGACCCGTAGCAGGATGCATGCGCAATGCCTCTTTGATCACGGCTTGCAGGTACGGCATGTCCTGGCTCTCTTTGAAGGTCGGCGACTTGGATAGCCTTCCCTGCTCCTGGAACTCGAGGATTTCGGTCCGCAGCTTTTCCAAGCAGCGGGGAGTTTTAAGCAGATAGTACAGAGTCGCCGAGAGGCTGATCGCTGTCGTGTCAGAGCCGGCGATCATGTTGGAGCTGCACCCGGTAAGGATGTGGAACTTTGTGAACCTAGCCGGGTCATTGGTATGCTGTCTCAAGTACTTGGAGACAAATGGCTCGGCGTGGTCCCCATCCACGGGGATGACTTTTGGCTCAGCTTTGTGCTGATCTATCTTTTTCTGTGTTAGATTGCTGACGTATTGAGTCCCTACGCCGCTGTTCCCTTCAATGTAGTTTGCCAAACCAAACAGCGTGGGGTGAAGACTTGGGAATATTCCAACAAGCGCGGAGTAGGGGAAGCTCTGGTCGAGAGCTTTGATGAAGCCGGCAATATCCTCCCCCTTATCCAGAAATCCCAGCCGTTCCGCATATGTAATCTGCCCGATGACATCAAAAGCATAGCACTGGAACCAATGAGCCATGTCAATGGCGATGCCGGCCTCGGAGATCTCGAGAAGCCTCTGGCTGAAGAGATCGGCGCACTCGTCCACGTACGGCTCATAATGGACCAGGCTGGACATGGAGTATGTGCTCTGAAAGAGTCTCCTGTGATGCGCGTGGGTTTTTATGTGGCGCTCGTTGAAGAGGTTCCATACTCCGGGAATACCCCATGCATCGTACCAGGAGGACTTTGCGAACTGGGTTCCGTGGCCGAAAATGATCTTTGTCGCCTCGGGGTCATCGAAGCTAAAGCGGTTTGGTCCGTAGCGAACGATGGGCCCTGGAGATGCATGTGAGACTTCAATCCGGCGTCATCTGCAAGCTAGGTTGAGTACGTACCATATGTCTTGTGAAGCTCACAATTCTCTGTCTCAAATTTTCCGGTATACACCCTTTTAGTATACCAGAGGTTGCTGAACCTGGCTAGGAACGGCCCGGGGACAGCTCGTGTGGATGAAAACAGTGACCGGACGATGGAAAGAAGTGCATAAAGAACCAAAGAAACGCCCCCAAGGGCGAGGGGAAGCATATAATGCATGACTGGTCGCAACTCCAATAATGATTAACTTGAAACCAGGTCTCAATGAAAGAGCCAATGTGGAATACGCTCTAGATTGTTCCTCCTCATCAAGAAATGCACACGACTATGGTTTCTGGAGGAGAGGGCATTTCAGAATAATAGCTGGAAAGCTGATCATACTTATAGCGAATACAACTATCAACTCCGTTCCATTGAAATTTCGGCAAGGTGCTTCCGGCAAGGCATTGGAGCACTTTCCGTGTTGACGAATCCCGTGAAGAGAACTGCCGATCAACTGGGGGTCGTTGCGGGTCCAGGAAGAATGACTGGCCTACGATCATCGACAGTCTGTGAAATGCCGCTTACTAAACTCCAAGTTCTCGATGGTGGAGCTTGCACCTGCGATGATCGATATATATCAAACACTGCATGCAGCCCAGCAAATGAGATTCGCTGGGTGACAAAATACCTCAACTCGGTTCGTTAAATCATGCAGATCTTGGCGTATCTGGACGTTTTGGTTACATCCGTGTGGAGATAGCCCGTATACACGGCGAGCTATAATTGTCCTTGCGTGGTGATTCATGACATGTTGCATGCCTGCTGCTTGCATGACAGCACTGGTTGACTCGCGGCTTGTCTACACTCCCGAGTGACCGAGACCGGAGAGCGAGTCGGTCTTGAGTGATCCTTGGCGACCACCAAAAAACACTCAAACACGCACAGCCGAGCCTCAGCGACCTACTGTGAGTCTCCCTCGGCGACCTTGGCGACTTGGGCACTGCGACCACACGAAACTACATGCAATTACGTCCATACTCAACTTCGAACGGCCGGCCACTTCGATCAAAGAGCGTCGAACGACTACATCACCACCAATCTAGTCTAGAAAGTCTTTCTCTATAAAAAGTCCAAATCTCGTCTATGTATTCATTTATTCTCCAAAAAAAAATCACTTGAGCTGACCATGGCTCCCATGCTCCTACAAACGCCGCCGACTCCCGCAACCGACCAACTTAGACCTCGTCGGCCGAAACACAGTTGCGCATACGGCTCCTCCTGTCACGGCTCTGCCTCATCAGGACGCGCTTCACCCTCGGGTCCCCGAACCACTTGCCCCTGGCCTGCCCCATCTCTTCATTGCACTTCAAATACATTTTCACCTCATTCTCAAATTTCCTGAAGCGCCTGATATGCATCCAGAGCGTGGCGATCTCTTCTGCGGTGATCACCTCAGTCCTCTGGGACGGCGGGGTAGCGACCCAGGTCTGCAGGCGGCGGATGAAGGATCTGGCCACGCGGCCGTAGATGGGGTCGGTCTCGGGGGTCCAGACCAGCTCCCACTCAGAGTTTTCGGCTTGGAAGACGATGAGGGGGTGGGTTGCCAGGAGGATCCGGTCGAACAGGCGTTCGAGGGACCTCTTTTCGCGTCTGATCCTGACGCGATGGACCTGGGCGACCGGGTAGGAGAGCAGCGTCGAGTGCCAGGGTCTGCTGGCTATTGGATCTCCGAATGCCTTCTGGGCTGCTGAATCGTCGAGTGCATCCTGGGCTGCTGGATCGTCGAATGCATCCATGGCCACGAAAGGGGTGGGTGTGATCTGTTGCCGGGATGGTGAGGCTCTTCGGATGGGTTGGATGGGAGACAACGTTCAAACAACGGACGATGTTCGGGTTGTTTTAGGATCAGCCGTATTCAACGCCAGGAGAGCTGGTTGGCTGTAGATCGAACTGAGGTTAGACTATTGCCAAGCAGGTCCTGGACAGACGATGACACTGACCGTTTCGGGCGTAGAATAATGGGAAATTCTTTGATGGAAGTAAAGTCTATCAGACATAAACTGCGTATCTGAAGAGTATGGTGAGAGCATGGGAAGAGTATCTGGGAAGAACCTGAGGAACAGGGCTGGAAAGGCGGCGAAGGTTTTATGGCTTCTGTCGTTATACCAGCACGATGGCAACGAAATTTTTTTTCTTTTCGTGAGAGCCACTAGGAAACAACCTTTTGTTACTTCGACCATCGCGAACTCTACTCTCTGTTTCCCGCGGGAAAGGCCATGCATGGCTTATAGTTTGTGGCTGCCGGACGACAATGCCCGTGGGTATAGCGCTTCAACACCAATATCCATACAGGGAAGATGCAAGTACGAAAGGAAATCTGTCAATGAATGAACGTTTGTAATCCAAAAGACCCTTCCAAAGAGAAAAGTGCCATTTTCAGCATCGCCCGAGGCCCAGTTGTGATAATGAGGTGGCATATGGTAGTTGTGGGACAATGGACAGGTTTTGGCAACAAGAAACATTAATTCCGTGACTGTGGAAGTATATGGAAAGCTTAACAGCTACTTTTACAGAGTACTACTAGTATTGCTGCCGATTACCCGGTCCATCATATCACACAGTGCTACACAGGGATGTTTGAAAAGCCAAAACTCGATACCACAAGAGAGCGACAACTACTACCCACTGGTTGAATTGGCATCTGTATAATAAGGTACCTATGGAATAACTCCAAGCAAGCAAAAGAAAAGACGGAAAATTCGAGCCCCTACATACAGACAGGATTACCTGAGGACCTGCTCCTCCTCCCTCCCGATGCGGCGGGTGTGCAGCCACGGGATCCCAATCGTCGTCAGCTGTCGAAGCTTTTCCATGAAGACGAAAGTAAGAACAGTGTGGGGTCTAGATTCCGCCCGGAAAAGTCAAACAATGTGTCACAGGAAGAATTGGGTGTGTGGCTGGGCAATTTACTCACGTTAATCTCAGCCACGCAGGAGTCCACCCCTTCATCAGGAACAGGGCACCCTCCTCGCGCAGCCCTGATCGAAGAACTGCGCCCAGGCCCTGAAAATTTCGTCAGCCATATGCATGGCAGAGGTTTCTCTCATGTTAGGGTACCGACCTCTTTTCCGGCGCTCGACTGCAGCCTGCTCTTGATCACATCGGCAGGTGCACACAGCGTCGTTGCCATGGTGCCGGCCGCAAGGGATGCCGCCGCGTGAGTCTTGATATCGTCAGCGAGACCCATGTGCGAGACGAGGTATTGCTTTGCCGAAGAGTAGCTGCATGTGGAGTTAGTAATAATCCCCCAGTTCCTAGACTTGGGTCCCTCACGTTGCGATTTGAGATACGTCTGTTCCGTTGTCAGCTCGGTCTGGAATCAGGCAATCGAAATCAGCACTCACTCATGAGCACGCTCCTCGTAATGTTGGCACTGAGGCCCTTCCCGAATACCTGCACTCCTTCCTCGCGGATTATTCTCCACAGCGCCTCGATGGCATTTGAGTATCCAAATCTCTGTGAGAGTGGCTTGGCGCCATCCGCACACATTCTGACCAGAACAACCTCAGCTGGATTGCCCACGACACCTGCGATACCGCCAGCTACACCCGCACAGGCGATATTGGAGCCAAGTGACAGCCTCTTTTGCCCTGTGTATTCCATGACGCGCTGCGACAGAACGGTGTGGATGCCGAACCGTGCTGTAGAATAGCTTCCTTGTCTGAGGATTGAACCGGAAAGCCCAGTCCAGAGGGAAGGGATTCCTTCATGACACCAGTCAGCCATTGGATTCAGTGCATGCATAGCCATGTCATCACCTACCATCTCGACCAGCAGAACGGACGATCAAACTGAACATGGACTCCTGTGATTTAAGGACCTGCATCCGGCTGATTGATAAGATTAGCGAGAGCCTAGTAAAGACGATAACAACGAACACTCACTATTTGGTCTGATCCAGCGGATGTGCTGTTTCCATCTGTTCAGCACTATCCCAACAACAACTTAGGGGTATCTACTCACTGAAGCACACGCTCATACAGGCAGCGGCCCCCCTGTATTCCAGAGCTAGTTAGCCGTCTCCCAGTGCTAGAAAAAGTGGGCAGCAGCACTGAACTTACCCCAACCAAAACGGTTCTTTTGAAGGCATCTTTGCAAACTTCGCTCGACACTTGACTTGAACATCACAACTCGACAATCGAGCGACGCGCCCGGCGGGATACCTCTCCTGGTTATGGCTACTCACGGATCCCAAAAGTGAGGGGCCAGCCCCGCCCGACACGGACTGCGCTTGCTCTGGGCTTGGCTCGGAGAAGTGGAAACGGGCTGCTCCCTGCAACCTCCACTCTGCGCGGACTGACGTGCTTCAGAGTCATGGGAATGCCGTGGGGAATAATTGCGGCCTCTATTTCTGTGTCCGAACAGGAATCCCGAGAAATGGCCTTCTTAAATGATGGCGACGGTGCGTGATCGCCCAGCTCGTCCTAGACATTCGGCTGCTCTGATCAGAAACCAGGCAAAGATCTTCCGCAATGTCCAAGCTGTCGCCATCCCTCAAGGCGCTCATCAACGCGCCCTTCTCGCGCCCAGGGCCCCTCCCAGCCCCAGCCCACGCAAAGGAGCTCTTCCAGTCCATCGCCCAGGACGCCTCCAAGAAAAACCTCAGCCCCAGGTCGTGGCTAGCCATCTCTGTGAGTCGCCCAATGCAATGCTTTCCCGGAGTCTGCCTGTGACACTACCAATTGGCCAATTCGCTGACATGACCGGACACTCCAGACCGCAACGACTTTCTCGCTCAACGCCCCCGATGCGCTTCCCATCCTCCACGGCGTCGCCTCGGCGCAGCAGCCCAAGAGCGACGTGCGAGCGGCCGAGTTCATGAGGGAGGTCGGCCTCAAGTGCATCAGCTTCAACGGCATCCCCCGCTCAATCAACTGCCTCAACGCCTTCCACGCTTCCCTCCCAAAGTCCCTCACCGCGCAGCTGGCCACGACGCCGAGCCGGCAGTCCACCCCCGAGAACGTGACGGACGGTCTCGCCCGCGGCAGGCGTCTCTGGGACTCGGTGTACCAGCCCTTCGAGGATAAGCTCTACGAGAAGCTGGGCCTCGCGCACCCGGACCTGCCCGTCTTCATCCTCAACCACAACTACGCCGGCCTGCTGTCCGACCCGCCGCAGTCGGAACGGGGGGCCCTCGCCAGCGTCGGCAGGGTGCACACCTCGCTGGTCGCCATCTCGTGCCTGAGGGCGCAGACGGGCGTGGGGCCCCAGGTGCTGTCGCATGTCTTTGGGCTCCGGAAGACGCTCGACGACGGCTCGTTCAAGGCGGACCCCGAGGGGGAGAGCGAGGACGCGGTGAGGTGGCTCGCGACGGACGAGGGAGGCGAATGGATCCTCAAGACCATCGACAGCATTGTCGAGGCCATGGGCGGGTCCAACTTCGCCGCGGCACGGGAAGCCAAGTTGTAACATTACCCATTGAAATAAAGTAGGATTATATGCTGATAGAAGATAAATACAACCAAAATATCACGACGGATGGTGCTATGACTTGTCAAGATCCTCTGCCGCAAAGGGCGCATAAGCCTTGGCAGATCTGACGCCCTCCAGAGCCGCCGTAAATGTGCTTACGGCGCTGTAATCGTGCCATTGACGCCCTAACCGCGACCTTTTGGCGCATTTATCGCGTGTTGAGCCCGGAAATAGCGGCATCACTCCCAAGAAACAGGAAGGTGTTTGCCAACTGCCGGCACATTAAATTGAGGCATATCCGCCGCCTCGATGCACGAAATCTGCCCAAAGAAGCACTTATATCTCTATATACATCGTTTCCAATTTAAGTTTTTACCTTGATTATCCATCATCGACTTACCGCTCGCCCCAACCGCCAACATGTCTGACAACCAACTCAACTTCCGCGTCGCAACTCTCGAGGACGCCGAGCCTCTCAAGGAACTGATCCAGGCCGCCTTCCGCGCCGAGGACTCGAGAGAGGGCTGGGTCGGCCTCGCTGATCTCGCGGCAGGCTTCACCATGGACGTCAACGAAGTCAAGGAGCGGATCAGTAGCCCCACCAGTGAGGTTCTGATCGCCTCCAACGCCGAGAGCAAGTACTTGGGCTGCGTCGCCGTCTCTAAGCACGGCGAGAACGTAGCTCGGGTCTCCTGGGTCGCCGTGGACCAGAAGAGTCACCGGGGTGGGATCGGGCGCAAGGTCCTCGAGCATGCCGAGGAGTACAGCCGCCAGACTTGGGGGGTCAAGGTCATGGGGCTCAATGCGCTCTCGACCAGGGGGCCCCTTATTGCGTGGTACGGCCGGCGGGGGTATAAGAAGACTGGGGAGCTGAGCCCTTTCCCTGTTGCTGCCATCAACGGTAGAGCACTGCCGGAAGATCTTTGCTTCGTTGAGATGGAAAAGGAGGTGCAGTGATGGTGGTCGGTTCCCAGCCTCGCACCAAGGACATAGCGGAGTGTACGCCGAAACTTGGTTCAAGATACAAGGTTGTTTGCTTGTGATTCGAGGACGGGTGTGAGGTTACATGCGTTCTTTGAGGAATGATGCATGTTCAGGCGTCTCTAGATGATGATATTGCCTCTAGCTAGACAATCTCTTAGTGCGATGCAACCAATTACCATTCTCCTTATCCCATCTCCCTGTTCAAGAAGTTAATGACATAGTTCGTTCATTTTGTGTACATATTTTTGACTTCTGTCTGTTTGTATCTATTAGTCTATGATAGAGTGCTCCCTGTCCAGCAACTAAAAGTATTGTCTTATGAAACGACAACAACACTCATCGTTCAGTAATAGCGAACAACAGTGATAGTGATGTCCGTAAACTACACTTGGTTAATCATTATATATGAGCGCCATTCCCTTGATGACTAGAACTTATGCCACAACATGAGAAAAGTCAGCATATAAGAGCCTCCCGTCGATACCACCAACCCACCAAGATTCAGAGCACCGGTAACTCTACAACTCTCGTTGGCTAAGCTTGCACTATGGAATGGACACTTGAGGAATTGAAGGAGACATTTTCTCCTCTCACTCCCGATGGAGACGAGTTCATACTTTGCAGCCAATTATACAGGAAGCTGGAGTCAACTCTCAACGCTCTTAGGAACATTGCCGAAACATTGAAAACAACTCCCAGCACCTCTGAGAGTCTCAATGAGATTGAGAACTCCCTCCATTGGTTGAGGGATTATTGCGATACCTTCTTTGAGAAAGTCGCTTTCCAGGATAAGGCTCAACGCGAAAAATGTTACGAGACTGTCAAGGGGCTAATCGAACAGATAAAAGCCATCATGTCGACCTTTGAAACGGCTGAGAGTTTCCGACTGGCGCTGCCGGACGCAACGCTATGCTATGGCAATCTCGAAAAATGTGTAGTGCTTAGGGATGAGTTGAAAAAATCCCTAGAGGAATACCCCGACGGCGAAATTCACGCATAGAGGGCAGCCGAGTCCCGTCTACAGAGGCGTCCCGTGTTCAGCAATCGCTTGCAGACGTTTCCCGTGCGCGCATCTCGCGTACCAGGGCTTACTCGCGTCTCAACCACAGACGCCACCCACATCTTACTCACAGAGGATTCGTCCGGATGAGAGCAAATGTGGTTGTTCGATGAATCGCACCCTACCTCGCACAGCTGAGGCGATTGCATTGGATATTGGGATTTCATCAAAGGGTCTGCGTTGTTTCGCTACTGCTAGCAATAGTTAATATTTTCTATGCAAGGGGATTGTGTTTATTGGAATGAAACTCAAATGAAACTCACACCGTTCATAACTAGACAGCATCAATGTCAAGGTCAAACACAGCTTGGACTTGATTATGACAAAGAGAGTGATTCACAATCCATTTTATTTTGCCATTTGACTCATCGTATTTCCCAATTGATATGGAGTCACAGTTAGCATAATCGTTAATACAAGCATACGGAGACTTCCCTCTTTGTATTTTATTTGTGCCTTTACAAGTCCCATTGTTCTGTAGGTTTTAACCCCTATCCACATTCCCGTCAGAGACTCAAGGCTCATTGTTGCTAAGTGTCCGGGAACAAGAGTTGCTATAAAGACTTTGTGAATCATAGTGAGCTCATCACTATATATACCTACTACTTCCCTACATATTCTGAGTTCTGCACCAGCTCTAGAAAGTTGGATCTGAATAATCCTAGCACTGGTACAAGGACCTCAACGATACCCAGTACGAACGCCCATACGCTTAACACTATGGCTCAAACAGCCGCCTCCTTCGAGAGTTTCGACCTGCTATTCATGACAGTCTGGTCCCTTCGATCGGCTCACGATGCATTGAAACAAATTCGCGGAAAAGTGCGAATCAATCCACACTGCGACGAAAGGGCTGAGGAATTCGACACCTCCCTTAAGTCTGACATTGAGTCGTTGAAGGCACACAGAGATACTGTCTTGGCTGGGGGTCTTTCAGATCACTCAGCTTTTTTGCACACTGCTTGGAAGGTAATCGCTGAGATGAATGACCACAAGAGAGCATTCAAGAAAAAAGATGTGCAAAAGCGTGCAAAGCAGGAAGAGGGACTCTATGATATGAAGGTCAGCGATGCCGTCAAGGCAATGGAAATAGTGGCTTTTTCTCGGGAAGAGTGTTGAAGCAGCCCTTGTTCAAGAGACGGCGCTGAGTTGAATAAGAGCAATTTGGATTAGGCACCCAATGGGCCGCCTCCCACGGCACAATTAGTCTGAGTTCGTTAGCGAATATACACATAGAATGACTGTAGTCTTCGATGAGTTGTATTCCGTCTCAATAATGCCTAAAGTGATTTGCAAGCAAGCTGGCATGGAAGAGAATTTATGTAGTGCCTTGTTCGAAAGCTTTCTATGTACAATTGCCATGCAATAACATGGTCGACAAATCTCCGCCCGTTTAATTACTCGTAGGTGTTGGCTTCATCCAATTGCACCTCAAATCTAGCATCTGTCTTACTCCTCACTTCGTCAACAGTAACACCGGGCGCCAACTCGGTCAGGGTGAGGCCGCCCTTGGCACGGTTCACTTCAAACACGCACTATTTTGGCCAGTTAGCAAATAATAACCAAGATGAAAGATGAGAGGGGAACTGACCAAATCAGTAATGATGGTGCTGACGACGCGGGCACCTGTCAGGGGCAGCGAGCATTCCTGGACAATCTTGGATGATCCGTCCTTGGCGACGTGCTCGGTGGCAACAACAATCTTGGTGTTGTCTGGGTTGGCGACCAAGTCCATGGCGCCACCCATGCCTTTGAAGACCTTTCCGGGGATCATATAGTTGGCCAGATCACCTGTTGCGCTTACTTGCAAGGCCTAGAAAGGGAGAAAAATCATTAATATCACGGCTTTGAGTCCCGGAACGGCATGACTTCCTTACCCCCAGAATGGATACATCGACATGGCCACCACGGATCATGCCAAAGGATTCGGCCGAGTCGAAGCACGAGGCACCAGGCACCAAGGTGACGGTTTCTTTGCCGGCATTGACGATGTCACTACAACCAAGAAATCGCTGTTAGTCTACTAGCCAGGATCATCACCGCATAAGAGCCACTTACGGGTCAACCTGATCCTTGGTGGGATAAGGACCCATTCCAAGCAGTCCGTTTTCTGACTGAATCCAGACCTTACGGGAAGATGGAAGCAAGGAAGCAGCGAGCGTGGGAATACCTAGGAAGTATCTAAATTAGCAAGGTCCCGCATAGCACTGCAGATGGCTGTTCATCAGTAAAGAACTTACCAACACCCAGATTGACGTAATAACCATGCTTCAGTTCCTTGGCAGCCCGGCCAGCGATCCGCAATCTCTTCTGCTGGGCTGGGCTGACTGACTTGGCATCCACGCCCTCCTCTCTTAGTTTCAGAACCTCAATCTGTTTGTCGGCGGTCGATGGCACGATGCGATCGACGAAGATTCCGGGCAAATCGACCTGATTCGGGTCGATCTCTCCGACCTCAACGATGTGCTCCGCCTCCACGATCGTCAACTTGGCAGCCTTGGCCATGATTGGCCCGAAAGCTTTGGTGGTGTATCTATTGCCAATTGTTAGAAAACGGCCCCCTTTTACGCAAAATCACCAAGGTGGAGGAATGGATGAACATACCTGAAAACGCAATTACCCTCCTTGTCGGCCTTCCACGCCCTGATAATGGCAACATCACCAGGCAGACTCTCCTCCAACAGAAACGTTCGTCCTCCAAACTCTCTTGTCTCGCGCTTTCGTCCGGCTTGGATGACAGCCCCGGACTTGTCTAACCGCACGGGAATCTCTCCCTCTTGGAGAAGGGTGTCTGGTCGCAAAACAGTCAGTATATCTCATTCTCGTTCGTCGTGGCAAAATGCGCCTTTGGCGCTAGACAATCCAAACTCACGCGCAGCTGTGGGTGTAAAGAATGCAGGGATTCCAGCTCCCGCCGCTCTGATTCTCTCAGCCAGAGTGCCCTGCGGGCAGAGCTCGATGGCGAGTTCTCCAGACAGGTATTTCTTCTCGAGGACTTTGTTGTTTCCCAGGTATGAGAGCACTAGCCGGTCGACCTGGCCCGAGCTGGTGAGGGTAGCAAGGCCACCCTTTCCTTCCTGACCCGCATTATTGGAGACGGCGCGGAGGGAATGGAGCGACTCTGGGCCACGTCGGTGCAGCGCGGAAATAAGGGTATCTACAAGGAGGCAGAAGCACTTCTGTTAGCGGCTCCCATATACTCCTTTTTCTATCCGCTCAAGACAAACGTACCTGCAACACCGCAGAGGCCAAAGCCTGAGCTCAGGATAGTGGATCCGCTCTGCACATCGGCGACGGCGGCATCCGCGTCCCTGAACAGCTTTGAATTATGTTTTACAGCGGTGGCAGAAAGCACAATTCTGGTCGAGGCGAACCCGCGGCGCATGCGCTGGGCCGGGGGGGCTGTTCTGAGGGTGAGGCGACACACCAAGGTCGCCTTTGGCTGTCTGCCAGAGAGACCCAGTCGGGCCGTCGCAAATACAGAATTCATCTTGTATATGTGATTCAATTGGACTCGTCCTCTGTCTGCGAATTGGATGCCAATGAGGGAACCTTGTCGGCTGGGGAGCTGGCTGGTTTTCTACTGTGCCGCGGCCGGACGAGGTGCAGTGTCGGCGCCAAAAGATGAGTCCGTGAGCTTTGGTGGGGATGCTCATGAGACGTCATGCCGAGAACAGTCTGGACGTGGGCGGGCGGCAACCCAATTACCTTACCCTATATACCGCAGACACAAATCAAAAGTAAAGCCTGGCAAGCTTGTCTGGTTGTGACAGACATCTTTCTTTGATACCATGGTTATCGGTCTCTCCTTTTCAGCGAATGAGAATGGATAAAAATTAATAACATAGTGATAGACAATCGAAATTTGTTGGAAGTCAACTTGATGCCTATCAAGTCTCCTCATGCATCAAGCGTTGTCGTGCGGTACGCTTCGGATGTGCTGACTAAGCTCATAGGCCAGCGTTGCCAACCGCTCCAGCAAATTTCATGCCAAAGATTCCCTACAATTTACTTGTCACGCCGATGCACCGACCTTTTCAAGCCAATCAGAAAACTGGCCACAAAATCACCAGGAATTTTAGTCTCCGAAATGCCCATCTGCATGCGATTGTTGATTTTTAAAAGTACAGCAACTTTGCACTCCCCTCAAGGGTCGTCGGATACTTGCATCACACGGATGCGCCAGGCGATGCAATATTAGTCCCCCGAAGGCCGTTGCAGTTGATGATATAATTGATGCTATCAGGTTCATACAGTAACGAACCAAGTCATGGGCGAATGGTTTAGTGGTATAATACTCCCTTAGCATGTTCTCGCCTCTTGAGCCCATCTATTGGGAGTGGTCCAGGGTTCGATTCCCTGTTCGTCCATCGCAGGTGGTTTAATTCCACCATTGTACCTTCTTTTTGCATCCTTTTTGCACATTCAACTGGCATCTCGTTCTTAAATTTATGCTCCTTCCTTGTACACAGATTTCAAGTCCGAATAACGAAAGAGGAGTCTTTTAAATACCTACACAATTAATTGCATACAAATTATCGGACAACCTGCCTCTTTTCAGACCGAGCTGAATTCCGATAACCATTCAGCGAGTCCACCGCCATGAAACCCACCCCGCAAAGACAGCACCGGTGATCCAGTGCCCCCAAGCCCTGTGTCTTCGCTCTGGCCCTCCGTGAAGCCACACCACCAGCCCATCGCCAAACCTGACAAGCGAGACGATTCCCAAAAACGTCGTGAGAGCCCGGTCGAGGCCTTGCTGCTGCAGAGCCACCATTGTCGCCCCGTAGGAGATCTCGCGAATCCCCTTGTAGTACATCAGGGGCGACACGAGGCCGGCGGACGCGTCCTCCACAGGACTGGGAGCTTCGAGCGGCAGGCCCATGTGCTCGTACTCCGCGCGGGGCCAGAGCGAGGCCATGACGCCGCGACTGACGCAGGCCGCTCCAAAGATGTACGCGGGGAAGGATGAATACGTTGTCATGTTGGCGGATGTCGTGACCTGGGGGAGAGTCGATGTGGGCCCTTGGATGTTATCCCGGTTCAGCCGATGATGCGTGGAGCGGAGCTTTCAACGCGTCGCCCTGTCACTCGGAACTGCCTTGTTCGCGGCTTGCCTTGCTCGCAGGCAAGATCGGTTGCTGAGTATGCTTTGTCGCCGTCCAAGCGTGTCGTGAGAGTCGGAGGATGAAGTGTTGGTGAGCCCTGATGTCCACGGAGCCTGGTCTCGGCACGAATAGCCGCGCCTGATCCGCCATTCATCAAAGAGTCAGCATTCGCCAATCAAGCAAAGGGCTCCCGCTTGCTCTAGCACCGTTTGGGCAGAGATTCCGCTTCAATCCGCGACCCCCTTCTGAAACGGCTAATTCAGCGGTCAGTTGGTTGCGACAGCTACCTTCGCCGGCGCTACCCCTTTCAAATACCACCTTACACATCTCTGTACCTTACACAGGGTTCTTGCTTAATATAGGGACAGTGTATTGATTGAAAAATGGGTTGTTATTTCCAAATAGTATTAAGCTGATAGCCTGATATTAGGTTAATTTTTAAGAAATACCACCGTTAGAATACAGTAGGTTACCGAGCTACAACTAGTCCTACTACTAAGAGGTCTGACTTACCTGTTCAAGGCTGCAGCTGTGAATTGTTTTCACCTGAATCGCGGCGGATAGCATCAAGGTAGTCTGACTTACCTGCTCAAGGTGCCTGAGCCTGCAGCTGTTGACTGTATCTATGAGGGCCAGGGCAATTGGAATCGGACTTACCTACTTGAGGTAGCTTGTGGCTATAGCTGTTAATTGTATTCATCTGGATCACGGTCAGCGAGATCAAGGAGGGGTCTGGAATTACGTACCCGAGGCTGCAGCTGTTGATCCCATTCGCGAGTGTCAGTGCGGATCAGACTTACCTACTCGAGGCAGCTTGAAGCCGAAACCGTTGATCGTAGGTATTCATCAGAGGTAGAGTGGATAAGATCATAGAAGGGAAAAGAAGCAGATTCTTTGCTGCCTTGAGCAGGGTCTTCAAGGCCCGGCTTTGGAAGGAAGGCGCAAGAATTGCAGCTCCAACAGTAGCAGAAAATCACTTCTATCTGGTTCAAATCATGTACACTATCGGTACTATTTCTATATAAATACTATATTGACTGGTTTGATTAGAATTCAGTAAAAGAATTATCAGAATTTAGAAAAATCTTATTAGAATTCAGTAGAAAATAATAAGAATTTAGTAAAATTTATCAGAATTCAGTAAAAATCAGCAGAATTCAGTAAAAATTATCAGAGTTCAGTAAAAATAATAATAATTCACTAGGAATTACCAGAATTGAGTAAAAGCCGTCAGAATTCAGTCAAAATCATCCCAATATTATGAATAAATTTTGCACATGGTATCACTCTATTAACGCTGCAACTTCGGTTGCATACTAAGTTGGTGTGGTCTTTTAAAAGGCGGCACACCTCGTAGATAGGCATCCGGGCCCGCAGTAAGCTACTGTCGGGGTGGTGGCAAAGAAAAGATGAGATTGACTCTTATTTCGATTTCAAACAATAATTGATTTCTGTGCCCTGAAAAGAGAGCGAGGCAAAACATCTACAGACGAAATTGGACAGCAGGGAGCCTTGGGCCTTTGTTGGCTGTGGGAGAGAGGGCCTTCTTTGTGACGGAAACAGTTCGACTTTTTTTATTGATATTCAAGAATTTGGCTAACTTAGAATCACAGTCACTACCGTAAAGCCACCGGTGTTTCCAAAAAAACCCTTTAGTATCCGTAGAGGTTGACGTGCTCAGTGTTGGAGGCCCTGATCTTCCTGTTCTCCTTGACCAACATGAAGCGGATGATCCAGGCGCAGACGATGGAGAGCAGGGCGAAGCCGGCGGATGCGCCGAAGCCGATCCCGTAGCGGGGAGAGTCGCTGCTTGGCCAGAGGTAGGCACCGTAGATGTAGCCAATCTATACAAATGGTTAGCTGCTGAATGGGAGATGGTGAACGAGGAATACACACCTGGCCGCCAACGTTGGTCATTGCAAGGACAACCTAGTAGCGATGTAAAGTTAGTGGAAAACTGTAAAGAAACTGTATGATGTTGGTGATCCACGTACTGCTTTCTTCTCCTTAGTCTGGCAGAGTGTCGACGAGGCCCATCCGATGATGACGGAGTTGACCGAGTAGGCGCCCATGGCGAAGATGAAGCAGGCAATGTAGCGAGCGGGAGTGTTCAGCGTGGCAGCGGCCAGCACGAAGCCCACGATGGAGATGGCGAGACCCCCTGTGATGTGCCATGTGCGCTCGTGGAATCTGCCTGAGCTCCAGCCGACCAGGATACCGGCGGCGCCCGCGAAGATGAAGGGGGGGCAGGTCAAGACGAGGGTGATGGTTGTGTTGAATCCTAGGGTCTTCACGACACTGGTGGCACGAAGTGTTAGTGAGTTGCGCTTCCATTCTCAATAAGGGAAGTGTGCTTACGTTGGAAAGAAGGAGTTCTAAAATGAAGTTAGCGACTTGTACATCTTCTGATTACCTTCACATGATAGGACTTACGAATGAACAGGCGCTCAGGTGGAAGTTCTGCATCAAGCAGAAGAGCCAGGTCCTCTTGTCGGAGGCGGCCTGCTTCAGACCCTGCCAGGCAGAGGCATCGTTCTCGTCGGCATCGGAAATCTTGTCGCGCTCCATGCGGGAGTGTGCCAGCTCCTTCTCGCGATCGGTCAACCACCAGGTCGTCAGGGGGGTGTTTGGCAACATGAAGAAGCCGATGATGGCGACGCCTGCGGTGACGACACCCTCGATGAGGAACAACCTAATGAGATTCCATGTTTAGTATTGTGGCGGGCGTCGGGTGTCTAATGCGGCTTGGTCTTACCATCGCCATCCTGAGAGTCCCTTCACGCCGTCCATTTGGAAGACACCAGCAGCGATGAGTCCAGAGAGACCGGTTGCGAGAATTTGAGCACAGTAGAGTAAGGCAATGCGGGTAGCAACCTCTGTGTATCAGAAATCAAGAATTAGCCCTGTGGGTATTGCGAAAGTTGGATGGCAGCGAAGATGGGGCAACTCACCTTTGCGGGTGTAGAAGATGGAGAGCATATAGGTAGCACCGGGGTAGAACTACGAGTGGTCAGCCAGAGATGCCTTTCAAGGCAGTTGAAGTTGCATACTGGTGCCTCAGTGATACCGAGGAAGAATCGGCAGACGAGGAGACCAACGTAGTTCTTGACAAGAGCCGTGCATGCTAAGCAGAGTAAGATTAGCCGTCAGGAACCACGGCATGATTCCCAAGACATCACAAATACGCACCGGATACCGCAGCCCAAACAAGCATCCAGGCAGACATGTAAGGTCCAGGCCTGACCTTTGTGATCAACATGTTGCTGGGCACTTGCATCAAGACGTAACCGACAAAGAGACTGCGAGGCTGGTTAGCGACGCCTGACAGCGAGGGGTTCCTGGATTCAAGTGCATTGGGAAGACCACGGTTGCTCTAGATTCGTGAGGCTTGGGTGATTACGCGCGCTACTCACATCGACACGGTCGTGTTGAACTCTGACCCTTTCATATTCAGCTCCTTCTCCAAGTTGTTCAGGCGGGCTTGTGCGATGGCGTTTCGGTCGACATAGTTGAGGAAGTACATGAAACAGAGGCAAGGCTTGGGACAGCAGTCAGCATGGGCCGAGGTAGCGAACCTCGCGGGCGTAGGAAAAACGTACCATGATCCAGATGTCCAGTTTTCTCACCAGGGCGATCTCTTCCGGGTCTGTCTTCTTGGCTGTGCCGGTCCAGTCGCGCTCCTCGGTCTGAGAGGGCTTCTCATAGTCGAGGACACTATTGACGTGCGCAACATTGGTCCCGTCCTTGGTATCGCTACCAATCGGTTCGCGCTTGCTGTCGGTGGAGGCTCCCATTGCGAGATGACGGACTGAAACAGGGGTGGCAGAAGAGGGAGGCAAGGGTTACTCTGCGAGGAGATTGGGATGGGTTGTTGGAGAGCGAGATGGAATGGCAATCCTACTTGGCTGACCCAGGTATTTATAATGGCAATCCGTGATGGGCTGGCTGGGAGACCTGTGGGGAAAACTTCCTCGAGAGATCGCGGGGGGTCGAGCGCGGGGACAAACTGGCGGTGGAAACCTGGGGTAGCGGACGCAAGCAGCAAGGCGTCGGGCTCAGATCTGGAGGCCGGCGACAGCGAGGTCTAGCGGTTGCGGAGGAGGGAAGGGTGGGGGACTGAGGGGAAGAGATAGTAGAATACAACATTAGGGTCGCATGGGGTAGGGAAGGGAACCAGAACTCGGCTAGGACGGCGCGCGAGACCAATGACTGATGAGCATGCAAAGGGGCTATCTTGGCCTGGGGTTGCGTCGAGGGTGTGATCCACTTCCCTGACACGCTCGTAATCGGGGTACAAGATGGTGCCACGTGCGTCTGGGAGTGAGCGAGACGGGAGAAGACAGTGTCCCAAGTGGCTTGTCGATCATGGTCGGAATCAGAATCTGGCAACCCTCGGTGCTCATCCCGGAGAGCTGCAAGACGGCATTATAGACTGGGTAGATTGGTTCCCGCATCTGGAGGTTCTATATTGGCAACTGGAGTTGACGGCAATTTCCGTTGGCGTCTTACTAGTTTCCCCAGAGCACTACTGCAGACTCGTTTTGTAAAGGCGGTTTACCGGAGATTTGCATGTAAGCTTAACAGCAAAGACTAATTGGGTAATTACCTACCTAGGCCAAAGTCCGTTTCATTCTCGATAGCGGGCGACAATTATGTGACCTGGCTAAAGACCCGCCCTTCTTTTGAACGCAGAACTCTCAACTCTGGGTGTCTCCCAATTCTTAAGCCATCCTCAGCATCTCACTCCCCGCAAGTGATGTTGGAAGTGCACTAGCCAATCAGAGATCGTTGGAAGTCAAACCGGATACCCTACCAAGTTTCCCCAGATGCCAAGTTGCCAAGTTGCCAAGAGAAGGCGCTTGGGCACGCCCGAGAACCTCCTGCGGCCAATCAAAAAGATCCAAATCTGTAAGTTTTTCCCGAAAGAGCTCTTTAGCTGCCAGGTTATTTGAAGGTGATTGTGATTGTGAACAATATATACCATAGTTGCGTGGCTCTCGGCGATGACATTTTGTCCTTAGATGAGATCTCTAATATGCAATGAACCAAGAGTGTACAGGTTTAGCAGCCAATGCAATGTGGTGTTGAACTTGGTCTCGAGGCTTGCGTTAACTACCTACTTGCATTTGCATCGAATCATAGGCATTCCCCTTTTTGTTGCAGGTGCCATAGACTGCACCCTTATGCAGAAAAATTGATTTCTTGCTGGTATAATCAGCGAAATTGCAGTTCCCGTCCTGGGCCATATACGTAAATAGATACTAGAAGCCGGGGACAACTGAAATAGAGGCTTACTTAAAGGACTTCCTGCTTGCGTCGAAAAAGGTCACAAGGATTGCATGAAAGGATGTACCAGGGATCGCGAGAATACACTACCGGTATTTCTTAATGCAGACCATGATACAAATGTTAATGTTGTGACATTTAAGTATCATGAGCCTAGTTATTGATATCATTACTTGCAAGAGGAAAATATTCCATGTAGTAGTAGTAGTAATAGTAAGTAGTAATATACAGCTACAGCTGGAGTCTCTCCGCGAACCTAAATTAAGCTTTCATATAGCGATGGCTACGTGAACGATCAAATTTGTTCAAAATGGATACAAAAACTTGGCTTTGAACGCCGCGATACCACATCCAGGGATATCATTCATCATTGGAATCGATTGCAGGGATATGGCAGACAGTACTCAATTGATATAGGGCTGGATGATAAAACCACCTAGGTAGGTTCCAAATGAAGCATTTTGGTGTCGCTAAGGTTGAAAAAAGGATGAGCCACCAAAATGGACAGGCTCTTGTCCGGCCACCAGATGCAGCAAAACAGTTCGATATTATTCAGGAAAACGATAACTCATTTTCATCAGCCTTGGGAGAACTTCTACCATTTTCTTGAGCTTGCAAAGTCTGTATCAGGTCGGTAAATCTCTTTATGAATACTTGGTGTAACAAGTCAATGCTTGTAAAGTAGTCCCCTGCCTACTTCTTCGGTCTTATTTTTCTCAGTGCTGTGACCTGTCAAGCTCCTGGGCGGGAGTAGTCCAGATCACGGACACGCTTCCAAACTTCCCTCACTAATCTTTCTTGGCCTTGTCGACCCGTCTCTGTAGCGGATGGTCCGGCTGGTCTGCATAGTCAAGTTAACCAATGATTTCACTTCAAGCAAGCGTACAACGACGTCCTGGACATACCTTATGGCCAGATACAGCCTGCTTCCTAATCTTACATCTGTGATGACCTCCGCTGTTGCGGGATCAGAGGGTGGGTTGGCCGTGGTGACTAAACCACCAGCCTCTTGAAGGAGAGCGATGCCGGCCGCCACGTCCCATTCCCAGCAACCGCCTTCCCACCATATGTCAAAGGCGCCCATGGCTGTGTACGCCAGATCGAGCGTGGCACTAATCATCCGTCAGCTTCATCGCTGTTCTTGGTAGCCAGGATTCTACCAAGCGATGACTCTTGGAGCAAGGGATAGGACTTACCTGCCCAAACTTCTCACGCCATGCACCATGCCACCTTTCCCGCCCCGTCCCCCAATCTCTACCGCCATATTAACGAAGCTCTCGACCTTGCGGCCCAAGTTGCCCCCTTTCCCCTTCTCCGAGTCCGGATCCCGCCTATCCTTGCCCCACTCGCAGCTGAAAACACAACCCTTGGGGGCATTCGCTGGGATGGGCACCGCCTTGACCAAGGGCAGGCTCTGCGTCTCGTTGAGCCAGGCGCCCCTGCCCTTGCACGAGGTGAAGAGCTGGCTGAGAAAGGGCGCGTAGATGACGCCGATGACGGGACTCCCGGACACGATGAAGGCGATGGAGACGCAGAACATCGGGAACAGGTGGGTGTAGTTGACCGTGCCGTCGAGGGGGTCGACGCACCAGGTTGGGTGGTCCGGGGTGATGAGATAGTCCTTGGAGGAGCCGGCCGAGTACGTCTCCTCGCCGATGAACCTAGATCGTTCCAAATTGCAATAAGCTTCGTGTTTCACTCTTGACGACGGAACGACAGAAGGATGTGACATACTTGTGATCGGGGTACTTCTTTGATATCGAACTGTGAATGAAAGCCTCGACGTCTGAGATGGAACGGATTAGCTAACCACAAGAAAGCACCAAGGATAACCAGCGTAGGGTATGTGAATACCGGTATCGGTTTTGGTGACGATATCCACCGCATTGTCCTTGTCTTCAAACACCTGTTGGCCCTGACCAGGCGCGCTGGCTATGCGGAGCGCCGCGGCGTCCATGAGCATCTTGCCAGCATCCTTGCCGAGCTGGATGGCGAAGGCATATATCTCATCCAGTTGCTCGGCGCTGATTTCGGCGGACATGGTAGGTGACAAGGGGCGAATGGGCTGTCCCGAGCGAGTGAAGGGCACGTTTTTGTGTCGCAAAGGCTGGAGTTCACTCGGAGAGGAGGCTTTTAGCGGTAATAGTCAGCATTCGAGCCGCCGTAATCGGTCGCTAAGTAATTCTGGGGCATCCGTTGCAAGCCGCGCAAGCGGTCAAGTTCCGCTGAAGGCGGGCAGCCTCCGGGGACCCTCTCGGAAGAATCCTTAACCGGCGGCTTCTATAGGGCAGGCCGCCATTGAGATTCAGCCATCAACAGCTGTCCATCAGTGTGGAAGGCTGGTCAACATATTCATGGAATCCCAGCAATCGTTGTCGTTTGATAACTCATGGTAAGCACTAAGAGTGATGATACTCAACCTCTCACAGAGTTCTCTTGCCACTGGCTACCTGTACCTGCTCATATTCGGGTAGTGTTTAATGGCTTACTCTAATCTGCCCTTCTATCTAACCTTGACTCTTAGGGGGGCTGTTTGGGGAGACTCTTCAACAGGCAGGCTTAAGCTTCGACTTTATAACCGTTATGAGTACTTTTCGACGCACAAATGGTCCTTGGGGCTGTTGCGGTGACCTACGTTCCATACAACTAGCGCGGGTAGCGTACCTTATGCTTAATTGCAGTGCAGCGTCCAGCCAAAGTGCCACAGGTCAGGCCATACTTGGGAAGACTAAGGTCTCTAGTTGAAGGGAGTTAGGTAGTCTACGATCCAAAAAAAAAACCCACTGCCCTCGCTGACCTGGCTGACAGCGCGACCCCTCATGCCAATTGTTTAGGCCAGAATGCTTGCACCGCAACACCCCTCAACCAATGTGGGGTGCATCATTAAATAAGTCTCAAAGAATAATAGTGCAGTATAGAGACAGCCCGAAGGTAAAGAAAAAAGAAAAGAAAAAAAAAAACGACACATCGAGATGATCATTAATATTCCTGCATCTCAATTGCGGCGACGACATTCTGTAAGCAGCGTATAGAGCTACAGGGTAGCTGCCTTATCACCTCGTTCCTCCGCGCTTATCTGGCGGGTCCTCGTTGGGGAGACTCCGCAAACGAGGAGAAGGTGCCACTTATTAGCTTTGCCGAAGGATCCGCTGGTAGACAGATAGCGCCGTCAATCAAAGACATTATGGGACCGATCTCGTTTCCTGTCAACTTGACAGTGAGAGCGATAGTAGTTCGATCTGCATCAAAGCTGGCCAGATTAAACCCTTTTACACAACCTATTATCAGATAGAGAGTGCACATGCTTTACCGAAAGTCAGAGTCGTGGAACAATATTACTGGCCAGCGACTCTGACAGCACGTGAGTCCGCTGCTGAATAAAGCCGAGAATGGACCGCTTTTTTTTCCGTCTCTCCCCAGCATCATAGTACAACGCATCCTGTCATCAATTATCGATCATCCATAACCTCTGCCACAGGCGATAAAGCACAAGATGGTCACCTTGACTCTCCTCCCGCACGAGACAATTCTTGAGATACTTTCCCACCTGCCTCTGAAGCAGCTCGAGACGGTCGCCAAGACCTTCAACCACCCCATCACCGACATATGCCTTCCCCTCCTCCAACCGCTTTTCAAGTCTAGGCGAGACAGAAAAGATCTTGTCCGCGCCTTTGGCGAATTCGGGCAGAGGTTCCCCGTGCCACACGGCCTAGAGTCCCTGGACCTGGATTCGCCAGTCAGGAAGACTCTCGGCCTGTCGCGCAGGGACGTTATCAAGCTGCCCCGCCGGAGGCGCACCCTCGACATGGATTTCATGGAATTCCACGGAGACTTCGACTGGCTCAAGCCGCTCCCTAAATCAGTCTCGGATGACATGGCCGGCCACTACCGCGGTCCGGCGCTCATCGGCACGGCGCTTGACGACCTCCTGTCGAGCGCGGAGCGCGTGGGCGTCACCATCCCGCCCGCCTTCATCAAGTTCATGCAGAATGAAGAACTCCAGCTGCGTATCCCTTCCCACCATGCCGGAGCCTTTCACTTGACCTCGGGGGGCTTGCTCAGGATTCCAAAAGCGCGGATCGGGGGTCGCGTCGGCTACGCCATCGGTTTTCTCTCTTATCTAATAGATGGTGTCATGTTATACCTTGAACCGGGCAAAGATGGAATATGCAGTGTACTGACGGACATGGAAGATGAGTGCCCTTATGAATTGGATGGTGTAAACGTGCCCCATGAAGAAGAGGACTGCCCTTTCGTCACCCAGGAAGACCGGGACGACTCGAAGGCTCAGAAGGTGGAGATCCTGGCACACGGCTGCACCCTTGAGCTGGTGGGAATGGATTTTGAGACTTACCTGGCCAACTTGTATTACAGCGAGGTGCTTTACTGGGTATGCAGACTTGAGGCAGAGCCCGTCCCTGGGCTGGTGGAGTATGTGAAGTACATGCTCGTCGAGAGGCGGGAGATTCCTAAAAAGCCCAAGGAGATAGAGGACCTGACCGAGGACGCGCGGAGGCAAACGATTGCAGATCTGTTACAGTAGGAGGCGGGACAATAATCTTATATGAGGCAGGACAATAATCTGATAGGAGGCAGGACAATAATCTTAGTGCCTAGGTAATGTAGTGGCTATGCCCAAAGCATCCACCTTGAATCCCGGAAGGGTGACAGATTGGTAGGAGCAGACAGATTTATGAGGCGATAAAATAGGATCAGATCAGACTTACCTGCTTGGCGCAGCCTGTAGCTATGGCTGTTGATCGTATTCATCTGGATTGCGGTCAGCGAGATCGAGGAGGGGCCTGAATTACCTACCTAAAGCTGTAGCTGTTGATTGAATTCATCAGTATCACGGCGGGTAGGATTAAAATTACCTGCTCGAGGCTGCGATTGTTGATTACATTCATCTGGATCGCCGTCAGTGGGATCAAGGAGGGGTCTGACTTATCTGCTTGAGGCTGCAGCTGTTGATTCCTATGTGCAAGAGTCAGTATGGATGGGATTAGACCTACCTGCTTGAGATCGCTTGAGGCTGAAGCTATTAATCACATTCATTAACGTCACGGCGGATAGGATCAGACTTACCTGCTCAAGGCAACTTGAGGCTATTGCTGTTTATCGTGTCCATAAGGGTCGAGGTAAATAATATCAAGGGATCAAAAGAGCAATGCGTGTAGCCAGTACAACAGCAATTACTTAGGCACCTGTCGTTTGCACAGTTCGTTGTTCACGTCGATTCGTGAATAATCTCCGAGGATCGCGGCCAGTCTCTTATGGGGTGATTCGAGAATGCGTCCTCCTTCTTATGTTGATCATCTTGGTGACCTCGATCTCGGACAGGTCCTCCGTTGCATATCTGTGAGTGATAACTTGTGCTGTTCAATAGCTTCGTTTCCAGAAGTCTGAACAGTTCCTTCCTATATATATCAGCCACAACATTTACACCGGCCTAACCTTACCACACAGTGGTGATCGACTTTATTATAGGTCTTCCAGCAGAAGCCCAGAACCGTTCATTCTGGCGATTGACCGAAAACACGGATATATTCGATTCTCTCATGACCGTGACCTGTAAATGGTCAAAAAAGGTCAATACTAATTCCTGGTTGTACCACATATACAGCAAACAACTGGGCCGAGATCTTTCTGAGAATGCTCATGATGTATGATTGGGGGCTACCAAAAGTGATAATGAGCGATAGAGATACCAAGCTTGTCCTTGTGTGGGCAGATGAATGGGAAAACCTGATCGGAGAATGCAGCGGAGGACATAACCTTGAGGTAGATATTGAAGCAGGGAGAGGAAGCTGTACGCACAGACAACACCCACAACCACAACAACAAATATATATAGCACACAACGGTTATCGCATTAGTCAACAGCTTCATTACCTATATTATAATTCACCATACAAAGACCTTCCCCATCTCATAGAATTAGGCAGATTAAGAAGAGAGGGTTTTCCTACGAAGGAAGCATTTGAAACATTCATCACAGCGCCTCTTGAGGCCATAGGCAGCTTTAATGGGCAGAGGCAATACAAATAGTCAGCTAATTCACTTGTCAGTTGCAAGTTAGGGTCTCAGTTGAATGAAGAAAAAAGCGTATATCTTCTGCCTAGGCCATGAAAAACGCTCTTTTTGGTCTAAATGTTCAACGGCATGATCTGCAAAATCCTGGACCTTTTATACCAGTCTCAATATATAGCAGTCAAAGTACCTACCTGCCTCGCTCATCACGATGTCATAATATCACTTAGACCTTATTCATTGAGTTGAGATATCGGGTAACTTTGAATCAAACTTTCTATCACCCAGACCAATAGCCAGTTGTTATTTCAAAACTCAGCAATTGCCAGTCAGTATCCATATGATACTTTATGGAAACGAATCTAGAAGCTGCGCTCCGGCTACTGCCTTTACACATCATCAAGCTTCTCTTGATAAGATATTGACAGTATTTTCTCCTTATTTTGCACTCTTCGTTAGCCGAGTTCGATGCCACGAGAGTAGCTATGCAAATTTTTATTAATTATGTTTATTTACTTCTTCATTATTTATTTATGCATTATATCCCAACCTCGGGCCAGAATAACCACTGGAAATTCGACATGTCCTCCCACGACAACCCACCAAACGTCGGGTCCAAGTCATTTCCAGGCTGGTTCAGCACCTGCTGGATCTCATCATTCGACATAGCCGAGAACTGGAATGTTTCTGACCACAGAGACTGATCGCCTAGCATGTCGTTACCTTGAGCCTGCAAGGCCATGGGGTCCTGCATATGTGTGGCCGTGGAAGACAACGATGTGGCGATGTTATCCATATGAGCTATATTATTGTTTCCAGCAGGGGCGGCCCTTCTAGAAAGTTGCTGGAGATATTTTCCGTGCAGTACCGACAGTCCATTTCGGTGGTTGGTCACACGTCCGGTCCTGATGAGGACGCTGGCCGCTTCCTCGATCAAATTCCGGATGCTCGGTGCGAGGGCCGAGCCGCCGCTGGCATGTGAACTAAGCATGAGGGCGAAGCAAGCTGCGAATGATATCATAATGGCCGTGTTGTTGGGCATCGATCGCAGCTGCGATTCGCCTTGGATGGCGACACGCATCACGTTGAGCGCGGAGCTGAGTCCAGCGGTGCGGAAGAAGCTCCTCACCTCCAAGTGAGCGGTCGGGTGGTTTATCACACCGCCATAAATGGATAGGCGGGTATGGACAACGAGAATCTCAACGTACGGAGGAAGACGGCGATCTGCGGGACATTAGCATACGTCTAGCAAGAGCAACAGGAGTGCGTCCTTACCTGGTCCCCTGCCGATCGAGGTCCCCCATTCCGTGAACCATTGATCAAAGAATCTCTCAATGGCGCCTTCGATTCTGTCCCACTTTAATTAGTTCTATGCTCAGTTGTTGTTATGGAAGGTAGAGACTAACGATTGAGCAACTAATGCGCCGTTGCTCGTAGGGTTGCGCGAACTATCACATAGAGCACGAACGGCGGAGAACAAGCCGTCCTGATAAATGTTAGCGAGTGATGTGGTTTCCCGTGGATAGAAAACTCCAATTACCAAGTCTCTCCTCAGGACCGCCATAGATACCAAAGGGCCATCTTGGGGATCACGGAGATCCGACCTGTGCCAGTTGTCACAGTCCTTGAGTGATCTTGTGATGGGCACTGAAAAGGGGCGTCCGCGCGCCAGAGACATTCTGCACCACGAAAGAAGAGACAAATCATTAGCAAAGACTCGCACAACCAGTTTGTTACCTTTCCATCTTACCCTCTCTCGAGAACGAAAAGTGCGATCCAGCACCTTTCCCGACTACGAAGGAGCAGGCGCCCTCTCTCCGACCTTGGATTCACGCTCGGAAAGCCGTCAATGACCAATGCAGAACGAGGGTCGAGGCAGTCGGCACGCGCGAGTCCCGCATCTATGATGGGGTCAAACATTTCCGGCGACACCACCTTTTTATGGAGCGACAGGTCGGTTGCAATCGTGGTGGCCAAGGACATGTACGTGCACGTTTCATCGTCGGTGCTCTGCTTGCCCGGGAACATCCACGGAATGTTGACTAGAAACGCCAGAACGATTTCTACTGATTTGAATCGGCACTCGATCACCCTGTGGGCGAGCTTCTTTGTGTGATTGGACAGGCGACGTGACAGGCCTTCGCCGGACGGTATGAAGAGAGCCGAGGCGGCCATAACGGACGTAAAGAGGAACGTGGAGCGGGACCGAGCAAACTCGGCAGTATAAAGCCTTGGGTCGAATCCCCATCTGGTGTGCGCAAGATTCTCGTGGAAGCTGGGTCAACATCAGTCATTTGGCACTCACAATGTGGGTGTTTGGATCGCACAAGGCCAATGGAGCGGGCCGGCTCTACGTACTATGTGAACAACATCTGGGCTTCTTCTTCACTGACAAGTCCGAGGGAGATCGGGTCATAGTCTCCGCCTATGTCGAGTTTTGCACGAGCAGGGGCGAAGAACGCTTGAAGCTCGTCCTCTGTCTGCTGTTGATCTTTGGAGGATACGGAAGCCAGTACGGACTGAGGAGACTTCCCGTGGCGAGAGTCGGGTGACGGCTGGATATTGTACGAAGCACGGGCAAGTAGCTGCAATGGATTCTCTGCATCATCAATCGCGAGACTGTCTTCGGTCTGCTGGATGATTTCGGGGACACCCACGGCGTTGCCGGCATCCTCTTCATCGGACGAGTGATCACCTTCGTCAGCCATGCGGTCCATCGCGGCGTCATGTTCTATTCTAGACGACGAGGCAGAGCCAGGACCCAGCGGTACATGGGCTGAGTTGGTATCATCTGCATCTGTCAGTTGGCCCAGCAGCTGTTGTAGATGTGCCAAGACGCGCTGGTCGTCATTATTCGTCTGCGAGCCAGAGCGCGCTCTTTTCACTGCCTCATCAATTTGAAAAAGCGCCTTGTCCAGTCCGACTCGTTTACTTTGGGCGCAATGTTAGCGATGACGCAGAAAACGGCATTGGCGAATAAGTGCACGGGACTTGCTTCTTGATGCCCTTTTGGCGACCCGGGACAAAGACAGGTCGGACGCAATCCACGTCGAGCTGGACGCAGCGGTGGCATCGGTCTTCGCCATGCTTCCAATCGCATTTGATCTTGCTGCGCCGACAGACCAGGCAAGCGGCCTGTTTCGGACGAGGAGAGTCCTCCATGTCGTGTGAGATTGAGGTAATAAATCGGCTAAACTGGCAAGAGATGCGATGCTTCTCATCAGCTACGCGTTGGCTGATGACTAATCACCAACGCCCCTATTCGCCACCTGAGAGGCAGACTCGCCATGGTCGATTTTAGCTAGAGGCAAGTCACTACCTGCGCTGAGCTTTGATGAATTTTGATTCGCCGATTGCTCGCTACGATAACTACCCGTTGCCAGCACCCTCTAAATTCTACAATCTGCGCAGCAAGTTCTTATCGAGATAGAACCGACAATGGTCACCGCCAACTCGGACGGTAGAAATTCTCGGCCGCGGACACGTTCATGAGACGCCGAGGTGTCATGGTGGCACAGTAGCAGTAAGCAAGACGCCTGCAGGTGGGGCGATGCCCCTCCTACTCTGAGCAGTTGGCACTTTGTCGACTTACACCGATATTACCGAAGAGAGTTCCCTGAAATCATCTACAAGCGACTCTCCGGACTTATTCAGATTCACTCAATCTCGCAGCGAACGTGAAAAATCGCATTGAACGATTGATGGATGAACAGCAACACACATACAGAAGCGGGGTAGTTATGTCAGTTCTGCCGCGCGGATAGTGGGCAATCAGCGCTAGATTCAGCCTTGAATAAGCGCTACTCGTAGCGACTCTGACAACATGCCGGGGCAGACGAACAAGGAATGTGGCATCACACTCACCACTAATAACATTCGACGCAGGGAACGGGAGTTTCGAAACTCTCCTGGCAGAGCGGCCCATTTATAGTGATCCCTTGTCCTCGACTCCCTCCCCCCTATGATCATTCAACCTACAACTCCCACACCGCAGTTACCTTTCGACTCACGGAGCATCAGACCCAAGATGGCCGCCCCGTTTCTCAACGATATCGCCGAGAACGGCAAGCTGTTTCTCGAGACCCAAGATGACGGCGCCAGGCGCAAGATTATCGCTGCTGCCAGCTCTTTGATTGCGAGCCTCGAGAATCCGGGCGAGGTAATGGCTCGGATTGGCTGGGGGGAGCCGACCAAGGCTGCTGCTTTGAGAACGGCATTTGAGCTGGGAATTCTCAAAAAGCTCTCGGACAAGCCGTTGAGTAGTGTACAGTTGGCAGAAGGCACCAAAGCCGACCCAACTCTCGTGGGTAAGTAAACGTATTGTATTTTGCTCTACGACTTACAGAAGGTATAAGCTAACCACCAATAATCCGATAGCAAGAGTGATGAAGCATCTTGCTGCAAACGATCTAGTCAAGGAGGTCGGCCAAGACTCCTACGTTGCTACACCATTCTCTGGCGCCACACAAGATCCCACAATTGCCGGTGGTCTCACCTACAGTTTCGAGGGCATGATTCCTACCTTCTACGGTCTGCCCGAGTTCCTGGCAAAGACGGATTATCAGAACCCGACGAATGCAGAGGACGGTCCGGTCCAGCACGGTCTCAAGACAACCCAACCATTCTTTGGTATTTTGCAGAGCAATCAGCGTCTGGGGTCAGCGTTCAACAATTTCATGACGGGCTATGCTAAGATGAGGCCACGCTGGTACGACTTCTATCCTGCCCTGGAGCAGTTGGGTGGCTCAGACACCGCAAAAGGTCCCCTCCTGGTTGATGTTGGCGGCGGCCTCGGACACGAGCTCATCGGATTCCACGCTGCCCAGGGAGAGCAACTGAAAGGCCAGCTCGTACTGCAGGATCTTCCTTCGGTGATTCAGGAAGCCACAGACTCCAAACTCCTCCCTTCGGCGATCCAGGCAGTTCCCCACGACTTCTTCCAGCCCATGCCCGAAGAATACAAGGGTGCTCGGGCTTACTTCATGCGCTTGATCCTCCACGACTGGCCCGACTCGCAGTGCCAGACCATTCTCGATAACTTGCGTGACGCCATGGTCAAGGGCCACTCCAAGGTTATCATCAACGAGGCTGTTCTGAATGATGTGGGGGCCCCATGGCAGCAGACCAGTCTGGACTGGACTATGATGGGGATGTTGGTTAGTCGAGAGCGGACGGAGAGCCAGTGGCGCGATCTGCTGGCCAAGTCTGGATTGAAGATTACTGGAATCTGGTCCAAGGAAGCGGAAAACGTCATTGAGGCGGAATTGATTTGATAAAAGATTGGCTTGTGCCTGTTTCCAGGATAGCTATTTTAATCTTTTTTTTTTGTCTCAACACAGATTTAGCCAAAATGAAAGATTCATCTAACTCCGCAAAAGTTCTTGCCAATAATATTTAAGCTATACAAGCATATACATCACCGCTACTGAGACGACAATAGCAGTCCAAAAAGACACCAAGAGGGGAGCCCCTGAACTCTTGTCACATGTGTACCCCGACGGAAGCGTCCTGTTCGCGAAGATGCCACAGTCTAGCTTCCCCGAGGCATCACTGACCGAGAACGATTGGGTCACTTGCACATTATTGGCAATGAACGAGTCGCTGTGGCCATCGTGTTAGTTTTGGACAGCGGAGAGAACGATTCGCATCCTATCGCGAAAAAGGGGGGCAAGAATACTTACAAGAATGAAGTTGACACATTCGAGGTGATGTTCACGCTTGCCATCGAGCTCTTAGGCCAGTACCACGACTTCTTACCGTCTGCGCCATTCTCTGACTCGAGCCTCAAGCTCCCACAACCGCTGATTGTCAACGAAAGGTTCTTCCAGTTCTCTGCCTGGGATGGTAGGGTAAGAGAGCGCAGCTTGCTCGAGTTGAAAAGCGCTATAGAGTCGACCGTATCAAAAGGGAGGGTCAGATCCGTGATGTCATGGTCCGCATCTAGCCTAAACTTGCCGACGTGTAGACTTCCCAGGTTGTCTGCGCGCTGGATACCAAGAACGCCCCCGTGCAGGATGACCTCCTTGTAGGAGATGGACTTTGTCTCGGGCCCGCCCAGCACGATGGTCAGATTGGTGCCCCATACCTCGAGCTTATCCATTGCCGTCCAGCCGAGGTTGAGAGCGCACGTTGCGCAGGGCTGGGGGGTTCAGGAGCAGCCCCTTTCCCGTGGTCCAGGTCGGGATCTCGGATGTGTTGATCGGGTTCTTGAAGAAGGCGTCGACGTTGTCCAGCTTGCCTGCGTTGTTGAGGTAGATGCCGCCAGTGTAGCCTGATTCCGGGAGCAGCTCCTTGATGCCGTTCATGTGCAGCTTCTCAAGATTCGTAGTTCCCAGCTCAAACGATGAGACAGACTCGAGGTTGGTGAGATCCATCTCTTTCAAGGAAGCCGTGTCCTGGACGGCAAACTCGTTCCAGACGTACGACAGGTTGGGGAGGCTGAGCTTCTCGAGGTTGTTGTATGTCATGAAGTCAATGCTTCCATTGACCTTCCTTAGTGTGGAGCTGGAGAATTCCAACGGCCCCCTAGGGAAGTTCTTGCAGCGGATGATGGCAGTCGCATCACATCCGTAGTGGGTGAGATCTCCGTGGATCTCTTCGACGCCGTCGAGGTTGATGGTGTCGAGGAGCTGCTCGGTGAGAGTCACGTCTCCGCGGATGACCGTGCACGCCTTTCGAACTTGCTCGGCGTCGGTGGCGTTTGCGATGGTGATGGAAGAGTTACAGTCCACGTCGGCCAACACATCTGCCAGCCAGTTGGATGGGATTAGCCTATATGCATAGCTAGAAGCACCATGGCTGGCGGTTAAACTTACGATTGGCTAGGCTGACAAGTCCGAGAGCGACTAACGGAAGACGCGCGAGCATGATGGATCTGTGGCTTCAAGTGAAGGTATCGTCATCCGCGCCGCACCACTCTCCTCACTGCAGAGAACAGTGTGAAATTGACGGAGGAAAGCCATTTTGTAGATGTCCCTGGCATATCAGCCGCAGTGGATATGGGCTCGAAAAAGCGGCTTGCACGGCGCGTGAAGGAGCCCAAAAAGGTGTCCCGTCTCTCGATCTCAGTTGGAGCCGTCTTGGCATGTTGGAAATATGGAGGAGTGAGCTGCCACGTGCCTCGTTGGCCTCTGACATTCGCCCAGGAATCTCCACCCGGACATTATTCAATGCTGGCAGATCGGCCAGTAGTAAGGGTATTTTTATGCCTAAAATGAAACAAAGCCTAAGGAACGCTTTCGATGCAAAGAATCCATGGATAAGAAAAGAAGTCGGATCAGCCGCCATTTTGTAACCCACTTCCCGGCCGTGGCTGATTTCCATGGTGGCTGATGATATATTATGTGGAACCCGATAGACGAGGCCAACGACAGATGATGTCTGTGAACGGACTTATTATCAAGCTACCTATATGCGGATGCATGATGCTTACTGCTATTACGATGGTCGTAGAATTGCTTGATTTTTGTATGATATTTAATGCACCTAACTGGAAAGTGTCCCTCAACGGGTGATCCCATCTCTTAGGCTGAAGCAGTAAGTGGTGGATTGTTCCGAAAATCATGGTACCAGGCGGCTGTAATGTGGTCTTTCTAGACCAGTACCTACCTTAGGTAGAAAGAGTTAGGTGTAGACACTGGTAAGGAGACGCACCAACACTAAGAATCTACGGGGCGTAGAAGTGGCTAGGTAATCAGTGACGGGACTTAATGCTCTCTCACAACAGCAGGGAGTTAGTGAACTGAGATGTACCATTGTCTTTCGTCTGCAGCATTGTTTGGTCAAGTGAATGTCGACAGGCCGTTCCACGCTAAAGCATGAAAGAAAAGGTGCCTAATATATTAATGAACGAGATGGACCAAGGGTAGACAATGCATTGCAAATTTCTATTAGCAGAAGACAAAAAGGCATCCATCGCTTGTAGGTTGAATGTGCTCCTCAGCAAATCAATAAAAGATCATCTAAGAGAACGTGAGGGTTTTGGTCTGTCTCTTCTGAACTGGGACCTTTTCACTGCTGTGACTGGGACGTAACGCTGGCGGACTTGCTACTTCGCCAAGTTTTGCAGCTCCAGCGTGCGCACCCCAACTTCTTCCTGCACATCACACGCAGGCACGACTTATTGTGCTCTGATATACAAACAAAATTCCACAACCGGTAACTGCTGTGCTCCCATGTTAAAGTACCGAAGGTAGTACCAAGTCACACGTGCCTGGATTTATGGTGCCTTTTCTCACTGACAGAAGAATTCACCAAGTTTCCCCCCACAGCGAGTGACCAGATCACTTTAGACCAGAACTTCAGCCTCTCTTCGACAACCTGAATCACCCTACCTTGTGAAGGAATTTTGATCTTGGTTCGTATACCATCTACAAATGAAGGATCAGGGGACACACATACTAAACTTCCAGCAGAACAGACCTCGGCCAGCAGAGTCTCCCATCAAAACAAAGATACAAGACACCCAACACCTCGTTCCAAAAGCGCATCCACTCCCGCCAAGAGACTCGCAACTTATACCCGAACCAAGAAGCGCTACAGATCAACTCAACTTCGGTTATTCCTCGACTTTACCCTCCACCATTCCTCCTCGCTACGATGCCCTGCCTCGTGTGCCACGCCACCGATCGGAGAGTGCCGAAAAGACACCTTATTGTAGACGAAAACCGATGGGTTAGCTGCGGGACATGCGCTCTCCTTTGCCACGAATGCATGGGTCTGGGACGATGCGGGAAATGCCGAGGAACGGCTCGTGTGGCAGACACGGGTGCCGACAACAGATGCACCGACTGCAAGGGGTTGGGGGTGGTTCCAGCCTCGAGAATGATTATCTGCCGTCATACTATGTGGAAATATGTCAAGGGGGATAAATAAAGTCTGGAGTTGAATAAGCTTTTTCGACAAAGAGATTTCTCTTCCTTTTTCTTCTCTTTTCTTTTTTTTTTTGTTGGAGTTTGATTCTGTAACTACCTCGGATAATCAAGGATAAGAAAATACTACTTTGCATCCCACGCCGGGTGGTTGACTTGGATCATCGAGACCAAGTCATTGCACCTGTGTCTCAGTCTACATGATTACCTCAGTTGACCCAAAGCTCAGGCTCACCTCAAAGTGATACCTAAACCTGTCCCTGCCCAAAGTTTTAGCGACACGTTCGAATTCGTGGAACTCCATGTCAGGCAAAGCATTGTGGCGGATGACTGTTTTGGAGTCGGATTCCAGGTTCCTGGGGATGTTGCTCGACGCAGGCTCGACTCATTCCTCGCGGTATATGTAGAATTCAGTGTCCACACCAGGTCCTAAGTAGGTATATATCCTGCACCACCGGCTAATGAGGAGCGCAACGAGATGTAACCCGATGTTGTCATCTATGGTAAGGTCGGTGTGGAGAACTTGGCCCATGACTTAAAGCACTGAGATCTTTCCTTCCGAACGAAATGTGAGACACTGGTAAGAATTAGCTAGGTAGGTGTTGAGGGTCGAGCAATAGCACTGGCCTCAAATTGTCTCGATGCAGCATTTCTTACCGCGATGAAATACCACATGATGGTTTGGATCCCGTATTAACTTTAGAAAAGGTCCCTAGGAGTAGTGATCTGGATATTTGATCCAGCAATGACTCTTTAGTCCAGCTTGAAGGGTAACATCTGGGAGTACCTACCATATAGTGTGTGGTTGAATTCCAACAACGATATGAAAACAATTGAGCCAGTAATAAATATATTTCAAGCTAGATATCATGATATAAGTTACCCTTTATTATCATTATTGTGTTTAGTATTATTCAGAAAACAATGTCCCTGCCTTACATGAAATGAGCTTTGGTGACCGATGCTATATGTTAGCCACTTCCCTTGTCTTTATTCAGTGGGGAAGGACTTCATGGTGGGTCAACTGGCCATCCACCACCACGGCCGAAACTTCTCAATTCCTTACCTACCTCTCTTCGTTCGGCCCAGTGATTATGTACGCGCCCACCCGTGCAACTTTCACGAATATCAGCTATTTCTCAACAGCATTGATGCAACCAAAGCACAAGAGAGCAACCAACTGACTCCCAACAGCTCGCTGTCGTTTAGTTTTGTGACGATGGCCTTGCCCGTGACAAAGTGCCGACTCTCCTCGAACATTTATGTCATGACCTACTCTAACGTCGATGCTAGGCTTCCTCCTATTCGGGCTTTGATTTTCGACATGGACGGGCTACTTATCAACTCCGAAGACATCATCCACGAGGCCGCGAACACGCTCCTTGAAAAATACGGAAGACCCCTCTTGACCCAGTCGATGCGAGCCAAGCTCATGGGCGTGGCGGGATCAACCAACAGCGACATGTTCCATGACTGGGCCCAGCTGCCTATCCCTCGCGAGCAATTTCGTCGCGAATTAGGGGAGCAGATGAGGCATCGATTTCCTGACTGCGAGCCACTCACTGGTGCCGAGACGCTTTTGTCCAACCTCTGCCAGGGACGTAACATTTCGACCGGGGCAAAGATTGAGTTGGCACTGGCATCCAACACCAAGAGCACTTCCTATGGATTGAAAGTCTCGAGACCAGAGACAAAGCGCCTGCTGGCCTGCTTCCAGCCGGAGAGGCGGGTGCTGGGCGACGATCCGCGGCTAAGACAGGGAAGGACGAAGCCACTGCCCGATATCTACCTCATCGCCCTCGATTCGCTTAATTCGAGTCTAGACCCTGGCCTGAAGCACATACAGCCCAACGAATGCTTGGTCCTTGAAGATAGCGTGGCCGGGGTAGAAGCTGGGAGGCGGGCAGGGATGAGAGTTATTTGGGTTCCGCACCCAATTCTAGCGGCTGAGTATGAGTCGAAGCACATGGATATATTGGCAGGAAGGTCGGGGATCTTCAACATCGGAGATGACTGGCAGCTAGGCGAAGTCGACGATGGCTGGGCCGAAAGCATTCCGAGTCTGCGGCACTTCAACTATGGCAAATACGACATCCATGCACCATTGTAGATGCACTCCTCCTTATTGTCATAGCATTATATACTCGCTTGTTAATCAATTATAGGTATACTTCTCACCTGCGTCTGTCCAAGAGCATGTTATCTTTTCTCGAGACAATCAAAGACAGCAGTTACAATGATTGCGAGCCGGTTTAATCTGGGACATAGCCAGCGCCAGCAGGAATCTGCCATGCCAGAAGAAGAAGCGGCGCCGTGCACATGCCTCCCGTGTCACCCAGCGAGGTCTCATTCGCGCCAGACTTGAGCAGATCCACGGCAATCTCAGCCACCCTATAGGGGGGGTAGGTAGACATCGAGCCCTTCCAAGGGGCACTTCAGCACCACGGAAATGTAGGCTCGCACGCGTAGGCCGATGGCCTTGGAGTCTTCGATCACCACCTTGAACCGCTTAACGGAGGTCAGGTTATCACAGTTCATGTTGCTCTGGAAGAAGCTCTCTATCGCTGCTGCGAAGATCGCCACCTTAATCTCCGGCGTCGAGACGTTCTCCAGGGCTGAGCTGCATCAGCTTGGAGACAGGAAGAGTGAACGTGTTCTTTACTAACGTATATACCTTACGTTCATGATGGCAGTAGAACGTTCAGAGCGAGCCCAACCTGATTTGGACAGTGGAGAATGCTGAAGCATACGCCCTCTGCCCCACGCCCAGCTTGACAATCCCATCGCAGGACGAAGCCAATGACGAAGCCGATGGGGATCGGGGTGACCCCGAGAGATCGAGCAAAGAACACCGGGGTTGCTGTCGCAAATGGACCAACGGTATCTATCACCTAGCACGAAGGGTCTGCATCTCGACGAAGATATTGACCCGGTACGAATGCACTCCTTCGAGGGGGTCTCATCAAGCATTGCGTAAAATACCAACGGCAAGATGCCTTCAGGTATAGATGACCACATACTGAGATCTCAGATCCCATATTTGAGAACGAGGACTAACCTGCCAGCTTTTAGTCTTAACGTCCGCACCAAAACTTGTTCAAGAGAACCCAGAATCGGTATCGTCCTCATGCTAGCCTGGCCTGGTAGTGCTGCGCTGGCCACTATCTTTAGTCAACTATTTATATTGCCTTGTGTACATTGGGTGTAACTTCTCTTGCCCCGAAGAAGGTAATGGCAGGGTTATCTATAGCTAAGCCCCCTCTTTCTTATTATTGTTAGATGCTCCAAGACGTGAAAAAAATGAAAGCCAGAATCAGACCATGGGGGATATGGTATTATAATTCAAGTGCTCATGACCGAATAGGGCAGCTTCATGCCATTTTACTACCCAAACCTGTGGTGTTGAATATCCCTACCCATCGGAAGTATGTCAGAGAATAGTGCAAGGGAAAAAATGGTAGACTGTCATAGCTTGTTGGGCGGGCGGGAAAATGGCCAACGTTCCCTTGGCCCAAAGTTAAACTCAGAGACCGAAATGAAGTTTCTTTGCGCTCACAATAAGAGGGCTTGTTCTTTGTCAAGATGTAACACTAGAAAGATGATGGTACTGTGACAGTGATTTATTGGATGCGAATAAATATATATGAAGTAATTAAACGTGCTGCGACTGATGATCTGTGAATCAGCGCTGTGCAAAACCTAAAGAAATCGACAATCTATAGACATTTACAACTTTGGACCGTGGGCTAGACCTGGCCGAATTTGTTTGCGGCCATCCCTTTGCAGGGAGCCAACTTAGGTGTAACTCCCTCTGGTAACATTGGCTTAATACAAACTGCCGGGCCTTATTCATTCCAGTTCAGACGCAGCCACTCCTCCAAAGTCGTAGGGTTGGGGTTAAACCTCCTGTTCTCGTCCACGTCGGCCTTGAACCCTTCCTTGGCAAGCCAGATTGTCATGGTGCCATACTGTGGGGTGCCAGGGACTCCATACTTGAGGAGCCTCCCTACAAGACCGTACGTTGTCGGCGCTGGCTTTCCGGTGGCCTTCTCGAACGCTCTACTGACCTCGGAAAAGGTGAGAACTTCCGACACAATACCAGTTGACTTCCCCTTCCAGCCCTCCATGTCATGGAACGCTTCCGCGACGGCAATGCCAATGTCCTTGCAAGCAACCCATTGCAGTGGCTTTTCCCCCATGATCTGGCGCAGCATGGTCAGGAAGGCCCTGATGTTGAATATTGGCTCGAGATTGTCCATGAACATCCCAGGCCGGACGATTGTCCACTCCATTGTGCTCTTGTTCTTCTTCAACTGGTCGAGAAGGTAGTGCTCGAGAACGTACTTGGTTTGGAAGTGCGGGACCGGAGTCCGGTCCTCCCAAGACCTCTTATCTCCACCTCGCTCGACGCTGCTGTAGACGAAGTGGCGGACTCCAGCCTTGATGGACTCGTCGATCATAGCCTTTCCTTGGCGCACCTCGCTCTCGAGCGACGCGCCGGGGGCGAAGAACACTTGGACGGAGTAGACACCCCAGAGAGGGACCCAGCCTGCAGCATCCTTGGCAGCTTTGAAGAGCGCAGGGACGTCATTCAAGTCTCCCTTGACCAGCTTGATTGAAGATGACTTGGCTGCGATGCGTTTCGCGGCTGGGGAGTCGGTACTGCGAGTTACGGCGAGGATGAGAAAGTCGTCGGTGTTCTTGGCAAGGAGAGCATCGATTACGGCGCCGCCTTGTCGGCCGGTCGCGCCAGTGATGAGAAGGGCTCTAGACTCGGACATGGCGCGGATTGGATATCGTAGAGGTCTTATTTCTTCGAAGAGGATCAAAAGTGAATATGATAGGCGCTCCTAGTATACTAGATAGAGCAAGGTGGGACTCTAACAACAGAGTTATCAATTCGAATGCGTGCAATGGGACAGAATGTTACGAGAGAGGCGGATTACAAGTTCCCGGGGAGATGAAGACTAAATATATGTGCGCGTCCCATTTTCCCAAGGCCGGGGGGATTCTGTTTCCGAAGTGTTCGCATTGCCGTATCGGTATCGAAATTGGGCCGACGGCGAAGTGGATATCCGGACTCGGGCTTGGAAAGACAAAACACACGGATCGCAAAAGTGATTAACAAGCGGTTTCGTTTGTAAGCAGTATTATGATTGCGGATCGGGATCACCAGCGATTGTCAGGCTACATCATCGGATCTTCTGCCGCTCCAGACCGCCAAGCAGATCCTGAGCGTGCCTTCTCTTGCATTGATTTCTACCTTGATACCTGAGGTATCCAGTTCACCGAGTCTTTGGTTACCCTAGAGCTACCGAAAGTTTGACGACACACCATGCCCATCCAAGGATATCGTGTTCTGGCAGTTAATTAAGTAGATAAGAAAAATATCTTCTTTGATGAGCACCGTGTTAATCCACTTACGGGGTGCCTAGAGTTGTTAGTCGTGCTTTGTCTTGGTGCTGAAGGGGTTATCACCCACTGTGCAGGTCTTTCACTTTGCCGAAGCTCCCACCAACAGGCACTGCTCGAGATGAGGGTACCCGTAACTACCCCAATACACTCATACTTCAACTTCCTCGACTACTTCTATTTTTGAAATCCACTACAACTTTTTGATTAACCCATTTCTGAACTGCGCGAATCAGGCCCCATCAACATATCTGACGAGCGTCTTGAAACCGGAACGCCTGATCAGCATCGCTACGCCGCTGTATGGTTCACCGTAGACTCTGATCATGGCCTAACCCTCGCGATCGCTGATACTGTTCTGGATATCGAGAAATGCATCTACACTGCTGCTCAAATTGAGTGTGCCAAACCCTGCGAGGGCGATGACGAGGGTAACGCAATTACCACGAATCCCCGTTCCAACACCGTTCGGACTGCTAATCAAGTTCTCCTCTATTTCTATAGCACAAGAAGCAATTACACGAACATAATGCTGCCGGAGACATTCTTGACATGGCCTGCAACTCGCATTTGACTGCTGCCTTCGAGAATTAAGCAAGCTGCATCGACCAAGCAAAATGCATCTACCGTACAATAGCGTCGAACGGCCTCACTACTTCAACATGCTACAGGTCCGCAGCCCTTCAGATTATTAACGTGACACCGTCCGTCACTACGCCCTAGCTAAATGCCAGCCGTTGGCAGACATCGAGCCGTGATGGGATCTCAACTGGCTAATTGCCCCCGCATCACCATCACCACCGGCACGGAGTGTTTCGACGGCACTGTTCCAAGACGTATCGCCAAGAAGCTTTCTTCGCACCACATGATGATATGTCGATCCTCCTCGCTGAAAGCTCGCTCATGACCATGACCATCCCCAGACCAACGATAATCACCACGATCATAGACACGGCGACGACGACAGTTCCGATCATAGCAAGGGGTCTTGCTGAGCAGAGCATCGTCCCAAGGCACCGGGGTCACCGAAACTGGTATTTTTTCAGAAAGACGATTTCGAACTTGAGAAGACCTCGTGTCTGTTGCCATTGGAGGTACGGGTTGCACCAGCTTCGGCGTCAAGCTTTCCTGTGTCTTGTTCATAACACTTGGTGTCACTCAAGCTCGAGTCAACTTATTGTAGGCCGTGCTGATTTCACGATTAACATAAAGGCCACTACCCCCGACCAAGCTGTTCATCTTGCCACGAGTGGATCTGTTCTTCTTCTGACACACATCGTCGGGGTGCCTACTTCCTCCGCGTTACTGGCAGCTCTGGCCTGAAAAAAGACCTTGCTCGCCAGCCTCGGAATAGGGTGACTGATGTCTTTGTCTTGGACAAAAAACCATTCAGCTTGCCTATGGCCCCGCCACTGTTGAGCCCGGAACATCCTCGATCCCATCTCCGATAGGACGCCCGCGCTTGCACCACCCTGCGCTAATTCTCAGCTGGAGACTTGGCGCCGTAGGCTTTGGGACCAAGCTATCAAGACGGGCTTGACGGCATTTGTACCATCCTCGTCGTTGTACTTTCCTGGGGCCAGGTTTTATCCTCACCGACGAGAAGGAGAAGACGGTTGTTTTTATTGCCCTAGGTCCGGCTGTCAGAGTGATCGCTGTTCCTGAAATCAATCAGCCTACTCTGTTCACTCTCTTCTACAGTCGTGGCATCGAACTGGATATGCTTGTTGTTACCAACATCAACGCTGCCTACATCCGTTGTTGCCTTTGGCTTCCAAAGGGCAGGGAAACCACTTGGAACATCTGAATTTGTCGGAGCTGGTACTCTCCTCATTACACTGATCCTCGTTAGGCGTCTGATCGTCACTTTCGCTCATTGCAAGGCCATCTCCGCTGTCTCTGTCCAGTCCATCCAACACACCATGGCTGTACTTGTCAACAACTCGGGAAGAGACCACAGGATTGGCGCCCGTCTTCTCCAGTACGGTGACCAGTTCCGTGTTCTGCCGCACTCTCGGGTGCCAACCGACGGAAAGATCATCGATGGCGCCACCGAAATCGACGGATCAATGCCGACTAGAGAAGCTACGCCTACGCTGGAGAAGATCGATGATCTAGTTGTCGCAGGTACCATCAATAGCGACGGCACTATTCTCGTCCAGCTTGAACACGAAGCCTAAGGTCCAGAATCTTGCAGATAAAGTTGTCCTCAGGTTTTCCCTTTTAATGTTCCATCGCCATTGCCGTTCTTCTTATCTGGATCGTTGTCGAGTTTAAAGTCACGGATTACATTACCAACAAAGCCGTCCTAGAGACAGTCACCTACTTCATCGCTACCCTCACAGTGGCGTACCTCTGCGCTCTTGGACTCGCCCACCCCGTGGTTCTTGTTGTTGATGGAGGCATCGCGGCTCGCAATGGTGTTACATCAAGTCGGCAGAGACCACCCAGCGACCCCTTAAGGCAACCAACATCATCTTCGATAAAACAGGCATCATCACGGAGAATGATCCCCCTTTACTGAAGAGAGATTCTTTGATGGGGAGAAGAAGGGTTTTACAACCGATCTAGCCAAGGCCCTCGTGGCTAGTGGAAACCAACCCGTCTCTGTGGCGTTCTCTAAACACCTCTATCCTCACCAGTGAGGACAACATCAAAGGGCATGTCACAGATATTCACGTCGTGCCTGGTGCAGGGATTGAGGCCAAATTTGGTAACGATGTGAGGGCTCTCCACGCTGGCCACCGACGTTGAACCAAGACTAGTCTGCAATAGGGAGGACTTACAACGCTCGCTGTCACCCTCAATGGTGCTCACCCCGTGGCTTTTGGCCTCCGCACCCAGATCCGCCCAGAGGCATCCGGATCATCTCAGAACTTAGATCCGGGACACCAACGTCCATCTCGTCTCTGGAGATCAATGCGCGGCTGTGAAAGAGGCCGTGGCGACTGTTGGTATTCCTAAGGATAGCATCGCTACGGAGTATACGCCTTCTCAGCAACGTGACTTCGTAGCGTCTCTCATGAAAACTCTCCTGGATACGCTCTGTTCTGCGGCGATGGCACCAAAAATGCTGTAGCCATCGCGCAAGCAAATGTTGGCATCTAGAGTGGCGGTAGCTCTGCCATGTCCAGCGACGTGGCCCAAATTGCCACAGATGCCATCCTTCTCAACGGCTTCGAGTGGATAATCAATATGCGCATTTCCTCCGGCGCATTTTTCCACTAAAACATGACGATATCCCCAGCATGGTTAATAGGCAGCTTTGCGAACTAGATTCCCCGGCAGCAGGGTAGACCTCTGCGTTTACTATCACCTTCTCAGCCGCGATCAGCATGACGACGCAACCATATAAGCGACGTGGCTGTGCAAGATAACATGATGGCACTGCCCTTGCAAACAAGCAGATGACCCCAAATGGGGGCAAGAAACTTGGAAAATGTGTTAATTACAAATTTATTTCAGGCGTACCAGATAACAAATGCTGTAGCCCGCTCAGACATGTGGAAGACTGATTGGTGAGGGTGCATCGAAGATGATATCGAGATCGACAAGGCGTGCAGAAAGGCGCACAATTGTGCGAGGTCATCCGATGGACCCGAAGTATAAAGCCGTGCCCTTCTGGGGTGGTAGCTTGGATTTTTCTTTTCTGGCATCGTTCCATTTTCACCGAAATCTAATCCATCTTTCGATTTATAGTTAGCTGATTCACCATGGGCTGTAGGTAACACATCGATCTTCCACAAAATCACTAGATCCCTAACGACAGGACAGTTCTCGACAAAATCATCACCACGATTAGCCCAAAAGGGCAGGAGGCGGCAAAGCAGGTAGTAGACCAGACAGTAGGAGCGGGGGCTCAAAAAGCGCAAGAAGAACATGACAAAAGAGAGAAGGAGAACAATAACGACCGAAATGACGATCGTTGGGATTGGTAAAGCGACAGCTTGCAACTGATATAGCCTCGAGGAAGAGTCCTGGAGACGTCGATCGACGCGCTCAACGTAAACCAGGGCCAGTTGGTGTGGACTTTGCCATCTCTCGCACGGATATGCAACCTTATACGTATGATAAGCTTGCGGATTCAACTTATTATTATTCTAGTTTTGACGAATCAAAGAGGCAAACTTCCTAGGTGCTTTGGTTCAACTTCTATAATATACGATTTACCCCTGATCCAGAGCATACATTGCTTCTCCGTTCCCGTGTATTTTGTGGCGCCTTCGCAAAAGAACTCCTTTCATTAATGAGTGACTGGCTTAAGCCCGCTGAAATACGATTCGATCAATTGGGCAACGGGTGCTTGTGAACCAGCCTGAATGCCACGTTTGTCAAGAGCTGTCCCATCTTCGATGCAAAGATATCCGACTGCCGGTCCTGGGATTTCTTTCAACGGAATCAGTTCTAAGCCTGAACGAGCGAGTATTATTCTTCTTACCTGGGGTTCCGGGATCGAGATTCCTACAGACATCATGTTGTCGCGAATTTGATTGTATAGTGACTCTGCAACGCTGTTCTTCTCGCCTACAGAAGCTAGAATGGAGGACAAAAAGCAAGCGGTATCTCTGCTCTGTTGACGGTCATTACCCAAGAAATCTTCAATCAGAACAAGGCAGGCGAGGTAGATTGAAAAGTTCAAAATCGGGTTCTTGAACGTTGTTTTGAGATCCGTGGTCATGCGTAGGATATGCGCAATCTCCTCTGCCCCGGCGAGCGCCCGTTCTTGGCTATGCCGAATGCTCTGATCGGTGGATGCTTTTCGGGGTTCCGCTCTAAGTAAACATATCCGGGTCCGGTGAAGAGTCATAATTGCGGTGTGTATTTGGGCATTGACCGCTGCCGCGCTTTGGCTGCGCGCATATTGATGCGACCTCAGATCGTTGGGTAACCTAGCCAGTAGCAAGGACAGCTCATTGTCCAGCTCGCGGTGTCTATCCCAGTACCCAGAGGCCTTTTCAGGGGATGTTTCAATTTGAGAAGCAAAGCTAGTGTGTTCCATGCTTTGCTGCACTAGATGTGCAACTTGAACTCTGGCTGATAGTTCAGATAGAATATTCGACGGGTTTGTGTTCAATGAGCTCTGCAGGCAGCCAGTTTCTTCCTCTCGTCCCTCGATGAATGCTTTATCCGATACTGGGAGGGGTGTATCAACCTATAGACCTTAGCATCAATCATTCAGGATAAGTTAGGTGAGTCTTTCCATACGTCTCTATTGTAGATCACGGCCGGAAGTCCTGTTGTAGCGCACATTAGGCGGTCTGATATAAAGATCACCCACCAAGTCCGGCATTGCTCCTCTACTTCAATGATGTCCAGGCGGGATGGGTTAGATTTTCTATCGAGACAGTGTAGTTGGAGCAGCTGAGCAATCCGGGCACTCTGACAAAAACTAGCTGAGGCTTTGGAAAACATGCTTTGCTGCGCTTCGTAGTTGGCTATTAGATCCCAGCATTGGACGTGGGCCACGGATATTGAGTTCGCCCCTTCCTACCTATAATTAGCAGACTACAAACAACCGGTGAGTGTATGACAGACATTAGACTCATCCATTTTGGCGTATGCTCTGGCTCTCTCGTAGAGGGGAGTTGCCATTGCTCCATAATTATCGGAGGCGTCGGCTCCGAGAGCCATGATGATGCATTGAAGACATAGCGGCGGCTGAGACTGAGGTGGGAGGGAAAGGGATTCCATGTATCGGAATCTGTGGATCATAGGAGAGCAGTGACTCTGCCTCTCGAAATATAGGTTTGATCTTGGCGATTTTAGCAGCCTTCTTTGCATTTTCGTGGGGCCTCCTTACAGCTCTTTTGCCAGACCCGAGGAAGCGTGTTGGTCTGAGAAACTTTCAGAGCTAGTTGTCTGGATTGAACAGGATGGATCTTCGAAGACGTAATCCTCAATACTATCGTGGATGTCCTCCATTACCAGCACCGCGTTTTCTTCGCCATCGATGGGTCCCCACAGTGGGTTGTTGGAGTGAACCGCATTAAGTTTGCTCTCGAGTTCCGCTAGCGGAAAGTTATAAGCATGATTTTGAGTAGAGTTGGCTTAAATTTAGATTACCTAGCTTTGCTTCTAACTCCCGTACTTGTTTCCTCTTTCCCGCAACCTTCTTTCTTGCGAGAGGATAGTCGCACGGGTGGGCCAAGCGTTGGCATCGACCGCAGCAAGGCGCGTTGCGATCGCACTTGAGTTTCTTCTCCCGGCACTGGAAGCAGGACAGGGGCGCTATAGGGTGGCTCATCTTGCCGAGTGAATGCGACCCGGATCGGGGGAGTGCTGCATGATTCGGACGAATTTAATAGATGTCGGTGTCCGACAAATGCCAGAGAGCAAGTCAGCCAGAACGAGCTCAGGTCTGGGGTTTGCTGCCATTATTAGTCAGCGCCTCCTCGCCGGTGTCCGACGAAGACCGTAAAGTGGGGCAAAACGGCGTTTTCAACTATCAGTTCCTCCGACCCAACCGTTTGTAGTTTCATGTTACCCTACACCTGTTAATCGAGTTAATTGCGTCACAAATATTAATTAGGGTCCAACCACAAATACAGTCCCAAGGCACATCACAAATGAAGACCTTCAACCGTTGTCGCGGATCTGGGCTTGCAACAGCCAACTTCCTTCGTTACACTTAGAATCTTGCAATGCCCTCTATGTTGCCAGCACCCTCGTGGATAACATGGGCAAAGAGTGGTCAGTCAAACTCGAGTATATTAGGCCCCCCTAACTCTAACACCAATTTGAGGAACTACCGGCAAAGCAGTTTATCAACATCATATCACAGAAACACATCTCTCTTCGTCTACTAAATTGCATGCTTGCTACAGAACCGTCCACCGCTAGACCCAAAGCTCCTCACGACATATCCATCGCGTCACCATTAGCCGAAGCCGAGTTCCCAACACCTCCGCCGCCCAAGTAATAATTCAAGAAGATGATGATATCGTCCACACCGTTAGGGGAGTGAAGCCAGTGACCACCTGAAGGGTACTCCCTCCACTCCACATTGGCCCCAAAAGACTTCAAGATATCCCTGTTCTTTCGCCCATTCTCCACCACGACCAACGGATCATCAGCACAATGCTCCAACAGCATGGGAGTATTCTGAAGAAATCCATTGTCAGCAGGAGCGCCGCCCACTTGCAGAACCTCCCGCATCTCGGCCAGACTCCTGCCTGCAAAGGGGCAGCGGCAGCTGAACCCTATGAAGGCCCCCAACCCGGTGGGTACGTCCAGGTTGAAGAGCGTGTGGATACTGGTCGCGGCACCCATGCTGATCCCCGCAAGCACGACGCGACGAAAGTCCCCTCCCACAAGCGCAGCCTCGCCCTTGATGATGTCGCGGACGGCGGGGACGACCTCCCTGAGGCCCGCGGCCTGCAGCTCCTCCCTGTCGGAAAAGTCCTTTGTGTTCCAGACGTCGAACCACTGCGGCATGATGGTGGACGGCGAGCTGGCGCATGGGCGAGGGGGGGCCTGGGGGAAGACCCATTTGAAGGAGGGGTAGACCTCGAAGAGGTTCCGCTTCTGGGAGTCGCGCCAGCTGTACAGCGAGCGGGAGAAATTTGTAGCGTTGTCGCCCCGTCCGTGGAGGAAGACGATGGTGTGGGAGTGTCCCTGTGTAGGAGGGATGACGTGGGTTGGAATATTGATGGCGGCCATCCTTGCTTGTGATAGCACCGTTCTTCTTCGACCGGAATGATCACTTGTGCTTGATGATGCTGGACAGGACGACGAATGATGAGGAGAGGGGTTATTGTGTAGGAAAGAAAAAGTTGGTAGTTTGTTGATGGAGAGGGGAATATTCGAGGCGTCGCGGTCATTGAATAGACATCGTGTGGTTTTCCTGTCCCACGTAACCACCTATCACCGGCAGATAAACAGTTCTAATTTTAGATCGCGAGTTTCCAGTCCCCATCCAAGGGTAGTAATGGCGGCAAACGATGCAACCGTTAAGCGCTTGTAGGGCGCCTAACATCTACATCAATTAGCATCGCACAGGAGCGGGTGGTAAATATTCGCTCAAAAGTAAACCTCAGGTTTTCTCCTGGGCCAGTTGTTTTTGCTTCTGTCTTCTCTCTCTGATTGCACCAAAGCCTTCTTTTCAACTTTGCCTCTGCAGCTAATTCCACTCGTCCCTAACCACGTCAGGCTTTTGTCTTTATTTTTGGAGTTTATTGCTTACTCTGTTCTAGCTATCTGCAAGTGGTCGCAGGGGGGCTCCTCATCGGATGTTGAAAAGAGCCCGACTCTACAAGTAACATGGCAGCGGCAAGTGGTGTTAGAAAAATAGGGACTGCCAAGTCACCTCGACAGAATTGTTATAACAGATGGTGATATGATAATGTTTCCTATTGTGTAATAATAAGAGGATAATATTCCCAAATAATTACTCAATAAGTGCTTCTTATTGTTATTACTAGCTATTGACCATCAATATTGTGGCCTATATTGGAAACTCTGGAACCAAACCTTTGCAGTCCCTGTTATTCTGACACCCACTTGAGCGAGTATCAGCACGGATTTGTCTATGCACGCTTGGTATGCACTCTCGATTTGGTAAGGTAGGTGAGTTGTGATCAAATGTATCCTCGATTCTCTTCTCGCAGGTCATGATTGAAGAAATAGATGACGTGTAGCGTTTACTCAACCTTTAAATTGATATCTGACTACTGGTCCTATATGACACGGAAAGGGTATGCAAGGTTTACACTGAAGAACCAGAGTTTCCTTGTTTGGCCCTCTGTAGAACGCTTTCTGCCCCTGGCACATCCTTCCCAAGAGCAGTGATGATAGAAGACCATACTCGTTTTGATCGCACGGTGGCATTCGGATCAGTACAATAATATGCTGGTCTGTGGTTTAATGTCAGCAGTCAGCCTTTCACTAAAATCCTTGTAGTCTTAGTCACGCACCTATCGATGGAATCCCACTGCCAGAATCGACCATGCCCGCGCGCTCCAAGTGCAAGACCGCTGAGATAGACCCGCGCACCCTGCTCGGCCGTCTTCATCATCAGATACACTACGCTGAAAGCCATTCGGAAAAGGAGCGACCTGTTGTCGAACTCCCTCGTGATGGCGGACTGAGTAGGGCCCGGGCCCACGACGACCACGAATGCCCGAGCCAAATCAGAGCTCTCGTCTTCAACGAGGTCCATGAGATGCCACTGCACGTACATGAGGAAAAGCTTGGACAAGGAGTACTGCTCCAGGAATCCGAACGACTCGAACGACTCACGAGTATTGTACACCTCGAGAGGATCCTTGTCGGGGTTGTCCGTGTCTGGCAACAGGCCGCGGAGACGCTGGTGCGTACCAGATCCAACCAGCTCAAGGACAGGGGTGAAGAAAGGTGTCTGGCTTTCCATCAACTTTGGCAGCAGCAGCAAGGCCAGAAGCGTGGTGGAGATGAGATTGACCTGCAGGGCTGACTCGAACCCGTATTTTGATTCCCTGAACTCATGCGGGCTGATGCCGGCATTGAGAACAACATACTCGAGGCGGTCGACTTCCTTATCCACCCGAGACGCAAACGCCTGGATCGAGTCATAGTCTAGCATATCCAATTGGTAGACGTCGATCGTCACATCCGTCTCGCCCGCCTGAGCTAAAATCTGCTCCTTCGCCGCCTCGCCCTTCTCCACGGATCGGACCCCCATAATGACCCGCTTGGCGGAGCCCCGGACGAACTTGACGACTGACTCATACCCCAGACCAGAGTTCTAAAAATGCGCGGCGTTTAGTCTCCCATCGTAGTACGGGGGTGCAGGGGGGAGGGGTGGTTACCGCGCCAGTAATAAGGAGAGTCTTGCCAGTCAGATCGGGCCCGGTGTCGCGAGGGGGCCAGATCTTGCTGCCTAACATCTGATACAGGAACGCCATGGTGAAGGGTTGGCGATGATTTCGCCGCGTTTTCAGATGTGTGGAGGTGAGGGGAAATGCCACGTCGAGCTTTAGGGAATCCACATCTTAAATGTAATAATTTTGAGTTTATCCTCAAATAACATGACAGATAAGCTACTCTATTCTCGCTTGTCTTAGGTAGTAGCGGAAAGTTTTGAGACATTCTAATCCAAGATGGGATTGATCGGCCGTACACTTATTACATGGGGCCTCCTGCGGCCGCCAATGAACAACTCTTGACTCTCCCACGATGTTGAACGCAACGCGCGAAAGAAAACTTACTTTATCCCGCCATCTGACGAGACGCGCAATGCCAATTACTCTTCTCACCGAGTCTGACGATAGACCGTAGTCTAAAAGTCGACCCCTCCTCTCGCAGGAAGCTTATTTTGGAAGCCTTTGTTGTAATCCATCCAGCTTCAATTTACAATAAGTCTATGTAGCTGAATGAGCTATGCTAAGTTCTGATATTACTCATTGACTATAGATGTTCCTACAGTATTCTTTTCAGATATGTCAGAGTAATAGCTATACCGCAGTCAAAAGTGTGTGCAGCGTCTCCTTTCACTAGGCGCAACACCACGCCTCCTCTTTCCTCCAATCTCGCGAAGTACCTTTCGCAGCTTACACGAACACGGCCAAGAGTGCTACTCGGCCTGCTCATCTGGCTGCTCCTCCTCGTACCCCTCCTCCTCGTCATCGTCCACCGCGACGTCTTGGTACTGCTGATATTCGGAGATCAGGTCGTGCATGTTGGACTCGGCCTCGGTGAACTCCATCTCGTCCATGCCCTCGGCCGTGTACCAGTGCAGGAAGGCCTTGCGGCGGAACATGACGGAGAATTGGTCGCCGATGCGCTTGAAGACCTCCTGCGACGCGGTCGTGTTGGCGACGAAGGTCGCGGACATTTTTAACTTTGGCGGCGGGATGGCGCAAAGGGCCGTCTGGATGTTGTTTGGGATCCACTCAACGAAGTAGGACGAGTTCTTGCTCTGCATCTTGAACATTTGGTCCTCGACGTCCTTCATCCCGAGTTTCCCGCGGCTGTTTCATGAATTGGTTAGCTATCGAATCGATTGATCCCCGGTAGTGGAGCAGTGCTGCGCATTTCACTTACAAGATGGCCGCGCAGGTGAGGAACCGCCCGTTCCTGAAGTCGGAGGCGGACATCATGTTCTTCGGCTCGAACAGCTGGAGCGCCAGCTCCTGGGCGGACATTGATCGGAAGACGGAAGATCCGCGGGCAGTCAGAGGCGCAAATCCCACGCTGAAGAAGTGTAGGCGGGGGAAGGGGATGGTATTGACTGCCATCTTTCGAAGATCAGAATTAAGCTGACCAGGGAATCGGAAGCCAGTCGTGATGCCCGACATGACGAGCGCCACTAGATGGTTGAGGTCCCCGTACGACGGGCTCGCGAGCTTCAATGTCCGCTGGCAGATGTCAATGAGGGCTTCGTTGTCAAGGCAGAACGTCTGGTCCGCATTCTCCACCAGCTGGTGGACGGACAGCGTGGCGTTGTATGGCTCTACCACCACTTCCGAGACCTTGGCCGACGGCATCACAGAAAAGGTCGCCATCATGCGATCAGGATATTCTTCGCGGACCTTGGCCAGCAGCAGCGTGCCCATTCCCGCACCGGTTCCGCCGCCGATCGAGTGCGTGATCTGGAAGCCTTGCAGACAGTCGCAATCCTCGACCTCGCGACGGATCACATCGACGACTTGCTCGACGAGTTCCGCGCCCTCGGTATAGTGGCCTTTCGCCCAGTTGTTTCCGGCACCCGCCTGCCCGAAGACGTAGTTGTCGGGATGGAAAAGGCCTCCAAGAGGGCCGGCCTTGATCGCATCCATTGTTCCGGGCTCCAGGTCGACGAGAACGGCGCGAGGGACGTATTTGTTTCTGGCCTGGAGGATGTTAGTGAGATAGAACATCAGGACGAATTGGTTCTAGTATTCACCTCGTTGAAATACACATTGAGCCGCTCCATTTGAGTGTCAGAACTCCCGCCGTATCTATTACGCAGCGATGTTAGACTTGGCCAACTGCTTCGAGGGAGCAAACTTACACTCCATCACCGTCAAGTCCATGTTCGGCAGTAATATTCTGCCTATAGTCAATCAGAATCTATAGTTTTGTGAATTTTTCGGGCGACTTACCAGAAGGCGGTACCAACTTGGTTGCCCTAGGAGCTCGTTAGTCAAGTAGGCAAATCGCAAACGGACTGGCTTTACCTACGCATTGTCCTGTCTGTATTTGAACCTGGAGGTTGATGAGTTAGCATCAAATCAGAATCCCAACTGGGCCAAACATCGGAAGGTGTGTTTTCTTACGATTTCACGCATTTTCAATGTTCGTCGGAGGAGACCACGCAGAACTGGATTTCGATGGAATGAATTTTTAGACTGACTACAAGCAGAAAAAATTATTATTCGACTTCTACGACATTTTATTCAAAGGGCGACACAAAGGAGTGATCAGGCTGCCGAATTACCAAACACCCCTGCTTTATAGGCAACAGAATAAACAAGACCTGATTGTTGACAGCTGTCGGCGGAAGCAGGGGTGTAAGCGGCGAGGTGGTGCGGGGCCACGGCAGATAATTGGGGAATAAGCAACGGCGGGATTGTTGCTTTGTTTAATTCCGCCTTGGATTCCACAGCAACAAGGTGCAGAGTCTGTTGACTGGCTGCTGGAGGTGGCCAGATGAAGTCTCGAAGTGGAAACACCGGAGCTTTGAACCGTCGGCGGCGGAAACTAAGTGGAGACCCGAGAAGCCCCTGGAACTGTCCATTGGCTCGCTGGAAGGAAACATCGCGTCTGCCTCGAGACATCAACCAACTCGCGCTCTGCCTTGCCCCCCCCCTGAGCAGGGTGTGACCCCAATCTGTACCGACTACCGCAGCCATCAGGATGAACTCGACCGCTACAGGGAGGCGCCAAGGGCTCCGGAAGGGCACTCGAAGCTGCTGGGAGTGCAAGAGGCGGAAGACCCGCTGCATCTTCAGCTCTGGGGCCGCCCACACCGCACCTTGCACTGGGTGCCAACGCCGAGGGCTGGCATGCGTGAGCCAGGAGGTGCCAGAGGAGACTGCCCGGCCTACTGTGCCGTACCAGCCGCTGAATGACCGGCTGGTCCGCGTGGAGAAGCTCCTTGAGGAGATTGCGGCAAAGCAGGATTCTAGGCCGACGCCGACCCGACACTCGGATCCAGACAATGTGTTCAACGTGAACCCCGATGTCGTCTATACGCCCGGTATCTCTGCATGTATGTCTGTCGATGACGGCTATGAGATTGAGTATGTTTCCCTGAATAAGAGGCACTTTGAAAATATGCCCAGGCAACCCAGAGAGCAGCTGGAGGAGCTCCAAACATTGCTGCCAACAACCGAAGACATGAGCATCATTGCCCGGGTCATTAGTCATGATGCGCTCTATTATCATATGATGATGGCGATACCATACACGCAGGCCAAATTCCCAACGTTAAACACTCTAGGTTCCCTGACCACGCTGCCAGACCTCACCTCGCACCCAGTTCTCATCGCAAAGAGGCTGCTCATCATAGCGACCTTTTTGCAGGGCATGGCTCCCGAGCATAGAAACCAGGCCATGCGTCTCTCCATGCCAGTCGACGTCATGAAGGCCTGCCTCGTGGATGTGGCTAGGCGCTTGGCCGAGACTAGGGATGACCAGATCAGATACATGGAGGAAATGGAGTGCATCCTCCTTGAGGCCGTCTTCCACGCCAACTGCGGAAATCTAAGGCGTTGCTGGCTCGCTTTCCGTCGATTGATGGCCATCGGACAGCTTCTTGGTATGAATCGCCCAGGCCGTCAGCTTGTCCAGTTTCTGGATGCCGAGAACGTAGCTGACCCGCCTTTCATGTATTTCCAAATCATATACATGGAGCGCGTGTTGTGTCTACTGCTCGGGCAGCCCCAAGGCTCTTCAGGCTGCGATGCAATGCTTCTCAGCGACGAGAACCCTGTCCAGCGGATGGAATTTCTGCATTCGTCGGTGGCCAGCCAGATACTCAGGCGCAACGAGGAGGGGCTCTGCTATGAGGATTATTCGGCCACGCAGAAGATTGATATCGAGATGCAAAAGGCCGCTCGCGTGGTCCCCCAGGACTGGTGGCTTGTGCCCGACCTGTCGGTCAAATCAGACCGAGTCAGGGGTTTCTGCCAGCTCACCACCCACCTCATGCATCACTACTTACTTATCCAGCTTCACCTGCCGTTTATCCTCCCGTCGCCCACGGAGGTCAGGCAAGACTACAGCATCTTCACTTGCGTCCACGCCAGCCGCGAGGTCCTGGCCCGCTTCATATCCTTCCACTGCCTCAACGGCGTGACGTTCAACTTCTCCCGCCTCTACTTCTTCGCCCTGATCGCCATAGAGGCCATCCTGCTGGCGCACATCAACAGCCGGAGCTTTCGGGACTGGGGCGACATCCTTGCCCACCAGCGGGCAAACGACCGTTCCATTGCGATGCAGGTATTGAAGCACGTGGATAGGGCGAGCGAGATTTGTCCCGAGGTGCGATACGAGAAGAGCGCCAATGTCCTTCGCCAGCTTCTGCAGATCGAGAACGAAGCCTACGAGCAGTGTAGCCTCGAAGGTCCGGATCAACAGCGCACGCAGTATGGGCTGCGGGTGAGCGTGCCCTTTTTCGGCATTGTCACTGTGACGCGGCAGGGGATCATCAAGTCTCAAGGCCCCTTCATCACCCTTGTTCAGAGTTATGAGCCACAGGCGGCCTTCGGTCTCGAATCCGGGCGTCAGGGAGACCCTGCTCAGCCCTTTCCATATGCCACAGGGATCGAAACAAATAGTTCAGCGGCGACCCTGAGCAATGATGACCATCGGCTTTTTCCTGACTCGGGTCAGGCACGAACCGGTCTGGATCATTCCGACTTCTTGATAGAGGACTTTCCGAGTGTAGACACAAACTTTTTTGATAGCATGGTAACTGAACCTTAGCTCTCAATCTATCCTTCCTTTCACGGCCCCCTGGTTCAAAGTTTCGAACTGCCTGGTCATTCTCTACCTCCTCTCCTGAGTCCTTCCTTCCTATAGAGCCCCACATCCGAGCGGCTTCTTCGTGTGTAGAACGCCCCGGGCTCATTCACTCGGACCATGACTCAAAATAACAGTTCATCACACAATCCTCACTCTGATAGAAGCACAATACTATTCTTCGAGTACGATATCGTGCAGCCTGGCCCTTCCTGCGCTTTCGCTCAAACTGGCGCAAGCGACGCAATCACTCGGAGCCCTGCAGCCTCTTCTCCTCAACATCAGCATCAATTACGACGAAGCGTTGAATCTTCTGGATGTCGCCGAGCTGGCTCCGATCTTCGAGATCCAAGCCTTCAAAGACGCTCGAGTCGAGAATCAGATTGGCCACGAACTCGCAGTCCTCGCTGCCGGCATTCTCCGAGCGGACGTGATGGCATCCTGGTGCCTCGTACCAGCTCTCGCCGGGCCCGTATATCTTGGCGCCGCTGCTGTGCTCCTTCTTCTGGCCGGTCACTGGGTCGAAGTGGGTGTGTACCATCTGGTTGAGCACATGGCCTCGGATCACCGTGGCGACGACAGCGGCACCAGCGTGCGTGTGGGGAGGGGTGGCTGAACAACACCGCGGGTTAGTACATCATGGGAGTTGAGGTTCGGAAGGTGGAAAACCTCACCTGCGTTTGGTGGTCCGGAAACGAGCACTCCCGTCCATGTCTTGCCTGGCAAGTTACTGGGGTGGTGGAGATGGGAAAGCTGGACATTGAAGATCGGTCGACTGCAGTAGTTGTCAGAGATGGTGCTGAACGAGGTTGGCGGTATACGTACCCTTCAACCACCCAAAGGCCGTCTTTCTTGACCACTTTCTGGTCTTGCCACCGAAGATTGAGGTCGACGTTGGGGAACTCCATTGTTTAACGGGTTGATGTGCGGTCGATGGGAGGAATTGAGTGTTCGTGAGATGTTGTTTAGGACAGGCAGACTTCGATTCCGACACTAGGTCCTTTAATAATAAAGCATCTCATGGCCAACAATTAGTACCCGATAATGACGATCCCCAACAATTCGTAAAGAGCTTTCCTAGACCGCAAGGTTCGGGTTTGCAAGCCTTGTGGAGGATGACCAAATGCCGGGTCCCCGAGCCTCCATCGAGTACCCGCAGTTGACTGCAGATAGCCGAGCTGGGACTTTCGCTGCTCCAGGTCACTACACGCGCTGCGGAAAGCCACCAGAAAAAAAAATTCTGCAGCACTGAGGATAGGGCATCAGCTACCGTATAGGCCGTTGGCCCAGTGGCCGACTCAGTGGCTGTTCAGTATCCGGATGCGATCTAATTACGTCACTCCATCTTAACGATAACACACCTCGCTGTGATGTAACAGTGAGCACATCTCCCCGGATAGCCAATGTTCGGGTCCGGATGCATAGCCTGTTGGATTTAATCAGTCATATTGGCTTTACATACCATTTCCCGCCGCTATCTGATTCACGAGTACACGCAGCCAATCGGGTTCTCCTCGCTGTACACAATCCCGCCCCAAGCCGTGTAGCCCTCGGGCAAATCATCAATCTCGCTAATATACATCTGGTAGATGTCGTCCGGTGTTCCCGTTGTGACATTCGCCCATCCCCTGAAACGCTTCCCATTCAGCCTCACCTCATTGGTAGTTCTGTCAATCGCCCAGCCCTTGAGCGTGCTTCCCTCCGGGGCTTCCTCGCCCTCCGATATGTATCCTAGGGCACCTAGCACTAGATAGCTATCCATCAGTTACAAATTCACTATGAGAAGATCCACTCTTCGCGTTCGGCAGACTTACACTCGTCGTTGGTGCCATAAATTTGCTGGCGTCTTCTGCCCTTGGAGTAGAGAAACAGCTCATCGCCCTTCAACGTGAAGGTCGCATAGTCTTGCTTAGCACCTTTCTCGCATCTGGCGTCATTGTTTGGTTTGTTTGCGAAGATACTCCCCCCAATTGCTGTGAATTTAAAGTACATTTGCGGTCCATTAGGGCCTGTCAGCGTTTCAAGCGTGAAGGCTCGCCGACTATGGTCTGAGCTGGGAGCGGCGAGGATGAAGGGAACAATAAGAAATGAGAGGCCGAGTTCAAACTTCATTATCATGGGCTATTTCTAGGGGTAGGCTGTCAGGCTGCGAAAAGGTTGGAGTAAAATTATTAGTGTTGAGAAGAGAAGATAAAGTATGAGCGTCACCGAGCGAGGTTCGTTATTTGTGTTGGGATGGCATTGAAGAACATTACTTATTTGAATTATACGAAGGAAGTAACTAATTGACTTGAATACATTAACATACGAAATACGAAATACGTTGTATGGTGTGCATCATGCTTATACGCTAACATCAGCTGTCAGGGGTGTCCCAGAGTTGTGATGTAGCAGCAGGCATTGGACCTGGTGTTGATGGATCATCGCCAAGCAACTAACAACAATCACCTATACGAGGTGCTGCGAGTGTGTTGCCCTGGAAGGTCATTGGGATATACCCAATTACCAGCTTTCCACAACCGAGTGTATGAACTCCCTTCTGATCCCCCCCCCCCGACATATTCGTATTAACCACAAGAACCTCTCAATCACAGCTTTCAACAAGTTATGCACCTTCTGGAGTCCCTATTCGATCCGTCCAGACTTCATCTTCAAGGGAACGGACCACGGAACCGTCCCGACCAATTCCTCTTCGCCATCCAGAAAGTCAAATACAGGTGCCTGCGCTGTTCTACTAGCCTGTTGGCTCGACAGAAACTTTTGAACGACGTGCATTGAGAAAATGTACCGATCAATGAATTTCAGAATCCAGTTCTGCCAAGTTGCCATGGCAGTGGCATTACCGGCTAGCTTGCAACCTTCAATGACCGGCTCCTTGCGCGAGGCTTCATAAGCCTTGAATGCAGCCACTACCTTGGCTCTCTCCGGTTCGGCTGCCAGGTCAAGTGCTTCTGTGCGAGCTACTTGCAATTCCTTGCAGAGTTCGTTGGCGAGCGCAACGACATCGATGATCCCGTTGTTGAACCCGGCGCCAGTGCTCGGTGTGAACTTATGCGCTGCGTCGCCTGCCAGCACGATACGGCCGCCCCAGCTCCAGTGCTTCACGACGCCTTCCTCCAGGTTTACCAAGCCCGATTGTATGCGCGATTCGTAAGCGTCTCGGATGGTAAGGGTCTGGCCGGGTGTGAGTGGGAGATGCCCCCAGCGCCCAATTAGAGCCTCTTCATCCTCTTTTGAATATCGGCAGCGATCGGAGGTGGGCTCGTCCAGGCTCTCATATATGCACATGACGATAGTATCGTCTCCCGCAAACAGCTGAGTCGCCAGTTTCTCGCCGTGTGTCTCCCAGGTCGTTCCAGGTGGCAGGCCCTTCGTAGCCGGAAAGCGAGTCCACAAGCAGCGGTAAGTCGTTAGGAAAGGTTTCTCTTCATTTAAGAACGGGGATTCGTTGTCGATTGCAAGCTGCCGCATGCGCTCTCGCACAAAACTATGGGCGCCATCCGCACCGATGACCACGGATCCCTCGTATGAAGTACCGTCTGTGCATTTGATGCTCACACCGTCCGTAGTCGTAGAAATGTCGGATACTTTCTTCTTTGTGAGGAGGTTGGGCAGAGTATCTGTTGGAAGTGACTGGTAAAGAACCTTGGTCAAGTCATGCCGGCTGATGACTCTGGGGTATGCACCGAAGCTACACACTTTTGTCAGTACAGTGTAGTCTAGGGAGTAGCCCTGTTTCAGATTTTGGACTCACTACTCGTTGTCATAGAGAAACCACTTCATGCTACCAAGTCGCCGGCCACTGTGATCCATGCGGTTGATGATGTTGAGTGGGGAGCTGACTTGCTTCAGTTCTTCGAGCACACCTAGCTGTCCCAGAACGCGCATGCTCATGGGAACCAGGATCAGATTGGATCCAGCGTCTATAACGAAGCTCGAGCGCTGCTCGAGGATAATAAAATCAATGCCGGCTTGTGATAATGCGTGGGCGCACGACAGCCCCACTGGGCCGCCACCGACAACGATGACTCGGAAGTTAGTTGGTCCCATGATGAGTATTTTGATTCTTCGAATGGCTGCTCAAGGCGGGCTTTTTGAGGGATCGAAATTGCTTTTTCGTCGATTTTGTGGTGCAGGATGGTCTATTTGGAGGTAGAGACAGCCTGCATGGAGGAGGCCCGGAGTCGCAAAACAATGAGAAGAAAGAGATTTAATCATATCGACGTAGCAAAACATACTCACCTAAAATTGGACTTGCCTTTATATTTAGAGAAATCATAAGATATAAAATAAGCAACAGGTATTCGCCGTCTCGGAGCTCGGTGCAGAGTCGATGTTTGTCTTCGCGTTCGACTTCACAAGGTGGAAGACGCTGCCGTTGTGTCTATAACTGACAGGGTTTGTGATTGGTCCCGTCCTGCTGCCACGCTAACCCATTTTCGTGTTCATCCTCATCAACCAATCAATGTCCGAGGATCTGCATCGAGGCCAGCGGCACTTCAGGATCCGCATTGCCAAGCCAAATATAACATGCGGATTATCCCCGTTTTCTGACAACGCTAGCCAGTTTTCGTGTTCCCTCGCTTCTACAAAATAATTCCGAGGTCTCTGGAGCTTGACGCCGACATGATGCAAAGAAATTTTATGGCAGGCAACTAAGTACCTAGGTACCTTAGTCTTTCTAACAGTGGGCGCTAGGTACATGGGCACCTTCAGTGGGAATTCGCCTTGGGGATGGGCGTGGTTGGCTGGTGGAGCCTGGAAATGCAGTGTGGTCGACTTCGCAAACAGCAGCAGGGTTCCGCACATTTGTGATATATGGAATTCTGGTGATTACCTAGTATGTAAAAAACTAATTTCTGGAAGGAGCATTTCTTTAATTGCCGTGATTGTGCAGTCTGTGCCTCGGCGTGTTCCGTGCTTATTGCGATGTATCAACGGAGCATAAGGTCCTAGCAGTCACTTTGCTGGTAGCTTAATGATTTTCATGTAAATGAATCTCCTCTTCATCGTACTCAGATGCGGAATTTTTTTTCCATCTGGGGGCTTTTACATCCAGCAGCCTGGAAGTAAGTAAATAGCTACAGGTTTTACCAAATTGAAGATAGGTATTGTCTCCATCTCCCCCGATCGGTGCGAGACCATGGTCTAGGGTAGGATTGTTTGGGCACCGCTGAGAAACTGAAGTGGTCCCGCAAATTTGCCTCAAGGGGAGACTCTGGAAAATTCCAGCAGAGACCACTAATTTCCAGGGCCTTCAGCGCTGTGGCGCTTACAACCTGGTGCATTCGAGATGCTTCACTTTCCTGGAAACGACAACATTCTCGAAGCTGCCCGAAATCATCACGTCGAGTATAAAGTGCTCCCTCATGCCGCTCTCTGGCCCAAAAACTTCATCCAAACACATCATCATCATCAAACACTTAAACGGTTCTCTTCTCCAAAATAGCTCCAGCTACCACAATTCTTAGTCGCAACCAGACTTCAACAACGTCTCAAAAACCCACCAAGATGGCTTTCTTCCCACGAACCTTCTACAACACCGAGGCTTCATTCACGCCTCTCTTCCGCTTGCTCGACGACTTTGACACCTACTCTCGCAGCGGAAGCAACTCCAATGGCACCACCCGCTCACACATCTCGCACTGGCAGCCCAAGTTTGACGTCCGCGAAACATCAGACGCCTTCCACTTCCACGGCGAGCTGCCAGGCTTGACTAAAGACGAGATCTCGATCGAGTTCCCAGAACACCAAAGCATGACTATCCGCGGCAAGACCGAGCGCACTTACACCTCGGGCACCCCGCCTGCAGGCCTCCTCGAATCCACCAACCAGGATACCCCTGCCGCTGTGACCGAGGCTGGCGAGCGCCGCAACTCACACCAAGCCACCGTTGAAGACGAGGCTAACGCGGAGAGATCCGACAACACGGCAGTTGCTGCTCCAGATAATGACAACAACAACTCTGTTGCCAAGGCGGATCTTCCGGCTGATAATTCCAAGTATTGGCTCACGGAGCGCAGCATTGGCGAGTTCTCGCGCCACTTCAGCTTCCCTTCCCGCATTAACCCGGATGGTGTTACCGCCAGCTTGAAGGAAGGAATCCTGACCATTGATGTGCCCAAGGCTAAGAAGCACGAATCTCGCCGCGTTGCTGTCAACTAAATGCTCTCTTTCCTTGCTTTACGCTATACTCTTCCGATGCCTTGCCTAGTCATGGAGTAACCATTCCCAAGTGAGCATGTTTAGACTGCGTTCGGGAGAATTTTGGAAGGACTAGTAATTCTTGCATTGCCGTTCGATACCTACTTAGTTTAATGAATGATGAATAATTTTGTTTCAAAGCTTGATAGTGTTCCTATCTCCTGTGAAGTGCTCTGGCCCCTTGTAAATACTTTATTGAAGCTATTCACCCAGGCGAAAAAAGTCCAGTGTGATATATAAGGCTAGGAAGGGTAGGAAGGAAAGCAAGTGGCTGTCAGAAACACAGGGACCGCAAACTCACTTCGACAGAATTATCGTGGCTGTCGGTGCCGCAATAAAACTTCTTATTGTATAACGATTGGCAGAATATATATATATATATATATATGGCCATAGATCCCGTAAATCATTTCCCTGATGTGCTGTAGAATTGAAGTTATTGCAACCAAATGAGGAATGCGGTTAGCTGATCACCTTAGAGCCTCGAGGCGTCTGCCGGTGTTCACAGTTGTTGTTGCCCACAAATCAATGTTCGAACCGCAAGTTTTATTGAACCTAATAGTCGTCATCTCTAGGATACGTTGTCGCCTATAACATTTACCTAACCGGTTCAAATTTCATCAGTAATATATACCACGCGCTTATTACTCAGAGAGCGTACAACTTCTACCGGATGCTCATTGAATTTGTAAGCTAGATATTCCTATCAAGGGGATAGATATTCCTATCAAGGGATATGTGCAGAGATCATAGTGCGGTCCTCAAAGCGGAGCGCGTAACTAATCTGATTGAACAAAGAGGAATCACATGCTGAAGGAGATGATGAAACTTCCCCTTTTCTTGTTCTTGAAAAAAGAACAAATTAGGGAAAAAAGTAGAAAAAGAAATGAAGAAAAGGGAAGAGACGGACCGCCTCCAACCCACAAGAGGCGAGCTCTCTCAAATTTTGGATCTGGAAGACTGCAGGTGCTGCTGCCAGTGCCGCATACCTGCAATCCAATAGTTGATCGCCATCGGGTCAGCCGCTTCATCGAGAAAAGCCACTTGCTGCATGGATTTCTGGACCAGTTCGGTGTGGCCAAGACGTCGCAGAATATCACAAATCGATAAAACGATGATTCGGGTAGTACGCCCGTTGGTGAGATGGAAATTTCCGGCTTCCTTCAACGCTGCGCTCCAATGTGTCAAGGAATCAAGGTCATTTGCTTCAAAGTACAGCCTTCCAAACAGAAGGTGCAAACGCAGCCTTTCGAATTTCAAAAGTGCTGGTCGATCCCGGATCTTCTTGCAGATGACTTCTGCTGCTTCCAAGCGACCCTGCGCAAATAAGACCTCTGCTAGGCATAGCTCAAGAGAGGAAGTGCCAGCAGTTATTTGATTGTCCGTTCTTCTCGCGATTTCCGATTGAAGATAAGTTTCGGCCAACTGTAGGTTGTCCAGCTCCCTCAAAGTGTCCGCAAGCTCGCAAAAGAGATCACGAAGGTCCTCGTCGAATGAAATCTCATCGCTGGCATCAAGGAGTTCATGAGCGCTCCTGAGATGAGCGATGGACTCCTCAAATGCTCCCTGGAAACGAAGGAGTCTCCCCATGAGTAGAGCCTTCCGAAATATGATTACTCTCTCCAGTGGAGATGGATGGTTAGTAAGAGGTTCCCAACTGTCTAATAGCTCTTTCGCCTCTTGCAGTCGCTCCACTTGGATACTGTTCAATACACGTTGAAGGATCTCCTGACCAAGAACCGAGTGAGACTTTTGGTCGGCGGTACTTGGCATCTCCCTCGTCGCGTCTAAGCATGCGAATGCCTGATCTACCTGCCCCGTTATCCGAGCTACTACAGCGCGAGATTGGGCAATACGGCAATCGATCTCCCAGTTAGCAAAGTCTTTGGAAAGAACGGCGGCTTCATCAAGAGCAAAGCGCTTCCACGATAATTTAGGCAGCCGGGTCGCTTCGAGTAAAGTCGTCACGAGATCTATTTGGATATTGCGGGGCAAAGTGTCACCGAAACTTTTGGTTTCATGGAGAGTATGTCGAACGTGTGGTAAAAATAGGGGTGTGTTAGGGTTTCTTTGGCATTGTTAATGGAACATCACGATGCGGAGATACATATGAGGGGCTTACAGTGGTTCAGTATATTTCCACGAGATTCCTCGATATGCGACAAGCAAAGCTTGGCATCTCCAGGATCGGAGATACTCTGGAGGAATTGATTCGCGGATTGAATCGGAGACTGTTTTCTCAAGAGAGTGTGTCTCGTTTCCATGGTTATAAAGACCTGATATCTCTAACTCGCCCAAAGCCCCCGTTAACCTGCCACGGTCCGAGAGCAGGTTACACAGCTCAGGGAATAGACCCGCGTTGACTGCATCCATATGCGTGATAGCACCTTGAGCCGTCCATCTCTTTCGAGGAGAAGCTCCAAGGAAGAGGTTGTCAACATGGATGGCATTCTCTGGGGCTAGGAACGAAAGAAGGACCAGTAGGGCCTTGCCGTCTTTAGACTGAACTTGACCGAGTTCAGAAACCGACTCTGAAAGGGCCGCAAGGGCTGATTGTTGAAGCTTGCTGGTCCCCATTTCTGCTTTTCGCGGCGATCTCATCGTTTCAATCCTTTGGTTGCTTGCGTTGGGAGGAGAAGATGCTGGAAGTCCATGGGCGGCGAGTTGCGTGGTTAATCCAGGCGTTTCATCGACAAAAGAATGATCCACTAACGAGAATTAGTCCAAAACTACACCCGAGGTTGGCATTCATTGCTCATGCTCAATCTCTTGTACGATTGGATCAACTGACTTTTGCTTGTTATGTAAGTTGGCAAACGCAAAGCACGCTGTTCGACGTGTCAGTTGTTATATCTCAAATTGATATTTCGTTCGACTCTTTTAATGGTGAGTAACACCCGGATGAAGACGCTGTGGAGTTTTTCGCCCCCTTGAATACCAAAATTGAGCTTGCCTCTGTCAAATATTCCAAATGCTGCGCCGGAACAGTAGGTCTTGACCAATTGGCTGGCCGTGGTGAAGAGGATACTCCGGTGGGAGGTGGCTAGTCGGAATACGCTGAAGATTGGAGCTAGGCTTTTCCGTGGAGGGATTTGCCACCTAACTTGCCAATGAGGAAGAATCTGAGGAGCGTTCAGAGCGTATTGTTGGTCGAAAGATCTGCGGCGCCTTCGCAGAGCGCGTTGGGAGTATCTCGGCCTGGTGGGGAGCAAATTACCTAGCTATCGTTGATATCTGATCTTGTCTAGCTTGGAGCTTGTCAGGCAATGAGCACCTTTCTTCGTCGTATATCGTGGGATGGTAGGATCAGATTTACCCACAGCTTGATGTTGGGTTGAGCGATCTAGATAGTCTTAAGGTACTTAAGGTAGGTACAAGGTATGCAATCACGTGATATTGCTCTTTGTCCATGTACAAAGCTGATGCTTTTCCCTCTCCGTGCAAGGCCTAGTGCCAGCCGTTTTGTGTCATCAATATACTCTTGTCCCTTGTCCCTAGTAACGACGATTTGTATTCTCGCGATATATATTTGATCGACATGTCAGATTTGCCACCTTCAAGATTTATCTCGCGATTAGACATGCTCGGCCGTGGGGCGACCGCCTGGGCGTTCAAGCTGGACCAGGACATCGCGCTCAAGTATGTCCGTAAGGGGCGGCTCAAAGAATTCCAGGCCGAACACGAGATGTACGATTTGTTTGAGAAACACGGGTCATCACCATACATTGTGCACAGCTTTTTCCGGCTCCCGGGGCTCAATTTCATGCAACTGATGTCCTCTGGCCTTGACCAACGTATCTACAGTAACCAGCGCCGTGACGCCAGGAATATAAGGTGCCTCGAGGTTCTACGCCTGGAACCAACACCAAAGGTCGAACAGTGGGCCATGGAGCTATCTGGCGCACTCGCTTGGCTAGATTCCTTGGGACTGGTTCAGGGGGACTTGAGACCCCATAATATTTTGCTTGATGTTGATGATCATCTTAAACTGGCCGACTTCGACTGTGTCGCCAAGTTTGGCTCAAGAAACCCGGGTAATCCTCCTCCCTGGGCACGTCTGGTACCTAGAGATGGCTTTGGGATGTATGGGACGACAAGCGAGCTGTTCACCTTTGGCTCGATTCTTTATAATCTTACCCATGGCTGCGAGCCTTACGAAGAGCTGGACTTGGATGGTAATGAGGTTGTCGAGTTGCTCAGGTTGATGAAATTCCCCGAGTTATCGCAGTCTGTACTGGACCAGGTCACGTATCGTTGCTGGCATGGCGAATACGAGTCTCTTGCGGATTTGGCCAGCGAGATGGCTAACTTGGATGGTGCAAAGACCGCACCGCGTGCGGCTTTGTTTGATGAAAACTACATTGCTCAGATGCGCGACAGGTGCCGCCAATTCCTTACTGGAAGCCTAGCGGGCATAGAAATCGCAGCTGTTTCTAGCGGGGAAGAAGAATGCGCTTGATTACATTGTATAACTTGAAGCGTAGAAAGCTCACTTCAGCGAATTTCTACATTATTTGTTCTCGCGGTTCATTCATAGAAACTCACAGCTTTGTTCGCATCATAGGGTATTAATCTTGTTGAGATGCCGGGTCTGGCATATTCTATTGTTGTTTTTGACTTCATACTTGTTTGACTTCATACTTGAACTCTCTCATTCTCTTAATAGGAAGTATTATCCTCCTAAGCTTTGCACGTCTAGGAATCAATCACCTTTAAGACACGGTGGCTCGCCGCGTGGCCATGGTGATTCCAACGGCGCACTTAAAACTGATTGAGCGATAACTTAGGTAGTTAACTTATTGATAAGGTGAACATCTTAGCTCTTTCCACCAATATAACGCCCTATTATAAGAAAAAATGAGAAGGAAAGCCTAGTTACATCATGTAATTCGAAGCGCAGAGAGCTGCTCCTCAAGGAGTTGAGCATTGCTCTTCGTCATAACCCATCCAAAGAGCCTCTCTTTTTTCTCTCTTCTGTAATTGCTTACTTCCCAATCTACGCGCTTCTCAAACCCGCTCTTCTCCAATACACGGTGGCACGCCACGTTGTCATAGGTCGGAATACCAGCCAGGCACTCATCCTTGATCTCGCGGTCACCGTAAACCGTGCCCACGGGCACTCTGGTCACAACCACCTCCCGTGGCAGTCTCCGCCATATGTCCAGAAACCCCTCCAAGAATTCGGTCGCATACCCTTGACCCCAGTGATCACTCTTTATTCCGAATCTCACTTCTGGCCACCCGAGACGGCGAGGGTGACAAGAAAGACTTGCGTATCCGATAAACTCCCCGGTGGACTTCAGGCAGATCGCATAGATCATAATCTCGGAATTCAACGGGGGGATAAAAAACTGGGTGCACGTTTCCTTCAAGTTGGCATCCACCACTCCTTGATGGCTCCAACGCATCACCTTTTCGTCCGTACGGAAGGCGTGAAGTCCCGCTAGGTCGTGGCTGTTGTTCTTCAAAGGTCGCAGCGTGAGACGACTGGTAGTTGTTGTCTCCCGCTTGCTTTTCGGCGGCAAAATTGGAAAGGTGGTCTTGATTGTGGACCATTGTTTGTCCTCGGCTGGATCCATGTGCCAGGTCATAAAGGACCAAAAATATGGAATAGTTCTGCGTTTAGCGAGCCATCTTTTTGCGGGAAAGAGAATCCGCTGTCGTCTTATGGTGGCGTACGCGCGAATGCGTGGAGCGGTTGACAAATGACCGTGGTTGCTCATGTTCACCAGCGAGTGATCTTTCCTAGGTTTGGAGGTTCTTCAATCGATGCCGATTCTTTCCGGAAGGTTTGGGATGATTGTAGAATCAGCATCATTGAAGTGAGTGAGGGAAGTAGAATACTCAATATATGCCATTGGGGTGGCTTACTCGATTAAAATCGCCGGTGCTCTAATCAAAGGGTATGTCTACTTACACCTTTAGCACATAGACGACCTTTCCTAGACAATGGCCCTCCTTTTGCAAACTAGCGCGTCCAACAACGGGGATCCTGACGAAGGTTGAAATGTACAATGCGATACAAAGATCTGTGTTCGAAATTTCCAAATCAGAACAAAGGTAGGTTTATAGAAGGTCTTTAATCCCGAATTCTGTCAAGCTTTGATCGGATAAACAAACAGCTTCTCGTTTTCCCCCCTTCTTCTTCGAAGGCGGTGCAAGTGTTTTGTCTCGTCTCGAAAGAAGGGCTGATTCTTATTTAGTGATAAAAGACAGGATCTCCAAATCAGGGCGACTTAGCCAACGAATTCCTTTTTCTCTCACAGCGGCGATCAGACTCTCCGAGCTCATGTGAAGATTTATCTGGCAATCTTCATCTAGCGACATTATTTTTCGATGGCCACAATGATTATTCACAAAGATATTAAAGTAAGGTTCTGCTGTAAGGACAGTTGCTCGAAACGCCAAAAAAAACTTATTTTCTACAAGGCTTCTCTCATAACAAGACCAATGATGTCCCGGCGATAATGAAGGCAAACAGGCACACTAAAGAGCGTATGTACATCATTCATGGAATAGTGAAAGAAGAAGATGATGCCGCAAGTAATGGACGATAAGATGCTGAGAGTTATCCTTAAAACGTCCCCAAAAATGGTGGGAACTCTACACTTAGTGTCTCAGGTTCATCTTTAGTGAAATCAATCATTTAGCAGTCGGTTAGCTTAGTCTTGTTTTCGGCGATTACGCTGGTGAGTTCAGTGTCTGCTGCAAAACTGAACGTAGGTAATCTGCGGCCCAAATCAGATGGAAACCCGTCGGCAAAAACTCATGTTTTGTGGCCTTTTCAGCTATTATCAGGATCTGGTTAAGATCTTATTCCTCAAGAGGCATATTTGGTCCAGCAGAAGGGAACTACATAGTCAATGCCTATATGAAGTAAAAAAAATTCGAAGAAATCCGTTTTATTTCGATCCCATTGCACTGCCTCTTAGCCCATCGACCCTCTTTAGAATTATAACGAATTTGTCTGTTGTAATTTCGCTACTCACTTTGATAAATCCCTCTTAAGTCACGTGGGATTAAGAGTTGTCGCAGGGTTGTAGCTTGAAGCCAGGGTTCTAACTCGAAATATTCGCCCCCACTCAGGGGTTTTCATTGTTTCCACGCTCAGCTTCATCTCCAGGGACCAAGACTCACAAGTATTGAAGTCGCTACCCAACGTCAATATAGAATGGCTGTCGAGGCCTACGAATACACGGCTATCACAGCCCCAAAAGCTATTCGCTTAATTCATATTTCTCCTGGAATTGAAACAGATCCTGTCCGCTTCTCTCTGGAGACTTCTCCACTGGAATCCGCTCCCGATTTTGAAGCAATCTCATACTGCTGGGGCACGGATCAGGACCAACATCAAGTCGTATGCAACGGCAAACCTCTTCTCATGCATAAGAGCCTCTTTGGAGGTCTCTCATACTTCCGCTTCCCGGACAAGACACGCGTCCTCTGGGCAGACGCGGTATGCATCAACCAAGCGGATCCAGTTGAGAAGAGTAGCCAGGTTCTCCTGATGCCACACATTTACTCGCAGGCTACACGTGTGCTGGTGTGGCTCGGCGCTGCAACTGATCCTGTCTTCGGGTCCGTCCCATCTCATACGAACCAAACGATACTGCAAGGGCTTCAGATGCTTCCCAGCTTTGATCCTGAGAATGCAGCCGAGATGGCAGCCAAGACACAGGCTATATCCTACGACGCGCTGCGGCTACGCGCAGAGGGTAAGCCTAATCTCCTAGATCACGACTGGGCACCTCTGGTGGCGCTGCTGCGACGGCCGTGGTTCCGCCGCAAATGGGTGGTGCAGGAGGTCGCGCTCGCCAAAGAAGCCCGTCTCTATGTTGGCGGCGGGGTTGAGATTGAATGGCTGGATATAGCAAGGCTCGCATTCGGTATGGAGTCGCTGGGACTTGATAAGCCGTGGCGGTTGAAGCTTGAAAACCCAAGACTGGATAGCGACGATGAGAAACTTGATCCAGGGAAAGGCAGCACTGTTGAGTTTCGCCCCGTTTACATCACTTTTCACCTGATCAGCTCAATGTACATGGTTCAAATATACAGACATCACGCCACCCTAGTAGATGGGGTCATGACCACCAAGTTCTTCGACTGCACCGATCCAAGAGACCACGTCTTCTCGCTTCTGGGTCTGGGTGCTGGTGGTCCTACGATTCGGCCTGACTATGAAGCTTCAGTTAGCGAGGTCTTCAGACGGTTCTCTATATCGATGATGATAGAGGGGAATAGCCTGAAATTGCTTAGCCTAGCCCCTGACAGGGCACTCTTCCAATCCCCAGAAGTGCAACGGCTCGAAGATCTGCCCACTTGGGTTCCAGATCTGCGTCTTATGAGGGCAGATGTCATGGCGAGTTTCACAGTCAGGCCACAAGGGTTCTTCGCGGGTGGGAATGGCAAACCGGTACTAAGCGTATCCGGCGATGAACGCCTCCTCCACTGTCAGGGTTTGCTCCTTGACAGCCCTCGAAGATTCGCTACGCCGCTGGTTGAAATGCTCCTAGAAGATATCCCCGAATTCCGCAACTCATGGGAAACTACGGGCGACCCATCCCCAGAGCGGAGGGAAAGACGCTTCATCCGATGGCTTAGGAGCGCCTACCAGACGGCGTTTGGCCACGATCGCGCCTGCGATCTAGAATCAGAGGCCGTAGATTCCTTCTCGCGTACTATGTCGTGCGGAACAGACTTCCTTCGTAATCGTCTATCACCGGAGCAAATCGCCACAATATGGAACTTCATCCAGTGGAAACTAGGTCCTGATGCCAACAAGGACGAAGCCACAGAGCGGGATTCGACCATAAAACTGAATTATGCAACTACCACTCGAGACTCTCTTCTTCTTCTGACACTGGGCGCGAAATTCTGCGTCACCGAGTCAGGCAGGTTCGGCCAGGTACCGCTCAATTCGAAACTGGGGGACCGAATATGCGTCTTAACTGGCGGCGAGGTGCCCTTTGTGGTTCGCCCGACAGGTAGCGGAACTTACACCCTCCTAGGAGAGTGCTATATTGATGGCATAATGGATGGGGAGGCTCTGCAGGAAGCATCTGCGAGAGGGATGCGGCTTGAGACTATTATCTTGGAGTAGTAGCATAAAAATGATAACAGTGATCTCATTGCGCCAGTCTCACTTGGATTGAGTAACGTGTTGACTTCGATTCGATGTGGCGATTGACAAGTGTCGAACCATTGCTGTGCCAAATATTGCGTGGGGAGTTGAACGAAGAAACTGAGGCAGATCACCGCTAATTGTCAAGGACAGCAGTCTGAGGCGTAGGAGTGATTGCGAGGTGGTACCTTAAAATTATGGCATCCATCTTTCCCTCCTTCTACCACCCGAACTTCATGCTTTTAAACTTCTCTTTTGCATGCACCAACCAACGCATTACTGCAACACCGACCCTTCTTCACTTTCTTGCGCAAGACAAACACTTCTTTCGACCAGCTAACAAGCTTCGCAACAAATAAAAAAAACAATCAAACGTCCAACACAACATACAACCACAAGAGATTGAATACACACACATTATTGACTCAAATAAGCACGTGTTATTGGCCGTATTCTTTTGAATCCGAAACCACGCCCGCCACATCGCGGACTGCAATAGGTTCCGACTCCCCATCGCTATCCTTCTGCTTACCTCGACGTGTACTGGCACGTCAGAGGGAAAAAGCATATGTCAATTTTCGATGTATCCGCGTTCTTCTTCCAGCTGCCAGTCATCACGAAGCATCATGACCGAATGACGATAATAAGCCCCAGAAGTCTGGAAATATCGAAGGTAGCAATCATGGGATTCAAGAATAGTCCATCCTATGCACAGAGGTTACTAGACCGGTTATTACATCAGGTAGGTACTCCCTCCTCTCCAGGGACTCTTTAGTTTTGTCTTGTGCCTTGTGACCTATCCGCCCATGGGTTCCGCGTTGTTGATCTTCATCTTCTAGAGTTTTCCACCCAATCGCATCCTTTCGCCGACACTTCTTCCAAGTTCACAATCATCGCCCACGATATTAATCGTTCATGGAACCACCCAAGAGGCAAACTAAGGATTATCTGAGGTATGAATGTCCTAGCTCTGATTGCGCAGTATCTTATCATCACTCAGTACATCGCGGACACTCGCTCACAAGCCAGAACCATGACCTCGAATTCCGCCTCCAGCCTGCTTTCTGTTCCGACCTTTATAGGGTTTCAAGTCCCCAATGTTACGCTGTTAAGCATCAACACTTCATCATTGAGATCCTAGATGAACTGTTAATGTCGCCTAAACGAAATCTTAATACCGGGCTATTGTCGAAGTGAAGAAAAACCGCAAATTCCGTCCCAATTTGGCATGCATCCCAACGAACCCGAACGACAAATTTAAAACGGGAAGCTTCATCCATCCGAGAAACGAGTGATACACTCCTCTTTGATAAAGTGGAGTTCATTGAGGAAAGTGCTGGTGCTCAGTGCTTTTTGAGCAATACACGTCATCACACTGAGAGTGGAAGACAACCTTCCGCGATAACGATGAGCATTGTCAAATGTCACGAACATGTGAGAGATACTAAGGCGGGGTGGAAGAAGCGGTAGGAAAAGAAGGAGCGCGGATACCAAACATCATGATGTAACCTATAGCCACGTCGGCCTGGCTACAGCCAGAACACGACCGAGGCCGTTATTCTACTGGCATTCCAACCCAAAACTTTGGGCGAGAGAGCCTTACGAAGAGTCAATATAGTTTCGCATTAAAGCGAGGAATAGCTGAACCTGGAGCAATTCACCTTGATAAATATTTTTCCAATAACAACCTGCTGTCTAAAGGTCAAATTCTGGGGCTTTATATTAGATAGAAAGTGAGAAGCTCATCGTGTAATTGCTCAAGTAAATAAAAAGCCCAGCCTGGTGCGTTCCATCTAGCACATGGAGTTTGGTCTAAAACAGGGATGCAGTGGGAAAGCAACATTCTGTAAGCTTTTGCTAGAGCACAGCGAGATCCTCTATTTGAAACCCCCACTGTCCCTCAGGGTTGCGCTACCCTGTTGGATACGTCAGGTCGGGCTATTTATGTCAACGTCCCGACGTTAGTAAAGATTAGAGGTTCCAGCCATTCCTAATCCCGGCGGCGAGGCCCCTAAAGGATCCACATAGTAGAGACTAAGAGCGCCATTCCTACCTCATGGTGTTCCGGCCATTCCCGCGGATATCTTACCTACATGTAGTCATCGCGAGCATGCCACGTATCTCAGCGAATATCTTCGAGGCGCGCTCCCGAGCATCGAAAGAGAGAAACACCGTCCCATCCCGTCGGAGGTGGCCAAAGTCATGATCTTGGGCTCCTAGCCCGAACAGAAGCTACCGCGACCGCAGCAACCACGGCAGAATCCCTCAACAGCATCAAAACAGAACTGAAAACTTGTTTTTATTTTTGTTGAATAGTTTTTTATAACAAGCTATGTCCACGACTCTTCTGATCAGTTGAATAATAATAGCATGCTATTTGTATAATCTTTTGACAAACACTGAGACAAAAAAAAGAACCGCCAGTAAAGTTGATTAAATAGTTATAGAATCTTGAAAGTTCACTACTGAATGATTCTAAGAACATCTACTACTTTCCCAAGTAGCCTTCGCAAGATGGCAGGAGACATCACGGCATGACTAGGCGAGAATTCCTGTCTCGCGTCCAACTCATTCGTAAGCACCTCCAACTGCCTCGGTGATAGCAAACCCGCCCCTCCGCCCTCAACGCCTAGTAGGCGCTCAATCGCCGACAGCAAAATCACAGAGACTTCGCAGAAGAGCATGCCCTGGGTGCAAGCTCTCTCCAAAGGCTGCCCACAGATGACGAGGCCCGGGATGGGCTGGATCGGGTCGGTAGGAATTCGCTCGACACGTAATGTGAGATAATGCAGAATCAACTCGTAGCCCGAGATGAGTTGAATAAAAATACTCGTCATCAATAAGACGATCGGCCCAGGCAGTTCTAATACGACTTTAGGGTTGAGTTCGTGTGAGATTTCGGATATTTCCTGCGTCTTCGTCGGGTCCTGTTGGTGCAATGATGTCAGGACCTTTGAATATATTGCGTCTTGTGCTGGCAGCTCGCATGGTTGCTCGGGGCAGTGTTGGCTGTTGTAGAGCTGTGTCAGAATGGACAAAAAGTCATGAGATGCTCTGAGCATGTATTGAGCCAGAGTGATCTCGTCAATGCACAAAGGGCTTTGTTGAACGATCATGAGGTCAAAGTCGAGAATCTGCTGGTGTTTCTTCATCGCCTTGAGTCGGACGTTTAGGCCCAGATTGATCTTCGATAGGTCGAACATGGGATCTTGAGGGTTGTTATCTTGCGGACTAGGTATCGCCGAGGGATAAACCGAATACAAGGGAGCACTATGGCTAGTAAGTGGTGGAGCGGGATTCGGGGACATGGCGACTGAGTATACACTTGGAATGTCGATGTTGAACCCGGTATAGGACGGCGGCGACGGGGGCGGCGGCGGCGGAGAATTGACGTATTCCGTATGATCCCGGATTGTCCACGAGGTCACGGGCGGACCAAAAGTGTCGCTGAATCCCGTATGCCACTCTCCTGTGCTGTGGACTGCAGCTTGCGCCATGGTACGAGGGAGCTGCGGATGGAAGGGCTTTGGAGATGACACGACAGTCCAGTCGACTGGACTACAACCCTCAAGAGAGGCATGGGTCTGCTGGGAGGGATTAGGGGAGGTTGATGGGTTCGGGGAACTCTTGGGAGCATGCTTGGAGACTCTGCCCGGAGTGGCAGAGGGTGCTTTGCGTCGTGGCCTCCCTACCGCCTTCGGTTGCCCTGTTGTGCACGGCACGTCGAGGATAGAGCACCTGGCGCATGCTGGATCGCCCGGGTTGATGCGAAGGCATTTGGACTTTTGTTTCTTGCAGACATCGCAGGAGGAGCGCTCCTGTGAAGGATGAGCTGTGGAGGTGCCCATGACTGGGATGCGAGGGTGGTGGTGGTGATGGAGGTGTGTGCTGAATGGGGCGGCTCTGGCTGTAGCAGAGGCCCGTCTTTTGTCTGGGAACCCCCCGCGGCGGGTTTTGTAAGCTGGTCTAGTTTAGAGATTATGATTAGTATGCGTCTCGGCACTGGAATGTCATAAGCCGTGCTAGTTGCAAGCTAAAACGCCGACTCATGCCCATGACAAAATCACTTTGTGGGCCTCCTATCTCTGCCTCCCATTTCATGTGCTTTGCTGACGCCTTGGCGACTACCTAGTTGATCCGCCGGCCCAGGAGATAAGCTTAGGGGGACAAAAGAGATTGTCGAGCTAATAGTGCCGAGGGAAATACCAGACCAACCTGCCTGGCCGTTCACCGAGGTTCCGAAACAGAGCTGATGAATACAAACAGCCGTAATCTCTGTAGGCTCCAAGCCGGAAGGTTTAACGTGTCTTTGTAAGAGAGGTTCTATGACGATCTCAAACGCCAGAGAGGGTCCGCTTTGTGAGCCACAGCGGATGGAAGGAAATGATATCCCAATTATGTTAATATCGTGTCTGTCTAGCGTTGGTCTTTCTCTTCTGTTCAAATACATTCACATTCCTTTGGTTTCATCTAAACCTTTTTTTTCATTACCTCAGTTATCAATACAATCGTCACCATGAGTACCAACTCCTCCATCACCGCGGAGAACGAATCCGCCACGGCGGATGACATACAGTCAACTCTACCCGTTTCTGACAACGAAGAAAAAAATCCTTCGGTGACAAGGTGGCACTTGGCACCAGAGCTACAGGCCATGTGCGAGCGCAACGAGGAAGTCGGCAACAGACCACGGAAATTAGGAATCACATGGAACAACCTCACCGTGAAGGGCATCGGAGCCGATGCTTCCTTCAATGAGAATGTCGTGTCTCAGTTCTACCCATTTCACGGGGGCGCAAAAGACGCTCCTATGAAGACAATTATCGACAACTCATCTGGATGTGTCAAGCCTGGAGAAATGTTGCTTGTTCTTGGGCGTCCCGGGTCTGGATGCACATCACTCTTGAGCGTCCTAGCTAACAACCGACGCGGTTTCGAAGAGGTTACCGGAGATGTTTATTTCGGTAGCATGGCAGCCGAAGAAGCTAAGCGGTATCGTGCTCAGATCATCATGAATACGGAGGAAGAAATCTTCTACCCCAGCCTGACAGTCGAGGCCACCATTGATTTCGCCACTCGCATGAAGGTGCCCTTCTATCTGCCCCCTGGCATCAAGACGCGCGAGGAATGTGCTCAAGCCTACAAAGATTTCCTCCTGAGATCTGTGAACATATCCCACACCAAACACACCAAGGTCGGGGACGCTTTCATCAGGGGTGTCTCAGGAGGCGAGAGGAAGCGCTTGTCTATCATCGAGTGCATGACCACTCAAGCGAGTACCTTCTGCTGGGACAACTCCACTAGGGGTCTGGACGCCAGCACCGCTCTCGAATCGGTCAGAGCTATCAGGGCCATGACCGACATCCTTGGCCTGACAACTATTGTCACTCTATACCAGGCAGGCAATGGTATATATGAGCAGTTTGATAAGGTCCTAGTTCTGGATGACGGCAAACAAGTTTTTTATGGCCCTCAAAAGGAAGCTGTTCCATTCATGGAGAGCCTTGGCTTCGTGCGTGACCCCGGATCGAACCTTGGCGATTTTCTAACTGGCGTGACGGTTCCTACTGAGCGTCGCATAGCACATGGCTACGAGAACACGTTCCCGCGCGACGCTGATGCAGTTCGAGCCGCGTACGACAGATCCCCCATCAAGGTCCAGATGATCGAGGAATGCCAAAGGTACCCCAACACCGATGAAGCGGCCGCGAACACCGCCAACTTCAAGGAGATGGTGGCTCGCGACAAACAGACAGGAGTGCCTCAACGCTCTCCCGTAACTGCCAACTTCCTCACCCAAGTCCGTGCTGCCGTGATGAGACAGTACCAGATCATGTGGGGTGATAAGGCGACTCTCTTCATGAAGCAGGGCGCGACTCTCATCCAGGCATTGATGGGCGGTTCCCTCTTTTACTCTGCGCCAGACAACTCGGCCGGCCTTTTCCTCAAAGGCGGCGCTCTCTTCTTCTCCATTCTCTACAACGCCCTGATCGCCTTGTCAGAGGTCACCGATTCCTTCACAGGAAGACCCATCCTGGCCAAGCATCGCCAGTTCGCCCTGTACGACCCAGCTGCCGTTGTCATTGCGCAGGTTGTTGCGGACTTGCCCATCATGGCTTTCCAGGTCACGCAGTTTGGTCTTGTCCTGTACTTCCTGGTTGGGCTCAAGACAACCGCTGGTGCTTTCTTCACCTACCTTGTCACCAACTACGTGACGGCATTGTCAATGACTTCATTCTTCAGATTCATCGGTGCTGCGTTTCCCACTTTTGATGCTGCCACCAAAGTCTCGGGCCTGTCCACCGTTGCCCTGTTTGTCTACATGGGCTACATGATCATCAAGCCTGAGATGCACCCCTGGCTGTCTTGGATCTACTGGATCAACCCTATGGCTTATGGGTTCGAAGCTCTTCTCGGAAACGAGTTCCACGACCAAGAGATTCCTTGTGTCGGCCCCTATCTCATCCCCAACGGCCCGAGTTATGTGGATGGAGATGGAGGCCAGGCATGTGCTGGAGTAGGCGGCGCTCTCCCGGGTGCCACGACTGTTACCGGCGACGCTTACCTCGATCATATGTCTTTCAGCCACTCCCATCTTTGGCGTAACTTTGGCATCCTCTGTGCTTGGTGGATCTTGTTCGTTGGACTCACTGTCTTCTTCACGTCCAGATGGAAGCAGGTCGGCGAGGGAGGCCGCGGCCTCTTGATTCCCCGAGAGCAACATCATAAGTCGAAGCATCTTTTCTATCCCAGCGACGATGAAACACCAGCAACTGAAAAGCGTCAGGTGGAGAATACAGGTGGCTCGTCAGACCAGGAGGTCGACGGCAAGCTTCTACGCAACAAGAGTGTCTTTACGTGGAAGAACTTGACGTATACCGTTAAAACCCCAGACGGCGATCGAGTTCTTCTTGACAATGTGCAAGGCTACGTAAAGCCCGGCATGCTTGGAGCGCTGATGGGCTCTTCTGGTGCTGGCAAAACCACGCTTCTTGATGTCCTGGCTCAGCGAAAGACCGAAGGCACAATTCATGGATCTGTACTCGTTGATGGGCGCTCCATCCCTGTGTCCTTTCAAAGGTCTGCTGGATATGTTGAGCAATTAGATGTTCATGAACCCTTGGCAACTGTTCGCGAGGCTCTTGAATTCTCTGCCCTCTTGCGCCAGTCTCGCGATGTTCCTGATGAGGAGAAGCTGGCATATGTTGACACGATAATTGATCTTCTAGAGTTGAACGACCTCGAACATACTCTCGTGGGCCGCCCTGGCAATGGACTTTCGGTTGAGCAACGGAAGCGTCTTACCATTGGAGTGGAGCTGGTCGCAAAGCCAAGTATCCTCATCTTCCTCGATGAACCTACATCTGGACTTGATGGACAGGCCGCGTATAATACTGTGCGTTTCCTCAAGAAGCTTTCTGCAGCCGGGCAGGCTATTCTAGTCACCATCCACCAGCCATCGGCGCAATTGTTTGCTCAGTTTGATACGCTCTTACTGCTCGCCAAGGGTGGGAAGACTGTTTACTTCGGTGATATTGGAGATAATGGATCCACCATCAAGAAGTATTTCGGCCGTTATGGAGCCCCATGTCCGTCTGAAGCGAACCCTGCCGAGCACATGATTGACGTTGTGTCAGGCGAGGATGAATCCTACAAGGAAACCGACTGGAACAAGGTCTGGCTTGAGTCGCCTGAACACGACCATCTCACCAAGGAGCTTGACCACATGGTCACACACGCTGCCTCTCATCCGTCAAGTGTCAATGACGACGGGAATGAGTTCGCAGCGTCCATGTGGACGCAGACCAAGCTGGTCACGCATCGGATGAATGTCTCCCTCTTCCGAAACACCGAGTACGTCGACAACAAATTCGCCATGCACATCAGCCTTGCGCTCCTCAACGGCTTCACCTTTTGGCGCATTGGAGACAGCTTGACGGACCTCCAGCAGAACCTGTTCACAGTGTTCAACTTCATCTTCATCGCGCCGGGCATCATCTCGCAGCTCCAGCCCCTCTTCATCGACCGTCGCGATATCTACGAGGCGAGAGAGAAGAAGAGCAAGATGTACCATTGGGCTCCTTTCGTCACCGGTCTCATTGTGTCCGAGATTCCTTACCTCCTTATCTGTGCAGTTCTCTATTATGTCTGCTGGTATTTCACCGCTGGTCTTCCCACCGGCACAGGACACGCAGGCGCCGTTTTCTTTCTCGTCGTAAGTGCTTGGTCATGTTTTAAGAGCAATACCTTCGACCCAACTAACATTTCCTTCAGGTCATGTACGAGGGCCTGTACACTGGCATTGGTCAGGCGATTGCAGCGTATACTCCCAACGCCGTCTTCGCATCGCTTGTCAATCCCCTAGTCATCACAACTCTCGTCTCCTTCTGTGGCGTTATGGTTCCGTACAGCCAGATTCAGCCATTCTGGAGATACTGGTAAGTGACATTTCGCTCCCGTCCCAGTATGTTCCGTACATAACCGCAACTCCATATAGGATGTACTACGTGGATCCCTTCAATTACCTCATGAGCTCGCTCCTAATGTTCACCACTTGGGACAAACCGGTCCACTGCGAGTCTGACGAGCTGGCCGTTTTCGACCCTTCTCCCAACATGACCTGCGGAGAGTACCTTGCTGATTACCAGGCTGGCATGGGAAGCGGCACTAATCTCCTCAACCCAGGTGCTATGGCCTCTTGCGAGGTTTGTCAATACTCCGCTGGGGAGGACTATCTTCGTACATTGAATCTCAATGCTGAATACTACGGGTGGAGGAATGCGGGTATTGTTGTCGCGTTTGTTATTGGATTTTATGGGCTGGTGTATGGTATGATGAAACTCAGGACCAAGGCTACGAAGAAGGCCGAGTCCTAGCGTGGACAGATGATAGATCCAGATGATAGATCCGGAGGATAGACCCTAGAATAGACAGATAGAACTAGATAACTTAGACAGATCTCCCGGTTACACTTAATATAAGCCATTAGAAACACCTAGATCCCCTAACGAATGGGGTTGCATTGACTCTGTAGCTTGCCCGTCTTGCCCGTCAAGCGGGTGGCATGAGACATTGCACACGCAAATCGTAGGCGTTTTTGATTCTCAATTCAGCAGCTAGTCTCTATCAAAATAGAAAACTAAAACTCTAAGATTATTCTTAGAGGTCTAAATATTATATCGGTACCTTTAATGAGGGCGTAATTTACTTAGTGACCCCGCTTTTGTTTTCCCCACATTCATTTCATCTAACTCCTTGAAGCTTACGCCAACTCCGGGTAGCCTAACTTCTCTCATCACCTCACCTTCCCATCCACTTTTGGTCCTACCATTAGCAGTATGTCCAAGCAGCCGACCGGCATCCCCGAATGGGCGGGTGCTCCTCCCGCCTCCGAGGGCGGATTCGCCTTTGCCCACGGCGAGTTCTTCGCAGAGGCCACGGGTCAGAACCGCCATCGCCGTGCCACCATCCCCGAGCTGAAGGAGCAGATCGCGTCCGGTACTGACAAAGACCGTCCCGCCCACTGGTTCGAGGCTCAGCTCCTTCACTACGGCCTCAAACCATCAAAGACAAAGTCGGTGGCCCGCATGCGTCTGCTCGACGCTGTCAACGGTACCGACCTGGCCGTCCCAGACCACATCTCCAAGTTGGAAAAGAAGCTCAAGACTGCATGGACCAAAAGCGAGAGGGAAGCTAAGAAGACAGCCATTACCCCAGCTGCTGCGAGTAAAGCCCCCCCTAGCAGTGCCAAGACTACAGGAGGAGCGAAGAGAAAGGCAGAACCTGAGAAGTCAACCCCACGAAAGAAACCTTCGACAAGCCAGCCTGCTGCAAACAAGGCCAAGCCCGCTCCTGCGAAGCCAGATGAGCCTACGCCGAACAAGCCTCGAGCGAAGCAGACGGCCAGGCGTGGCGGTACTGCTGCAAGCGGACCAAGTCGAGGCTCTCCTATTACCACTGCATCACCAGCATCCGCCATGCCAAGGCAGACGGCCCGCCGCGGCGGAGTTGCTACGAGCGGGCCAAGCCGAAGCGCTTCCACTGCCTCTACATCGCAGGCATCTGCCATGCCAAGACAGACGGCCCGTCGTGGCGGATCTCATGCGACTGCAAGAAATCCGCCTTCCCAACCAAAAGGCTTTTCTTCAGGCTCAGTTGAGCTCTCGAGCGACGATGACGATCCCCCACCGCCATACACCATGGTCGAAGATAATGAACTCGCCCCCCTGGGACTGCTGAACGGAGATTACCACATTCGCAGCTCAGACGTGACAGAGCAATGGTCCCATCTCGGTTCCGAGTTTGACTTGACCCTCACCATATCCGGCAGGCAGCTCTGGGGTCGCTTCGATCTGGGTGTCATTGAAGGGATCATGCATTTCTCTGAGCGACCCTGGGCTTCGTCTGACGAGGGTGTTTCGTTCACCTGGCGTGGCCGCGAGAACGAGGGACCCATATTCTATGGTGGCCGCAACAGGGGCGAAATTCGGTTTCTGGGCGGTGGTGTCATCGAGGGTCGATTCGACTACCAAGGCATTGAATTCCACGGTCGCAGGGTGCCCGATCAAGGAACAAGGAGCTCTGTTAGCGCGTCGAATATGGAGCGAGAATGGGATGATTATAATGAGGATCGGTATGAGGAAGAAAATCGATCTCGTTGGTGGTAGTTCATGCGTGGCGAGCAGACCAGGCCAGAGGCATAGGTAGACCTTGGCTTTGTCTTGGTGTTGTAACGGATTTCAGCGCTCAAGGCTCTGATGTTGAGTACATTATGTGCCATACTGATAGGTCAGACCATTGTCATGGTCCGCATGTAGAAGATCATAAGATGTTAGCATCTTCGTCCAGCAATTTGTTGTCAAACATCCAAGACCTTGCTTTCCATGCTAATTTAGTTGGATCGGCCCAATTGAGGCCGGAATAATACATCCGCGCCATGTCTATTCTAACATTCAAGCCGGAAGGGGGAATATTGCCGGTTAATTGGCAGGTGCTTCAATTCTGCTGCATCTGATGATTGGTGCGCTCCAAATCAGATCTGCTAGAGGCGCGGGGTCGAGAGAAATCCCCATCTTTTGGCAGCATGTGGTTCTGCGGGCCAAAGGTGAGCCTACACCGTCAAAGAAGAGACGATGCGCGCCAATAACACTCCCGTCTGCCGTCATGTCGTTTGATCGACACTTTTCACTATTTACCGAGAATAGGCACTAGATAAAGATTATCCCTCCCGAAGACAATGCCCGAGGACAATGCAACGCTGCTGCATCCCCATTCTCCTCCCAGCCTGCTCTATGACTGATTACCTACCCTAGAGACACAGCCAACCAGAATGACCCCCTTCGTGCAGTTGCTGCTGGCCACAGTGCTACAACTGGGCTTTTCCGTAGCCTACCAAAATCCAATCCGTGACAAGCCAGCTCCAGACCCATCGCTGGTTTACGCCGATGGCTATTACTATCTGCAAGTAACCTTGGAACGCTATTCGACTTGCTAGATTCCAAACTGACCATGGCACCACCAGCACCTACACGGGCTATACCCAGTTCGAAATCATAAGGTCTCGGACTTTGGGCGGCTTGGCTTCGGGGGAGTCCAGAGTCATCTGGACCGACACGAACACTACAAGAAACGCCAACATGTGGGCTCCTGAAATCCACCACATCGACAACACCTGGTACTACTTCTACTCTAGCTGCGACGCATCCCAGGCCTGCTGCGATAGCTGCCAGACAAGAGTCCTCAAAGGCTGCGATGGGCCCAACCCGTACGACTGCGATTACGAGTTTCTCGCTACCCTTGTCCCACCGGAGGGATCTAGAGGCAGTTCCAGCAACCTTGCCTTCAGCATCGACGGCTCGTATTTGGAAATACCAGGCAGGGGGAGATACCACGTCCTGAGCATCGTGGACGAGAAAAGACTCCAGTCCATCGCCATCACCGAGTTGAACACGACCGACTGGACCGTCAATGCCTGGCATATCATTTCGCAGCCTGATCAGGAATGGGAACAGCACTACAAGGGAAATGGCGCAGTGAACGAAGCACCACATGTGAGTGTATTCTTCCCTCGAAAAGTTGCGCGTTGCTAATAGGGAACCCTAGCCTTTGTATCACGGCGACGACATCTGGCTTGCCTACTCCGGCTCCGACTGCTCGACCGCATTCTACGCCCTCGGTCTTCTTTACTACAACGGCGGTGATCCCCTTCAGGCCTCGTCATGGGACAAGTCGGGCCCGGTCCTATCTCAGGCCAATGGAAATTATGGAACCGGACACAACAGTTTCTTCAAATCCCCTGATGGGAAAGAAATCTGGGTAAACTCCCCCAATTCTCTCGTTTCGCCCCTTAAAATTAGAGCATAAAGCTTACTAGGTGTTCAGAATGCCTTCCACGCCACGGCCAACTCGGACGGAGACTGCGGAAGGACGCGATACACGATGGCGCAAAAGGTCACGTTTGACAAGAACAATGTGCCGAATTTCGGCATTCCGCAGCCTCTTGGTGCAGAGCTCGACCCTCCCAGCGGCGAATGTCAGCCTAGAAAGAAAAAGACGAGTATGTAGAGACGGTTAGACAACCACCACATAAGCCTGGTCGGGCCTCTGCTAGAGACCACATAACTTGCACTTTTGGCTCAGAAGAAGAATCTATTACCTTAGGCTTGAGATACTCCTCCATGATATGACCTGGTGTTATGAAATACTTGCAGGATATTGTCACCAGGGGAGTGACTGTCGTATGTGCGGTTGCATCGTGAACTCAGAACAGCTGTACTAGACCCCTTTGTGCCTGGGCACCAGGAAAATGTACAGAATGATATCGCCGAAAAGCCCACATTTCAGTCGTTTCCATTACTGTTCGTAAGAAACTGTGTCAGATCCTTTTCTCGTGATTCTCCCATCCCTGAGCTGGGTCTCTCATCATAGCCGCCCTGGCCTCAACCCTCCCATATCTTGAGGACTCCTAGTATTAGAGGAAGAGAACCTCGAAATAGATACGAGGAACTATGACCTACGTACGTAAGACAGGTTCACGAGTTATTAAGCGGGGCGAGGAGGCGATAATATATGTCATTGCATCATTCTGCGAAATTGGCTGAAAATCCGCATGCGTATCCGCCCAAGGAGAGTTGAAAATTTCTGAAATTCCTTCCAGATGTCGGGGACTATGTGCCTAACGTATCATGTAACGGCAACAAGAGCGATCTTACCGGTCATACAAAGCTTCTACAATATCGGGTCGAGGCATTAGAGCCGAATCCAATTCGAAGAGTGGCTACAATACGAGTCACTGATTGAAAAGGGCACTGGCAGAAGAACTCGCACTCCGCGTACTCCGATTTAAAGATGATCGATGCCCGTATTCGTCGAGTCAAGGTCTGGGATTTTTGAACGTTTGATCAAAAGGCTTCCACGGACTTGCCACCTGTGTGCGGGAATACACCACGATTATGGTGGAGTGGGCATCCGCCCTGTTTATGCATTATTACTGTCGATCATTGCATGTTAATAGGGAGAAGGCTAGATGATTGCATCTCTACCCCAAAAAAAAGCATGGTTGTAGCTCCGCGGACGCCTGAGGGTGAAGGCAATCAGAGGAGGCTTGCTGCTTCTGCCTCGCTGGTTTACGACCAAAATGAGACATCGGATCGGAGAGCAGTCTTGAACGGAGCGCTTTTGCCATATTAGAACAATAGAAAAGTATTAGATGACAGGAAGCAACAGCGTCTAGTCGATTGTCTTTTGGATCTGTATGATTAGCTCACAAAAATATGATAATGAAGTATAGTTACGGGGAAACGAACAGAACATGTCCAAGTCTATCAATTTCAACGCCATCTGGTTACAAGCACAGAGCTCATAGCAGGCTATGAGAAATGGTGGTCTACTCTGCTTCATGCCCCTTAATTCTTGATGGTGGATCGCGATTCAAGCTGGGGCACTTCGTGTTGGGAAAATTGCCACTATTCATAAATACGAGCGCTGAAAAATCGATATGTCATTCCGGACCCAAACTACGGAGTGCACAGAAGAAAGTGGATGAAAACCCATTTTTTGTGCCAAATGCATAAAATGAAAGGCCTCCAACGGGGAATGAGCGTTCCCTGTGCAATTGGCATTGTGATTCAGAAGTCATGCCAAGAAGACAACCAACGCGATCGCATGAAAGGAAATTCCGGGCGCCGTGGAAAGCGAGGAGCGCGCGATGATCCTCACACAAACACTCAACACGGAGGGCGCTTCGGGCCTATCTTATTAATAATTCTCCCATAAGCTTGCCTCGGATGAAGCGTGTCGTAGCTGTTTACTGGCACCCGACTTATCAATGATGAAAAGGGTAATTAATTTCTGAGTAGGAGTCGCATGCCAGCTCGGCTGTTGACACCACACCAACAACCAACAGCACAGAGCTTAACCAAGCGCGTGAAATTGCATACATTGTATGCATAGAATGTGGCGTCTAGTTTATGGCCTATCGATCTTGGCATCGCGGAATCACAGTCACTAGCTTAAAAGAGTGTTTCAGGAGATATTGATTGATTGAGTCCTCCACATACATACTGATCAGTGAGATCATTGATTTTATCAGCGGGCACGGGGAGAGGGATAAAGGCTATCGAGCCGAAGGATTCAAGCAGCCAGATACCAGTGATTACCCTACCTTCCACGAGGCACCGTATACTGACAGACGTAGATAACGCTCCACGGTCCGATCCCTGATCGTTACATCAAGAATGATCTGGATAAGGCGAGGACATCGTAGCATTGTGCCTTGTGCACGTATCTCTGGTGCCAGGTTTTCCCCTGAACAGTGCCCCTGTCTTCAGCTCCACTACCACCTGAACAATCGCCTTGGCTGGCAGGGGTATCACGAGCCTCGTTCCCCAAGATAAGCCCTCGGGCTCTTCCCTGCGAGGCGGGTGCTCTAATGTAAGAAGGTCTGGACCAAGTGGATCGCGTACCGCACTCTCTAGTAACGCATGGCTACGCGCCTGGCAGAAGACATCGTATGGCGGCGGAGGCGAACCGGATCGACTCGTGTCTGGGGCATTGCCAATCCCAGCCCCTGTGCCGAGCTTGTGGGGAGGGGAACAATCAAGGCAAATGCACAGCTGCGATCCTCACCCAGGCGCCGATAACGCTAACATGACATGGCAAGATCAGGCGTGGACGGAAGCAGCAACAACAAGAACCAAGTGTGGCTCGGTTATTTCACCTGCGCTGTGTTATGAGCAGTGCAGGATTCTCGCCGTCGCCATTGGTGTGCTTGGGAGCAGCCACACATGCCCCTTTCAAGAGGGAGTGGAGCGAGAACACCATCGCAAACTCCCATAGGCCCCTTTGACGTCCAAGATCTACCCGTTTCTAGAATGGTGCACAGGGTGGATGATTCAGACAGGGGCGGCGGCAGCGAGTTACCGCCCTCGGATTTCACTTGCCAATCTCGCTGACACGGCTTGCCAGCAGAGAGGGAATATTGGGTGACATGGATGCAAAGGTGCAGCGGCCAATTTCCCAAAACACGAGCGAGTCCAGTCATATCGGGCTTCGGCGCCAACCAGCCGACGAACCTGACTGCTCAGCGACCCAAGCGCTGCCCCTTGTCTTCCCTGTTGCTGACAGTCCCGAGCTGGTGATTGGCGCTTGTACCTGCATACAAGCAGCATCCCGCGGGTCCCTGCTCGTGGAGCCATGTGCAGGGACATCTCAGAGCGTCCAGGGGGCGGATGCGGTGTGATAGCAACAACAGGAGGATCGAGAGCCTTTAAAAACAAGAAGGTCCTCTATCTTGCTTGAATCTTGATCCTATCTTGACTCAACCACACCAGTCATTCATTCTGCTGCTACTCACTTAATAATAATTCAATCAGTCTTTCGCTACACTACTCTACAACCAAACCCCCCAATAATCATCAAGATGAAGTCCGCTTCCGTCCTGGCCATGGCCTCTGTTGCCACTGCTGCTGTCGTACGTTTGCAACTCACTTTCCCACGCGTCTTGGAACACCAGAACTAACAAGCACACGAACAACAGGTCACCCCCATCTCCTCCGCTGCCACCACTCCGGCCGCCATGACCACCAAGACCATCTACGACACCCAGACTCACACCGTCACCTCCTGCGCTCCCACCGTCACCAACTGCCCAGCCGGACCTCACGTGACCGTTGTGACCGTCCCCGTCACCACCACCGTCTGCCCCGTCACCCAGGACTTCTCCGTCTCGACCGTCTACCAGACCCAGACCTACGTCGTGACCAAGTGCCCTGCCACCGTCACCAACTGCCCCGTCGGCAAGACCACCACCGAGGTCGTCCCCACCGTCACGGTCTGCCCCGTCACCTCTGCTCCCTCGGGCCCCAAGAGCTCCAACGCTCCCGTCGTCCCCGGCCCCGGCTCCAACAGCACCTCTGGCGTTGCTAAGCCCACTGGCGGCAACCCTGGCGGCAACCCCACCAGCGCTGGCGGTTCCAAGCCTACCTCGCCCTCGGGCCCTATCAGCTTGGTAAGTTCAGACATGTTTTCCTTGCATCAAGGCGGGATCATCCAGACGAGCAAGACAGTCGCTAACAATCAATAGGGAACTACCGCCTCCGTCTCCAGCTTCCTCGCTGCCGCTGGTGTCGCCGCCGCCCTCTTCCAGCTCTGCTAAGCGTGACGCTCAATCCGGGTGCATTTGGTGGTTTTTGGTTCGTTAGAGATATACCTTCAGCTTGAATTAATGTTATTATATTCCCTTCGTGTCTCTGCAGAGTCTTGCCATGGGAGATGTTTTCGTGGTTCCTAGAAGAGACATTTCACATGCCATGCGTCAACAATCAGAGATTTAATTTCCACCATCGACTTTGCATAATATCCTTGAGTGTAAGCGTGAATAGTTGCAATCAGTTATTGAAAGCTAGAACCGGCTGTGATTCAAAAAGGTGAGTTAAGTGACTATTACTCATAGCTCGTTGAGGATGCTACGCCCTTGTAGAGCATTTCAGCTCTGAGATGCCTTGGACTGCTTCCACTGGATACCTGATTACACATCCACGAGAGGCTCCTGTCGCTATTGGTTGAGACGATTATGATAAACATATCAGTTGGCAATTCAATGGGCACCGTCGCACAAAGGACATGGTAGAAGGTGACGAGTGGGCGATACATCTTGCGGTTAACTTTTTCGACGGCAATGGTGATGTTGTGTTATCATTGAGCATCAAGCCGAATTTCAAGCTGGAAGATCTCCCCAAACGAGAGCTCGCCTCATTGTATGATCGACTCTATAGGCATCGCTCGAGAAAGGGAAAAGCAATGTAACAAGAAAATGATAAATCGAGCTTGACTGGGCCCGTAGTCCCCAAAGACGACAGGGAATAATGAGTAAGGCGGCTTGTTGCAAATGTCTGCCATGGAGAATAGTAACTACAATAAGCAAACAGTAAACTATATTCAAAAAACCATTGTCTTGATTCTTTGGCTTCCATTTGGTTTATTGTTTTGACTATTATGTTAGTATTTTATAAATTTAGCTTTTCTTGCAAATGGAGGAGCAAACCTTGATGGACCCCTTGCACGGAATGTCTGAGTCACTCCTCAAGCTCAGCATCGAACTGGAAGCAACTGGAGTAGAGAAGGATCGCTCAAAGAAGCGAATCGCCCAGCGTCGAGATTCTTCTATTTTCGGTTTATCATGGCATTTATTCGGATCAAAGATATGAGAACTCGCGGATGGGAGTCGGATGAAGTGGCCCAAATCGTTATTGAAGCGATGGATCAAATTCATGCTCGTGCAATTAAGGACACAGGACACAGAACATATCGATTAGTGATCGAAGAGATCTTTGACAGGCGAAAGCCACCCCTTATCTTTGCCAGGTGGCAAGTTACAACCAACTTGACGGGCGAAAGCCTACTTTTCTCGAGAATTCCCTTGTTTGCAGGAAAGGGTAAAATATGAAAAAAAAAAAAAAAAAAAAAAAAAAATATTACAATAGTCAAAATCAACCCAATAGAAGCCGAATAATCAAGGTAATTCTTTCATTATAGTTTATTGTTTGCCTATTATGCTTGCTATTCTGTGAACAACCCATTCATAGTAGCCATCCACCTAAAGCGTTTTCGGGAGTCAAAAAAGCGCAGGAAAGTTCTCATAGACTGTTCGGTATTCGTCACCGATGCGATAGATGGCGGTATGGGTGAAGAAAGCAATTGCCAACATCATCCGAATACTCTACCCATCCGTGATCGAGGCGCAGGATGGTGTAAGCTTGGTGTTGCTTTGGAGGAAATTTCCAACCGTTTGGCGAGCCAAGCGGACCTCCTCCAGTGCTTCCATGCTCCAAAAAACCACCAAACACCAATGACGAAGAGTCGTTTCCGAATCTTTCTCTCCCTCAAGCAAGCGGCGAGTGTGCAGAAAGCAAGCCGGGTCTTCTTGTTATTTTCGTTATACCGCTGGTCAGACAGTATCTTGCACCCAACCTCCTCACCCAAGGAAACTCCCATTTCAACGACTTCTCGGCTCGCAAACTCCCTGGTGGAAAGTCGTCGTGGCTGGGTACACACAGCCTGAAGACCACTTGGATGCTCATCATAGGTGAGCAGCTGAGGAACTTGAGTTGACTTGCCTGAACTAATCTCACTTGAGAGTATCATCATTTGAGACTGATGGTACAAATCGAGAATTTCGTTGTACCGCTCGTAGACTGGTAGCAGGCGTCGGCTTTGAAGCATGGCATCGTAGCCTGGAGGTCATTCAATTCTAGTGAGTGCACTCGCTCCTTCCAGGATCCGAATTCGGGCAACGGTAGTTTCGATTCGAATGATGGAATCCATGGCAAGGTGAGACCAGGAAATTTCTAGTTAGTATTTGGATACTTCTTTGGAGATTTTTGTATCAGTTGTTGTTATTTCCTTCACATGATGTTGCTGTTTTTGACGTACTATGTTGAGTTACCGAGGTAAGGATTAGCATCCACGGCATCCTGACAAGCTCAGGTATCCAAGTGGCTGAAATACAATATGGCGCGCCAAAGCTCTCTTCATGTAAGGCAAGACGTCGTTTTCTAAACACAATAATAAGAGAATAATAAGATATTTAACGATATTTAGCTTGATATTGTATTTATTGATCGGTTAATTGTTTTGCTATTCTGTTGAAATTCAGCGCTAGAGTATCATCAAGGTGTGCTGTATTTTATATCAGTCGCGTAGTATCAAAAGCAAGAAGGGTGCGTAATTGGGAGATACCTCAGGCAACATCAACACTCTCTTATCATGTTCTCAGCTTTATATCAGTTCACCTGAGGCATCGAACGCGAAAAGGGCGCGTAGTTGGGTAGATGCCTCAGGCAACACTGGCCAACACTTCACTTCTCAGTTTTATCTCATGCCACGAACTCCCCACAACCAAACAAGAATTCCAGAACTTCACCACACCAACGCAACCAGGAAAAACCAACTTTCAAAAGCCCCATCAAGTGAGTCACTATCCACTGCCAGAAACCCTCGGGAGAGTAATTAACCAAGATCCAGAATGGCCAACTACGACGCAGCTTTTGAGGAGCTCATCGGAGGATATCGAAAGAATCGCCGGCTCCTCACGATCAACAACATCTCGTTCAAAGCTACCCGCGCTGAATTCCAGACCGCTGCTCGTGCCAAGTACCACAACTCCGACAAACTGACCTTCTATTGGCCACCGGCTGGGGACAGATATCGCAACCCGAGACATACGGGATGCGTGTATCTGGGGGTTACCACTCGCGAGGAGGCCACCAGAGTTCTTTCTGAATTCCAGGACTAGGAGTTCCATGGACGACAGATTAAGATATCTCGAGCAAGCAGACATGCGGTATGCCACAAGCACCTCCCTTGATGCCGTCTCGAATGCTGACAAAACAATAGAAGCCCGAACCACAACCCTTGGACAATCAAATGTCCCTTCAAACCACCTCGGCGCCCGCACCAACTCCAGCATTGGCAACCTCCCAAGCTTTCACGGTCACTTTCGCTCCCGTGGGGGTTATGGTTCCTCCTCCCTCGAAATACGCACACGCTTCAACTCAGACCGACCTCTATTGCGAACACTGCTGTCCCAATGGGAAAAATATCTCCAAGTGAGCCCAACCCGCTCAGTTGAGACATGGGCTTCGGTCGTTATTGGGGAATTGAGGAGGAAAATTGAGAGGATGTTGATGGATATCTGGATGACTAGAGACATCAACTGATTGCAAGTTTGGCGTCTCCAATTTGACGGGCGCAAGTCTCCCTCCCCAATTTGAACGGCGCAAGCCTCTTTAAATGGCGCAAGCTTCCCTCCCCAATCCGAACGGCGCAAGCCTCTTTGAATGGCGCAAGCCTAACTTAACTTCACGGGTGCAAACCTACCCATCTTGATGGTTGAAAATCCTGGGCAAGACCCGAAGATCGTTTTGGCAGCCCTACGGGGAGTGGGTTCGATTCCCATAGCGATATTTCTCATGACAGGTTCAAGACCACAACAAAGAAGGGACTCTCACAGAAAGAGGCCCAGCCCCCTTATACCATGGTGGTAAACTTCACCTGTCCCTTCTTCTTCCCTCCTCATGGCCGTCTGTTAGATGATAATCGATAGACGCATCAATAGAACGATCACTTCTCTTATTGCCAGGCAATTGAGCCTCGCCGTGCGGAAGCTGGAAACGCTAGCGAGCGCTGAAAATAACGGCATGTACTATAATTTACCAATTTCCATCGTTAACAGCGGGAAGATAGCTGCGATTGGAGGGGTACGTGCCTTCTTTGCGCAAGATCGAAAGGGAGGCGGCTGAAAGAGAGGATTCGACTCGGGATAGACTTCAATATCTCTAAAACAAAACTTCCCTGCATCAGTCTTATGTCACTTTCTGAGAGTAGGAGGGCGAAAGCTGTGCAATCCGGGAGAGGAACGACAAAATATTTTGACACACTTGACTTGGAGGAGCATTGCGCAGCCAGGTGACGTTCTCAACAATGTATTATGCATAAAAGATTCGCTGGGTAGGTAGTTCTTTTCTCGATAGTTACGCCGCTTGTAAATCTGATAGGCCATTGCAACACTCACTCGGTAATTGAAATGATTTTGCCCGTTGATGGGTTGTGGCTGCTGTAGGGTAGCTGAGATTGGTGCGACGGATGCCCAATTTCTCTGACTGTCGTTGAGGACCAGTGTGGCTGTGGCTCCAGCGCTAACGGGGCCTAGGCCCTCTGGCGCGACGGCAGCCAATCAGACTCTGGCTACCTGGCTCTGACACGATCTTAGTAATATCCGGGATTTGCTGAGGCGGGGAGTGATGAGGGGGTGGGAGAGTGTCTCGTGTTTTGTTGGGTCCGTCCATCTCCATTCCCTCCCATCCCATCCCAGCCAACCTGGCACAGATCAATTACCTGCCTCCTCCCAGTTGCTGTTATTAATTCTGCTCGCATCTGCCTTCCAGACGCCCACCCAACCGTCTACTGTCTACCCGCTGCCACCCTCCCCGGCCAGGGAAAGGCCTCACCGCCATGGATACCTTGCCGCATGAGGTCATTGAGCACATCATCTCGTTCCTGGTTCCCAACCTGGTGGAGCCTCTCCGCGAGCCCTACGAGAAAGCCTCCGGGTCCAGCCCCAACATCAGGCTTCTCACCCCGGTCGCAACAGCCTCGCGCCGCATGCAGGCTGCTGTCGAGCGCTGGAGCTTTCGTCACATCAGAATCAAAAGCGACGACCTGCCTGAGTTCTCCAAGCTCTTTACACCCTCTCGCCGCTCTTCCTTGGCTAGCCTGACCTTCACCGTCACCCTCCCATCCTACGATGCAAGCGCGGCTATCCGAGCCGAGTCCCCGGAAGAGCGTGCTGCCAACGATGAGGCTTATACACAAGCCATCCACTCCCTCTTTGATCTCCTAAGTCAGTGGGAGACGGAGGATCCCCATCTGCCTCGGCGCCTGTCCCTCGATATCAACCACCCAGAGTCGCCTAGTGACCGTCCCTGGCCTTCTAAGTACGCACCATGGAATGCCAACTCGGTTACAGATTGGAGCACAATCCATGAGGGACGTTATTTGCATTCTTACATCAGCCTTAATAGGCCTGAGACACTTCCGGTATTGCAACGAGTCAAGCGCCTGTCCATGCTGCGACCAGAAGAGAGATATGCCTATCGTAACACACGACCGACTGTCCCCGTCTACTTGGCGATGAAGCTACCGAACCTCGAGGAGTTCAACTTCAGCGTTGATGACGATGAGAAGCGGTTCCCCCGAATCCGGAAACAGAACCGAGAGGACGTTGCAAATCTGATGCAAGACCTCTCACTTCCATCATTAAGAAGAGCCGATTTTGACTTCACGCTTCGAAGATTTCGTGACGAGCTTGCCACCCCTCAGGCCCTGCATGATCAAGGCGCTACAGATGTCCTGAGTTCAACTGTGTATAATTTCGCGCTCTCGCACAACCTCATGGACTTGACCCTTACTGGCGTATTCGACATCACGCTCCTTCAGCCGCTCGAGACAATGAGCGAAACGCCTTGGCCGAGCCTTCAGTTCTTTGACATTCACCTCCATATCAACACACCCGCTGGTGGCTGGTACTTCATTCCCCGCCCTGCTGAAGTTCACGCCTATGCGCAAATGGCAGCAAACAATATCCACGCAAACCCACCTGGCGTAGGGGAGGGTGCCGAGGGTGACCAATCCAACCTGCACAACGAGATCTTCAGCTTCGTCCAAGAAGCCCGGTACTCGCACCTTACCCCAGTTCGTGTCTTCCGCGGTGAGGTCAGCAAGTCGACCATGGTACCCTTTGTCAACGCCTACGCGGATGCTTTAACCCAAATGCCCCGCCTCAAGTCGTCCATGCTGGGGTGCCAGATAGAGGACGACACATATGACGGCGAGCCCGGTTGGTTCACCTTTGCATACTTTGCGCCGTGCGGCAACGCGAGGAAGGATCCAGAGACCAAGGTGTGCCCGAATTGCCGACGCGGGACGACGAGGGAGCTGGTGACCTGGCTGCTCGGCTGGACACCGAGCGAAGCGCTGATGGATAAGTTCCGGTCCCTTCAGGTCGATACCTACCCGGAGCCGTTGGTCGAGAAGGACATGGCGACGTACCTGCGAGATCGGGGCATGGGCCCGGAGCCGCGCGAAGACGAGAGACAGCATCACCTCCCTATGATGCTGCCAACCGTGGACCCAGATGCCATAACCGAGCCGGATGATTGGAATCTCTTTGGGGATTTCCATGACGAGAGTGACGATGACAATCGAGCTCATGAGAACAATGCTGTCCACGAACAAGACGAAGACGAGGGGGATAATCAAGCCTTCGGAAATACTGAGGCCCATGTGTATTATGAGGCCCCTCCAACCAATTACATTTATTCTGGCGATGGAATCGGAGGAGACGAAAATAACGAAAACAACGACAATAGTGGACATGATGGGGATGATGAACGATAATTGGAAGACAGGGATGAAAAGCTCTTCCATGTCTCTATTCAACGGAACTGTTTTCAGTCTTTCTCCGCGTTGGAAAACAAGGCCGAGCCACAAGGAAGCGGTTAACCCATTGCGCCGAGCTATACGAAGGAAATGAATGAAGTCAAGAATACGACAGAGCATTCACGAAATTGACGTTCTTTGGAGTGCACAACAATCCGCACGACAGGATGCCAACTTGGCTCCGTGTCTTCTCAGACAGACGTCTGTCTTTTGCAGACATTTAGTTTTAAAAGAAACAAAAAATTCAACATCGGTTAGGAACACAATTATGATTGACACGAATGGAAAGCCTCACCTAAGATATTACTGAGCATCGCAACCACAGATAAAAGGGGTTTCATCTCTAGCGTATGAGCCGCCATATCAGACAAAATTACCTCTATATCGATGATAAGCTTTAGCTCACAGTGTCGGAGAAGCGGGGAGGAGTCAAACGGAAAATCAATCCTTCGAGTGTCATCTTCGCAAGCTGGACAGGGTTCAACTGATCTTTGGGTACTGAGCATCTTGTGTGATTCTTTTGGATAGGAAAACGAGACTGTGGTGGATTTATCGTTTGGTTTATTTCCTCTTACGAATATAACGGCCTTCAGAGAAAATTAAAATGAAAAGAACTCAAATATTCTTAAATCCTTGCCCCGTTTCTATAGAAAGATGGAAGACTTCGATATGTTTTAAGCTGATCAACCAACAAATCTATGACTCCAAGGGGGGCATTAAACCGTTTTTCATCAGCTTGATTCTCACGCGCAGTATAACGGCTGTATCTTGAGAGAGAGAAGCGGATGATGTTATACGTAGGAGCTTCATCTCCAAGGTCGAGAGAAACGGCCATCGTAAGTGAGTTCTATAATGTGAGAGGTAGAGCGCCCGTCTGGTTCAATGCATGCTTGCGTTTTCGCTCATACTTACCATGGTCAAGGAAGAACGATCTCTGGAGTAGAGAATGCAAACCACTTGTTGCATTCTAAACTTGCGCCCCGTGGATAAGGTAGTAGAAAATCATATTGACATCGTAGCGTGATTCGAACACGCCTCCCGTAGGACACCAGGTGATTATTCACCATACGACGTTAGGGCGAAGCCCAGGGATTATCAACCATCAAATTAGGTTCACACCTGTCAAGTTGGGCTTACGCCTATCAAGTAGGAGAGGGGAGGCTTGCGCCTATCAAGTGGAAGGAAGGGTGAGAATCAAGAATACAGAGAGTCTCCAACTCCGAACACAGAAAGAGGTGGCCGCCTTGAGTTCTTCTGGAAATGAGCCCATGGGCCTAAACTTGTTCATTCATTGCCGTCTTTGCGGACTCCGGGCCAGGCCACGCGTTACTTGTCATTTCTTTGTCGCGCTTTTCCTGGTATTGAACGTTCCCTGTGTAGTCGATCGTAGAGGGAGACTGGTGTTCGTGTGGGCAGATCTTCTGGCTTGATTTCTGATCCGATGCTCAGCACAACTTCGCCGGCGTCGTTAACAAAGTCCGCCGCAAAGTCCGTTGGCCATTCTTTCTCTTCTACCATGTCCTTGGTGAGCCGACGCCCGTAGGATTGCCATCGGATGTGCTTGTCATAATCTCCCCAACCAGCGCAGACGTCGGAGTCTCGCGGATATACGATGACGTGCCCAGTGGAAGTAGCTGAACGTGCCTCAGAGTTATCATGCTCGGATTCCGGGGGGGCAAATGACAATGACTTTGCGATTGTTTCAGGGTTTGATCCATCCTGGCCGAGAAGTTGGCCTGGGCGCCAGGAAGCATTGGGCATCGTAGTAGTCATAAGAGTCAGACCGCGCTCAAGAAACCAGGCTGTGTCCTCGACAGTCCTGTCCTCGGTAATGATATCCACAGGACGGTCAACTCTTCTCATATCTCTGCCGTTCTTGTCGCGTACGGGCTTGGAAGGGCGCTATACTTCCCAGCCTTGAGCTTCAAGAGAGGCCACTTTAGCCTTAGGAACGGTGGCGAGTTCTATCCCCACCTGCTTGCCGTCCACACTCCGGTAGAACATCGCTTTCGAAGTAGAAGGGACTCTTCGAACCAAAGAAATATACTCGGTCTCGAGGTTATCCTCGTGACCCGCGTAATCGGCGGCCTCCAAACTGGGCCACTGGCGGGGTTGAATGTAAGATCCACGTTCTGGGTCGTGGATGACTCTGCGAGTTGGTAGGCCGTGTGGTTTAAGGCGCGCTTCTTTTTCCACGTAGCGGAGAAATGCCTTCATGCTTTTATTCTCGTCATCGGGATCGTCATACCACTCCTTGGGAAAAGTAGGCGTGCCGGATTCATTGAGCGACAGTAGCTCTGGATCCAAATTGTCTTTCCAAGTGTCTTGCGTGCCATCGGTGGCGTCTTCGTTCGAGGAGGCAGCAGCTGCCTGAGGTGCGAGAGGCTCGGGAGGAGTCATATTGCTAGAATATGCTTGCTTGATTAGCTCTAGCTAGACCCAGATAGCAAGAAAGCGCGGAAAATACTCACCGAGGGGGATGTGCTTGTGTTCTGAGTGTCGGGTTTGTGAATGTTGTTGTGAATGTTGTTGTGAATGTTGTTGTGAATGTTGTTGTGAATGTTGTTGTGAATGTTGTTGTGAATGTTGTTGTGGAGAAAGTTGGATGATTGTTGCCTGAAAGTCGGTACGCGTCAGGACGTGTTCAGACCGCTCTCAGTACTCGCTGGCAGAAAGCTGCACCATGCCGCTACAGCCCACTCGGCATTGCGGTTCCAGAGATTGACTTCTATGGTAGCCTCCTCTTCCAATACACCACTTGGCCCGTATGCTAACACTTGGCAGATCAACGGCCGTGATGTGCCTGCTCAAGAAAGAATCCTCGGTGTAGCTCTCACTGTTGCGCACCCAAAAAGCGTACCACTCGCTTCCAGGGGGTTGTTGCAAGCGCTCAAGTTACAATGGTCTCTATTTTGCTGCAGTGTAATAATTCACTTCAAGCACCCTGACTCTACCATTGACTCAGTTTACATGTTATTGATCATCGAGCTACAGAATTGTGGGTTAAGCTGAGACAGAGCGTAATGTGATGTAGCTCTCAGACAGCCCACCATCGGTTGGACATTTGGCAGGGGAAGCGAAACAAGGCTAGAAAGACACCTCGACAGAACGCTGCATCATGTTTGCTCGTATTTGCTACTGCATGGTGATATCATCACTCGTCACACAACATGCTTGCTGTCTGGTCGGACTATTCACAATAATATAATATACTTCTGAATGAGTTCTTAGGCAACAGTGCCGCCGCCGCCACGTCTGCGAGAGGTGGGAGAGCAGCATGTTATAAGGCGCCACTAAGCTGACAGGGCTCAGAAAATACACCCTAAAGTAATTCGGGTGACCCTACGGAGGACCATCCAGAAAGTAATGTCTCACGCTAAAATCCCTGTATAGCTAAAAATAGGATAGTTACACCTAATTAACAAGGGGGTCTTCCCGGCCCTCCTTGTATTCGTTTCCTCCCTCAAGACGAATAACCTCTTGGATATAACGAGGGATTCGTTCAACCTACCTCTGAATAGTCTCTTGTAGGAGGTCATCCCAAGCAGCCTTCCAAACCGGAAGGGCTACAGCCCTAGAAGTTGGAGCCCCCTTTCGAGTTGTCCTTCTCTTCATCTAAGCCCAAGCCGGTTTGATTATATTAAGGTCAGGGCTATTAGCACACCACAGCAGTCGCTTAACCTGATGAAGATCATAGACCTGTTGTTGAAAATAGTGACTGTGACTCGGAGCCTTATCTTCTTGAACAACTGTAGCCGGCCGAGCTAGCTGATATTCCTTTGCAAAAGGAAGCAGCTTTGGATTCAAGATCTCTCTCTGATAGCGATACTAGTCAATCCCTCCCTTCTGGCTGCGGCTCAACTTACCGGTCTTTTGGTTCTATCTCCATTAAGGCTTCTGACCCGGCTTCGTACGAAGCCCAAGTCGTTGAATTCCTGAATTTAGCTCCCAAAGCTGCTGTATCTCGGGTTCTAATTCCTTATTCAAAGCTTCAATTTCCTTCTCAGCTTCCTTCTTTTGAGCTGCAGTCTCAGGAGCCCAGCAGTAGCAAGGGCCTTTGCGATCGTATGAAAAACAGCCCCAAAACATAAACTCTGATGATCCCTTCTATCTCTCGCGAATAACGCTCTTTGCAAAAGCCTCCTCCTTCGTCCGCCACATACGATAGGCTCCTCGGCGATGTAATAAGATAACAGATATTTTATCCGACCAAATTATATTCTTCTAATCCTCGAGGGTCCAATCCTGGTGGGCTAAATACCAGTCAAGCCGTTCCTTCCTCATCCTCTTCGTCAATCCAGGTTTCCTCGTCGGCTTCGTCTTTCGTAGCCCAGACTTGCGTAGAACCTTCCAGACGGTTAAGGCCGAGATATCTATTCCTTCGAGGCTAAGCTCGCCCGCAATATCAGCACACGTTTTCTCTCGGCTGTAACGATCGGTGCGTACTTTCGAAAGGATCGCTTTTGCAGCTTCTGGTGTGGCTATAGGCGGTCGGCCGGACCGAGCAGCATCTGAGAAGTAGGAGTCTTTGATCGTCAGCTGGCTCGCGTTTAGCTCGAAGCCGCGCTCGATAGCTTTGGCATAGATCCGGTCGATCGTACGGGTCGGAATTCCGGTCAAGGAAGAGATTTCCCGACTGCTAAGCCGGCTCGTAGCCTTCAACGCCACGATATACGCTCTCGTTGAGATATCATACATCTTGAACGGCTTCAATAGCTACAGTTGCTCTTGCAAAAAGCAAAAAAAACCACGCATCAAGGCTGTCCAGGGAGGGGTTCAATTAGGTGACGAATTGGGTGACAGGGGACCCCGGTTGTGACACTATTGATATTAGTGTCTTGGCGAGACATTACTTTCTGGATGGTCCTCCGTAGTTTAGGCACATTTACCAGGTCTCGGGCCGATGCCTAGGGCGAGAGTGGAGTGATCGCACTCTGCTATATTAGGGAAAGGGAGGATGGAGTGACGCGGGGAGTGAAGCAAGTAACATTTGGGCAAAAATCAAAGTCCCACTTTCCCCTCTCCGACTACCTACGCAATTGGTTGACGCGGCTGTAGATTAATCCGCGCCGCTCCCTTCTCAGCATCTCTCACATGTTCGTTTCGTTTGACGATGATAATCGCCATCGCAGAACGTTGTTGTTCGCTCTCAGTGTGACCTATATCGTCCTAAGGCACTAAGCATCACTACTTTTATTACTCCACTTTATTTCCCAAAGCTGCGTCTGTACAATGCAGAACACACCCTCGCTGAAAACCTGTTTCGACGAAATAGAGGAGACTAACGGCGACGATGAATGTAGGGCCGGGCTAAGTAGATTTTTTGACGCTAAGATTGAACTAGCAAGATTTGTTGCTACCCGCCGGGGAATAGGCAGAGCCACAGAGTATATTGGTTTCCTCAAAGGGTCCTTCAACTTCAGCTTCCGTTTCAAGTTTAGTGATGGAGGGCCAGACGCCATTATCCGTTTCCCAAAGCCAGGGCACACAGCTACATTTCTAAGGGATGAGAAAGTCGCGAATGAGGTCCAGATCATGGACTATCTCAGCCAAAATACCACGATCCCTTTACCTCGTGTCTATAGTTGGGGTTTCACGGCTGAGAGTCCGCAGCAGTTTGGTCCGTTTATTATCATGGATTACGTCGAGGGGACTCTCTTGTCGACGTTCTTGAAGAAACCAATGGAAAGGGACCAAGAGGACATAGTCTTGAACCCAAGTATCGACGACTCAAAAATGAACAAGATCTACCGCCAAATCGCCGATTACCTTCTTCAGCTTTCTCAACTTACATTCACCCACATCGGAGCAATTTCAAAAGACGGTGGCACATGGTCCGTTACCAAAAGGCCATTGACTTATAATATGGTATAATAGAATGAGTTGGTGACTGTTGCAGGCTACTCAGCTGACCTCTTCCCAACTTCAACTTTCGATCGTGCTGGAGACTACCTCAAGTCTGTCGCGCATGAGCATTTGGCCCACCTTTGGACCCAGCGCAACCTCGCAGACAACTCAGAAATTGCCCAGGCGTGGTTTATTGCTCGGAATCGGTTCGCTCAACTTATCCCACAGTACTGTATTGATGACGATGGGCCGTTTATACCTTTCTGCGATGATCTACCGCCCTCTAACATGCTTATTGATCCGGAGACACTTCAAATCACAGCAGTGCTCGATTTCGAGTTTACAAACGCCATGCCAGCCCAGTTCACATACGACCCACCCTGGTGACTATTATTATCTGGCCCGGAGGCATGGCTTGATCGTGGCTCGATGGAAGAATTCCGGGACCTTTATGAGCGCAGAATGCAGCAGTTCCTGCAGGCGTTAGAACTAGTGGAAGGTATGCCAGGTGGGCAGAAGCTCCCTGAACCACGTCTTTCCGCTCGGATGCGTGACTCATGGAAGTCTGGTCGCTTCTGGTTTAATTACGCAGCAAGAAAGAGTTTCGAGTTAGATGCCATCTATTGGGCTGCACTGCATGATGGGGGTACTGGCATTGAGCTGCTTGACGGTGAGGCGCGCGCAGAGATGGAGCCATTTATAGAGCAGAAGATGTAGCAGCTAAGAGTATATAAAGAGGAGTGTGCTGCTCTTTTCTCTCAAGCAAGCGAATGAATGAAGCTTTGTATTTCAAACTTATGGTTCGTCATTAATATGCTTTGGGTTCGTTGGGCTACTTACCAGATTGGGGCAAAATTGCTGTTTCTTCTTCGCTGCTTCGATGATAGGCTAGTATGAAAATTGCCATAGGGCGAGATTGACAGCATGGCCAGAATCTCAATGACAAAGTGTTAATGGTTAACAGCGTAATATTGGGGACTTGAAACTCCAGTCTGTAAGTGTCGAAACAGGAAGCCGCTGGGGGAAGAATTTACGATCACAACTACATAGTTCTAGCTTGCGAGCAAGTGTACCCGGTGAATTGGGCAATGAAAAGACAGTGAGCGATTCTAGCTTGGATCTATATTTATTAGTTAGAAAGTAACCAGTGAGATTTAAGAGAGATCAGCGATTCCATAATATAACTTTATTTGTTATATATCTTGTAATTCACTGGCAATAGCGATTGGCACTAGCTAGCTCCGCATGCTGCCTTATCCCAACGGTGTGAGATCATATGTTCTTTGCTGGTGGCAAAATGGACCGTAGATAGTATAACCGGTACTGAGAGGAAGGTTTCTATTTTCGACAGGGATCTGAACATTATATTATCCACATCATCGGTTACTAATGTACTTCCTCGGTAAACCCTCTTGAACTGATGGCCAAGGCACATGCATTGCTTGCTTAGTTGTCGTTGACTGAGAGTTTGATGTCGTGTTCTGTCCGGTGACTCTTAACACGCTTTGGACTTTGAGCATCTCCATGGCCGCTTGTTCGGTTCCTTTTTCTACGGGCCAATTTAGAAGCAAGAAGCTTAGCGGTATGGAAATCGATAACCATAACTCGCTGTCGCTCTTCGTTCCACAGCAGATTAGGCTCCCTGACATCATCATGAAATACCTTCTCCTTTCTCACCAGGTTTAACGTTTTGGCAGTCTCTACCTCGACGTTTATTCCCTTCGCTGCCTTCACTGCTACCTCGCCGGCCCATGACATTAGGAGCATATGCACGATCTCGTGTCCAGCAAATCGAACCGCATCGCGCGCCGTGAGGTGGTATGGCTTCATCAGGTCGATACTGCCGATGTAAACAGGTATAACCTCTCCCTGCAGCTTTTCAAGCTGCCTGTACACCTTGGCCTCGTGTTCCAGATGCGGGACAAATTGCTGTATTGTACCCTTGCCGACAAATGTATATCCATACTGCGTCAATGAAAGTCTGAAGAGTGTACCGACCGCACCGTACTTGCCTCTCATCTCGAGAGGTTCGCAGTCCCGTTCCAGTGAAGAGGCCAGCTGTCGCTGCATAAGGTTGGCTAGATCGTTAAAGCTGATCGGATGCAACACATCCCCGATGGCCTTTCGATGTGATGCGACATTCGGGCATTTTGCATCAAGCTCCTGTCCTCTTTTGAGACCTAGAAGGCAATCCATAGTGCAGTACTGTCGGCAATACTCCATACCATCTGATGTTTCTTCAACACTAGAGCTTGACGATGATGCATCTTTCTGCTTGGTGTTCAACTCATTGTCTTTTCCGTGATTGGGTAGGTTGGTGTCATCATTAGCGTTGTCAGCGCCGTCAGCGTCATCTTTCCTGACTACTTCTGGATCCTTGCACCCGGATCTCGAGCGTCGAGCCAATTTTTGTTTGGGGCCACCGATGTCTTCCCCGGTGAAAGACAGGTCAGATGAATGGGAAAACGTCTGCGAAGAGCCGTCATCATCTGTCGTTTCGTGCTCCATTTCTGAATATGGAATGGGCCACTGGTATAATTTTGCTAGAGCGTCTGAAGTCCACTTTGCTGGATGCCGATTTGATCGCAGTGCTAACAAAGAGAACCCAGCAACCTGAGCAACAGCGGTCTTGGATAATTTTAATTCGCCGTCTTGATCTTCCGCTTGAGTATCTGGATCGGCCAAATGATAGTACAATGTTCTGGGGTCGTCTGCCTTGATATGGAGAAAGATGAATAGATTTCCAGCAGTCAAGTAGCTGTACTCAAGCCCCAACCTGATCATATAGTCGAAGGTTTGTATTAAGACCATTGCAAGCATATTATCCGATCTATCTTGTCGGGCCTGATCGTTGTCTGTTGATGACTTGGTACCACGCTGATACTTTATAACGCGTAAAAACAAGTCCTCATTAAGGCCCCGACGAACTTGGTTGGTTTGTAATTTATGGGCAGCCTTATACTCAACGATAAAGGCTATCGCGCGATTCCCTTCTGTGTCCTGACGAAGACATCGGCGGTCCGGTCTGATCTCCTTAGGCTCGACGGCTACCCGTTTCGCTGGGGATGGATCGTGTCCTTGTTTCTCTGAGCTCTCTATTGTATTGCTTCGAATCACCTCACCGGTTGGTATGTGGATGCTGAGAGAGTGATTCGCGAAGAATATGCGAGATGTGTGAAGAGCTGCAACCGTAGAATTCGAATCTGCCTTTGCACAGAGGGCTCGAATAATATGCGCAACGGGCTTTTCGACTGTAATATGTTCGAAATGCACCATATCGTCCTCATTTGCTACTGGGGTCTCACAAGCGTATCGTTGCATCATACGGACCCCAGTATATGGAAGGAAAAGCCGCTCATCCTTCAAGGCGCCCTCTAAGATCTCAAATTGGTCTTGTTGCAGCCGTGTGAAGTCTCCCCAAGCACTGAGGCTAGAGGGGTAGTATTTGCCTTCCACCTTTGTAACACTGGTGTCGACAATGTTGGGCCGTACAGTCAAAGATGCGAAGAGAAGGTTGTGGCAGTTGTCTAAATATTGATTCAGGGTCGTATCTTGATAGGGGTCTGTGTCTCGCTCGAGCCGCTCGTTCTTTTGCTTGAGGTGCTCGTTCTTTTGCTTGAGGTGCTCGTTCTTTTGCTTGAGGTGCTCGTTCTTTTGCTTGAGGTGCTCGTTCTTTTGCTTGAGCTGCTCGTTCTTTTGCTCGAGCTGCTCGTTCTTTTGCTCGAGCTGCTCGATCTTTTGCTCGAGCTGCTCTTGCTCGAGCTGTGCGAGTCTTGCCTTCAAACGTTGCAGCTCAGACTCGTTGTCCATAATGGCGAATTTTCGAACGCGCAAGGTGACAGTTGGATGTTGCAAACGCGGTTTCGCGAACCCAAGAGACCTACCTTATAGACTGGTGCCTAAGGCGCACACATATTTTCTGCTTAGTGCTCACGTGGCTGCTTCCCAATTAACCACTGATTGATTGTTGACAAAACAATAGGGTCTTTCTCTTGCGTTCGCCAGAATTTTGAGCATGCCATCTGCCAGAACCTGGCAACATTATAATAGTCACCACCAACGTGGTTTATACTTCCTCAACTATTTGCAGGGTCAGAGGTTCTGAGCTGTCCCAAGCTATTTCACATTCATCACTGTACGTTTCGACAAAATTGTACGTCTCCTAGAGATGATTACAAGGAATCCCAGGCTGGTCTACATGCGGCTGTACAAATTGCAACCATCGCTAAGATATGGTCTTGTCTCCCATTTGGAGTGCTACAATACATGTTTTTTTCGGCTGCATAGACCACGTGACTATCGCCCTTATATCACCTAAACTAGCACCATCTTAACCCATCGTTCATACACATGCATCAACAGCCACTCGCTTATCATGCTCACATTTGCGCCAACCTAGGTTATTGCGCCCGAAGTACGGCATCTGTTTCAAACGGGTCCGCAACCGAAGCGAAAGGCAGATGCACCGCTTCAGTCATCACTAAAAGGCGCTTTATCCCCACAGTTAAGGGAAATAGTTAGTCGGTCTGTGTTACGTCTCATGCCATTCATTCTTTCGAAATTTCCAACCTAAACACAAAGTACTGCCAGCCAAGTGCTCGCATTGTGTATGTGAAAACAGCAGCATGTCTCATGACCATATCAGCGAAGTCTCTGACAATATCGATGGCTTCATCACTGGCCCTCTCGATGGGTTCTTCTCGGAAATCGTGATGCAGCCTCGGACGACTCGATTCAGAAGACAGTGAGCGAGATTTGCGCGCGCCATCCCCTCCAGGGTGCTACCACTTCTGTCGAGGGGTTCTGTCGCTGGTTATCAGCTCTTGCGGTGGGCCACTGCATGGGGGCTCGAGGGTCGTGGCGGACGTCGTGTCATGCTGATAGAATGCATGGGACAGACTTCAGCGTGCACATCGCTCTAGCCTCCACCGACAGCGGCAGTTGCATAGAACCGGACCAAGCGGCTGTTCAGGTCATAGGCGAGTTCTGCCCCGCTCAGGGCATCTCCTATAAAGAGGGCCTGCTCAACCTGTGTGGCAAAGCGTCTGCCCTCTTCACGGCCCGGCCTACGCGCCTCTTCCTACACGGCTTCTACCTCCGCGGAAACTCAGCAGAGCTTTTCATCTTCGACCGTTGCGGGGTATACAGCTGCAATGTATTCAACATAGACGAAAACTTTCAAAGATTCCTTACTGTGATTTTAAAGTACTCGTTGATGACGGACGCAGAGCTAGGGCTCAGTGATCTTATCAGGCATGATGAGATCGGCCCATTCATCACGTTGAAGAAAGATGCCTGCATTACACGAACAAGCACAACGCTACGCCTCGCAGACCGCCCTCTTGCCATTCCTGAAGACATGGTCAGCAAGGCCACGACATGCTACAAAGCCAAACTACCAGATTCAGATCGATGGGATTACGTCGTCAAGTTCAAATGGCGATTGAGAGACGACATCCCAGAGGACCAAGTGCTTCGGCATGCGAAGAAGCGAAATGTTTGGGGCCTACTCTCGCTGGACTATTTCGATGAGGTTGTCGATACGGCCCAACTGAGATCCGGCCTTCGACACCGTCCAAATCGACGCTTCTCACCCAAAGATGATCCCGATATTAGCGTCCCAAGTAGCAGAGGTATCGACTCGCATACGATTGAAACAGACGAGACTTTTAGAGTCCGCACTATGGTTTGCATCATCACATCCCCATGTGGGCGGCCCCTGCACACGCATGAGTCTGTGCTCGAGCTTCTTCAAGTCCTCCGAGACGGGGTCAAGAGTCATCGATCCCTGTACGAGGACGGCGGCATTCTTCACCAGGACATTGCGCCAGGAAACATCATCATTAATGAGTGCGTCGACCCAGAAGCACCAAAGGGCGTCTTGATAGACCTAGACGTCGCGATGATCCTGGACGTGGGGCCTCGGAACCCTGGGGGCATCTCCATCACCGGTACGCCTCCCTTCATGGCCATCGGTGCTCTGAAAGGTCGGCCTCGCACGTACAGACATGACCTAGAGTCATTCATATACGTGCTGCTATGGGCCATCATCGCAGACCGGTCAGAGTCCCCGCCAGAAGGTAGCAGGCTTCAGAGGTGGCGGAGTGGCAGCTACGAAGAAATGGCAGGGCGCAAGATGGTCGACATGGCACAAGACGGGTTTCAGTCCATCCTATCAGAGTTTGCCCCGGAATATCAGACTTTACGTCCGCTGGCTGAGGGCTTTCGCCAGCTACTATTTCCGATCCGAGTAGACGACGGAACACTGTGGACTGGAACCATAAGCTCGCAGGATGGACGAGCTAGGCTTTACGATGGGATTCTACAGATGCTCGACCAAGCTATTGGCCTCCAAAAGAGCTGAAGGTTTGACCGATCCAAGCTCGCTAGACAGCACGACACTATCTCTACGGACTAGGAGGGTCATACTGGCACCATACGCTCTTGATTTTCATGTCTTAGACCGATAGCCTCTTAGACCGATAGCCAATCTCTATGTTTTTCGAAGAGAGAATCATCTAAAAAGCATACTACTTGCTTCCAGGGAGTTACTATAAGCAACCAAACTGTAATAGTCTCTATTTTGCTGTAGTGTTATAATTCACTTCAAGATTATAAGTAACTATATAACTTTATAATAATAGTAAGTAGATAATTATCTGTCACAGATTAGGCTAACCAGGCAAAAGGAAATCCTTCCCTAGTTATCCACGGCTCCCATTGAATAGCACTGTCATATTATCTAAATACTTCGTAATCAGAGCTAGTATAGGAGGAGGTTATATTACAATCTGGCTCGAAGAGACCGAACTGTATTGGGATCGTTTGCAGAGATGGAGAGGAGCTTTAGACAGTCAAGCTTACGCTTAAACGTTTTAGAGATATAAGAGAGAGTCTTAACTGCTTTTTGCTTTTATTACGCAGTAACAGGTGATGAGCTTGATCCACATAACCTGAAGCTAATGCAATGTTGAATAGTAGTTGTTATGGACAGAAAAGGAAGTTCCGTTAGGGAGAAACATGAGGGAAACTCCCTAGTATAATGACCAAATGCTACCTAATATGGATATCCGCGAGTTCACAATGGTTAGCAAACTTCCCGCACCTTATGAACAAGACACCTTCCCCTAAACACCATGTCAATTTGTTCTAGTCTTTTCAGCCCAGTCATCCACCATTTTCAAAACACTACGGCGATGCCCACTATACCCAACCTTCTCCATCCAATCCTTCAAGCTCCTGATGCGGGTGGGGTGGATGCGGTCCAGGATTGCCACATCTCGCGGCTTGGTGATCCCGCCTCCCCAATACTCCCACCAAGACCCGAAGTTGTCGCGCCAGGTCATCACAGAATTATCGCGGGCCGCGTCAGGCCCGAGGACCCAATTGACAAAAGCATTTGGGTAAGGCTCCTCCATGCTCGCAAACTTTTCAAACGGGACCGTTACATGGGCTGCTTTCTTGCCTGTAATCTCAGTAAAGGTCTCAGCGATCTCTGCGAAGCTGACATTGTCCGTAACAACGGAGAGGTCCATGCCGGCAGACGTGCCGGGATTGTCAAAAATCCACAGGTTGTAAATGCCGACATCAAGGAGAGCTATCAGCGGAAGCTTTACGTCACTCGCTTATAAACACATGTCAGCGGATGTACTCGACCTTGTGTAATGTGGTATGAAAGGAGACACCGTGGACGAGGCCGATAATGCGGAGAAGATCAAGGGACTTACGAGCTGGATTGACCCAGGCAAAGGTGCCATCCGGCTGCTCCCTAGGCACGAGCAGGCCGCCTATGAGCATGTCCATGTATGGGCCAGTACTAAATAGGGTGCTCTTCATGCCATCCTGGCCTAGGGAGAGGATAAACTTGCCAACTCTCCCTTTAGAATCCATGTGGCCACAATGAAATCTCTCGTCAAATCCTGCGTTTTCAAGAGCGTACTCGATATTCGCCCAGACGTAGTGCTGTACACGTTCCGACCTCGCGATCTCGTAGGCCCTAAAGCCGTAGAAAAGCTCATCCTTTTCTCCTAGAGTGAAGCCGTCGAGATTGACCCAAGCGCCATGTGCGCCCCGGAAGAGATTGTGTAAGTCCTCCTGGTTGTCTTGGGACCCACGGACGAGCGTCACATTTGGAAGATCGGAAATTAGCTTTGCGCGAGGAGACTCCAGATTTCGCGTCAAGGCCCGGACACGATATCGTCCGCTTTGAGACAGGGCTTCAAAGAAGGTCAGCAGAGGTCAGAGCAGCGGTGACCGAGTGCCTCTTGCCTTGTACCACGGGCAGGCCTTGTGCGCCGGTACCACCGATGATGGAAATCTCCTTCATATCGACCATATTGTATATTGCAGAAGATCGAGTCTCACTAGTGCTTCGAGAATTTGGAAGTCTTTTGCTGGCGTGAATTTGAATGAAGAAACAAGCCGGTGCTATCACGCGTATTATATATACCTAGTCAGTACTAATAACAGGAAAGAACATCCTAGCGACATATAACGGTCCACCTCATGCTCAGGACCGGATCATAAGGCAGGCAAGTCAGCCGATTACGTAGATTCGCCGAGTTTCATACCCAGCAGGTTCAGGCGATTGGCTGTGGAAGCCTTGTTGATAGTCGAATCATTGATTTATAACCATAGAAGACCGAGGCCATTACAAAGAAGGCCCCAAATCCTCCGCGGTGGCTTTTGTCGCAAGGTTTACGCTACACGCAAGTGCGCATGATACCTCATTCTCCGCCTCTGGATCTCAATACTCCGTCACCTCACGTGCTCTTTCCACGGCTTTTTACCCTCTACTCTATTCGTAATTACGCGGTTATCACATGTACAACTAATCCAGCCAAGGGTGTCACATCACTGCGTCCACCCAGAGATGCGTTTCGATGAGACTTGAGAGCAACGCATGTCACTGTGTCATTAAGAATGGACTCATCTCAAATGTAAAATATATGTGAACTTATTATTATTATTCGTCGATAGCACAAGAAAAAGTAATGTTTTTATAGTCTTGCTCGTTGGGATATTTTAGACATGAAGGACTCCCAAGTACCCTAAGTCGATGGCTGCAAAGGCTCTAGTAAACTACATAGTTTTGATTATATAATAACAAGGTCAGATGAGAAACGCAACGGGAGCGGTATTGGAAACATCTCACGGTGAGAGGGGAACGCTTCACTGCATTGGGTAATTATCCTCAATGCATCTGCCATTGTGAAGTGTCTTTGAAGTGCATTATGCCGGATTGTATGAGAAGAATCGCGTTGTCTGACTTGTAAGAAGAGACTATGAACCATCCAGAGCGTGTTGTTGAACTTAGAGGGGATGGCGACAAAGCAGTCCAGATATTTGTTGAAGGGAAGATTGTAGATCATAGGCGGCGACCATAGGACTTTACGGTGACAATGAGTAGATGCTGCCTAAATGCTTCTCAATCAGAGCTATGATAGGAGGTAGCATCACAATCTGCCGTTTCTGTTATCCTCCCCCAGCTTAAGAACTGATTTCAATTCATCCTTCTGGATTGCCTCGAAAAGGGTTTCAATTCCTAGGGAACGACGTCTTTCTTCCTCTCGGCGAAAGAATTCCTCAGCCGTCCGAATCCTCTTCGGATGAATCTCATCCAACAGTTGGTAGTTCCTGGTAATGACCCCTTGGTTTCCGCCAGAATGCGCCCACATGGTCCAGAACCCAGTAAAGTTCTCCTCGAAAGTCATTGTGGCAGGGTCGCTGGGATCTGCGTTGTAAGCAGCCGGCTGATGGGAGATGGGCACACGGTCGAAATATCTCGACATTGGTACGTTGATATACTGGGCAGGCTTGCCCGTTACTTTTTGGAAGGCTGCCGCAAGATCGGCATACCGTATATGGTTAATGGCCACCTCCAAGTCCATTCCATCAGATCTTTCCGGGTGGTCGAAAAGCCAGCGAACATAGTGCTCACAGTCGTCTAGGGAGACGTGCGGCACCGCTCCGTCACCAAGCGGAGCCACCCAAAGGACGACTCCGTCTTGATAACGAGGCGTCATGGGAGTTTGGGATGCGATCGTCATTTCCATGTAGGGACCCGTGGTGAAGATGGCGACGCCCATGTCGTTACCCTTCCTCTGGCTTAGAATCCACTCAGCCATTCGACCCTTGCCGTCGTAGTGACCGCAACGAAACCGCGGATCATAGCCGCTCTTCTTGTAAACGTAGTCGAGGTTGCCAAAAACAAAGAATTTGATGCCTGTTTCAACTGCCAACTCATATGCACGAATCGTCCAGTAAGTTTCCGTTTTCTCGCCACAGTTGAACCCATCGATGTTGATGAAAGCGCCCCAGCATCCCTTGAGGCCATTTCGCAAATCTTCATTGCTGGCGAACGTTCCTTCAAGGAACTCCACGTCACCGAGTTCAGCTAATTGCTTTGCACGGCTGGAGTTGGCGTTGCGAGTGAGGACCCGCAAGCTGTAGGCTCCATCCTTAACGAGACCACGGCACACAGGAAGACCTTGGGCGCCTGTGGCACCGACGACGAATATGCGACGATTGGGCATGACTGAGACCGAAGAGTTGGGTGTAAATTATTGGCTACAGGAGTTATGAAGTTCCTACCATTGGGTGCGCTTATGTTCACGATATATAGCGTCCAGGTCATTCGGTCCGCACTGAGGCTCACATCGATCAGACCAAGTGTAGGAATGAGCGCGTCACTGATCCGTAAGCTCCAATACCTTCAGAGATCATCCGCGGAGGATTTACAAAAGGTTTCCGGGCGAGTGGCTTCCGTCGTGCCAAACTCTGACAGCTGACTTATCTATAAACCTCCGCGGATGGTTTCCCAACGGGATAAGGATGAATTAGTCTATGGGTCAGTGGCGCGCTAATTCTCGCACTCGGTCTGATTGAAGGGAGCTTTAGTCGACTCTCCCTCTTCCTCAGCTTACCCGGTTGATCGCTTCACGACTCGTTCTGCCCGAAATGCCATATGCGATTATTGATACATCCCTCCCCCACCAAGAGCGTGCGGAGTAAAGCTGTGGCCTAGGAAGTAAAAGACCGGTAGAAATAAGCAGGACGCCAGCAACACTGTTCCGCGCCTTGATTATAGGCTCACTGATGCAGGCTGTATACTAACATAACATGGGACATCCAAGTTCTTCAACATGAACTCCAACACAATATCAAAATAATTAGCAGTAATAAAGACAATATCGAGCCAAATGTTAAAGAATAATCCAGTTATTCTCTTATCGCCGTTTCCAAAAACAACCAGATCCCTGCCCTACGCGAAAAGAGAGCTTTGGTGTACCGTGTGTCATACTAGCACTCAATGTGCGTGCATTCTAATCCGAACCCAACATAGAGCATAGAGTGTAGTGCTTGACGGAATCGTCATCGAAAGTGTATCTGCCCTTTCTTCTCTTGCCACGGGATTTGCGACCAGGACGGGCCGATTTTGTGGATGGAGCCAGATTTTGGGGGTCTACAGACGGAATCTCTCTCTGGAGTTGTTCGGCAATGGCAGCGTCCTCGGTTGGTTCGGGTGTCTGGAGGCGGCTGGCGTCGCTCATGCTGTCCGAGTAGTCTGCAGAGCTGTATCAGTGCCATTCAGGACGTATTGAAATCAGAAATCGGTATTACCTGCATCGTTGAAGCGAGCATCGCGTGTCAAAAACTTCTCCTCGTACTCCTGGATCACGGCATGATATTGTGGAGAAACTCTGGACATGTCAAGCTCATGAAGGCTCGAAGCCTTCACCAAGGCAAAGCTGCACTGGCCGATATCCTCGGTGTTGTCAAAACATCGGAAAGGAAACGCTCTCTGCTTGACCTTGGGACCACCATCCTCGAAGCCAGGAGCCCATCTGCTCAGCAGTCCCGTCTCTTTGTCATAGTTGTAGCATTTGGGGGGGGCATTCATCAATACGCCCATCTCCCTGGGTGGGATCAGTGTCGATAACTTGCGAAGCGGAAGAAGCGCGACAGCAAACATCTGAGTCCCCCAGCGCGCCATATATAGCTTGCCAAACTCGGGGTCGAGGATTGGTTCGTTGCCAAAAGCTCCCTCATTTTCAGAGCTTGTCTTGCGTCTCTTTCGCACTCTGACGGGTTCAGAGTTGGCCGCTGTCTTCGGGTCATACCCGTTCGAGATGGCGGCTTCGACATCGTCATTATTCTTCTTGGCAAGCTCAGCGGTGCATCCCAACACAAGCACCCCGAAAACGTCGATATGCCTGTTGGTTTCGCAATCTGGGCTGTCTTCTCCATGTTTCTGGAGGAGATGTCTGGTAGGCCCTGAGCGGTTTCCCCTCTTGGCAAATGCGTAATGTAGAACGTGCTCCTCACAGCGCAAGATCCACCAGCGTCCTTTCACACTCGCGTCAGTGGTGAGCGAATGTTCGCATTCGATTATCGTGTACTTGATTTCTGCCTGTCCATCTTGGTACACATCGTCGAAAGAAATTGTGGTGACGGTGCGCGGAACCGGCTCGAACCAGGGCGTCTCGCTGAATGGACGCTTGTTCATGGTGCTAGCACGTCGCGGGCGGTTGCTTTCAAGTGGTGCAGAGTTGGTCTGGTTCTCCTCGGCTTCCATGTGGCGAGTTGATTCTCTGGCTGGGCTTTGGGAGCTTTCTGGGAGTGGGGAGACCATGGACCGTGGACAAACAGCGGCATCTTCAAGGGAGCCACGCGCCTGCCTTGATATCTCAAGAGACGCCAGATACTCTTTGGAAAAGCCGGCTATGGCCGACGCTACGTTTTGGAGCCATGCCTTCTGCTTCGCGGGGAAAGTGTCCTTGTGCTCCTGGATCAATCTGGCCTTCTCCATACCAAGCTGCATCATTTTCTCGGTCTGCTTTTGGATATCGAGCGGCGTGATACACTCTCTGATGCGTCCGATCTCCTGTTGCATACGGGAATCGAGGCTTTGGCACTGGGATTGATACGTCTCGGTCGGCGTGTCGGTGGCGATGACGCTTCTGGCGCGATTGACAAACTCATCCAGATGAGCTGTCAATTGGAGACGATGATTGTCTTCGAAAGCCATGTTGCACGGGACTGTAAGGCTGTGCGAGCCTGTTTCGGTATGTGAGAAGTGATGCAGTTGTATGTTCAAGGTGTTTGCGGATGGTGAAGGAGGAAGAAAGAGTAGGAGGCGGGGGCGAGGGCTCGACAGAGTTTTATGGTACTGCTGCAATGTACCTTCCATCTTCCGTCAACGCCCCGACACGCTTTTTCATTTCATGCACGCACGCACGCATGAGTAGCTAGCCGAAACGCGATGCTCGGTTGTGCTCGCATGTTGCGGGAGGAATTTTTGCCTGAGGTGCCGAGTGGCTGTCAGAAAAGCAGGGACTATAAAGCCACCTCTGCATCATTATTTTCAGCCAGTCATATAATAATCCTTCCCATGGCCTAATAGTCACTCAATAAGTTAACATTATCATCATCAACAATTCTTGTCTATCAATATTGTAGCCTGTATTGGGAAGATAGAATGAAATCACTCTGCAAATTTCTGACGCCCGCTTGGATGCGTCCATGCAGCTTACCGCCGCCAGAGTTGCTGCCATTGGGCGATTGGTTAGGCAGCTAATACATTTCCTGCGAGAGCCCTTTGGAAGAGAGCCCGATTGGCCTGTCTTCAGCTTTGGGGTAGCACAACCTCCTGCCCAACCCCCCAACCGCCTATCAAGTGCCTGCTACCCCGCTCGTGGCGTATCAGCTGCATGTATGTCTCGGTCGGCTCATTGACTGTGTTTAGAAGGAAGGAGAAAAATTTGCTCAGGCACCCAGCGTTGTTGGGGGGGCAGTGAGCTGCCCTGGTAGTGTGCAGCCCCAGCCACTCTCCCACTTTTTGCTTTCCCTCATTTCTCCGCTAATGGGTTACTTTGCGTACGAGTTAGATTCCAAGAAAGGCTCTAGTGATCATGTCAAAGAGTATTCGTAGCGCCGTTGGAACACGGGCGGCTAAAGAGCTTAGAAAAAGTAACGAAATGTGGCAACGTGCACAGTATCTACCTTGGTAGGAAGACGGCGAGAAAAGGTCCCCAAAAGCGGAAAGGCAAAGAAAAAAAAGAAAAGATGCTCTTGGTCAGATTCGAACCCAGTCTCCCGCAGCTCCCGTAATGTACGCGTTCTAGCGTTCTCTCCCCCTACCTTTCGAGGGTGAGAGGGGGATCAACGTTTCATGACGCATGGAGAAGAGCTGGCCAATGCCTGCCACAGCACCAGCGTCCAACGGCAACCCATTACCACGGTAACTTTTTTTAATCACTCAGCCACGCAGGCGACATCGCAAACATATAGTGTAACCATAAAGAAATTCTCATGGGCAAAGTTTTAATTCTCGCTAGCTATGAGTACAGGAACTCTGTTTCCCTCGCAGCGCCCGATAATCACTTGCCACATTGATTCCCGTCATGGACGCGCATCGCGCATACAGAGGCTGACGAAACTCTGGATCTATGGCAAGGTTTGAGAAGAAGAGCGCTCTAAAATAAAGAAGAAGAAAGCAAAACGATATGAGTTTCGCCATGGCGTTAAAATAAATAAAGGTAAATTTTAAGATAAATGTTAAATAAATAGGGCGACTAGCGAGCGAGTGGGGACCCGACCGCGGATTGTGTGAGTTGGTGCCTATCGGCATATCTCACTTGTTGAATCCCGGCAAGAGATTCTCAGCCGTATGTGCACATGCCTGGCTTTCCCTCGAATGGGAACGAGCAGAAGTAGGCGCGGTAGCAGTCGGCGTTGCTCCAGCACTCTTTTCCAGGGGGCTCAAATTCCTGGGCAACAGGAGCGGCAGAAGTGGTGGCAAGGCCAACGGCAATGCATAGTAGAGTAGCTTTGAGAGAGGCCATTTGGTTGATGTGTTCCCGGCTGGCTGTTAAGCTTGAGATGGGACTTGGGATAGTGTAGCGTGGAGTGTGAGCGATATCTGGACAATGACAGGTAGTCTAGTGAACTCTAGGCGGCTTTGGGACTGGTCTTTTATAGGCAAAGTCGTTGGCCTGTGTGACAACATAATTACCTACGTACTCGGCGTGCTCCGTAGGGGAAAGGGATCGCCGAAGGCCTCCCATGCCAGTTCTAGTTTGGCATTCCCGGTAGGGCGAGTGGGGACATTCCTGAGGGCATCCAACCAAACCCTGGTCCTGTAGTTAAGCATAGATCCAATCTCAACCGCGGCCGATCAAATGTGGGTGTGATGACGTTTCGGCACTATGCGCAAGTGTGGCAGTGTAAATGAAATCTGGATCAAGTGACGAATCTCAATGATGATCGTCACTCTTTGTCTTGGCGATGGGGTCTTGTTCCCATACGTCGTTGCATCCCGACATGGCCTGAGCCGGCTGTCCAGGCCGAAAATGAATAGAATGGCGTGTACAGAGTCATACATTCACACATTTCCACATAGCCAGCTGATCTAGATCAAAGCCCTCTTCTTAGGGGTCATGAAACAAGCGGTGGGATGCGTGAGAGGTTGTCGTCAGAAGTCTGACCTCGAGTGGATGGTCCTACGAACACCCTGGCTTGAGCTTGCTTGGCATAGGCTTGGCGGACTAGCTGGCTCTGCTGTCTTGAGAGTCACTTTCTCTCAATGAAAGGACATTTTAATTCGTTATCACTCCAAAATCCGCGGTTATTTGGTTCAATTACCCATGCGTTATCCGATCAAGCCCTACGGACCAGCAACTCTCCTACCAAACCAGCGGTTATCGTAATATCTAGTCCAACTGAACAAAATTGCAAGACATGGCTTTTCTCAACTGCCACCAGCATCCAACGTGACTATTGTAAGACAAATGACAACAGTTGACTAGCCAAGAGTTGAAAGAGAGCAAACAAGTTTTCTGTCATAATCGGGCCGCGAGTGCGCGAGGATTCCTAGACGTCAAGCCATTTCATTCTTGGATCCTGAAAACGAAACCAAATGTCAGCACATGTCTAACTCACACCGTATTGGCTAAACTTCAATGGTTTCATTCTCTGTGGAATTCCCTTGGCATAACAATCTGACATGGTGACAAAGAGGTGACGGGGATTGGCATGCGAATGACAAAGAACACCTATCTGATCACTAACAGAAAATATAATATACGGAGCATAGAATCCATCGCTTTGTTCAGACTTGTCCGCTTTCTGCAGTTTCAATTGGCTGGTGTTCTGTAAGCAAGCGAGAAGAACGGGCAACATTGTTTACCCGTGTTCAGAGGAGAATTAGCCAAATGATGCGTTTCATCGTCCTCGTGTGGAGACTAATCAAGTTTGACAATTCGACTAGCACAACATGTTTCTCAACATGACCTTCGTTGGTGAACAGCGTCATGGTGTGGTTGCCGCTTCTCCATTCTCTTATAAATAGGGGCCAAGTCCCCTCCAATTCTTTCCTCTCGCTCCATCCACACAATAAACATACTAAAATAATATGGTATGGCCATCGACAATATCCGATGCCGCTTATGCTCTATCTTGGCCTTTTGGGCTTGGATAAGAAGCAAAGCAGGCTATCACTTGCCGCGTCAACCGCTCAACTCAGGGCCATCGCGGCCAGGTAGAGCCAAGAACACTGTCTTGGCCCTGTGTCGCCCTCATCATCCACCACCAATACGCGTCTTGGCAAAACGCAAGTCTCGAAAGGAACCACTGGCGATTTGCAATACTGCCAATACATTGTCTGCTCCATCATGGCCAACGCGTGCCATGCTTCTTCCATCATGGACAACGCGTGCCATGTCTGTGTGTTTCGCTTGATTCCATTGATCCGGGGATGAGCTGTGGGCAGATACCTCGACCAAGCTCACACAATTGGGATACACGTCGTGCACCGGATCCTGGCATCCAACGATAACAATAATTTTCCGCCCTTTCCTACGGACATTACCTGGACCAACCGCACAGCAATTCCTATCTCCGGTGACACAGCCCGCGGTCTCCCTGGTTCTGCGGCATCGTCTCGTCCATCAGTCCATCAGTGGAACCCCGTCCAAACGCTTGAGGGTGGGCTCAACTTCACCGCGTCACTCGGCATGGGATCTGGGTACCTGACTTCAGCAGGTCCTCGGCCGTTAATTCCAAACGCTCCATCGCAGACTACGTAACACGTCCTAGAGACATCAATAAGCCAGGCAGCAACTCCACGACCCACTCCTGCTGATTGAAAGACAGATCGTTTGCCACCAACACTAGCTTCTCAACCAACTCCTCGACCAGCACAAAAGAGGTGCCGAAGTCGATCACCAGAGCGTGAAACCGGCTCCCCTGCAAATTCGTGCCTACAACCCAACGCGGCACAGGTCGAGGGCAGTGAACATTGTTCCAAGCGTACTCGGACTGATAAAAGCCAGGCAATCGTTTTGCTGCTTCTCCCTCTGGCGTTGCTACTACAATATCTCCATCTCTCCTCAATATGGGTATGGGCATAAATATGTACTCCCTTCTCTTCTCTCCTCCATAAGCCCTTTGGTTTCCCTCAGATGTACTGGCAAAATAATTCGTCGAGGATGTCGTCGAGCATACTAGGCACAGGCTTTTTACCCTGTTACTCAAAGACTTGAGATACCCTCATTCTCAACCTCATCCTCGTCAGACAAGCCCTCTCATCGCCCGACTACTCCTCCCTCAATAATGATAACGATATCATCCGCGACACTACCGAAGTAGGCCTGTCGCCATCCGACATGGAACTAGTTGACTCGGATGAGCTTAGCAGTGTCGGCAGTTCGAGTATTTCCAGCACCTCACCCCGCCTCATCACCCGTCACAAACGCCGAGTTGACCCTAGACTTTGACGAGACAAAGTGATTCGCCACTTTGTAGAAAGACTGCATCATTAGTGGTCGCCGAGATATATGCAATTGATTCCGGGGGTCCTTGCGGCGGTTATGAACTCCTAGGAGAACGGAGGCTCGGTTTCTAACCTATAAGAATGACAGTCCTGAGGCGATATTATAACAATGGAGAAACTCGACCCTCAGCGCTTCTTACAATAGCACGGAAGAGACGACCTGGACGTCTCCCCCTAATGGTCCTGACTTAGACAAACTAATCCTTACCACCAACATCCAGACCTACTCGGTCTTCTCTTACAAAACTCGACAAAGCGTCACTACTGCGCAGACGGTTCATTGACAGCTCATCAAGTTGCGAATATCCCTCGACGATAAAGCTATAAACTAAAGATACATTATTTGTTGCTTGGCATCTTTCTACATTAGACCTGAGGGTTTTACGACAGTAGCTGGATGAAGAGGGAGAGCATAAAATTCTCCCTCCAGGCAGCCACTGCGTGCCAGTCATTTCGCACTTTTGGGAGAACCCTTGGCCTGCGAAATCAGAAAACAAGGATTCGTCCCCTCAAGCAAACGCATCATAAGTGCGAGAGCTGAAGCTGATGTCGTAGCGTTCTTAATAAAATAAAGACCATGACCTTTATTGTGGATTAATGGACAAATGTCAAAAATCGGTCCATCTTTTCATAGCCTCTCCCATGGCTTCTGCTACAGCCAGACACCACAACAAACCAACAACCTCCGAAAGACCAAGATCAAACCAACGAACGAGTGCATTGGGCAAAATGGGTCGACACATTGACATTGTTCTCTCGGGCAAGCGCGCAGTCGGACAGAACGACCCCCCTCCCCATTCCAACCAAACATGTGCCGAAGATCTTCACACACATCGAATCTGGTGTCTGCCTGTTAGGTGAACTCGAAGATCCAAAATATGTCCCGTCCGTTTCACTCGCTCGGAGACAAAGAGATAGAAAGTTCGTCGAGACCGGCCTGGCGCCTGCTCAAGAAGCTCAGCTCCTACAGCGCCTGCTCACCCCGATCAAGGACCTAACGGAGTATGGTTATGTCCCGACAGTTCCCCCAGAAGAAGCCATAAAGAAGGTCTAGGAAGGCAGGGAGGCGGAAAAGGGCTGGGATCAGTGCGATCGCTACCAGCAGCGTTTCCAGGTCTTCCCAGGGCGGCGCATGGAAGACAGAGCCCTCAATTTCCCCCATGAACCTCCTCCAGCTCAATCAGTTTTTTCACCGCCAAGCAGAACCAAGCTACTTTCGATCATATCATAAAACTCAATGAGTCTCTAATAAGTGGATAATCCTTAGAAAGACTTGGCGGGCGCAAGTCTTCACAAAGGCTTTCTTATCCCATTTGTACCCTTTGTACCCATACCTCAGAGATGCTCAAATAGTCAATGAGCAGTTACGGTATTTCTACCACGATAAGAGTCCGTCAAACCGCGAGGTTCGGCGTTTGCTCCAGGAATAAAACTAGACAAAAACCATCGTTCATTCGGGGTTCTTCTGATACAAAACATAGTCACATAAATAGCTAGCTTTCACACAAAACAATAGAGCAAATCTTACGTTGCACATGCACTCACGTTTCCTTGAAAAATCTCCTTGTTGAACAGCCTTCTTTCTATGTCAGTCTAGATAGATGGAAATGATTTGTAAATAGATGAACTGTTGCAATAATAGCTTATGATACACTTATCCCGTTTGTAGTTTCCAGCAGAGATTCATGTCTCCAGTGCCTCTCCAGCACGGGCCGTTGATATGTCTTTACCCTACACAATGTCCATGTTGACAGCATCAATGACCCAAACCATATCTTTCGTATGGAGTCCTACATCCCACTTGCCATGTACATTACAATCGTTTCAAAATAGGATCTAGATGCCGATATGTTCATTCCCGGATTTTCGTCAAGAAGTTAGTAGACATATGTTAGTTTCTCATCGGCAATTGTCTCTTGGATGGAGAGCGGAGTACCACACTAAGGTAGAGAGAGGCTGGTTATTTCTTATCATTAAGTAGCTAAGCTACGTCTTTCTAGAGTCCGTTCCTAAAGACTAGAGTTTTTTTCACGCCCATTTCATCGATGCTCCATAGAACCTCCTAGCCCCTGAAAGCTGGTGGTTTCATCACTTTTTTTGATACATGATCTGTAGGATATCTTGTTCTCTGCGCCTCTTAGTGGGAGATCATGTTGGCCAGGAAATCGGCTCCCTCGCCCTGTGCGGCCGCGCTGTACAGGAGATGGGGAGTCTTGATCTGGAGAACACCCTGGCAGACCACATCACCGTTGTTGCAGAAGACCTTGGTTCGATCGGCGGGGTATTCGGGAATGCGGCCATCGTTCTTCTTGTTCAGGGTGTAGCCGAAGAGAACGGCGCCTTTGATCTGCTGGCGCGCTGGGCCGACGAGAGTGGGGATGGTCGCTGCAAGGAGAGCGGCTCCCTGGCTGCTCACGAGGAGATTAGCACGTAGTTCAGGGGCCGAGCCTTGGTTGCCTTTGTGGTCTTTATTCTTACCTGTAGCCGCCAACCAGCACGAGCGAACCGGGGCACTTGTCGTAAGCAAGATTGAACATCTTGTACGCCTCAACAATAGCCTCAGGGCTAGTTCCCTCGGGGAGAAAGTTATCCTCGAGATCAGCAGTGTAGTCTCCGCCGATGCCCTGGATCCAAAGGCTCTTCACTTGAGTGGAGAGACCCTGAGCAAGATAAGGTCCGACGAGGGTGCCCTATTGTATCACGTCAGTCGACAAACCGTCACATCATGAAGAGAGTCCGACGGCGAGTTTCATCATACCATGTTTCCTTGTTCGGTTGATCCACGAGCATAGATCAAGATTGCGTGAGGGCAGTAGAAGCCCTGCCCATCGACCAGATCGTTGGCTGTAGTCCGGAGCTCACTTGGAGCAGCGGCTACCAGGCCAACAAGAAAAGTCAAGAAAGTGGACAGCTTCATTTTTCTATCCTTGTTCAAGATAGCGAAGCTTCCAAGGGGTTTGAGTTTTCAAGTGATGAGTGTTCAAGTGATGATGTTGGAAATTTTGGAGAGTGTGAAGTTGAAAATTTCAGAAGGGTGAGGTTGTAAAGAAGAAGATAAACACGAGAGGTCCGGGGGCCTAATAAAAGCCAAGTAGGTACGTCTCTTTGCGCGCTAAGGAAGTGGAATGACTTCTTCATAACCAACGCACCTCATGCACATCACTTTGCACATCACTCTGCACAACTACGCACTATCTCTTGACTGAGCATGCAGCTGGTGATGCATGCGTTCTTTCTCTGTGTAGTTTATTGCTTTGCCTGTAACGCTAGGCGGTTTTGGGAAATTCTTGCGATAAAAACCCCCACATCTCGGTCACATTGAAGAAGATCCTCATCAGTCAGGTGGTGGGTTCAAGTTACCTGAACCAACCCACCAACGTAACATGCGAGGAGTCAACTTATATCTGGCGTTATTTTACTCTATTTCTATTCATGTTTCATTGCTAACATGTGCCAATGCTGTTGATTGATAAATAAATGCCGTTAAAGAGGCGGCAGAGGCCTGCGGCTGTTCTCAACTGTTCTGAGAAGGAGGGTCTTTTGTGAACAGCTGAATTTCCCAAGACAAAACGTCTAGGCACATGTTCGGATCAAATTTCCTTCTGGTGTGTTGCCATGTAGCATGGAAAAAGGACAGGTTATATGCTCCGCATGTTTCGCAACTTTTGCCGTAGGAAGTGCAGTACGCAGAGACGTAGATTAGTCAGTTTTTACTCAAAAGAAGAAGAAAAGAGCCTAGTCTCATCGAAATCTAAGTCTTGTGCTTGCTCCATCTACCTAGTAGCTACTTCTTGATAGCTTTATCTTTAGCTGACATGAGGAACTACAGCAATACTCGTTGCCGTGCAGGAGATCTGGCTCTGGTTTTCTTATGAGAATGTAGTGTTTAGTTTTTAAGTGCAGTTAGTCGAAGAGTATGAATGTAAATCATTTGAATATTGATCATGAAACGTACCGACAATCTAAGGACATGGCGGAGTTCAGGGTAGGCAAGAAAGAGATAATTTTATGAAATATCGGGATCGCTAATTTTGAAAAGTTTGGCTAGGAGATAGCTTTGTCATGGAGACTGGTCATCATGGTGAGAAAGCCACGCCCAAGAACGCCTTAATGAGCCGTCTTTGTGAGGTCGAAGGTTCAACAAGAATAATGAGTCGGGGCCCACTTGTCAAATTGGCCAGGTTAGATAAATTAGCTATTTTCGGCATCCGTAGAAAAAGAGATGCTTTTCACTCCTTCTTATTTTCGCTTTTGAAAATCCCTTCTTATGAAAGATGCGTCTTTCGCAACATTACGGCGGCTACGATAAGTCAATTGACTAGCTGTAAACGTGATCTATTTGATCAAATAAGAATACACACAAAACTCAAAACCTCCTTTTCATAGCTGTTGTGGAAGGTTGTTAGATTTTGGTGTGGTTGGCAGTCTGCATTTCAAGCTCGCTAACAGCTGTGGTGTTGTTCGTTTTTCCCCCAACACAATAAACCATCTTTCCTCAGGGTGCAAGTGAAATATCACAAACTCATAACGAGTTTCAGTCAGCATGTTGTCTCGCTGTCACTTGTCCTTCCAAAAAGCAAATAAGTTGGCCATTTGTTCGACCTCATGTGCAATAAACACAGTAAACTTATTTTATTCGACCAAGAACTATCCTGGAGAGGGGCTCCTTAAGGAGACCCGGAACTGAACTGCGGCTTTTGGAAAAAAAAAAATTCACGTCTTTGTGGCCCGTCTTTATACCCATCCCGCCTTTGTAACGGTGTCAGATAGTGGCTGTGCACTGATAAATACACGAAGGGATATAAAACCGGGCCATTCAGAATTTGCTGTTCTGTCTGGGCCGCTCAGTATGATCTTCTCTCAAACCTGCACCCAACCTTCGAAATGGACGCAACGCCGCCAACCTTTCTGACCATCCCCAGAAACATCCGAAAACGCATTTATTTATTTGCGAATTTAGTTCGCGAATGTCCGATTTACTTGATCCGTCGAAAGGGTCGGAAGGAAACGCTCCCGCGATCGCTGCCATGGTGGTCAACACTCACCGCCTGTCCATTTCATCAGGATCCTGAACCTATTGAACCTGGCATGGGATCAGATATTTGCCCACATATACCGTCACAACTTTTATTCGTCAATAAACTTATCCATAGTGAGGTCCAGGAATTGCTATATAGCATGAACAAATTTGTCGTGAGAGGCCGCGAGGCTGAAGATTTCAAATGCTTTCAAGCTCTGTCAAACAAGGGGGTGCAGAAAATGCGTTACATTTTAGTCCGGTTGAACAGCCAGCCTTGCTGCCGAGGTTATCACTTGACTCATGACAAGGAGACCGGCGAATGCCGTGAGTGTCAAAAACTCGGCTCGGAGAGCATCATTAAGTGTTGGGAGGCTGTATGTAATCGTCTAGCAGCTATTCCACCTGTATGCCTCACGATCGAGTTCATTTGCGATGCGAAAGACTTGGCGACAGCCGAACAGTTTCTGAGCCCGATGAATGCTCTCCCGCGCCTCAAACAATGCACAATACAACTTGGAAGACAACCCGATTCAGATCTGACCCCACTCGCCCGCTCAACTGTACTCAGACTGACAGGAGGAGTGGAAAGCACTCGCTCCCCATTCCCATTCCTGTCATTACCGACAGAAATCCGCCTTCTCATCTTGGGATATACACATCTTGTCGGGGAAAGCGGTAACACGGATGATGATATTAATATTATCAGTAATTACGTTGATTTTCGGCTCAGTCTCAGTTATTTTCATGCATACGGGAAATGCGGTTGCCGCTGCGCCTTCTATAGGAGACACTGCTCCTGTCAGACTTACTATGCGTCAGATTCAGCTACATGCCAATGCCGGCTGCTGCCCTGGGGTCTGCTTCAAGTTTCTCGGCAAGTCCATTTAGAGGCTTCTGAGCTGTTATACTCTAAAAACACATTCATTTTCAGGGAAAGTTTGCCAGATACCCTGAAATGGTTGAAATCCTTTCGGCCAGAGACACTTCGACACTTCCGACGTATTGGATTTGACTTGGGGCCTATTTGCCACAAGATTGGATTTGATCGCAAAAGCTGTGGCAGAAGTAGATGGAAGTGGGAAGATTTTGACGAGGATTGGGTCTCACTAATGTCATTCATCGCAGACAACTTTGAGATATCCAAGCTTTTGATCAAAATCGACACATATTATGACTATGCTTCCAGTTGCCGCGAATCACCATACAAGAGACAATATAATGCCTATATTGGGATGGTGAAGGGGGTTAAAAGATATCTGGGGGCTGATCTACAAGGCTTTCATATTCGTCTTGGATTGTATTGTCAACTTGAACCTGCATTGGAAAGGTATGTGATGGGTCCCGATTATGACAGCGGAATAGGTCCATATCCTAGGGTTTTCCCCGAGCCTTATGATAACGAATTTGATACGCCTGTGGATATTCCATCTTGGCACCATGATCTATAATGAACCATTGCGGGCTGTCTAGGGCCTTCAGTATCAATCCATGTATTTAGGTCCACTAAGTTCACGAAGAAGGCGCTCTTAATCAATGGCATCTAATGGTGTGTTTTAAGCAGGACTTGTTCAACTTCCACGCTTGGAAGATGGGATTCATAACTGCAAAACAAGGTATAGAAGGAATGCATTTTACATAACGGTGATGAGGATATCAGCGATACGTAAGTTGTCTTGTTAGCATGCCATCCGCTTCAGCCTAAACCCTCTGTCATAATTGCATGAAACAAGTCTAATAAAGCCACAAGACTCGTTATGCCATGCTAGTGCGTGTTTCTTTCTCATATTTTATGTTGGGAGAAGCCCTACTACATCCGCCTGTGATTTTAAATGATATTCCATGCCTTGTCAGAAGTTGTAGGCTCCTGGGTATGGAGGCGGAGATTGATCCTTTTACAGTGGAAGACATTCAAGTGACATTAACAAACGAGTGACTCTGGCTCAGTCTCAAAGAGCCCAAAGCTAATCACACATTGGCAGTTGGTTTCGAAAATATCCTGCATAAACGTTTCATTATTTTCGCTATTCGTCAGCTTATGTTTGATCAATCCAAAGAAACTAACTGTACGCATTGAAGTGAACATTGGTATTAGGGAGGTGGCAATCTTGAGAGAAGGCCTCTGTGGGGTTCTCCCTAGACACATCTATGAACAAGGTGTAGAAACAGGGGGCTAGATAGCACAGGGTATCAATGAGATGCATCTCCGAAGAGTCGTGAACCAAGATATACCCACGCCCCTTGATAGAGTGGGGGCAAATCTATCTCTTGAATTCTCTCATGTGATGTTATAGAAGGACATAAATACCCTGACCATAGGCAGCGTGGCCAGATCACACCAAAAGTCCTATGCATTGACACCCTGACTTCAACCTGCCCTCGGTCCTTGCTTGAGCCAGTTTTCCTCGCAAACATGAGTCCACATCGTATCCTCTCTCCTGAGGAGGAAAGCCTCGACCTCCCCCGCATTCTCTGCCTGCACGGCGGCGGAGTCAATAGCACCATCTTCCGCATGCAGTGCCGTATTATCGTCAAGGAGCTCAGGTCGACATTTCGATTGTGTTTCGCTGATGCGCCTTATACATGCGGCCCTGGACCGGGTATGATCCCGACGTACAAAGACTACGGACCCTACCGACGATGGCTCCGTCACAAGCCAGAGCATCAAGAGGTGGACAGCGCCGAGGGGGCGCAGGCAATCGTCGATTCCCTAGCTGAGGCCATCGAATCTGACAACCGGCAGGGGGCCACGGGGGAATGGGTGGGACTGTTGGGCTTCAGTCAGGGCGCAAAGGTCGCCGCCAGCGTTCTCCTCATGCAGGATAACGAACGGAAGAACCAGCTTCCCCCCCGGCTCCCGTGCTCTTTTCGGTTTGCCGTCATCATGGCAGGATCTGCTCCTCTGATAACGTTCGATTCTGACGTGCTCTCGAGTCCGTATCTGGTAACCTCGGCGCAGAGCACCGCGTTGCACCTCAACTTTGACAGCTGCCGGGATGCCTCGTCCGAAAAGGCACACCTGGTGCGGTCCCCCACGGTCCACGTTCATGGGATGCGAGATCCAGGGATCAATCTGCACTGGCAACTGATGGAATACTACTGTCAGGGTCAAGGCGGCGCACGTCTTATTGAGTGGGATGGAGATCACCGCCTGCCAATCAGACTGAGAGACGTGCGGGCGATCACCACAGCCATCCTGGAAGTGGCGCGAGAGACTGCAGTTCTGTAACAGGCAGCTCCCGGCAATCAGGGAAAAAGGTCTTATCTTACTTAGAAGGAGTTACCATGGCTTGTCAATATTGGCTTAAAAATAGATGACAAATATTCCATAGATGTCTCGATTATACGCAGTACGCCATTGATCATCCTGGTAAGCGCCAGGTTGCCGTTATTCCCTTGCAAGTGATTGACAACTTGGCGTTTTATGTCTGGTCCGTGCAGTGGGACTGTTCCGTGTAAATTGCTGGTTTGCGGCAGCATCTACTCGGGGAATCGAGATTGCTCGGTACCGACACAGGGAACTGGGTTCGTTTGTTGTCTCACGAGCATGGGAGGTTCAGAGGCAAAAGAAGAAGAATGTCACTAAGACTGATTAATTGTGATATACCATGTCGATAGTCATCCATCTACCAGGATGGCGCCTCAGCGGCAGACGCGGTTTGTGTAACCTGGACTGGATACGTGTAATGTAACACCCTTATCAACCCTGCATAAAAAGCTCGGCGATATGATATGGAATCTAACCCAGACAGACACTGGACCTCGCCGACAATCCCGTGAGAGATCCAATAGATAGTCTGAGCGGTGTAGGTCCACTTTCTGCTGCCTGCAGGCTTCTTTGTCTCCCCCTGCCCATGTGATTGTCCTCTGTCCCGGCATAATCCTTGACCGAAAAGGCCACAAACAGCATGGCGGAGATTCAATAGCCGAGCGAGTGGAGGGTCAAGGTATGCCCGGCTCCCTATCTATCGATCACATGGAGGCTGGCGATTGTATCTGGCTTTCACGGACCTGGTTTGCCAAGAGGACAACTTTACTTGTCTTGCGTTTTCGGAATTTCTTGCCTCCTTCTTTCTTTCTCATCGTAAAGGCCGCACAACCAGACATAGACAGGAGGCCCCCCTGTGCGCTAGTTTCCCGCGCGCCGCGGAAGCCAGGCTCGGGGAGGCCGGCATCCAAGTACCCCAACAGTGGACTTTTGACACATCCTCAGATTCCTCCTCAAGGAGTTGGAGCATCCCTGTCGTCTCCTTACGAGAGGCCAATTGGCTTTGCAACCGTGGAGGTGACGGGCCGTCCCGGGGGGGTTAGGCGGACAAAATCCTCATTCCAGCGCTCCTTAGTCTAGCTTGGCGTATATTCTCCGCACACTTAGAGATAGATGAGCCTAGTAAGAAAGAAATATATCATGGTTCTAATTGCGTTTATAATGATATCTAAGAACAAGATAGAGAAAGGACTTGAAAGCATGAAACGGAGCCAAAGAGACTCGGGGAGTGTGGGCAACCAATGGGGCACGATTCTCACGTCGTCTGCCTGAGAATCCTCATGTTCATCATTAACCCCCGCCCTGTCAGTGAATTCAGAACATCCCCAATTTCGGTAGAGTGTATGTTCTCCAAAACTAGAGTGTAATTTGTGAAAGACCCCCTGGATTCCAACCCTGCGGAACTCCGCGAGGACGGAGGGAAAGCCGTGTCGGGCAACACACTAGAAGATTCTGGTGGTGTCGCCTGCTCGGGCAATGCCATTGAAGCAATCGGGTCGCACTCGGTTGAATAAATTCCGGGACTATTCATCCACGACTCCATCCCCGTCGTTGAGAAGGACGGATCACCACCGTCAAGGCCCAATTGGGAGCCCACTGGCGGGAGATGCTCCCAGTCGTTGAAGCTGTGAGGAGTAAGGAGACCTAGGTTGCCGTTTGCCTCGTGAGGGGGACAGATCGCGAAGCATTGCGCTTGCGCGAAGCTCTGGGCCAAGATGTCTCCTTGGTTGATAGCATTACTACCCGGTGTTCCAGTAGGATCGTCACACAACGTGGCACCGGGAGGATCGTCCTGTCGTCGCCGGCACATCAATTCGTATCTAAAATGAGGGGAGGCAAATTTAGAACAGTGCATATCACAGTTGCAGCCGGCAAAGAGCTGGGGCTTGGCAGTGCATGAATCAACGTCCATCACCTCGCATACCTATTTTTCAGGTCTGTTGGTGACCGAGATGGTAGCTTGCTTGAAGCTATCAATCTCCATGAACGTCCCAGCTCGGACACTGCCTTTAATAACTCGTCATCTTCTCGCGAAGTCCATGGACCACGGTCAATTTTGGGGTCCAATGAATGTTGCCATCGTTTTGCGCATTCTATCTTGTCAGAGAGTCCTCATATAACACACCCGCATCAGAAATAACATGAAAAAGGGGCTTACGGTCGGCGTTGCGAGTTCCAACGCGCTGCGCGACTCGGTTCCATCTATTGAAGAGATCACGGTCAGAAAGTCTGCGCCGGTTGGCCTCCCACTGGTGTCATTCGGTGTAGAACGAAGGAGGAAGGCATGTCTTATGGGGATGGTTTCACACCGTGTTCCGTATGTGTCCATTGCAGCCAGTAGCCGTTGATCCTCATCTGCCGTCCACGGCCCTTTGCGGTACACTTCCACTGTCTTGAGCCAACGTTTGCGACAATCCCTATTGCTTCGATGGGGTAGCTTTTCCGAAATTGCCGCCCAATTGGTAGGTTCATTGGTGTCTTAAACGGGGGACGACATCACCTTGCAGTTAGCAGTGTGATCTTTCCAAAATGAAGGGACGGTTGTCGGCTGTATCTTACCCCGCTGGGCTTCTACTTCGTACCGCAACACCATATCCTCCTCCATGGTCCATTTCCTGTGCCGATGGGAAGCCGCCATGTGGGTGTGGGAGATTGTCATGGAGCAGGCGTGTTGGTTCGGGAATAAATTATCTGCCTGCGGAGAAGCGATCGATCACACACGGGGCATTATTCTTGGCTTGGGGTAATAGTAAGTGATTTGTAAGATGGAGCTTTATACGTGAAATCTCGCTTCTGTCTCCGGTATTTTCTCTGTCTCTATGCCAGGCTGGACTTTCCAACATCCTGTGTTTACCTGCTCACTGCCAGCGATGATCACCAATCGCACCCCTCTCCACGGAAGGAAGGAAGCTCTGCATCCAGGTCAGCGACTCGCGCGCGGGGCCATGGAAAACCCTTGTTAGTTGGAGGCCACATGCTGCAGTGTAACTCTAGGATGCAGAAGATGCCGAAAGCGCGAGGCCGTGCTTTGACCCTCAGCCAATCGCACATTGGCCTGTTCCCTCTGTTGAGTGCGGCGTGGTTGCGCGTGGGGTGTTACTTAGATAATCTCATCCCTTGTTCACGGCCGGCTCGGCCAGTGACATTTGGCCAGGAAGCATGTGCCGCACCATTGTCCCCTCCATACGCTGACAAAGACTGAAACGGCAGAGGACAGGGAGCTACCGTAATTTCTAACTGTTCTCTCAGGCTAGGGATCCATCCTGTATCAACACATAGCAATGACAGGACAGGGTAGCAGCTCTGCCTATGTGAGAGCAGGGAATCCTGGCAAAATAAAGTATTATACCCAGCCACGACTAGGATAGGCCTGTGGCTATTTGAACAATGATCCTTGGGAGTTTAAGTGAGTATTTCAGCCTACCTGCAAAAGAAAAAGCTCTCTATTGCTTTAAAGGTTGTTCAAAGATAGATCATGGGAATGAAAAATTGATTTGTGAATGATAGAACGATCATTCCTTTGACAAAGAAGAAAGTGGACATTGTTTACAGTTTCGACTTGAACAAAGAATCTAAGGTCGATCCATCTAGCGAGTGCCGAGGCAACTATAGAGTTATCACAAGCGAGAGCTATTTTATGACATTCGGATCTCTTCCCATATGTGCGGCCCTAGTTGGGTCCCCTCCTGGGAGCAATCTATGTTGGTAGATCTATCATGACAAGAAACCCATATCCTTCCAAGCCTCCACATACTTATGAAAGAGAGCTGCGCTCACTGGCGGCTCCTTCGCCAAAGTTTCCGAATGCTCCCTGGCATGTGCTGTGTCCATGACCAGCCCGCCACATGACATCCGGTGGAAATGCAGGTCCAAAAAGTCAATAAGCTTGGCTGCTGGGTTCTCTAAATCCGCAGAGCCTGGGTACGCTTTGACCAAGGCCACCCATTCATCGAAAGGGACAATGTTGGCTGGTGGGATCCCGAGAGCATCGGCCATGATTCCAATCATCTCGCTCCACGGCTGGCGAGAAGGATTTTCAACGTGGTAGGTTGGGTACGGCGTGTTCTCGGCCAGCACCAGCTCACCGACAGATGCAGCCACGTCGTTAGCTGGGCACCACGAAAGCTCCTGTGATATTTGGTTAGAATCATTAGCTCGGATTGGCTATAAAGATCTGGGGGAGAAGAAATGTGCGTACCCCAGAAAGTTCAGGCAACGCTTGGAGGGTTAGAGATGATTTGACCATGAACGAAAAATGTTCCGTAGGATTCCAGTACCCGCTCTCGGCAGAACCTGCAATCTGGCCAATTCGCGCTGCCATGGCCCTGAATCTACCTTGATGTCTTCCTAGTGTTCTGTGAATCATTCTTTCGCAAACTAGCTTGGCATCGCCGTAGCCCGTAGGAAGAACGGATTCGACTGTCATGGGCTGCTCAGGCACCAGTGGGCGTTGGGTATGTAACGGGTTGTAGCCTATGGTCGCAATGGACGAAACAAGAAGAAGTGAGGCTTTCTTGTTCCCTTGCCTCACAGCAGCGATGTCTCGTGCCAGATGAATGAGGTTCTGCATGACACGGAACTGTGACTTGAATGTGTGAATGTCTCGTGTAAGGCTCATGGGCCAAGCATTGTGCACAATATGTGTTGCATTTCCAACAAGAGTCTCATAATTTGTCGGCGACAGACCAAGCAACGGCTTGGATGTGTCCGTCTCGAATACATTCAGCTTCGCCAGAGCTCTCTGCTCAATAGACATGCCCCTGTCTTCCATAGATTGCTTCTGCCTCTGTATAGGGTCTACCCTACTTGCTCGATTCAGACAAAATACGCCTTTGACCTCCTCGAGCCGTGCAAAGTATGCAGCCAGCTGACCTCCTAGACTCCCGGTTGCTCCAGTTAAGACGACATATGAACCATCCAAAGTAGCTGCCCTTAACTGGGAGACCTGGTGTGATGGCTCCAAAGAAAAGTTCGCTGTAAATTGCTCCACATAGGAATCAATTGCTGTTTCACGAGCCGGGAGGTCAGTCCAATACTTTTGCGACAGAAGGGGGTGTGACGGTCCATCATACCTCAATGCTGATGAGGCCGTGGCCAGAATTAAACGCTGGATTTCATTTTCGGGGCGGTTCCCATCAGTCCAATCGACATGCCCATACCCGACAGATGTCATGACCTTCTGCCAGTATTCAGGCTTGGCAAGCGCATGGTCTCTGCCGTCCTCAAAGAGCCACCAGCCTTCGACCATGCCGAAGATGAGGTCAAACCAATACAAAGGCTTGGTCAGCTCCAGCAGGAGGAGGGCACCGCTTGGATTGAGCATGGTGTGGATATTCTTGGTCGAGATCTTGAGGTTCCGGGTTGCGTGGACACAGTTGGTGGACAGAATGAGATGCTGGCTGCCAACTAAATCCGCGGGAGGCTCCTTCTCAACATCGATAACTTTGAACTTCATGAATGGATACCCCTTGAACCTCTTTCGGAGACCAGCGACCAGCGAAGAGGACAAGTCCGTTGCTGTGTACTCGAAAGGGATACCGATCTTCGATAAATCCTCAATCAGATTCGATGTCGTGCCACCGGTTCCGGCTCCCAATTCTAAGATCTTGATGGGGCCGGAGGTTTCATTAAAAAGTCTCTCCGACACTTGCTTAATGATATCCTTCATTTCATCCATCCAGGCCGTTTGGATGGGGGATTTCCCATACATCTCGTTCGCGTATTTTCGCCCTTCTGGCGAGCTGAAGATGAGCTGAATTCCTTCTTCTTTACCAATCAAACAATCTGCCAGGTTGAAGCCAATATGTGAAGTCAATCGGTGATCGCTCTCATGGTTGAGGTTCTTCTGAACCAGTCTCTCAAGGAGAGATCGAGCAGATTCTATAGGAGCAGCCTTGGCGGTCCTAATAATTGTATCACCATCCACCTCAACAAGGCCAGCCTCTTTGAGGAACCGGTAGAGCTTATCGACCTGTTTCCCGTGCCTGGGAAGATGTTCGATTCGTGTCAGCTTTGTACCAGCTTCTGCGTGACGAATTGGGCAGCCAAGCTGCTCAAAGGCATCCAGAATGTGCACAATGACCAGCTCATTTGAGTCATCAAGAACGTTTTCGACGTATCCGGCTACGCCTCCTCTTAGTAGATAGTCGTCTGTTTTGGCGTTCACCTTCGAGAAGACATCGAGAATTGCCTCAGCTGCGTCGCCAGCATCGCCAATCGTTGACGAACTAGCAGTCTCGGCATCAGGACCATTGAAACCATTTGTATGCTTACCATTAGTTTCATAAATGCTGTTCCCATTGGTACCGTTGAGTACATGCGTCGCGGTATGGCCGTTGGTGACTAACTCCGGAACCTCTTCATCGTTTTCCTCAGTAGCATCGGTACCGATAGCCTTGGAAATAGACTGGATCAGACCCTTGAAGTCATCAATGTCATTGAGCTCAGAGCTATCATATGAGATCTTGAAGTGTGCTTCAATCTCACGACAAAGCTCCATACCCATCAAGGAATCAATACCCAACTCTGCCAACTCAGAGTCATCTTTGACATCTTCAGCTTCCAATCCAGAAAGATTCATCAGAATCTCAGTGGTAATCTTAACAACATCAACGGAAGGACTCTTCTTGACCACCTTCTTCTTTTGTAATGAAGCCACGGCCACAGGCGGCATTGATAGAGTGGAATGTCCATTGACCCCGTTAGTGCTATGAGAAACCGCGGCCGCAGCCTTTGAAGGGGCAGCGGCTGGCGAAGGATGGCTGCCGCCGAGCATCTTCACAAGTCCAGCTTTGCTTACGCGCTGGAACCGGAGACCCATGATAACTTCAGCGAGCTCTCCTGTGTTGGCATCAAAAGCAAAGACATCACACAGATACTCCTTCTGAGAAGGCTGATGGTGGCAGGCATACACATCCCACTGGCTGGGTCGGGCAGCTGAAGGAACCAGTCTCGGAGACCTGATCCACTGTTCAATCCTGTCAGATATGAACATTTCCTTTTCTGAGCGATCTGTCATGCAGTTGACGTAAATGCCAGCGACTTGGAGGAACGAATCCGCTAGGCCAATGTTGAAGAAGTGCTTGGGATTGTGTGGCCATAACACGCGCCCGGCCGATTCGGAGTCTCTCCCTGCAATTTTCTGAACGCCTCGATACTTGTCGTTATAATCGACAATATCAGCAAAGGCTCGATAAACATTTCGGCCTTGGATGACCTCGTCGACATCGACATTGCCGTTGAGAAGGCTGCGGGGTCGCTTGACAGTAATGAGCCGCTCAAACTGCGCAAACTCGCTCTTGAAGTCCTCGTCCTCGACGGATCGCAGCGTGAGCCTCAATGAGAAATGCAGAAGGAAAGAGCCTGATGGTTTATCCGTGTCTTGGCTAACGACACTAAAGTCCCACACAAGCCTATGGACGTCAACAGCCTCAGCTTTTAGCCAGGCAGACTTGTTCGGGTTGATGGTCATGGGTGCATGGCTAATCATGTGCTTGAGATGCGGTTGCAATTTGGAGTCATTGAAGCCTGGTAGGATGCTGATTAGGGCCGCGGTGATGATACTGATCTGGAGAATGCTGGGACAGAGCGCGACGCTACCAGCAACTTTATGCCCAGAGACGTATTCGACAAATTCCTTGGAATCAGTGTTGATGCGGAATAGAGCAGATCGTTGCTCGTTGCCTTCAAATTTGACAAATTCCCACATTTCGCTCGAGATGGGCCTGTCAACAGGCGTAGGGGCCGTTTCAGGCTTCGGCGCGTCTTTGAGCTCCATCCAATGCCGAGACTTCTCGAACTGATAAGGAGGCAATAGAATGGGTGTGTATTCAGCGGTCTGGATGCGGTGATGGGGCCAGAATGTCAAGTTGATGCCTTCTCTCCACAGATTGATCGTGGCGTCGGTCAGTGGCCGCAGGCCGTTCCCAGCATTGATACTAAGAGCTTGGAAGTGGCAGCCTTCAGGCTTGCCTAAAGCACGGCTGGCCATTATCGTGATTGTAGAGTTGGAGCTGGCCTCTAGATAAATGGCATTGGGGTGTTTCTGAGAGAGACGGCGAAGCGCGTGATTGAAGAAGACGGGCTGGCGCATGTGCTCGGCAACATAAGAAGCTCCTAGCTTTCCTACGTGGCCATTCTCAGTGGAGCGCTCAAATGGTATGATCGGGTTCTTGAAGTTAAGGGCTTCCCCAAGTTGTGTGAGCTGGTCGACTAGAGGTTCGACGAGTGTCGAGTGGAAAGCATTGGTGACATTGAGTCTCTTATTCTTTATGCCCAGGAACGCAGCATCGTTTGCTAAGGTGGCCTCAACTCGATCAATAGCTTCGACTGAGCCGCCCAGTGTGAAGCTAGTAGGGCCGTTGTAGCAAGCAATTGTGGCAGGGGAGTCTGCATTGTCCCCGTTGGCCGCACTCAGAAGATTGTTAACTACTTGAAGATCACCTTCTACAGCCATCATTGCTCCATTATCAGCACCCCATGATTCTTGGATGATGCGAGCACGGCCAATGATCAGCCTTAGGCCATCTTCAAGAGAGAGAATGCCTGATACCACAAGTGAGGTGAGTTCACCAAAGCTGTGGCCAATAACGGCGGCCACGTTCACACCAGCTTCCATCCAAGCCTTGGCAACAGAGTACTGAATAGCAAACAGCTGGGTTTGGAGATCAATAATGTCTTCCACAGCCCCCTTCTGGAAGATGCCAGGGTAGATAGAGCCGTTTTGTCTCAGCGCGGAACTGGCGGCATCAACCTGGTCTAGATGCTTGCGGAGGATCCCTACACTCTCATAGACGTCTTTATCAAGGCCTACGAACGTAGAGATCTGGCCACCAAAGCATAGAATGACCGGCCCAGGGGCTGGCGGTGTAACGGGAGTATATTGCTGTCTCTTGAGGAAATCAACCAAGATCTGTTCCAGTTCATCAATGGAGCCAGCATCAAAAATGAAGGCCCTGGGGAGTGTACGGTTGCTTTGGAGAGATAATTGGAAGGCCAAATTAGCCAACACTATGTCTTTGCGTTTCTGGATGAACTCGAGTAGCCTGTCACAATACTCTACCAAGCTCCGGTCATCAAGTCCACTGATGTAGAATGGGTATCTTGTGGCCAACTTGTATATAGGAGCCTGCAGTGGGATATTTGTCTTATTTGTTGGCGCCTGGGTAACAATCATAGAGGCATTGGAACCAGAAGCACCGTAATTGTTGATGAGCATGGCCCGGAACTTGACGTCCCACGGTGTCAACTTGGTATGGATCTGAATCTTGTCCTCTGGGGTCATCTTTAAACTGGGATTGATGGTATCGTGGCTGGCCTGGGGAGGTATGTAACCGTGATGAATCATGAGCAGAGACTTGATGAGTGACGTCAAGCCCGACGCAGATTCGGTGTGACCAACAAGACCTTTGACGGAACCAAGGGCAAGGGTGTTGGATCGTTGTGCGCCGCCAAATACTGCACGAACACCCCCATACTCGGCTGGGTCGCCAACTGGGGTTCCAGTGCCATGGGCCTCGACAACGGAGACCTCCTTAGGTTCCAACCCGGCTTGGCGGGTGACGGAACGGAACATGTCCGCTAGCGAGGGCGAATCCGGCACGGTGATGGCGGTGCAGTTTCTGTTCTGCGTCACCGAAGTGGCCGCGATGATACCCAGCACCTGGTTGCCATCTGCAATGGCATCCGTGTACCTCTTGAGGAAGACGGCCCCCACGGCCTCGCCCCTGCAGTACCCGTCTCCCTTGACGTCAAATGGTTTGCACTGTCCGGTGGGACTCAGGAATCCTGCTCCGCCAAGATTGTGATACCAGTCAGGCCCGGTCATGATGTTGACACCTCCAGCAACAGCGGCAACACTATCTCCAGATAGGATAGTTCGGCAAGCGTGGTGGACTGCGACTGCGGATGAAGAGCAGGCAGTGTCAAGAGTCAGACTCGGCCCAGTCCAACCAAAGTAGTGGCTAACCTTGCCGGCTCCGAAACTTCTCAGGTTGCCAGTAGCCGAGTATGCATTGGCTGGGTGGCATGCAATATTCTTCTCGTAATCATCCAGGCCAACACCCAGGTAGAACGCAATGTTCAGATCTTCGCCTTTGGGGTGGCGACTAAGTGAACTGAAGTATCCGGACTGCTCTACGGCCTGGTAGACAACCTGTAAGACCTGCCGCTGCTGGGGATCCGTAGACGCCATCTCACGGGGGCTCTTTTTGAAGAATTTGTGGTCAAAGCAATCATAGTCTTTGATGAAATTTCCATACCACTTCTTGTTCTTGTCGGTCTCGCGCCAAATAGAGTTGAATTTTATTCGTTCGCTGGGAACCTCAACGTGCTGAGACTTGCCTTCGCAGAGAAGATCCCAGTAGTCCTGAATGTTCGTGGCTCCTGGAACGTTACATGCCATTCCAACGACAGCAATCCGATTATCCGGAACGTTGGGCTTGTTGCCAGAAAGTCGTAGGATACGATCGTCGTAATCGGCAACATGGATGAGACGGGAGCCGAGCTTGGAAGCCACTGATGAGGGAACGCACTTGTCGGCACCGAAAACCACGACCTTGGAGTTGTCGCGGAGCGAGAATGATGAGTAAACTGCTGCTGAAACGGACTCATACCAGTTCGATGTATCGACAAGCATAGAACGAAGAGCGATTTCGTAGAGCTTGCCGTGCTTTATATACTCCCCGTTGTTGTTGGAACGAGTGGAAAGGTGCAGCTCAGACGCATCTGGCAGCTGGAAAGAAATGTGCGATTCCACAAACTTGATGTATTCGTCCACCTCATCCTCGTGCACTTGGCTATGAAATCTTCCAGATAGCCCAATTTCCGTTACGGTCACCCGAGCCTCGTTGAGTTGTTCTATCAGCGTGGCGACGGTTTTTGATGATGCAGTGATGGTCGCGCGCCTTTGGTCGTACTTAACTGAAATATATGCCTAAGAAAGTTAGAATCGTAATAATTTGCGTCATTCGGTCTCCCATATCTCACCTCAGGATAGCTACTAAGAATAGACTGAAGTGTTGATTCTCCGTCAGTTGACTTCCACGCGGCCGACAGAGAGACAGCCTCTTCCTCCGTGCCCTCGGCGAAATTGTCTGCATCAACAATAGCGCCAACAAAAGCTGCTAATCGTATGGCAGCAGCTCCATGCTTCTGGATCTCGGCCTCATCCCGAGAGCTGGAGATGGCAAAGGCGCTAAGAAGACCCGTGCAGAAACCAAGGCTTTCGACACCTTCTAAATTGGACAGTCTCGATAGTTCCTTGTATTGGATGAACTGCACCAAGTGACCAATGACTACCAGCGGGGTGACCACAATGTTCGGGAGGGGATTGGGCAAATGCCCAGTCTTAATCCAACTGTCCAGCAGCTTGGCTCCGTGCGCAAGGTCCAAGTGGCAGAACACGTCCGTTACTGTACTGGCAGGAGGGCCTTGAAGCTCATGTACGGCGTCCACGATCCATTGGAATGCAGAGCTGAATAATAGTGTTGCTCGTAGTTCCGTGAACGACTCCTCCCTAGGGAACAGTGTTTGCGAACCGAAGATCAGAACTTTGGTGTCTGGTTGAGCATCCATGTTCTATTGCTCGCTGATGGGTAAATTTAATGTTGAATGTTGGAGAATTTGATCTAATCTACATCGAATGACTCTCTAGAGAAAATGACCGTGGGTGATATATGGAATGCCGAAGCGAGAAAGTACCTTGGCGAGTATCGCATTCCACCTTGTTGACAGACTACGGTATGGTCTCCTCCATGCTAATCCTTTAGAATTGAATCATGATGCCAGACAGAAGCCAAAGACCGCAACTGTCGCCACTTGTCCAAAGTGCCAAGCTGCAGCGACCTGTAACGTAGGATTACTCGGGGCCGCTGCTTACGAAACCATAAAGAGAGCAAAATTTGAGACTCCTGCCAGGAAGACCTAGTTTCATTGCTCGTCATTGCCCTTTCTGTCGAGACAGGGCTGATGATCCCTGCCACTGAATCGGGGTTGTAGAGTTTAGTGGGGTGCTCTTGTTTCCAAGACCAGGACAACCAGCATGGTTTAAAAAGAAGGTGAGTTGGTGGGATCATTCCTCTCCCCGTTACCCGGCCGAGATCGAGATGGAGTGGATGTAGAAGCTAGAACAGGGGACTTTCGTCCTTGCTTGAAACCGATAGATAGAAGAGTACTAAGCCTGCATGGCACCCTGATACCACAAGTTCCAATTGCCGCTTTCCGGCTGACGGCGTAAAGATCAATGACGTCCACGCACCCAAGAATCTAGACCGAGGAGGATGAGCGATGAACTGATAAACAAATGCTGACTCTGCCCATGTCCAGCTTTCAGCCAATAGTTCTCAGAGGTGGTTATCTCACTCGGGTGGCTATGGAATGCAACGATGGGTAGATTGTGAACTTATCTACCAGGATTTATTTGGTTTTAATCAAGCTTAGAGGCACCAGGGGGTAGTGCCGGGATTACGTCCTTCCTACAAGCTTTGACTAGCAGCACGCAGTGGTACCCTAACCCCTGATGCCCTAGAGGATATCTTGCATAATGGTCTGATATCCATCACATGCCTAGGTAGCATATACTCAACAAGGAAAGACAAGAGGATTATCAATCAGTCAACGGCTGCTATGAAGTATCACTTTGTTGTCATGATTCTTATTGATTATCGAGATATATCTCAGTACCATGTAGCTTATCAAGTCATCGGTGCCGAGCTAGGAGCAAGGACTTTTCACCGAGCCGAGCGTCACGCCAGGGCCCAGGCATCCTCATCAGCACAGGCCATAAAGGAGGTTACAAGTCACCAAGTACATGCTTACACCGCTATCTCTAAAGTATACAATGATGTTTGATTGCAGGGTGTGCCTTTCTGATTTGACTCAGTTGAGAAATTTAGATCGATACCCGATGGATGCTTAGCTAAAATGTACACAGTCGATGACACTCAGTGTGATAATAGATACGCCCAGGTGGTATTGATACCTTCCCCTATGGTGTCTTAGGTGGTGTCAAATTGGCTTCGGATTCCTTGACAGGTAAGCCAATGGCTTCAAGCCACTTGGGATCGATTGCCTCGAGATTCACATAAGGAGAGAGATCATATTTCTCCGTGTATCGATCAGACAAGGTGTATCCCAAGCCGAGGAGCCCCCACATGTTGTCCTCATGGTAGTCAATTTCCATGTCTTCCCATCTTACATTAGTGATTGCTTCGCGGTAGTGAAGGGCAGACCCTGGCCACACACTAGATATCCTCATGCGTTAGCACACACATTGCGAGTTGGAGACATATTGAGAACTCACGCATGAATACGGCCAGTTTCTTGGTTCTTAAACCATGAGCGGCACTCATTCTTCCATATGGTATATTTATACCATTCTTGAACATGCTGGTTGAACTTGTCCGTCACGCTTTGCTTGGGGGCCCAGCTCTTGATGTTGTCGGTCTGCATCTTTCGGATGCACTGGAGCGCGTACTTGGTTACCTGAGTCAAGGGTCCAGAGATACTGCCATTAGTAACGGGCCAGGCAGGGCCAACGAAGATAACAAAGTTGGGAATTTCTGGTAACAGATCACCTTTCGTGTTAGAATTCGACTCTGATCATGCACGCGTGATGGGCTGGTGTGGAGACAAAGTAGATGTATCCGTCCACTTACCGGGAGCCGCCAGACCGAGGTATCCATTCGTCTCGCTCGCCCACTTGTCCTGTAGGTTCACACCTTTCTTTCCTATGATGGGAAATTGAGGTCTCCAAGTTGTGTCGAATCCGGTGGCGCAGATGATCGTGTCGCATTTTCTCTCAATGCCATCATCACCGACGACACCGTCTTCAGTAACAGAAGCCACGCCGGTGAAATGGGCGTCAACATTTTCCTTTGTCAATGCTTTCATGAATGCATCACCAGGTGTGATACGTCGGCCTAGAACACATGTGTTAGCTAAAAATATTTCTTTGTGTTTTTGATGTTCTTCTCTTACAGCCGATCGGGAAATCAGGCTTGAAACCTTGATACAAACGCTCGTCGCCGCCAAAGAATCTCTTCATCCGATCACCGTATTCCTTCTGCAGAATTCCTTGGAGGGGATTATCTTCGAAGAAAATGGTCCAGAGACGGTTGATGGTGGAATCAAGGTCTTTGGAGACAGCAACCAGCTTATTAGGATCAGACCGGAAACCCTCCTTCTCCTCTTCAGTGTAGGAGAAGTTATCAGCAAACTCTTCTCGAATCTGTGAGAACCAGACACCGGTGCGGGCAAAGATGTCCACGTGCTCGGCCTTGGGTTGCATTTGCGGGACGATCTGGATCGCGGAGGCCCCAGTGCCAATGACGGCAACTCGGTCATTAGCCCACTTCTCCTCGGTGTAGTCCTTGTCCCACCCGGCAGAATGGATGACTTTGCCCTTGAACTTGTCTAGTCCTGGGATCTTTGGCCAAGACCAGCTGTTCAGATAGCCTTTGGCGTAGAGAATAATGTCGCAGCTATCTTCGAATTCCCAACTCTCTTGCCCTGGGATGTTCTGTCTGAGCTTCACGAGCCACTTTCCTGTATCTAGCATCATTGTTAATCAATCCACCAGAAACAAACACCATCATCTAGAGCCTTACCTTCTTGCCAGTAGAGCCCGATGACTTCAGTGTAGAAGACCATGTTCTTTTTAAGGTCAAAGACTTCACAGACTTTGTTCAGGTACTCCCAAATCTCTTCACGGGTTGCCAGTAGCTTGCTCCAGTTGGGCTGTTAATTCTTGATTAGCCAGATCCAGAATGTATATGAGCCTTCTTTCGTCGCAAGAACTTACATTGAGGGCGAAAAGCATGGAGTAAGCATGCGCTGGGATGTCGCCTGAAACTAACATCAGTCCAAATCTTTCATGTCCCAGACCTACACTTACAGGCACATCCAGGGTATGTGTTCTCAAACCATGTGCCACCTAATTTACGATGTTTGGTCAGATGTCAAAGCCCAAGATGCCCAGTGGGAGACCAAATAAACTCACCAATATCTGAATTCTTCTCATATGCAACGTGCTCAATGTTTTCAAGTTCCTTCTGCATGTAATATGAATTCATTATAGTGGATAGACCGCACCCGACCGAGATCACCTTGACCCGACGATTGGCAGGATCCTAAGATTCGTAAGAAAGGCGTACGAAGTAACAGGGATCATCAGATTCACATACATTAAGGTTCACATCGGGAATATTGTAACCTTCAGAGCCTTTCTGACTGTAGTCGCATATCTTCTTGCCATCAGTTGTCGCGATATAACGGTTGATGGCGATAGGCTTGTTGGTCTTTGAGGCCGACATCTTGGTACTTTTTCTGTTGTTATGTTGTGCAATGGCCATGCACCTCTGGGTTGCAGGGTTGAAAGAATTTTACTGAGTGCGAGAAGTCTCGAATATAATAGCATTCACGACCAGTCAAGCATGAGGGCCAGACTCGGGAGATTTTGTTTTATAATGCAAACACTAGCAAGAATCTTACGTTTGGCCGGTAAAATCCGCCAGAAATGAGAAGGACACTTCCAACCATGAAGAAAGACCTAGTATATAATCAGACCACAAGTCATCGCGAGGAAAATCCTTTAGGTGGCCTGAATATGTCTTGTCAAACTCCACGGAAGAAGAAGGACATGAGAAGCCCGGTACCTTGAATGCTCAAATGAATGCAGAACAGGGTGGAGTAGGGGACCTTTCTGAAACGGTAAAACGTCACGAGTAGAAATGCTACCTTTCAGAGTCAATGTAACGCTACAGAGTAAACCCACATATACACCCAGGGGGTGGTGGGCAACTTGTCAGTGGGGCAAATCCTTCAAGAGTTCAACACAGTTATCACAGAGGTTTTGAGTTCCGATTTTAGACATTTACCTCTTACAAAGAAATAAATAAGCGTAGCATTAGCTGTTGCATAAGCAGATAGCGCATACGTAAGTCTAGAGAATACTGTAGCTCATAGGATGAAGGTTGAAGTTAAATACAAGAGGAGAGAGGCATAGGAGATAAGGTATCAATGTTAAATAACCAAAATTGTATGGGTCTCATGTTACCTTTTATCCAACTGCGTCGTTGAGTTTGTTCACTGTCATCATTGATGACGAAGGTGGAGATGGTGAGAGCGATAATGAAGATGCCCAAGATGAGGATTCTGAGGGACATACAAACCACGATGGTTAGTTAAAGAATAGCTAGAAGATCCATGTACTACATCGGCAAACACGCTTCAACTCAGCCATGGGTAAGGTGCCATGACATTATTCGCTACCCTACAGGGTCGAGGTATCGCACTTAGGTTATGACGATGTATCGCTCATTCTAGAACAGGGTGACATGGCAATCAGCGAATTTTGAACGCGTAATGGTCTATCTAGCTTGGCGTTTCATAAACACGATTAAGCACATTAATCAAAAGCATTGGTAATTCTTGCGGTCGGCAGCTAGATGTCCATTGTCCAGCACGACGTACCTAACCTGGTAGTGTCATTGTGTCTGGCACGGATGTCCATAGCACCCAAAAGAACCGACCAGCCTATATAGCTTTTTTTCATGCGCTGCGGAGACGCTGATCGCAGATGATGCCTGGCGTGCGCTGCATATCTGTCAACAATGGTGAGTGGTGACCAACAACGGCCAGTGCTTGGACGGCAGCATCAGCATCAGCACTAGATGCGAAACACAGCTCTTCGATGAGGTCGCAGGCGATCATGTCGGACTCGCTGAGGCTGACTTGAAGCTCGGGAGTGGTGAAATTATGCGAGTCCGTCGCTCGGACATAGTTGCGGCGATAGTCTATACAGTTGATGATGGTTGATCGGATAGCAGGCACCTGAGTAGCCTCGTAGGCTTTGCGGAACTCGGTAGCATTGAGGGTAGCGGGCCGCTTGATCAAGCGGACCAGCTTGGCATGGTCGCCAACGGCCGGAGCAGGCCGCCACTCATTCTCGGGCAGTTGATCGATGATCTCGTCAACCATGACGAACTTCATGCGCGAGCGATCCAGGAACCGGAGCTCGTCCTCGGTCACAGCTTGGTTGAATGGCTGGGTGTAGAAAATTCCAATTGCTTCGTCAAACTTTGCGGGACTTCCGTAGGTGATGGCTGTCAACGCATCAAATGGCTGCAACCCTAGGCTGGGTGTATTGTAGCGGTGCCAGGCTGGATAGTTGCGCCGAAAATCGTCGTGCTTGGGTAGATTCGCGAGGATGAGATCAAGATGAGGCTTTTCGTAGTAGTTGATGAACTCGTTGCGATCTGTACCAGCACGGCGCCATAGAAAGTAATAGGCTTTCGTCATTGTAAAAGGGTGCGGGCGATGGGAAGATTAACTGGTCGAGAATCACAGTTGTTGGCAGGGAAGTGAGTTCTCCTCTGCCCCTGCTCTCCTGATATTTCATCCTCTCAAACACAAGCACTAGCGGATCTCGGGCAATTCGGCATCAGTGGGCGAGGACTTAGCGGTAACATAACTTGATAATTCATATTCACCTCACGGGACAGACCAACGACATCCGGCGCTTGCGGCATGTCCTACGGGACGTGGAGGAGGCGGCCGTGGTGTAGCAACTATGTCCATATTTTCTGATAGCACCAAGCTCGGGCGCGGATTTGGATCCGACACGGACATCATCCGAATTTGGCGAGGCGAGTCTGTTCGGAACTCAGATTTATAGTAGTACTAGTGGGCTACGGAAGAAGCGCCGAATATCCGTTGCTGAGGGGCCAGTATCGCTATACGCAAGGGACATTTTAACAGACATTCCTTGCCCGCTGTGCTGTGAAACATGTTTGCATTATAAATTGAGCTCCAATCTCGGGCTGTGGTCATCTGGCGGATAAATATATATCAAACACTCGAAAATGACTTCAAACTTGACCCTCCTCGATGTCCCCGGGACTTCCACTCCTTTCTTGAGTCAACTAGAAACGGATGCGAGTCCCGCCGTCTTTATCAACACTTTTGTCCTCAGGTCTCACAAAGACGAAGAAGGGTTCCTCACAAATTGGGCGCGCGACGGGAATCACATGAAGTCTCAGTACGGCATGTTATCAGGACAGCTTCATCGATCTGTGGGCCCAGAAGGCAACATTTTCGTCAATATCGCTGTCTGGGAATCTACCGAGGCATTTCGCAAAGCATTTTCTGACCCTGAATTTAAGAAATACGCATCGGGCTATCCGGAGGGAACCATCGCGTATCCGGTCATTCTATCCAGGATAGCCGTGAGCGGTGTGTGCGCCGCTTGACAACGTGACAATCTATCTACACCGACTATAAGATAAAGAGATGGTTCGGTGACGCTCAGCTTTATAACTCGGACATGTGGGAAGCTATCGGTGTTGAATGACTTAGCGTTTGGCAGCATCGGTCAAAGACTATTACGATTTATAATTGTCGAGGTTTGGTGATAACAAAGACAAGCGTCGGGTTACGGATGCATCAGTTAGACCCGCTTATCACTACATGTCGTCTAGGTATATAAGGTATTTTACAGGAGTAAATTGAAATATTACCGATTATATCAGATATTATAAAGAAAACGATTCTACCTGGTTTCTACTATATTAACTAATTCTGATATAATCTTTGATATTTCTACCTTTATATTATGCTTTCCTAGCTCTAACATAAGAAACACTTATTGCAAGGGTTACTACAGCCTCTTCTAATTAGAACGTAGCGACCACGAGTGTCAGCAACCTAACAATGCATGAAGCCTTAATCAAGACTGCACCCGGTTTCGTGGCTTCAGTAAAGTTGAGAGGGCCTTTCATCCACAAATAAACCTCCTCCTCATTCATCCAGTTTTGTGAATCGTGGGCCATGACTAGATCAAATTCCCAAATAATTCTTGCTAGAATGACCCTCATTTCAACATAAGCGAGGCTGTATATTTGTCAGTCCTGAGGTGATAGAGCATATGTCTTTCACTTACTTCTTTCCTATGCAGTTGCGCGGGCCGTATGAAAAAGGCCGCAGCGCTTCCTTCTTGTCGCTTAGGAAGCGTCCATCACCCAACCATCGTTCGGGGATGAAAGACTCAAGAAGAGTAAAGTTTTGCGGGTTGCGGAACATGGCCCAGTGCCAGACACCGATGCTTGTCTACCGCGTCTGTCAGCTTGCATTTCAAGCTCACCAGCTTTTCACTCACCCCATGGGGCACGAATTGTCCGCAAATGGTGGCGCCTCCAGCAAGTTGGCGATGGGGGAAGGCAGGTGCAGGCGCAGGCTTTCGTCCAATCCAGCCGGCATGTAGGTCAACTTCTGCACATTGACGATATCGATCTCATGCTCGCTCCTGAAAGAGGATCTGACCTCTTCAGTAAGCTTGGCTAAGACACGTGGATGGCTCCCCAAAAAGTATGCCGCTGCTGATAAAGCTGTGGCTGTTGGCTCCGACCCGGCACCGATAAGCAGTCTCAGTTAGTTCTTTATAAGCAGTTAGCCTTTCGTATTCATTGTGTTGAGACGTCGGCCTGGCATCTTTCATTGCTGTTCTTTACGTTGTACTCGAACTCTTATCCATATTACCATATCTTGTACTTTTAGTTGTAGACGGTACACGGTTAGGCGACGCAGCGTATGTACTTCAAATTGGCCCAGTGCCTACAAATCATCAAGTGTCATGTCTCATACCAGCTTACATTCTGCATTGTCCATCTTGCGAGCCAACAGTGCCTCCCCCCTGCCCTTCAATTACATCGATCCAAAGCAGTGCCTTGGTCAGATCAATTGCCCCATGAATATCCATGATACCCTCGCACCTCATAACGGCTTCAATGTATGGAAGCAATTCTCCCCTGCCGTCGCTAGGCTGAATAAGTGCTGAAGTCAGCAGTGCCCACAGTTTAAGGCCATGCAAATAAGCAGCGTCCCTATTGATGTCGAACAGAGATAGCTGGGTCATGAATCTTGTACGGAGCGGCGTCATATCCAGCGTGTTCAAAGAGAACAGGCCCTTGAGACGGGAAAGGAGCGTTAGGCATACCAGGCTGACTATCTCACCAAGGACTTGGATCCCAGAGACGTCACTGCCGACCGAGTAAATACGGCTAGCAGAGAGCAGATGGTGCGTGACTGGGCCGAGAAGATCCATAGCACCGACGCCATCGTTCCAGAAGTCCGAGTCGTGGCTGTTGGTATTTATTTTGCGAGCCACTGAGGACATCATGCATAAGGCTTCTGATATGGACGACAGCTGCGGGAACGCCAGTTTCATGTAGGATATAAGCGATCGTAAAGCGAGAGGCGTGTCATCCGCCGATTTGTCAGCTGTGGGAAACTCTTTGGGAGCAGGAAACCGCGGCACCGTATCAAGGGCCACACCGCCAACTAGATCCAGCCTGTTCTCGCAATGATTATTTGAGCCACTTCCCTAGAAGCTGCCATAGACTCACCAGAAAGCTATCCCCGGGATGTGGTTATCTAGCCCATCCATGCCACCGCGCAGCTTGGATACTTGATACAGGCCATCGCTATGGGTCGACCAGCGGCCCCAGTCGCCGATTTGTACCTATCTCAAGTGGTGAGAACAAGAAAATGCAGGCAGAATGGATACTACTGGCATCATGGCAGAGACATCCAATAATGGTTGCTGTAACTCCTGCACTCTTGTGGTCGAAGGGGTCGCTCAAGCGTGCCGATAAATCCTTGAGGGCCTTGGTGTAGTATCTCATAGCTTCCATGTTGTCGGTAATTTTGAGTATAGGGATGCTGTTGCTGCGATCCAAGAGCAGCAACGTAGTGGCCATGGAAAGATACAAGGCAGTAGGACCAGAGAAGCCCATACGGATCCATATCCTGTGGAAGGGATGATTTATATACTCTGATTCCGACGCGACTGTAGGTAGGGCCATGTACTGGGCGCTCCCCATGCTGGAAACCACCGTTGTTTGCTTCGGGTGCCATGATCTCTAGAACGAATGACGACATGTCGTGGCTTTTTCCGCCGCAATCGGCCAGCACCGGGCATCACATGGCTGTGAATGCAATTCTGAATATCGCGTTTTCGAACGTCATCTAGGTGTGATAGGTTGACAAAAGTAATACCAGACCAGTTGAGAGGCTGGTGGCGTTGATACTGCGGCATTGAAGCTATGTTGCCGAGTTTTCAAAGTAAATTAAATAAGAGCTTAATAGAATATGCAAGATGCAATGATATATAATAATGTATAAAGTTCTTGACGTCTATTTCAACTACATTGAATAGCGAGCGTGCAATAACATCTAAACCAGGAAAAAATGCTCCATTTCACGTCCCATGGTATAAGTGGCAATGTCAAGCATATACCTATCTATCCGCCATGAAAACCCAATGCTATTAAAAAAGGAAAGTTCCCAAAAGGTATTTCGGCCGTGACATTGCGTGTGTATTAAAATAAAAGTCTAAAAAGACTCCGCCGGTCACCTCTTATAGGGCCAGGGCGGCGGCGAGCAGGGCGACACCAGCCCCGATCATGGGCCTGGCGACACCGCTGCCGTCGTCGGTGCTAGTGGCGGAAGCGGAGGAGCTAGTGGAAGAACCGGTAGAAGAAGAGGAATCGGAGTTGGAAGAAGTGGTGCCAGTGGCGTCGGCGGAGGTGGACCGGGAGAGGGTGGTGTCGGTGGCGCTGGAGGAGGAACCAGAGCTCGTGACGGTGACGGAGCCAGTAGAGGACGCGGAGCCGCTCGAGGACCTAGAGGCCGAGCCACTGGTGGAGGCAGAACCGCTTGAGGAACCTTCCGAGGTAGGGAGGAGGCTCAGGCTGTTGAGCAAGCTTGAGAGCTCGGCGCTGTTGGTAGGGATGACGACGCCCGAGGTAGGGAAAACGCTGTTGATCCAACTTGAGAGCTGGGCGTCGTTCGTGGGGAAAGGGATGTCCATGTCAGCCGAGGTCGAGGGGGCTCGAGTGGTCTGGGCAGAGACGGCACCAGCGACAGCAAGGAGGACGAGAGTGGACTTCATGTTGGCGGTTGAGACGAGTTTGATTTGACGCTGTGTAGAGATTGTAGGGACAGGTGACAAATGTGCTTGATCTGGTCTCGGGATGAAGTGCTCAAGGAACTGATGTGGGATGGGAAGAAGCGGATCTCAGGTCAGAAGCACGGCCGGGAGGGCAGGCTTTTATGTGTCTGTCCTCGCTCTTGGGTTTATGGCTGGTGACTTGTTGCCTCATCTTACTTGCACAGCACAAACGACAGGCCAGCAACAAGCCTGCCTGTGCCTTCTGCTGTGACGTGTAATGTAAGGTACATAGTAGGCACAGACCCCGGAACACACTGCTGTTGTGGGTGATCGACAAGACCAGGCTGAGTATCCATTCACTAAGCCATACAGTGTGGGATATAGACTGTTTCTAAATTTAACAAGTTGGGGTCTGAAGTGAATACCGAAGGCCTTCCGCCATTCCCGCCGTGACCCCGTTGGCATTGATCACCGTGGCACAGTGCCCGCCGAATGACCCTACCCAGATCCCTGTATATTGTGAAATGTTGGCCAAATAAGCATCGATCTAATACCCCACGGTCGCTCTGTGACGCAAAGCCATGGCCTACGTTGCTGTAGCCTAGAGAGTGCTGTCGCGTCCTTTGCTGTCAGTATGCGCTGGAATGCAGCCACAATATGCGAACCGCAGATGTGACAGCTTGGGAGATAACATTGGTCCATCAAAGCCAAATATAGCATAATCGGACATAAAATCACTTCAAGACACCAGACACCGAAACACCAACCAAAATAGAACAGCGGCCATACATATGCCGCGACCCCGACGTGTCTTACACAGGAGTGAAGTCATCGCTCGCACGGACGACCGCAGTGTAGCCTGATTGGGCTGTGGGAAGTTATTACAAAACAGTTTTATTAGCCCTCCAGAAGGCATGACGCGTCCTGGGCCAGGGCGAATTAGCTCTAAACTCTCGGCACTGTATCATCTTCGGTGGAAGTGAACAAGAACAGAAAGTCCACCAGCAAAGAGGCTTCGGCCCCTGCACTGCCCCCATGGAGCTGTGCTCGTATACAGTATGATGATGCTCACGCAGGCTTACCAACGTGCGACATGGCTGACCCGGTCTTTGCTGACCTTTCCCCCAAATTCTTACTCAGTGTTGCTTCCTCTTGCGTGCTTCCAGCGTACAGGAGCACCTGGAAATAACATCTTGGCTCTACCAACATGAACCACCGGAAGATCCGGCGGCACAATAGAAGCACCTTGTTCTAATTTGAATGTTTTTTTTTAATAAGTTTACCCATGATTTGGAAATAGAAATAAAGCTACCTCGTGATTAACCGGGCTCCTTTTATCCATCCTCCAGGAATACATTGCGTTTCGAAAATGATTCCCTTGATGCCATCCAGTACTGCTGCTGCATACGCGAAGACCTCCATTGGGGGGATCGCAATCTGTCAGGTCAGACAGTGCGGATGGCCCCTTGCCCCAGCTTCCGAGGGTTGTAAGCCCAATCCCAGCGCAGTCCCATGTTGTAATATCCAAATCCAAGCTCCCTTTTCATTGCCAAGAAAGAAATTCAAACCGAGAAGCAAGCAAGCAAAGCCCCCCTTACCGCGCATTGTGAATGTCCAGCACGAGGATGTCCTGGGCGCCGACGCGCGACAGGTCGTCCATGACGAGCGCAATCTTCTTGGACTCCACCATGGAGCTGACGGCCACCCAGCCGTCGTCGTCGAGCGCCGTGACGGTCGCGGCGCGCTTGCCGGGCGTGATCTTGGTGGCCTCGGCCAGCTGGGCGCGCTGGATGTTGTACTGGCAGAGGACGTACTTCTGCGCGGTGATGACGCCGCGGATGCGCGAGGCGATCAGCTCCAGTGTCTCGGAGTTGGAGGGGTTCTGCGACTTGATCAGCACCGCGGTCGACTCGACGACCGTGTCGATGGCCTTGAGGCCTGCGGCTCGCATCGTCTCTCCGGATTCTAGGAGCGGCAAGAGCCGTGTTAGCAGTCTGTTTTCGTAACATGAGGGAGACGAGCTAAGTTCAGGCTTCAATCCGTACCAACAAGATCGACAATGCCCTCGGCGACACCAAGAGCGCACGCAGCCTCGACACTGCCGCTCAGCTCGATGATCTGGGTCTTGAGTACTCGCTTCCCGGGGCTGCCCGTGTCGCCGGCCTGCTCGGCCTCGAGCTTGGCAAAGTAGTCGGCAGCGAGGCCGACGAAGCTGGTGCCAATCGTCTTGCCGATCAGGTCCTTGCTCGTCCTGTACTCGCCCTTCTCGGGCACCTGGACCTGGAGCTTGCAGCCGCCGAAGGCGAGGTCCATGACCATGTCGCATCCTCCCGTTGTGAACTCGACGCCCCGCTGGAGGGCCGACGCGCGCACGCCGGCGTCGTGCTCCTGAATCTGGTCCCAGCCCGTGATGCCGAGGTCGACGCGGCCCTGGCCGACAAAGGTCGGGATGTCGGCGGCGGGGAGGAAGACGAGCGCGATGGGGAGGTTCTTGACGAGGGCGAGGTCGAGGCGGTTCTCGCGGCGGAACTGGATGTCGGCACCCTCAAGCAGGTTCAGTGCGGCTTGGTTCAGGCGACCCTCTAGACGAGATTGGCTGGTTAGCTCGGAATCGACGGTGGGTAGGAGAAGGGTCTGCGGGCATGGGGAGAGGGACTCACTTTTGGGCACGGCGAATAGTAGCCGGCCTTCGAGGCTGTCGAGATCGGTTAGGTCTGGTCGAGCATGTAGAGGGGTCGGTCAAGGTAGGTCAGGCTGCATTTTGGGCACGTACTGATTTACCAGATCCATGATTGGCGTGCTGGCTGTGAGGTGGGAACAGAGAACGAGCTTGGAGACTGAGAAAATGGCCAATTGACGATGCTAAACTCGCGGCAGTAGGGGGAGGGAGGGTTTGGGAGACGCGAGTCCACACGGCGACAGAGGGAAGCGGGATATAGAACAACTGTGACTGGGTCATGATTGTTTCTCTCCGACCGCGGGGCATCAAAATCTCCCGACCTGCCCCTCTGTTTGTGGCTGGTGAGAAGCTCTGCGATCGCGGTCCAAGAACGTGCCTGCGCTAAGCCCAAGACAGCAGACCGAGCTGTGGCGCGCCACATGCAGTCCCGCCCTCATCAGCCACAGGTGCCAAACACAGACCGTGTCCCCTGTCGCTAGGCCATTATCGGACGCAATGACTAACCTTATGGCGTGTTGTTGTGCGGCAGATAAGCAGACTACCCTACAGCCATTCTAATTGAAGACTTGTATTCATGTTGTTATCCGTGGCAGTCAATACGACTCGTCGATCAAGGAATTTACTCGTTCTCTAATATGACAAGAGGTCGCTATGTACCTTTTTTTCCCTTTTAGTATGCTACAAGAATTCTGTGTGAAGCTTGCCCGATGAGCTGGGAATCCCATGCTGGTGAAACGGAAATCTTCCACACCGGGACAGAATCATCTTAAGTCAGGTTAATCATCTTAAGTCAGGTTAATCATCATAAGTCAGATTAATCATCTCTCGTTATATCCTTCTATTATGTCACTAATTGCTGAAAATAATCTATAATCTATGAATTCTCTCGAGATGCTAAGTATACCGATAATCCGCTAAAAGCTGTTCTTGTAGGTGGTCGAGGTGCTGTCTCCAAAGGTGATGGTGACATTGTAGTTGGACAAGGTTGGGCCCTTGCTAACACCATACAGGCTGTAGAGGCCAGCAGAAACGATACCCTCCCCAGTGGCAATGCTATCAGGGAACGTGACACTCTTCACGATGACTGCTTGTCCCAAGTTGGACTCATCTATGGTGGTATATTATTAGCCTAGGATTAAATAGAATGGGCGGAACCAGGGTACTTACCAGGGCCGAGATAAAAAGAGTCGAGAAGGTTGCCGAGAGTGTCGGGGTAGGCGGCTGCCTTGGAGTTGTAGCCGAAAGCAATGGCGATGTCGTCGACTCTTTGGATGTAGCCCTGGCTGATGATCTTGAGATCAACTTTGTCTCCAGGCTTAATGGTCTCAGGAACAGAGATTCCATAGATGCGAGCCTGGGCGGTGGCTGCAAGAGTGGCGGCAACGGCGGCGACGGAGAAGCGCATGTTGAATATTTTGAGGATGAGAGTGGTTTGTGTTATGCAAGAAATGAAGCAAAGTAATGGATGATGGTGATATTGGTCTATCCGAGCAGCAGACGAGTATGGGCCTTATATATATGTACTAGGTAGGGTATGAGCGACAGGCTCCTCATCAATGCAGCGGGACGTGTTGCATGGAGTCTTCGTATTCAATGACTGCCCACAGTGACATGCGCTGATCTTCGACTGCCTGGAGCAATCACCAAGTATTTACGAATAATACCCTTCGCCATTGCCATGGGCGCAGCCGCTTCTTGGACCAAAGTTCGGTATGAGATGAGAAAATAGTCCTCTTTCCCAGCAGGAAACCAATCGCCGTCCGTTGAACCCAAGCCCACGTTGGCGGGTGATCGATGGGGTTGCTAACCGGGGAGTTTCAGACGGGTGATCGGCCATCAGCTCGTGTCCTCAAACTGACAACGGCCGTGTAGATCGCTATGTAGATCACCATGAAACTTATTTGGTGCCAAGGCCCGAAGGTGAGTTTCTTCGATGATGCAAATGAGCATGGAATCGCTTTGTGGACGGATACGAGATGTTCCCGTGATCACAGCCGGAATGCCGGCAATGTCTTTATGTAATCCCGTGGTCGGCATTAATTCATTGGGGAGACATCCATGGATGGCTTATTCAGCGTGATGTGGTAGGCGAAATGACACGGCTGTCTGTATCATTTCATTTTTCTCTCATCTCTCCATCCACGCAATTAGCTGCACTCCGTCATTTTCACTCTCATTCTTTTTTCTCGTTTATTTCGCTGTTGAGAGATGGCATCGCTGGGCAGGTCGCGTCCTTGAATCTAATGATGAGAAGGAGCCCAACGAATCCTTCAAAATTCGTTTCTAAGACCGCCCTCATCCTGCCCCGCTTTGCAACTCTGAGTTGAAACAACCGAAAGCTTGTTGCGGTGAGTGGCATTGGCAGGCGTCCGAATGGAGCAGGCCCCAGAGGCCAACCTGGCAAAGGATGTATGATTTCAGGGGACGCAAATGATGCTCTCCCAATATCTGGGCGGAGTTGGCGGAGGTAATTATTCCCTCGCCGCATTCAGACCGCCCTCATCTGCATCCGGATGTCGCGTACCACCAGAGCGGATGAACGGTTCAGCCATCATTCCGCTGCGACACGATGCTAAAAAAAGGCAGCTCGTACGATTGATGCATGCCCCAATGCTTAGTTGATGCACGGGCTGCCTCTACTACCGAATGCCACACGCGAGCAAATGAGAATTGGCGGGAGAAGGGCACTGCCATGGCCCTACGAAGGACTTTGAGGGGCTTTGCAGGGGCCTGACAGGTGGCAGCACTACCGGTTCCGCTAGTAGGCCAATCAACAGGCGCAAAAGGGACTCCCCGGCAGCCCCGATGCAACCTTTCGGCCGGTGCAGGCAGTCGCTGAGGTCTAGGCTTGCCTTAGCGTACCGACCACTGGGAGGTCCGCTGCATGGGAGGTTCATGCCATTGCAGGTGCTATTCTTGGGGCTCGGCGCTCGCTGGTGCTACCTGCCGTTGTACGAGATGCGTAAAGCGTCGCGAGATCGCTTCAGCCACAAATTAATTTTTCGGCTCTCTCCCTGCGTCCAGGATCGCGGCCATCTCTGGTCGTCTCTCGCACCTCCCTGCCATTGCGTCGCCTCCCTCTGCTCGATCCATCACGAGCCCTCAGTCGCATCGTGCCGCTGCCCATGTACCCGGCGCCGAATCACATTCCGGGCCACCAACATGTCGACGGGTCGTTTAACGAGGACGGCGACCTCAAGCCCATGATGGCCCCTCTCTCCGGCAGCGCGCAGCAGCAGCTCCCGCTTCCTCCAGCGCCGTCGTCCGCGATGCCGTCGACTACCGCTTCGGCGGCCAAGCCAGCTGGCCGTGTGGACCAGCCGCCCATCTCCACTGCTTGCATCACCTGCGTGAGTCGATCTTCCGTTGAATTGGACTGAAATGGGCCGTGGCTGACCCTGGTCGTGGTGGTTTGATGGTGTAGCGCACCAGACACCAGAAATGCGACGGTAAGAGGCCATGTTCTCGCTGCATCATCCAGGAGACAGAGTGCACGTATGTCGCATCGCGTCGCGGCTATAGAGGCCCTCGCGTCGCTGCCATTTCCAAGTCCAAGAAGCAGCAGCAGCTTCGCACGCTGCAATCCGTCACTCCCGAGTACGTTTCCAAGGATGTCGCCATCATCGGGCCTTCACCGCCGCCATACACCCTCCTCGGGTCGGCTCCCGCAACCCAAGCCGTAGATTATGTTCCCTTCTACGCGCCAACCATGGCCGGCGTATTTGACTCGGACGCATTCGACTTTGGACCTATGCCCCCCTTCGCCTTCCAGGCCAGCGAGGTGCCCTTCGCCCAATTCAACCCCAGCCTGCCTCACGGCTACTCGTTCGTCGATGACGGCTTCAGCTTCTCCGCGCCTTACTACAGCCTCCAGTTGGACACGCTCGGGGATGTCTACCTTGATTCATATTATCACCACATCCACAGTGCCCACGCTTTTGTTCTCCCCAAGCACTTTCTCCTTCGTTTCGTTGAGGAGAGCGCCATCAAGCATCTGCTGGCGGCCATGCGCTGGGTTGGATCCGTTTATGTCGAAACGGCAAATAGTGTCAATGCCATCACGCTCTTCAATGAGGCCTGGGGCCTTATCCACAAGCCAGACGTTCCGAAGGACGGGTTCCTGATCCAGGCGATGATGGTCCTCATCCTCGGCCTTGACGGGACGCGCCAGAGAGACAGAGTCCACAAGATTCTAAACGACTTGGAGACAACCGCTGTTGAAGTCGGTATCAACACCCGCATATTTGCCTCGCTCCATGGGCAGGGGCTGCCGGTGCTGGAGGAGAGCTGGAGGAGAACTTGGTGGAATCTCTACATCATCGACGCGCTGATCGCGGGGGTTCATCGCACTACGGCCTTCAACTTGTACCATGTCCCGACCACTGTGGCCCTGCCATGCGAAGAGGATCAGTATCAAGCAGGGGTAAGCAGGGCACAACGCATCCTTGGGTGAATTATTTTTTCGAGACAAATGTGTTAACTAACATCTTCTTGGTCAGACTATACCTCCACCACGCGATTTGGAACAAATGGAGAACAGTGGTTTCTTGGACGACATTCAAGAGTTTTCGTCATTTTCTTACCTGATTCAATGCGCTCGCTACATCGGGCAGATGATGACCGCGCGCATCGTGGGTCCTAATGATGAGAACATCACCAGGATCGAGACTCTTCTCTCGGGCTGGCGTTTGAACCTGCCACTATCTAAACGGGAAGGGCTCTTCAATGGGACGAAACTGGACGAGATGATGTTCCAAGGCTACATGACCTTGCATGCCATCTCTATTCTCTTGCACCAGCCTCATTCCCAGCTCGACACGACCCCGACCCTAACGATTGATGCCTGCGCACCCAACACACCTGCTCTCACCAGCTCCGGCCTCAACACCCACACCAAACACGCCATCCAATCCGCTAACGAGATTACCAAGCTCATCACCCTGCGCGTCTCCCTGCTGAAGCATACGCCCTTCTTTGCGTACATGATCACGCTCGCGTCCACCGTCCAGCTCAGCTGGTGGGGGCTCCCATTTGTACGGCACGATGACGATGTCGGCCAGCGGATTCGCCTCAATCTCGGCGCATTATCCAAGTATGCAACCGTGTGGCCCTCATCTGAGCATCTGGTTGGGCAGGTCAAGGGCATTGCGCGCGAGGTTTACAAGATCAAGCAGTGGCAGCAACAGCAGATCTGGCCTAACCCGGTGTGAGGAGAGGGCAGCTTGTGACGCGTTCTTGATGGACCCCGACATTTGTTTTTTTTTGTATATTGGCCCCTTTTGCGAGTTTGATACTCGTTTCTCTTTAGTATATATTGTGTATGTATGGAAATTATTATTACGAGGAGTTCTTGAGTTGAAATTGGAATCTAAGGGTAATATTTTTTATATATATAGGTTTGGATATACAAATTTAGAATGTTTCACATGGAGCCATTCATCGCTCGTCTCGGCCATTTGTTCAGCTAAGATGAGATCCCCCGAATATGGGCTTTATTACCTTATGCTGCATAAGAGTGAACCCAATCGCTTCCAACATGAACACGATGATGCAGTGCTTCCTTTGAAAGATCTAGGCGTAAATATACCAGTGTAGTCGTCGTGGATGTGGAGGTTGCGATGTTGGCCATTGCCACCTTCAATTCTTATTCTATAAAGTCGCTGTAATAATATAGATTCTAGTGAGAAGAATGAAAAACATACAACAGGCTGTGGATGCTAATATCAGAAATCAAGGAGAGCTGCTTGCTTTTGCAACCCTTCAAAAATCAACAACTCAACTGGCTGGGGTTGCTCGCTCAAAAATAATATCTCATTCCGCCGTTACAATCCGTTGTGATGATTTGTCGAGCCAACTCAGACCGCCAAGACCGCCCTCTTATTTGGTTGGTCCTCCGAGGAGTCTGCTTTTCGTTTCCGTGGTCTCGCAACCGTAGATTCGTCGTTTCCCTCATGCAACCCCTGGCCTGTCCCTCTGTCAAGAGAGGTATGACGCGGGGTCATGCCACCTATGCATACTGCTTCTTCACCCTCCACTCGGTCTAACCTTTCATCCTCACTTGGGGAATCCTCCGAGTCCAAGGAGTTTATCCAATCAACACACTGGGCCCACAGCTCGTCATCTTTCTGCATTTTTTTCAAAAATGCCTCTTCAAGCCTCAACGAAAACTCTCCATCATATACTAGATGTGAAGGGAGGGCTGGTGTTGGCGGTTGGGTTATAAGAGTGGCCCCATCATTTGCGGTTGGACATGGGAGCGCCTAGAACCGATATTAGCCTGGCGCATTCCTGGAATTTTAGAGTAGTTGCGTACATGATACTCCGGCAAATGAGTGGCAAACTCATATGCCCACCGATGTTGAGGAATAATCTCCTTGCAGGAGCTCACAGTCGCATCATTCTCGTTCTTCATTTGGTGACGAAATTGGTACGAGGATGAAGAGAAACAAGTCAGGCGTGCGATTCGTAGCAATTGACTATGAGGTCGGATAATAGTTTCGCCTTGCCGACGTAAACACCGTGCACGTTACCTGCCAATACTGTCCTCCAACTATCTGGCGAGACGATACTTATATCTTATCCCACATCCCATCCTTTCAAGGCAGTTCTCCTCGATATCGACTCTGCACAGCCCCTAGCCTTAGGCTCATCTAGGGCTGCGACACCTGGCCACGGCGGTACCCCCGGTTATCTATCCCCTGAACGTGAAAGGACTTCATATAATCACACAGAAGACATCTGGGCTCTCGGTGTTGCTACTTGTTATGTTCTGCTTGGACTTCGGCCGTTCCAAGATAGTCAAGGAAACCCATGGAGAGAGGACGCAGCTGATAAGGAAGCTAGACGTGAAAGGTTTCATAGGCAATATGAGGCTACCCTTGAACGGATAACTGAATTTCGTACAAGCAGTAAGGCCCCCTTATCACATAAAACCATGCCTAATTATTGATTCAATCATAGGCGCGATCCGAGGAATGATATTCAATGCTTTGCGTTTTGAAGAGGCAAAGTATTCTGGTCAAAACTTTCCACGGTATACAGGAAGCCAGCTCCTGCAGGACCTGGTCAGAGGTTCAGACATTCTATCAGAACGGGAGGAGCCAGATATCAGCTGGAAAGATTAGCTTATTTCTTACTACAGATGAAAGTGGTTATTATTTGTGACTGTTTGCCATATGAAAACAATATGATTTTTCGGCAATATGAAGTCGCACCATAACACTTAGTTTTGGAAGCCGTCTTGGCAACTGGATTTGAACCCTAGCTTTAGTACCTAGAGTGCCATGAATTGCGGAAGCACGTAAGCATCGACCAGGTTCCACCGAGCAGGTTCATACCCAGAGAGTTCGTAGAGTTCTACTGGACTCGCCCTGGGTGGTAGATTTTCCCTAACTTTTCGGCTGGCATGACGTACCATGCCAAAAGGGTTTGGTAGGCCCAAGCCTCAAAGTCTAACCAAGGTAAAAGCGTCTAGCTGATATCTTCACACGTGTTTACTCCTTTCGATTGCTTTAAGGTTCTAGGTGATCAGGGTTAGTTTGCAGTAGGTGCATGTGGCTGCTGTCACTTGTCCCCATTGTATTTACACTCCCTCCTCTCTCATTAGATATGCGATTAATGTGATTCCTAAGGCTTCCTGTTATCTGTGTCACTGCTCATCTCAGCCTTAGTTCCCAACGCATATTGTCCTTTATCCCCAGGTGCCGTATTTCATCACACGAAATATTCAAGATGTGATAATAGGGCTTTGCGAAGGTTGGTCCTGGATTTGCACTAACCCTGATAGTGGATGTTAAAGTTGCTGTTCATGTGCATTTGATCATAAAACAAGAGGGCTTCGCCACTTGGTGGCTGAATAATCGTTTCCCAGCTGATGAGAGACCTCGTGCTGAGGAAAAGTATGAAAAAAGTAAAGCAGGCAGGGCGGTGGCAAAGAAAAAAAAAAGGTGAAGATATACGTATATATATCATGGGGCATACAACTCGGACAGCAAGAATGTCCACCATCCTCCCAAACATCTCTTCCCCTAACCTTCACGTCATCCAACCCATCTAAAATATCCAAGAAAGCTCCCAGTCGAAGGAATCCCGATCGATAACCATTAGTCATGGCTACACGCGACATCGTCGAGGCACCGCAGCGGGTGACGCTGACCTCGCTCCCCGGGGAGCTGCACCACTACATAGTTCCCGAGCTCGACGCGATCGGCCTCATCAGCCTCAGCCAGACGAGCCGTTATTTCCGCTCGTTGATCAGCCCGAACAAAAGAGAAATGGGCGAATGGCTCCTCGCAATAGGTAAGGACATGCACCACCTCGTTGATTCATCTGCTGTTGTAGCTTACCATAAATAGAGGATCGCCGCGAGCACGAGGCCCATGTGCGCCAGTATAGCGAGCAACGGTCTCGCCCACGGGGTTCTCGGGTGTACAAGAAACGCTGGGAGCTCCATAAGTGGGCCTGTACAGGTTGCTTGCGGATGCTATCACATATCCATTTTGATAACTGGTCCTTGCAGACAGTGTCAAGAACGTCGAGATGGAGACAGTGTGGCTATATCCAAACGTCGTGGACGCCAGAGCGGTCTGGCGGGGAACAGGATTCCCCTGTGGGGGAACGCCTGTGCTACCCTGTGTGGGAACGCCTGTGCAACGAGTGCCAGTATCAGGCTGAAATCGTGTCGCCGCCGTCTTCTGATTGGGACGGACAACGGCCAGTGCCCGTACAATGCAGCCGCACTGCCTTGTTCAAATCGATTCTGGACCGCTTCTATCCCGGCCTTGAACGGGCACTTGAGGGGACGCGATCCGTGTCACCCCATGCGAAAGACTGCTCCCACTGCCAAGAGAGAAGGTTCTCTCCGCACAGGGTGTATCAATGGCAGTTGTGTATGGCCCGTTGCCCCCGGTGCGAGCGGTGGCAGGAGCTGAGGGAATTCCGCGACCCCCCACAGATGGAGCTGACCTTGTCGCCCGGAGCGCTCTGCAACTCCTGTTTCGCCCGGGATTTTGGCCGCGAGGCTCTGGGTGAGGACTTGCTGCCACGTGTGAAAGGCCTAATTGTTGAGAAGATGGAAGCCCTGGAACGCCACCTCACGCTTCACGGGCGGATGTTGGAGTTCATGTGGCCTCTTCTCAGCATGAGGGAGGCTCTGCTTTGGGTGATTGACAGTGTGATTCAAATGGGCCGCAGGGGGCGCCTTACTCGTGAAAACATTGACCGGCTCACCAAGTTTCATAAACACTACACGGATCTCAGAGCTGAAGTGGTGACTCATGAGGTGACTGGGCGGCAGATAAGCCCTTTGATATCGCTGGAAGAAGTGCTTGGCTTTCAGGAGTGGTTCCACTGCTTCGAGGAGTTCAAGGCTGAGTGGCTCTGGCTGGCAGCGTGCGAGGAGAAGATTGACTGGGAGCCTGGCTTGTTGGCTGATTGGGCACTGGGGAGAGATGGTGCTTCGCTTGAATAGTGCAACAGACGGCACAGCTGAACCGGGCCGCAGGGTTACCAGCAACCGTTCCTTTTCTGATTTCCGTACTTGGCCTTGCAACCTCTGCTTACTTTACTGCTTCGCGTGTTTTGGGAAGGGTTGTGACCAGAGAGGTAGCGCGTGAAAGACGATTGGGTGTCGACAAACAGGTATATCTAGAATATTTCGAGTTCCATGTCAGCTTCAGTTTCGGGCTGATGCTCCTTCATAATTTGCTTCACAATATCAATCCACCATTGTCGAGACCGTGAACCAAACAGGGCCTTCCTGTACTCCCACCCACCACTCAGGCCAGAAACCCGCTATTTCCCAGTCTACGATTCCGGTGACGGAGCCTGTTGTAGGGTCAAGAAGAACATTCTCCCATGAGAGATCTGCATGCGCAAATGTTACGTGATAATTATTCGGGAGCGTGTTGCGATATTTAGCCACCCATTCAGGCCGTGGACACATCTTCACAGGGCCAACAAGAAAGTCGTGAAACTCGGCAACAGACGCGAATGGGCCACATGTAGCCATATTATCCAGCCAGTGGTCATACGCGGGTCCTCCGGAACAGGAACCAATCCAGCTAGGTCTAGGTGGGCGAAGGCGGTGCAACTGGCATAGGTACGATTGAAGGTCAAAGATCGTCTGTGCCCTTGCTGTTTCTGACATCATCGGCCATGCTTCGTCTAACTGTCGTCCGGGGACTCGTTCCATCAAAATCCAGCCCGGGTCGTGGTCGCTCGCGCCGAAATGCATGTCGAGAATCGACGGTATTAGGATCGAGGTGTGACTTCGGACGTAGCTCATGGCTTCGGCCTCTCTGCGAAGCCGGAAGGAATCGGCCTGTTTGCGGAAGGGTATCGAAAGCTTGCTGGCGAGTCCCGTTTCACCACCAGGAGGCGCGGCGGCGGATACTTTAACCATTTTCTGACTTCAGGTAGGTGAGATGAGGATGAACGAGTATTGGCGAGTGGAAAGTACAGACCGCTGACTACCGCCGGACTTTGTGTCCGAATGTATGACCAAGCAGAGGTAAATGGTGACGATTAATATTGATCGCTCTCGCAAGACTTAAAGACCATCTCTCGGACCTTCCATATCGTCATCTCGATTCCTTGCTGGACTTCTGGTCTCTGCCTAGATCCCTAACGGCAAATAAAAGTGAACTTGGGTATTGTCAGCGATCGACAGAGCCGTCAGGCCGCTAGTGCCAGTTCATGCAATGCAGTACGTCGCATTCGAGGTCATGTTCATCCCTCGAGATATCTCAACCAAGAAGCAATGACTTTATCCATCCACTTCCAGAGCCTCAGCCTACCCGGCAAACTAAGCGGGCAGCTAAAGACGTCGGCTTTTAGTCTATCTAGAATTGGCCCTGGTCTCCTCTTTTGAAGCCAGTTGGGAAGCCAATGGTGACAGTTTGACCCACCGAACGAAGACGGGATTGACCACTTCTGGTCCATGTCTCCATGTTTCTTCACCGTTCGGCGTGGGTCGAGAGAGAATGCTTGCCACTCGTTAGTCAGTGGTTCAAACAGTTGCTCCGCTTCTTGAATCGTACGTTGCGTGCTTTAATAAAAAACAAGGAACTCTGACCGAAACAGTCCACTCCCCCCTCGTGTCGTACAAAACCACACGTTTCCCTTATTCTCTTCTCCCAGCTGTCGATTGGACAGACGTATAGGCAGGATGGCTACTCCTCTCACCACCAGGCAATGGAGTCTTGCCGCCCATCCCAGCGGAACTCCCACCCTCTCCGGCCCCGAGCCAACATTCAAGCTCGAGACTGTCGAGCTGCCCAAACTTGAAGATGGCCAAGTCCTTGTTAAGATCCAGTACATCTCCAACGATGCCGGCCTGCGCACATATATCGGTTGCTCTGTGGACAACGACCGCATGTACGTGCCCCCCGTGCCACTCGGCGAGCCCATGCGCGCCGGCATGATTGGCGAGGTGCTCGAGTCCAAGTCTCCCAAGTTCAAGGTCGGCGACATCGTCCACGAGACTCACCGCGCGCCCTGGGCTGAGAAGGTGGTCATCAACGATTCGGATCTCCAGGCTCTGGCTCCGCTGCCCGGCGGTCTCTCCAACATCCATTACATGGGCGCGTTTGGAGGCACGGGCCTGGCTGCCTACGTCGGCCTTCTCCATATCGCCCAGGCCAAGAAGGAGCACACAATCGTCGTTTCTGCGGCCGCCGGAGCCACGGGATCCATGGTCATTCAGATCGCTGCGAAGATCCTGGGGGCTAGGAGAGTTGTTGGGATTGCAGGAGGTGCTGAGAAGTGCGCCTGGGTCGTGGAGCACCTGGGGGCACATGCGTGCGTAGACTACAGAAGCCCGACCTTCAAAGAGGACCTGAAAGCCGCCACCCCCGACGAGGTCGATATCTTCTACGACAATGTCGGTGGCGCGGTCTTGGACAAGACTCTGGCACGGATGAAGCGCCACAGCCTCATCGCCGTGTGCGGTGCCGTCAGCGGATACAATTCGAGCGAGCCGATGACCCTCCGCAACTGGTTCGAGGTTGTTTCGCAGAGGATCACGCTCAAGGGGTTCTTCTTGTTTGACCACCTGGACCAGATCCCGGCCGCGATGGAGCAGCTTGTGGCTGCTGCCGTAGACGGGCGTATCAACCTAAACATCGAGGAGGTTCCTGCCACGATTGAAGATGTGCCCCAGGTTTGGATCGATATGTACACCGGCTCGGCCAAGGGAAAGGTGATCACCAAGTTGGAGGGTTAACATATTGCGGCAGATGCCTCGATAATTGGATTAATGATAGATGATGAAATGAATAAACATTCTCAATATATCTCTGGGGAAAAGATGAAGATTAAGAATGGCGGACGGGGAGATATACAATAGTAGAAATAAGAAATCTAATAAACACAAACTTATACCCTATATATATTCTGGTCGTTAATGTGAGCTGATTCAGTAAATGGCTTTTATATCTCCCCAGCGACTCTCGGACAAGCGACGCTGGCGCCTCAATTTTATGTCAGCTGTTGAGGGGTTATCTGGTTATCTGAGTGATGAAATTCACGCAATCTGGGCGTATCCTGTGCACCCATTGAATTTCATCATCTTCCATGTCTACCAGGCTTCATATTAACTGAACTTGGCGGCGAGATCGAGAAGTAAATGCGAGCCTGAGTGAGGAGAGCATTCTGCGTTAATTGTCCAAGTTGAACAAACCATTATTCGTGATGGCGCTTCAGAGAGCCTCACTGATTTCCATTGGCGAGGTGCCTTATTACGTGCCAGCTTCATCGTGAAAGATCGCATCGTCTCTAACACGGATCTGGACAGCTTCGAAAAAAGAAATCCCTTCTGAGTTCGCGCCTTGCACAATTTTTCTGTGCGATCAATCAACGCTGATGAGTGTGAGTTCATTGTCATCTTTGCTTGACGAGAAATCGAGGCTCTGGCTTGCCACTGATGACGTGTTCTCCAATGATTTTCTCAAACATGTCTACATAGTGTCGTCCGCTCCGGGGGCTCTGGCTGTAGAGGACACTGATGAGCTTGGTACGTTGTTCACGAAATGGGGAGTGGCGACAGCCCATCTCCTCTATGGTAGTAATGATAGCTACCCTTGGATGCCCGGACCGTATGTAAATTCGGGCTCCGTCTTTCATGCCGTTTGGCGATTATTCCCAGATACGAATGGAGCCTTCATGTTCCCGACAGTTCCTTCTGAACATGATCCTAGACTGTGCGTACTGTTTTTCGCGTTGTGGGCTCCATTCAGTCACTGATACCATCACAGATTTGTCAATCCTGGAACTCTAGGTGTTCCTGTCCCAAGCCGATGCTACTACCCAGATCCATCCCCGGAGAAACCTCTTTCAGGAATGAGAGTTGCCATCAAAGACAACATCGACGTGGCTGGCGTTCCCACAAGTGTCGGTAGTAAAGCCTTCGCTGAACTCTACGGCGCGAGGGATAAGAATGCTCTCTGCGTCGAAAGGCTTCTTGACGCAGGGGCTTTGATTATTGGCAAGGCTAAGACCGTCCAGTTTGCTTCTGGAGAAGGTGCACGAGACTGGATCGATTTTCAAGCTCCCTTTAACCCTAGGGGTGATGGCTACCAGGACCCTGAATGCAGCAGCGCCGGGAGCGCAACGGCATGCTCGGCATATGACTGGGTTGATGTTGCCCTTGGGACTGACAGTAAGTAATTCCAAAGCTTGTCATTTTTGACCGTAACGGGGAATTGACATGCCACCTAGCTATTGGGAGTATCATAGGCCCGGCTGCTCATCACGGTCTGTTTGGTCTTCGGCCTTCGCTTGGAAGTGTTCCCATGTCTGGGATTGTCCCCTTTTCTAAGTGAGTTCATTCATGAGTTTGCTGTTTACATGACCACGCAAGCTGATTCTCAACAGAGAACTAGACACTGTCGGTCCCTTTACTCGCACCGCGTCGTTGGCTACAAAGGTCATGCAGGTATTGGCTGCCGCTGATATGACAGCACTGCAACGTTTGGAAAACATTCAACTGCTTTACCCTGTGGATATGTTTGGCAGCTTGCCTGAGTATCCTACTTTTACCGAGCCATTTATTCTACAGCTTGAAGAGTTCCTTGGTGTGAAAAGAGTCAATATTAATATAAGGGAAAGGTTCAAAGAGGAGCAGCTCGCAGGGGGAAAGTCAACTGACGAGTTTCTAAGCCAAGTAAGCTTACAAATGAGACGAAGATGAGATAAAATCAGCTAACACGATTCAGACGACGGCTCGTATTCAACTATTTGATTGCTACAGAAGCTGTGCCCCTTTCTTAGATGAGTATAAGAAGAAGTTCAACAAGACGGCATTCGCGGATCCGTACATCAGATTCAAATGGTGCGGTTCCAGAGATCAACCTATACCAAAGTGCGTGAGCTAAATGGTATATAGGAAGCTCGGGGAGAAAATCACCCAAGACCAGTACGAGGAAGCGATTGCTCAGAGGGACGTTTTGAGGGAATGGGTTTTGCAGAAGATCATCCCTCAAAATGGCCCCAGCGAAAAGCAGAGCATTCTGATTATGCCTAACGGTAAGACCGAGGAGTTATATCGTTATCATTATGACGGGTAAGATTTGCCACAGAGTGTTCATTCCATTCTGCTTTCTTTTCTCAATCACTTGATGAAACCTTTCCTGCATCTGACCTTCAATCCGGTAGGCGGACACTCGAAGAAGAAGCAAGTTTAAAACAAGGCTATGGGTTTAAAGACAGCTTCCTCGCCATTTTGGCAGGGCTACCATTTTTCAACGTGCCGGGTAAGAGACATCTTCTTAACACCAAGAGATTGGAAACCCGCTAATGCACCAAGATAGTTGGCCAAATATCGTACATTTCTACCGTCACAGAGAGATCTGAAGTCATTCCATTGAACATTGGTCTCGTTGGCCCGAAAGGCGAGTAAAAAGTCTCGAGCCAGGTACTCTCCAATCACTAATATGAGCATCCTGTAGGCTCAGATATCGCCCTATTGCAACTCGTGGAAGATTTTCTAGATACCACTCCTGGCATTCACTCATGCGTGATGACTGGAGCTAAGGCTTTCGAGTATATCGCCTGATTCACCGCTCTAGGTTTATCTCTATATGCAAGTGATGGAAGGAGGCAAGCTGGGGTGGGGATTCCCTTCGAGATACTTAATGGTCTTGTTGTATTATTGGGTATGAAACTGGCCTTTTAGGAGTGAGTCAGACCCTGCTAAGAATAGAGGGGATTTCTTGGAGTAGCCTTGGTAAGCTTGCATTCAATTATTCAAATGAATCTGATGGCATCGTGTGTTGGTGGCTTGTTTCTAAATGATCCAAAGATGGCCTCCCTTCAAAGTTCCCGGTGCACAGCCTCAGGATATGCAGATGCTACTACTAGGAAGACTTCTATGGAGCGAACAAAGACAAGTATGTGACCAATCAAAAAACAAGTGAGGATCTTGATTGAAAAAGGATATCATGAAATCTTGTTGGTATTGCCGGTTTTGGTGTTGGTGATTTAACATGATAGAAACCTCGTATTGCCATCACGCCTTGGGGCCACGACAGAAAGGCCCATTACTGCGACTCCTCTGGTGTGCGATAATAACGGCGTACCGCCTGGATGTCCCTGGCCAGAGAGCCCCTCAGTTTGGTGATGACCCGTCTGTCGGCGGCAGTTGATTTGTCTAAGATGGCGATCCCTAAGCTCTGTATTTGAAAAGAAGAAGGAAATTAGTCAAGCAGTAACTTAGGCGATTGAAGGCACGTACCATATTGATCGCCTCACTACTGACTATATTAACCCGCTCGGTAACTGCTGCCTTAACTGCGTTGTTTGCGGAGTAAAGATCGGACTTGTCGATGAGGGCGCTCAGGAAGTCGGAATGCGCTATTTGAAGCTAGAAGACATTGTGTTAGAACAACTTATGCATTCTATTGAGAGCGCAAGCGTTGACTTACAAGAGAAAAAGCGTCTCTGACGGCAGCAGAACCGTCGGCGTCAAAAGGGGATGGTAGGCCCACGATGATAGCGGTCACTTCTCCAGAGACATCATAAATCTTGTCAAAGGCTTTGAAGATGTTCTAGAAAGCCAACTAGATGAGCTAGGATATCCTCCACGGCGAGAATGTTGCGAATGGAGAAAAGACGTGTATGATCTCTTACCTGGAATCTACCTGATGTCTCGTTAAGTCGGTTTCCATCCTCTACTGTCAACTTGTTTACCTTGGGGATGGCGTCTTGGGAGAGCTTTTCGATTTTCTGGAGTTTCTTAACGATCTTGTCTGTCGGCGTCGTGGCTGCGCTAACAAGCGCACAGCCGAAAAGGAAAAGTGAAGCAAAACGCATCTTGTTGGAAGGAGACTTTGCTAGTAGCGTAGATGGTAGGAGCATGATAGAGTTGATGAGTAGAGAACCACCCGGGGCGAGGACATCTTCTCTTTATAACGATAACATGGTAGTTGCTGAAGTGAAATCTGGGACTTGCGTTGAGAAAACGATCGACAAGTCTAGACCTCGAGGCGGTCCATGCCTCCTTGCATACACGAGGGCCTTAACGCGATTAGGGTGAAGCGATTGGGCTCGATCTTATGCGGGATAAGGTAATAGCGCCCATATTCGGGGGATCTCATCTCAGCTGAACATCAGATAGGCATAGCTGAGATGGCTCCATGTGTTCTCATTCGTGGTCCGTGTACGCCTTATGCAATGCCGTCATTTTTGCTCCGAAGCCACAATCCTAAGCCAAGAGGATCACTGCCGTCTCATCCGTTGGGCTTGAGAAAAGTGACCAAAATATTCGTATAGAGACCAGAAGAATGAGGTTTAACTCAATGTGTATGACTGGTCGTATATCATGCTTGTGTTTTGCAGGCCGCTATTTTCACCGGCCTGCCAAGGCAATAGTGTGATGCATCAAACCCTTTTCGACACCATTAGGGTATGCAACTGCACAATAAGCACAAAATTACTCGAGTAGATTGATCGGGGAATCGATGTACGGCATTCAGCTGTTCTCATTGCTGAGGTTGGTGGCATTCTCAGAGATGGAGGCTCACGTTCTTTGTGCTTATCTCCTCGCGCACAAATTCTTGGGTGTATAAGAGTTTTTATGTATTTCCTAAAATAGCCAGAGCTTAGGTGAAGTTAATCAACCTAACTCTTAGATAACGTCTGGTGGGAATACCGACGGAAGCATTCATTGGGCTCTGAAAGAAGCTTCTTTCGGGAAGCGCGGATCTGCTGAGGACACATGACCGAACTCTCGCTGATCACAGACGTAGCTTTGCCAGTATATCCCACGCACTTAATTTTGTCAATAGTTTGTGGGAAGACTGTTGCCTGAATGCTTCGAAGACTTCACTCGTAAAGGAACCTGGTCTAGTTAGAGGGTTCGGCGGAATCTCACATGGCATCTTCGTGATTAATGGAGAATTAGCCCAAGCCTAAGAGGCCAGGCTCATTGCGGAGATGACGAATTTGTGATTATTAAAATCGGAGAAATGAGGCAAGTAGGAACGGTTTCATTCGTGGTTGAAGTGGTGTGACGTTCTATTCTGGCTGGCCCCGGTGAGCAGCTCCTTGGCAACTCTCGTCTCTGGAAAGTACTCAATGCCGGTGACAACAACTTCAGTATCGAGACTCGGTTTAATATTAAGGCAAATCTTTTTTCAAAGTCCAGCATGACGAGTAAGGTGACCCCCACGACACGGCGGTTGGTGAATCAGGATCAGCAGAGGACCAGGGTTGTTTCATTTCTGCCATCTTGCATCACCCAAAGAGAGGCGTCGGATTAGCTCACACCGTTGCTGTTCCCTGCAATGGCGATAAAGTCAGAGCCTCATCGATCTCAATTGTGGGTAGATTAGCGTTGTTCATGCCCGGAATCATGCAACATATTATGGGGCCTCTCATGATTCTCGCCATGGGCTGACGGTATATGCCCACCAAGATGCGGATGGGTTTCAGACATGGAGGAGGCCAAACGGCACAACTTGTATTTGAAAACTTTCAATTTACTCTCATCTTTCCTCATCTTCTCCCGTTTACTCCACCTTGGACACTTTGGAGAAATCATGACGAGAATTCCGGCTACATCCCTCCGGGGCTTCGTCGCCCGTGGTCCCCGTATCACCACGGCGGCATTCCGACGAACAGGCCCCTACTACAGTACCATGCGAGCCGCTAGGTACTGGGGCAAAGAAGATATTCGAGTCGAGCAGATCCCAATACCGGCAGTCCGCCCAAACCAGATAAAGGCGAGTAACCTTAGGTTAGGTTATTTTTGGCTCGTGAGTGACTGGCTGACACAACCACATGGCCGTAGCTGGCTCCCGCATTTGTTGGAATCTGTGGAACAGATCTTCATGAGTATATGGGAGGCCCCAATTTCTGCCCTACCACGCCACATGGAGTCACAGGAGAGACAATTCCCGTTACCCTCGGGCATGAGTTTTCTGGCATCATCACAGAGATCGGCTCCGACGTGAAAGGGTTCGAGATAGGTCAGGCATGTACCGTCCAGCCGACCATATTCTGCGGCCATTGCGTTGCTTGCGCAGCCTATGCCGAAAATGTTTGTCATGATGGAGGCTTCGTTGGTCTCAGCGGTGGCGGCGGAGGTCTCAGTGAAGCCGTATGTGTGAGCGCCACTCACGTCTTCCCGCTGCCTCAGAACCTGACTCTAGAGATGGGTGCGCTGGTCGAGCCGATCGCCGTCTCGTGGCATGCCGTGAGCGCTGCTCCTGAGATTGGCGAAGACACTGTTGCGTTGGTTCTTGGAGGTGGTCCGATCGGATTGGCGGCCATTCTCTGCCTCAAGGCCAAGGGTGTGAAGAACATCATTGTGTCTGAGGTCGCAACCTCTCGCCAGAACTTTGCGCGCCAGTTTGGTGCTTCCTCCATCGTTAATCCTGCAACGGAAGATGTGAAGCAGCTTATCCTTGACGCGACGAATGGGAAAGGCGCCGATGTTGTTTTCGATTGCGCTGGAGTGCCTGCAAGGTAACCCCCAGCCCCAGTCCTTGTGGGGTTTTCAGCGTTATTTTGACATGTTGATGTTTAGTATTAAGAGTGCATGCGAGACCGTCAAAACTAAAGGCACTATTGTCAATGTTGCCATTTGGGAGAAGGAGATCCCGTTCAACCCTAACCTGATTACATTCAAGGAGAGTGTATACAAGTCCGTTCTAGGATATGACAGAAAGGACTACCAAGCTGTGATCGACAATATGCGAACTGGTGAGTTCAATTTCCCGAGGTACCGTCCTACATATCTTATTGACGAGAGTTTCAGGCGCTATTGAGGCAGAACAAATGATTACTCGCAAGATCAAGCTTGAAAATATTGTGGAAGATGGCATCAAGACATTGATCAACGATAAGAATAATCATGTGAAGATTCTTGTTGATATCAATGACAAATAGATCTAGAATTGAGATTAAGATTGGAGTTGAGGATCCTAGACGTGGCCATTTATTGCATCTCTAGCTATTTCAAGTGGCCGGATCAAGAGATGCTACATCAATGGGATCCGCGACATTACTGCGGCGAGTTGAAAAGGCAGTTGTTTTATACGTGTAAGCTGCATTAATCAATCATAGATCACTTGGCTTCATAAACAAACATGTTGGCATAGGTCACATCCTTGATGGAAACTTCGAGGCTCGAAGAGACTACCACATACTCCTAAATTCATTGGTTACATTCCATCGTTCAGCATAGCGTTGACCATTTGAACATGGCGATCGCCGTTCGTCTCACTCCATTCCGTCTCATAATTCAACCCGTAAGGCCAAAAGTGACCTCCTCCACAGCTAATTTTTGCGCTGGATCCGTCCCATGACTGGAGTAGCCTGGTCGCCGATGGCCAGTTGTTAGCAGCACACTTCGTGTTGAAAGCGGCTGTCTGTCCAACTCCAAGAGTGTGCGAGATCTCATGCATCGCGGTGCGCTCCGTCATGTAGGCGCGGTTAGATCCGAACCTCAGGTCTCCGTTGTAGTTTGCCTCAGCCGTGGGGACGCTGGGTTCGTAGTAGACTCGAATTTGCTTGTTGGCGCTGGTAAAGCGATGATAGCGGGCTACGCCTTTGGTCATGGCGCTTTCAATTTTTGCGTAGGCGTCAAGTTGGTCTGCCGTCGGGTTGGACGCCTTTTGGAGTGTCCAGTTAAGTGTGCCGGACACAGCTGTAGAGCAGGCTAAGATAGCAGCGGTCACAGTTGTGAAACGCATCTTTGAGATGGAGACGGTGGAGAAGAAGGGATAGCTGTGGTTGGGAAAATAAGCTTAAAACGTATAAACTTTGTGCTCTTAACTGGAAGCGTAACTGGAAGAGAAGATGAGGTAATTTTAGGCTTTCGTTTCTGCGGACTTATCGAATAATTTATATGTTTATTCGCATTAGCTCTCATGGAAGTGTTACGTTCGGATGGAGGACTCCGGCACTAATTTTCTTTACGAGGTTTCATCTTCGTATCATGTTGGGCTGTGGAACAACTGCCGGTTCTACCCCTGATTCTCGGAAGACGGTGCTCCGAGAATATCAGAGCCCTAGAACAAGCCCGAAACGGAAATGAGGATAAAGTGATGTTCGTGTTTGGAACCAGCAAAGCCGATCGTGGAAGAGAAACGAGTATCATTCCTCTTTTCGGTCTTGTAGTAGCGTTGTACTCGCGAACAATTAACCCGGTGGTAGCTAGACTAATTTCATGTCTCTTTCCCCCATCTGGAAAGTCCATAATCCTTGGAACTGCTTCTAGGTTTTGCGCCGTCTCCCTAAGGCAATGATCATCCGTCGCTGTCGCGTTGATCCATGTAAGACAACTCTTTCGTTACCACAATGCCACAAATGGGTTTGACTAAACTTGATGTTCTGCTGAACGGGCTAAGCTCGCAATAGATAGTTAAAGATGACTAGAGCTCCAAAATACTGTACACTGAACTCAGAACTCTGCCTGGGTTTCCTGAGGAGCTGACGACTTCGACAGTGTACATTGTTAGAAAATATCAAGTTTTAGCCTAGGGGAATGTATTAAGTTGTCAAAGAAATCAAGAAAAGACTCACGAAGCAAGTTATCTCACTTTTGGGGTTCAATTCAAGGTAGATGTCGTGACCGCTAATGTGATGCTACGCCGTGTTCACTGGCAAAGAAGATGGAATCGTTCGCTTTGTCTTGAAATCTCAGACCTCAACCCAAAATAAAACATCCAGACTTATTAGCTCTTGAAGTCACAATAGAACGTCACATAGGGCGAGCGTTGTCAGACTTCCAGCTCTTTGACTTATTAATGTAGCACGGTGTTTGGCGAGACTTCGAAGGGAAAGAGGCATGGCGCATCAAAACCTTCCGAGATATTAGGAACCAAAGTCTTCTTTACTGCTATAGTATATGTTACAAAATGGCATTGATCATAGCCGTCTATGACTATGCAGCTTCACGAGCTGAGACTTTTGGTTGATTTAGATACAAGTGTAATGTCAGAAATGTTTGGTGCCGTGATACCTCTGGGCTGCATTACAGTAACGCACATCCCTCCAAGAATCGGTGGACTACTCAGCGAGTTGATAAGACTTGTTGGTCGTTGAATTCTACGCTTTATTAGGCCTAAACTCTGTATGGGATTGATGCATAGAGGGGAATCTTGTCTTGGGAATTTATTGATTGATATGGAGTAATAATGAAATGGAACCTTGTGTGCCCATGAGCGGCCTCCATACCTGATGATCGGGGAGTGGCTACGTCTCAGCGCTTTCAGCTTTCTTGCTCTCTGTCTAGGATAAACAGGCCGAAAGAGGGAGACTCTAGGATGGATTTATACCAAGCCATGCCACAATCAAGAATTTCGGATTGTATTGTAAGCTACACTGTATATGTTTGAGCACCAATATCCTCCGAGAGTATGGCCATGTGGCATTGAGCCTAGTGGATGCATGCGATCGCAGCAAAGGGAACCACTAGCCGCGCTGTCCTTGGAAGGTGCTGAGATAGTCCTGACGTGAGAAAACGTTACAATATTGAGTTTTCAACTAGATGAGGTTGCACAGGTGATTGGATTTTGAGACCAAGAAGCGATGAGACCTTCCCCATGATCTTTGCTGCTTTAGCGTGGACGATGACCTCATGAATTTCTCCAGATAATATTCTCCTGGTGCTTCTGAGTTGTGTATATCTTCTTGTTTTGTCTGTTAGAATATTTCTGTGTCTTAGTAGTTGTGTATATATTGAGGCCACTTCTAAAAATAGCAGGGAAACTGCTTGGATCAAAGAGGAGTGGGCTTTATCATTCGGCCCGAGCCTTGGTTTTCGGGGAGATGTACCACCGTGCATCCTGATAGCTTCCCTCCGAAGCAATCTTGGCTTATTTACTTTTTTGAGTTGGCTGTAGGCCGCCCCAGCCCTTGGCAGCGGAAGGGACAGGCGAAACTGATTCTGGTTGCGCCAATAATCGTTGGCAACACGTTACGCTTCATATGTCCCTCCCACACACCCACTCCTCTTACACTGAGTCCAACGCTCTTATCGCTGGGCGCTTCGATGAGTCCATATTTGGCTTGGCAAAATTAACTCCCTTCGGTAGTCACGCGTACAATGATCAAGTTCCAATACTTTTTCTAGATGTTTCCGGACCATCCCTTAACGTAAGTGCCCTCAGACTTGTAGATGAGCATATGAGGGATGAGCCCAAGATGCTGGACAGAGCATGTAACGTTTCCATAAAATCAAAGGGCATGTGGTGTGAAACAAAGAGAAAAGAGTCAACTTTTTCACAAGAAGCCCGAATAGTATAGAGCATTGTAGTTGATGAACCGCTCTGATTTCAAGACCCAGATGCAGAGAGTCTCGCGAGTTTTCGACTTTCAGACAGCACGATCAGAGCAGGTCGTCTCCTTTTTCAATGAGCATTCTCAAATCTCGTTCAATCTAATTAACTAAAGTAAGCTCGACTTAAAATCCTTCTTAGATTTCTGATGAGACCCAAAAAAGGCTAATGCAAGGGACCCAAAGGATGTGAGCGTTTAGACATGCCTAGACTTGAAGGTGTGTCAATGTCACCTTCTGAAATTGTTATCGCCATATGGACCTGAGACATGAGTCACATGGTAATCGTAGCATGCAAAATCTCTAGCCTGTAAAACCACAATGAACTGATACAGTGGTCTCCTACCGATTATGCCGCAAGAGCAGAGGACCACCTTCCCTATTCATCCATTCGTGATGGACTCCCCTAGAGATCCCAAGACTTTCTTGAAGAGCCAAGAGGCCGAACAAACTAGGTAATTGGATCTTTCGACCCCCCAACAGCCGTTTGGATCCCACAAATAATCAGAACGAAGAATAAAAAATAGCCAGAAAAGACTCATTGATGAACAGACTACATCCATCGAGGACCAGACGTTACGTTACCCCCGGCCATGGCGGTGTCCACCCTGGACAAGCCGGAGTTTTATTCTCGTCCAGATGACCAACAGGGGGCAGAATCAAGTGCAGCCGCCTCTTTATACCTAGTTGCGGATCAGCGTGGAAGGGTTTCAAGGTTGATTACTCCCTGGAAGAGGATGATTACTGCAGGGCAAATGATTGGCTACGCGTTCTACGGCATAAAGAATTAGTCGCCTGCTAATCCCCTAATCCCTGCTTGCCCTGGATTTGAAGGCAGTAGGGCACGTTAAGTGGTAGTTCTTGGCAGCTTAATTCTTTCGATCTGCGTCACTTCGTCCCATCTCACCTGCCAGATTGTGTAGATCCCAAGGGCCTCAAAAATATCACTCCGTGAACATGAGAGGTTATTCTTTTCTTACAAAAATATACGCCACCCTTCTATGGAGAGAGTTGATCATATTTGAGAGTGGTCAAACGAGCTCGAAAGAGTGGTCGGCCGTGTTCTAGGCCCTCTTGACACAAGAGTGCACCTAGGCGGGTCACCACAATTAGTGAAACATAGTGGTTGGGAAGACTGCATGTGGTGTAGCTTTCCTGGAGACACCATAGCCCTTTTCACCAGCCGGCATTCGATGCCGCACACACTTTGTTCAGCTGTTCAATGATGGAACGTATGCCTGCCTCCTCTGGCCGGACTCTCACACCCATTCTCCCCAACGTCTCCTCGCTACAGCAGCCGAAGCCGCGCAAGCCAGTCATTGTCGATATCTTAGCGCCATTGACCCATCTTTTAAATTAAAATGGGACGCTGTCAACTGCAGAGCAGACTACAAGGCGCCAGGTGGTTGCATTGTCGTACGTCTAGTCCAGATGGAGAAACTCGGTTTTTATGACCATTGAGGTTGAGACTGCTTAGAAATAAACGATAAGAATTACCGCAGTATGGAGTTGTTGAAGCAATAATGTGACCGTCTCTCATACTACCATCACATGCTCAGTTGCGGAGCCAGGAATTCAATACATATGTGAGGAAGGTTGCTGTCTCATCTGTTGGCGACGGGGTTATTATAAATAGGGACCCTCAGGCTCTGTAAAACTGAAAGTCTCACTTGAAAATCAAACAAGCATTCTGTTTTAAGACTTGAACACAGTCAATCAAACTATATCCACAAATTGCGCATCCGGATCATCATGAAGCTCTCCATTGCTGCTTCTCTTCTCGGCCTCTTGGCTTTTGGTGCCAATGCCCACATGGAAGTGATGAGCCCACCACCTTTCCGCTCTCGCTATAACTCCTACACCACTGACATTGATTACTCCATGACAAACCCGCTGAGTGGCTCTGGGAGCGACTTTCCCTGCAAGGGCTATCACTCACTTCTCGGCACATCCCAGGGCCAGTCCGTTGCCACCTGGAAGCCCGGTTCAACCTACACCATGACCGTGGCTGGCTCAGCTACCCACAACGGAGGCAGCTGCCAGGTGTCACTCTCTTACGACAAGGGCAAAACCTTCAAAGTCATTCATTCATACATTGGGAATTGTCCACTACAGACCAGCTGGTCATTCACGTTGCCCAACGACACCCCAGCCGGCAGCGCTCTCTTTGCTTGGTCATGGTGGAACAATCTCGGCAACCGCGAGATGTACATGAACTGCGCTCATGTTACCATCAGCAGCGCCAAGTCTGCCGATACTAGAGAGATTGGTGCCGATGGAGAGGAAGAGGACGCCCAGCTCGAGAAACGTGCACCCAGTGACCCATTTGCCAGCCGCCCCAACATGTTCGTGGCCAACGTTGGCAACGGCTGCAGCACTCTTGAGACATATGATGTTGTGTTCCCCAACCCTGGTCCTGATGTGACCTACGCATCTAGCAAGACTGCTAGCCCTGTTGGGAGCTGCGGTACAACCTTTGCTAGGGCCTTCAAGGCCTAGAATAAGGAAGGCCAGTGGGCGACAGCAGATCCAAGGAGAGGGGACTTGTCGTTGAACAGGCTCCAGCTGGTCCTGGAGCATGGATGAATACTGAGAGTTATTTCATAGTCAACATTCACACTCGCTTCTGGTTTGTATATAGCTAGTCGTTATCATTGAACTTGGCATCTTCGTTTATTCATATGCCTGGTGTAAATATCAATCAAATAAGGTGCTATCTCAAACGATTGTGTCAGTGTCCTTGTGTGGGCCTTCTCCAGTGAGCTGCCCATACAATGTCTACACCATTTCACAAAGTCGTCATCTTGGCTGTGCCATACAACTTATCCAACGCCAATCCCTGATACCCGTTTTTTTTAAAATCCCAACGTGTTTTATCGTTACATGTCGTTACATTTCAAGTCCCATCTCAACCCAAATTCCAACTCATACGAACCCATGGTATAGATAAAGATCGGACAGGGAAGTTTCAATAAAGCTAAGCAGTTAAGCTCATTAGAAGCAAGCTAAACGGCATTAAGCTCGCTCGACCCTAAGCTATCTGGTTGCCGCTTAGGACATTATAGCCGTAATAATTTGCTTCTCTTCCTGGATAACGGGATCGTCAGGCAATAGGTCTTCTGCTAGCTCGATAGCCTCAAAAGCGTCGGCATAATCATTGGAAAGCCTGTGGGTCTTTGATTTCCTAAACCAGAGCTTTGCCATTTGCGCATCGCTGGGCTGCCAATACATTTCACAGCCAGCAAGTCCGTGAAAGGCGTTCCGCAGTGCGAGCAGCGATGTAATTGCCTGTCGCGGGGCAAGTTCCGGGTGGTTCAGGCTTCCATCCATATCTTTGATGGTGTTTTGAGAGAGATTCAGGTTCAAGACGAAATAAAGCTCGGTCAAGTCCCTGGCAAAATCCGGCTCGGAAGCGAGGGTCGCCCACATGGCTCCACCACGGGCACGCCTGATTTCCATGCATGCCCTGGACCAGGACTCGCTGCACAACCGAGAGTCTCCTTGCATGAAATATGCAGTCCCGGCCTCCTTGAGAGCCCTCAGCTGGTCGAGAAGTATTTCAGGGTCCTCGATCACGTAGGATGTGAGCTGATCAGCCACGGCTGTGGCAAGAGCCTCGTCGACCTCGCCCTGGACGACAACGGTTTGAAGCCCACGGAGGTGTCTGCGGAGCGGTGCGAGAAGCATCTCTTGCTGACTTCTTGCAGCAGAGGGGGGGATTTGATACGGAGCGCACACGGTGATGGTGTGGGTGACCTCGGACCAGAACCCCGGGATTGCGGTCTCGGCATTGCTGATGGCGCGACAAAATAGATCTAAGGTCGCGGTGAGAGATCAGACAGCAGAAGGTGGAGTTGGGAAGCTCTGTCAAATGTTGCACGAGGGTGTGGGACACGACGTGGCCATTGAATCTGTCAATCGCCGTCTTGTCCATAGTAAAGACCGGGGCGCATTTGTTCTTGATGAGAGATTTCAACACGTGAATATTTGGTATTTCCATGGTGGCTCCAAACTTGACGAATTTGATTTCTCTATGCAGGACATCCTTTGCCTCGGCGTGGATTTGGCGGTTCACGGCAAGGATCGATGTCTGCACATTGTGCTTGACCCTGGCGATGAGCTCAGGCACAATCTCCAGCTTGGAGGAGTCCTCAGGCTCTTCCACGTCGCACAGCAGCAGTTTGTAGATGCGGTTGCGGAGCTCGCTCGGGAGATCCGTGAAGCGAAAGGGCCGGGGAGGCATGATGGCTGGAGAGGAATGCCGGACAATTGAAGCTATCCAGGCGACTTGAGTGCGGAGAACCCGCTGCTAGCAAGAGCAAGGGATGGAATGAGCCTAAGCCAGAGCCCGATCGATCGATCGTAGCTCCATAGATATCTTCCCCTCAACTTCAATTACGTAATAGTGGTTAAAGTACGGCTGTAAGAAGGAAGTGAATTCGGCACAGCGCAAACTGACGTACCTTCGAAGCCGCCTTGATTCTGCCAGTCCATTGAAGGCTCGGGCCGCCGCGAGCCAAGACGTGAGAGGTGCCACTAGAGTACAACAATAGTCAGGTTCAAAACAATCTAATTGATCTTCCTGATCGCTGTCGCATTGGCTACTACTCGATGCTCTATCGCGATCTTCCTGCTCAAATACCCACGCCCCTAGGCTGCGCGGAGATCCTGGTCAGGTCAACAGCCACGCAGCATGAGCGGCGGCACTCTCAATTTTTTCAACCTCCGCATCACCAACAAGGTGATCGCCTAGCTTCGGCCTTGATATTTCTAATATCGAATCAACACTTTGAGGCCAAGGTGTTCAGTAGGTAGCATCCTACCCTGGGCCCAACAAGTAGGCATCAAGCATTTGATCAAGGTGACATTGTACGTCATGAGTAGTGATTCAATTCTTGCTTGTGCATATCTCTTACGTACTAGGTCTAGACAGTAGGCCATTGGCTGAGGCGGCAACTTGGACTTAAAATGAGAGAAAAATGAAGTGATCAAATCTCTTCAACAGGTTCCTAAACTTTAAATTGTGGTGGCGGCCCCACTGGCTCGTACCTGCACGCACATATTACGAAGTTATGTACTGTCAATCAGAATCCGAGTCATGGGCTAATTTTTCTTCTACCTTGAAGGTTCTTTCATCAAATTATTTTCAGCATGTGAACGTGCAAACACACTCTAAACTTAGCGGCGCCGACATGGTCGCGTGTTACAAGGAATCTCTCAAAGTACTTGAAGTTGATCCAAGTCGATGAGATTATGGGGGAAAAAGAGCGTACATTCAGGCTCTCCCATTCTTTCCTGGTCCCAACAGTGACATATGTAGGCGCGCATGGATTTCGGTAATCGCAATTGGTTATGAAATATTATGAGCAATCAAGGGTTTTTTTTTGGAAGGGACACTTAAGCGCTGGTCTGGGATTCTGACTAAGAGTTGATGTAGACGTCGCCTCCCGCAACACCTCGTACAGCATGCGGTTAGTTGGCTGATTGAAGCTATTGTGTATTTACACATCCTGGCTTTCTCTCCTTTGTTTGCACCTCCAGCCTTAGTATCTTCCCTACGTAATGCCCAAACTGAACTGCGATGCACAAACAGCGACAGATGGTAGGGCAGAGCGTGCTGAGTCAATTCCAAATCTAACTTGACGCTGTTGGGCTAATTATAGCTTGCGGGAGTCGTCGGTTTTAAGTTGTTAAACTCAGTGGGTTCATCCCGGTGGAGAGAGAGAGAACGGCAATGGCAAACAACGATAACATCGGAGTATATGAGGACGTCTCCGTTAATGAACTATAGCGAGTTCGTGAAATCCTTTGAGGGTTTTATCACCGGAATACGCGTCCGGCACCTTGAACTGACAAGACTGTACACATAAAGATCGTGTTCCCAGTCTTATGGGGCTAAATGTTGAAGACAATGGTCACTCAAGTAGCTGATGCAAGAATTCCGTCTAGAATGAGGCCACCATACAGAGGGTATTCACACTGGGAGAATCAAGGCCGACGATAAAGTCAGGTAGCTATTCCTTTGACTTGGCAATTCCTGCTATATTCATTGTTTTCATTGCCGATTCATTTTTAATGAATCAGTATAATGAAACCCAAGCTAATGATCGAGGTGTGAACCAACGTATAGCGAAAATGAAGGCGAGATTAACAGATGACTCAATACTTTGGTACTCACCCAGGCCATAAGCTTTCGGGTCAGAATCTGCTTGGTCATGCTGACCACCGCCGAACATTCACCACACCCAAGATCAGCTGCTCATACCCCTCTTGACCCCTCTCATTCCTACCCTGAAAACCCCGTGAAATCTCGATCGTGCCGCAGCTCCGTGGGAAAATATGACAGCTATGGAGCCTCATTCGTGTGTGGCTTGTCAGTCAAGACTGATCTTCACGTTAGGAAATCATTCAGTGCAATCCACAACAAAAGGATGGTACGAATACATCAACGAGAACTATTACACTGCAGGTTAAGCATACGTCTTCAACATTAGCTACGAGCAAGCAATATCACAAGCTCGACGCGGATGCGAATTTTTCATGTGGCTTGTGACTCTTCGCCGTCCGGATACACGATTTGGGAGTTTCTTGCGGGCATATCTTTTAGGCACTGAAGAAGAACAGCTTGTGCTTGACTGGGTCAATGAGCTAGAGGACCATATCGATGGAGCCACTCCGAATGCGCAGGTCGTTTTATGCGTTGATGAAGGGTATATATGTTCCATGCCCCTCAAATTGATGATTGATATCTTGCTGACCGGGTAGGGATGCTGCTGCTTCTGAAATAACTCATCGGCGACCCAACTGGGACCCTGCTTCAAAACCCTCAATGCGGATGAACCGAGACTGGTTAGATGCTTGTGATAGATCCCATACAGAATGCCGAAGCCTCCGAAAAACTCTGCCGGCCAACCAAAACGGTCCCAAAACATCAACAGTACCTCGACGACTGATAGAGATTAGAAAGTTTACCTCGACTCCAACGCTACGCTTAATTGAAACAGACGCATCACGGAAACGGTCTTACACAGCGCTAAGCTATTGCTGGGGCGGGGATCAGAAACTGAAGCTACTCCAGCAAAACATCGTTTCTCTGTCGACAGATATTCCTTACTCGAGTCTTCCATGCACAATACGTGATGCAGTCTATGTCTCTGCTGAGCTCGGTTTCGAGCACATCTGGATTGACGCTTTATGTATTATTCAGGACTCCGACCAAGACAAGATGGAAGAAATTTCGAGAATGGGCGAAATATATGAACAAGCAACCCTCACAATCTCCGCTGCCCGTGCAAAGGCCGTGAATGAGGGGTTTCTCCAGACTCGACACATTCCAAGTGAAAGGGGCTTCCGAATACCCTATTTATGCCAAGATGGGGAGATAGGTAGCGCTATATTTTGGAAGGGAAGGGACCCAGGATTTTGGGACCCAATCCACCAAAGAGCATGGTGTCTTCAAGAGTCGATCCTGTCACCCCGTGTTCTTGAATTCGGCACACACAACACACGATGGCACTGTGTCCGGCACTGCACCCAGAACAGAAATAAGCTTCAAGCCCAGAGTTTGACGGATGGATTGGGGATTCCCGTATCTTTACTCGACACCACATGTGTAGTCGGTTAGTTCAAGGGATGGATTGAGCTGCCCTTGAAGACCCGGATGTATTCACCGGCACGTGGAAGAGCTTGATAATGCATTATACATGTCGAGGGATAGGGTACCAAGAAGATAGACTTCTGGCTATTGCAGCAATTGCAAGAAAGATGGGCCATATCGCAAAGAGGAAGTACATGGCCGGGTTGTGGCAGGAGGACTTAGCCCTCATTATGTGGAAGCCTTCGGATGCTAAACAGAGCCATAACAACGGGGAAATCAGGCCCCGAACTTACGTGGCGCCTTCTTGGTCATGGGCATCTATTGGGCGTGCGGTGGAGTTTCCTAATACTACGTTGATGCACGGCTTGAAGATGATGGATGTTGAAATCAAAGCTCGTATCCCGAGCGACGAGTTCAGTGCCGTGGCCAGCGCCACATTGACGATACGTACTTTGGCTGTGCCTTGTCGTTTCAAACATGCTTCTACCACACTATGGAGTCATGATTTGCAACGGGAGTTGGAGATATTCGCTGAATTCGACCTTGGTGATCAATATGTTCTAGACGTGCAAGATGATGGAGAGGGTGTACTGGCTTGGATATCAGCGGAAGGAGGCCTTGTGCTGAAGAAACATGCGGACGGTGTGTCCTGTTCTCGTGTCGGCATATTTAGTGAACATTTTGGTTTTGATCAGAGTGAGTGCGACAGGAAAGAGACAGAAGTGGTTATCATTTGAGTTACTCTGCTTTCACAAGAGCAAATGTGGCTAGCGTATACTGCGTCGTCAAATGGATGCCGCATGTTTCTGGAAAGAAAGATATTATCACGTAATCTATTCCTTGTCTATGAACTTAACCATGTTCTAAAATTTCGCTATGGGTTATTCTATAT